>CM036317.1:2298023-2922337 GCA_020567845.1 Rhododendron henanense subsp. lingbaoense
CTACAGAGGGATTACGACGAGGAGTTGGTGCTGAGGGACCGTGAGCGGCACTTGTCCAGGGGCTGGACCGAGGTATACTCTTTAAAACTCCCCTTTAGTCTTCATTTCGTACTTGTGATGCATGATGCTCGAACCTTTTGTATTCGATTGACTGTGTAGAGTTAGTGATATCTCGACTTGCAATAGATTAGATTGGCTGTAGAGAGCTTGACTGCGCAATTCGACCATAGAATGCCTGTAGATAAGTGATATCGACTTGTGGTACGCCGTGTACTGTACCTCGACTAATAGATTGCCCTGAAATCTGACTTGACTCTGTAGGATGCTCGAACGACTTGAATCGACCGATAGGGTGCCTTGAAAAAGATAATCGACTGAACAATCACGCTTTTGCTGCCTTGATAACTTGAATCGACCAATAGGATGCCCGGTGACTTGATAAATGATTGAATAAATGCCTGAAGCTTGAATCGACCATAAACATAACTTGAAACTCGCATCGACTGAATGAATGCTCGGAAACGATAATCGACTGAATGAATGTCTTGAAACTTTGAATGACTGCCCCAAAAAGATAATCGACTGAATAATCATGCTCTTGTTGACTTGATAACCTGAATTGCTGTACTGATGCTATTTCTGTTGCCTCGGTTGTTGTGATGTGCAGAGAGGAGTGGTTAGTCAGCGGGGACACGGTGGTCCGGCACACTCGCTCGAGTTGTACTTGAGTTTACCTGCGGGGGCACGAGAGCTGGTGGACGCGGCAGGGTTTGGCGTGTTCATCCCCACGCTGACAGCGGTGCGGAGTGATCACGCGGTGTTGTCTGCCCTGGCGGAGAGGTGGTGGGACACGTCGAACTCCTTCCACTTCCCGATTGGGGAGATGACGGTGACTCCGACGGACTTTGCGGCCATCACGGGCCTGAGGGTAGGAGGGGACCCGATCCCGTTCGACTCGGGGATCCACAGAGACAGGGAGGCGTTGCAGTGGTTTTTAGGGATGGTGCCAGCGGGGAGCTCAGAGATGGTCTCATACGACCAGTTTGTGAGGCGCGTGGAGCAGAGGGTCCCGGAGCTGGAGTTGGCAGGAGGGGAGGTTTCTGAGTTAGAGTCGGCGCAGCTGGCCCGGGTTTACTTGCTGTACTTGTTCGGGGCTACTCTGTACCCGAACAAGAGGTCCACGGTGCACTTGTCCTACCTGCCGGCCCTTTTTGACTTGCGGTCGGCTTCTCGGTTCGACTGGGGAGGAGCGGCCTTGGGCACGTGCTACTGCTTCTTTGGTGAGTTCTCCAGAGGGAGCAGGGCAGCTGCTGGGTACTGGAGAGTGTGGGAGGTAAGGAATCAATACTGTCTTTCAATTCCTGTTCCATACTTGCACTTTATCTTGCCTATGCTGTATTTTCTGATGCCTTGTCTGTTCGATTGTTTGATAACCTTGTAGTTGTGGGCTTACGAGGTGTTGAGGATGTACCCTCCGGAGAACAGGACTCTGGACCCGAGGGTACTTCCTCGAGCGATGGTCTGGGGACCGCTTCGCGTCGGGAAGAAGAGGTCGACGAAGACGCTGGCAGACTTCCGGCTGTACATTGACCACTTGACAGCCTCTCAGGTAAGGCTAACTTTCCCTTTCGTGCCTTTGAAATATTTCAATGCTGTTGCTGATATCCTTTGATTGCTTTGCAGGTGGAGTGGGACCCGTGGAGGCCCGCAGGGCCTGAGCCCGAGTACCTTGCCCGGAGCAGAGTGGTGACAGCGAGCCGGGTGCTGCTGGAGTCGGCTTTCGGGTGGCGGTGGTACTTGGGCGACCGGGTGACGCGACAGTCACTCGACTCGTCCGAGTCCCTTGTCCCTGGGCCACTTCCGCCTCGTGCTTCGCACACTGGGAGGTACACTTTGAGAGAGCTGAGGAGGTTCACTGTTCCTGCTGCTGCGGCTCCCTTTTTGAGACGAGAGCGAGACTACGCCGTCTACCAGAGGCGATACTTGGCTGGGGCGCTTGGGGTGCTGGAGCACAGGGCAGTGCGGGCGGAGGCCTTAGTTGCCGGCGAGGAGAGGTCGGGACGGCGGAGTAGGTCGGGCTGCTCCAGGGAGAGGAGTGAGTTCGCAGAGTCGACCGGGCTCACTCAGCTTTCCTGGACGTTGCCTGTACGTGACCCTCAGGGGGAGGCTGCAGAGGTTCACTTTGAGCCCGCTAGGACTGAGCCGGCAGAGGTCACGGGACCGGTATGATGTACTTTCAGCTTTTTGTTTATTCTCTGTTTCCCATATCATGCTTGTCTCGTGTTTGAAATGCCTTTGACTTCCAATACATGTGACTCAGGTGCCGCTTGAGTGGGCGAGGGAGTCCATGCGCTTGATGCTTGCCATGGAGAAGAAGTTCCACCAGATAGCCAGTGGGACTCCCTTGCAGTTGCACTACCCGCCGGCAGCTCCAGCGCCTGCTGCGCAGCCTCAGGTATAACCCAGAGTTCCGACTTCGATACTTATCTGCTGTGCATGTTTGTTACAATGCATGTTAGAAGTACCTGCTCTTGATTCCTGTTTCAGCATTTACATATACACTATGCACAATATTGATATTGAATTGAATTGACAATGCAGGGACACGCTAGGGCGGCTTCTAGGCGGCGGCCAGCGGAGCCAGCCCCTCAGCAGGGCAGAGGGAAGGGGAAGGCCCCTGCTGCAGCCCAGCGATCGGCGAGGACTCCACGGCGCGAGGCCAGAGGGGTGGTGATAGCCCCCGACAGAGGGTCACCACCGCCTCAGAGAGTGCTGCGGAAGAGGGCTGCTCAGAAGCAGCCAGCGGAGGGGCCCGCGAGGAAGAAGAGGAGAGAGGAGGACGAGGACGAGGACGAGGAGGAGGATGAGGAGGAGGAGCCCGTGTCCCTCAGCAGCGGCTCTGACTCTGCTGGCGACCCCAGGTTCAGGACCACTCAGAGAGACTTAGCCGCAGCTGAGGAGAGCGAGGACGACAGCGGCGACACTGACGAGCTCTCCGACCAGTGAGGGCTACTACTGAGCCTCAGCTACTTTACTGTCTTTTCCTTTGACACTTGATTTTGATTTTGGGGCCTGCGTGCCTGTTGATTCATAGGCGGTTGTGCCTAGTACATACTTCAGCTTGCTTTTGCTCGGGCCGTTGTGCCGCTTTGTACATTTCCACCTTTTACTTTTATAGACGCATGCTTTGGATAGTAATAATAATTGCTTTTCCTGTTTATTTAACTTCCACATTGGTGGTATAGAAGTAAACAAATCAAATACTAATGACATGCATTGACAAATGCCCTGAATCGACCAACAAGCGCTAGGATATACGTAGAACTGATCTAGCTCGAATGAAAGGGAAGGAAAGCCCCAGGATACGTCGAGTATCTTTAAGACACGCGGAGGATACGGCAGTTTGGCATTGGTTGGCCGGAACGCCCAATCCTCCTCTGAAAGGGAAACTGACACTTTTGTGAGGCTATAGAGATGTACAAAGACTCGTATGAGTGGAAAACTCGGGGAAAACGAATTGAAATGGACAATAAATCGCGAAACGCTCGAAAATGCCATAAAACGGACATAAGACGCCAAAGATGACTCGATATAGTCCCGGACCGAAACCGACACCCCCGTATAATCACATAAAGCCTATATGACGTACACGGCATGAGAAAACTTGGCACGAGATCTTCGGTATGGATTTTGAGTCTCCGTATCCTAAATTTAGGAGGATACGGGCCGCCGGAGGTCCGAATTCTTCGTTAAGCGCGACATTTCCGAACCGGTGCTTCCACACAGTCCCAAACACCCTTTATGACTTGTACAAATCGACCAATTCGCCAAACAAGCCCCAGAATTGAAAACGGTTGTTCGATGACAGTTACTGCTGTTGCTGCTGTCTGGTGCAGGCTTCACTGGCGTGCGCCAGTAGTTGGACTGCGTACGCCAGTGGTATAGGGTATCCTGCGCACGCTTGTCAAGTTGTGGCGTGCGCCACAAAAGTACGACACAGTGCCATTCTCCTGACCAACTGTCCTTCCCCTGGCTGCCTTTTGTCTCTACCATCCCACGTTCAGAACAGTGGTTCTGGCTCCTCAGAGGGGCAGTGTACTCATTGTAAGGTAGGCTTGGATGCTAGTCCTTGGCAAATGCATCCTCGGATGAAAGAAAGATGCGTACTCAATTATAAAGACGCATGCCATGCACTTACAGAACCACAGCATTTCATTGTCTTCCCCCTATTCAGTATTTCCTCTGCAATTCTTTCCAATGGCGAATCCCATTCCCACCTTAATCCGGCCTTGGTTGACGGAAATGTTCGGCGTCGACTGGTTGAATTTCCAGTACCACGGCCTTTCCTCGTTCCGGTACTTACGGCATGTGCCAGTCCGCCCGGCTCTCTTGAGGGCCGCGCTCCGGTTCTGGGATCCCGACGTCCACGTCTTCCGCTTTGGCGATGACGAAATTTGTCCTACAGTCGAGGAGTTCCAGGCTTATCTCCGGACGTACTCTTCTCCGACGCTTGTCGTTCCGCCCTACCAAGTTAGCATGCCCAGGCTGCTGACTACGGCACTTGCCATCCCCGGAGGTCTGGCCCGTTCCATGTTAGAGGGTGGCCAGGTCCATATCTTGCAGCTGATCGAGCGATATAGTCCCGAGGGTGATCCGGAGGACATGGCTTGGCAGGCGCGGCGCCGCTTTGCTCTGGTAATCTGCCTTCTTGCCGGCTACCTGCTCATTCCTGCTGACGGGCGGGTCAGCCCTTTGCTAGTGAGTGTTGCTCTCCAAATGGGGGAGGGGGATCGGCAAAATGTGATCCCGCTGGTTCTAGCTGAGACACTCATTGGTTTGGACTTGGTGTATTCCGGGGTGTCACGCACCTTCAGCGGCAGTCCGCTGCTCCTTCAGGTAGACTCACTCAGCTCACCTTTTTCTGGTTTTTCGCACTTTCTCATTTTACCTCGACTCTCGGTTTTAGGCTATTTGCTGGGCTACTCACTTGTCTTTTCGCTCAGGCTTTATCTGGCTCCTTACTTGTCTTTTCGCTCGTGCAGTTATGGCTATGTGACAAGCTGAACTTGTTGCATCCTCCGGAGGCTGGCTGGGAACTTTTTCCGAAGAGGATTCATCAACGGGAAATGAGGTACCCCGAGATGAATGAGATGGAGTGGTTTGCTTTCATGCAGGAGATACAGCCGGATGAAATTGCTTGGAGGTGTTTATGGCTAGGACTGGAGGGGATGACAGTTTATTCCGATGGTTTTGACAGGGTTGTGATTGCAGGGTTGACGCAGTTCACTTTCTACATCCCAGGCCGCGTCCTTCGTCAGCTGGGTATCCCTCAGGGGAATGTTCGCATCACTGCCGGGGACTTCCGAGTCCCGAATTTCAATGCTCAGACGCTTCATGGGTATAACAGGCGCTGGGCGGACAGGGCCTTGCAAGCGGAGTCTCCGGATTTTACTCCAAGACTGAGGAAAGTTTATCGACAGTGGCTAAGAGCAGATGTGGAAGCAAGGGAAAACATTGATTGACTCCGGACCACTTTGCTGTTTTTAGAATAAACTGTGAGCCGTTAGGCTTCTCAGGCATCTGTTCTGTTTTTATGCTTAGTTGTTTTTAAGGCTTTTATGCTCAGCTTGTGTATCAGAAATAGTAATTATAAATAAAGTTGAAAGACGGAGGGTTTCCCCCTTCTGACTTCTTAATGAAATGTTGGCTCGTTCCTTGACTTTGCTTGGATCCTGACATGGCAACGGAATATTGACCACTGGATTATTTTGATAGAATGTGACCGGGTCTCAAGGTGAGACTGCCTACGTATCCCTTTTCAAGGAATCAGGTCAGAACGTAGTTCAGGCCAAGGTTCGCTCGTGTATTTTACCTCTCCTTTTACGCTCTAACTTTTGCCTAGCGCCGCCTTAACAGGTTTTCGGCCTAGCGAGCTTTCGACTTTTGCCTATTTATTTTTGCCTAGACCGCCTTCACAGGTTTTCGGTCTAGCAGGCTGCTCTAACTTTTGCTTGGAACCTCCCACCCTTGTGGTTTTCGGTCCAACGAGCATCTCTCAGGGATAGAAGCGTTTGAGTTGATCCAGGTTGACCAAAGTGCTGAATTCGTTGCCGTCGAGATCGATGAGTTGAGCAGCACCCCCGGATAGGATGGTCTTGATAATGAAGGGCCCGGATCGCTTTGGTCGAAACTTTCCACGGGCGTCGAAGACTGGTGCCCGTATTTCCTTTGTGACCATATCCCCTTCGACTAAGCCCCTGGACTTCACCTTTTTGTCAAATGCCCGGGCGATTCGACGCTGGTAACCTTGAACATGATATAGAGCCCGGAGTCTCCTTTCATCAAATAACATCAGTTCAACGAATCTCCCGCTGAGCCATTCAGATTCTTCGAGACCACTTTCGACCATGATCCTCAGAGAGGGAACTTCTAGTTCGATAGGAAGTACTGCTTCCATTCCGTAAACTAAGGAGAAAGGAGTTGCACCGGTTGACGTTCGAATTGACGTCCTGTACCCCCATAGCGCCAGAGGCAGCTGCTCGTGCCAATCCCTTGCAGACTCAATAGTCTTCTTGATGATCACTTCAATGTTCTTGTTTGCTGCCTCGACTGCTCCATTTGTTTGTGGACGGTATGTTGTTGACCGGTGGATATCGATGCCGAACTCTTCGAAGAGATCCAGGACCCTTCCCTTGAAATGACTCCCATTGTCGGAGACGAACGCCTGAGGAACTCCATAACGGTAGATGATGTTCTTTCGAATGAATTGAGCCACTTGAACCGTTGTCAGAGTTTTGTAAGATTCAGCCTCGACCCACTTAGTGAAGTAATCTATCGCCACTAGTATGAACCTGTGACCATTGGAAGCAGGAGGCGAGATCATCCCGATAACGTCAATTCCCCACACCGAGAAAGGCCATGGCGAGGACATGCCATATAACTTAGAAGGCGGAACATGCTGCAGGTTGGCATGAATTTGACACTTGAAACAGCGCCGCACGTAGTCGATGCACTGAGACTCCATTGTTGACCAGTAGTAACCTTGCCTGAGGATCTTCCTAGCAAGCATAACTCCGCTCATGTGAGGACCGCAGACTCCTTCGTGAATCTCCTCCATTATCCTTGTTGCTTCGGCCCCGTTGACACACAGCTTGTGCATTCCGCAGTGAGACCTTCGATACAGTTTCCCTCCACAAATGATGTACTGAGCAGCCAGCCTTTGCAGAGCAACCCGATCCTTTCTCGACGCTTCAGCAGGGAACTCCCCTCTTTCGACAAAGTTCCAGATATCATGGTACCAGGGTAGGCCATCATCGACATCATCAATGGCGTTGACGTATTCATAAGCGGGCAAGTCCCTCTGTTCTATCACAATAGGTCGCATCCTGACCCCTACTGGAAGTTCGATCATTGAAGCCAAAGTCGCCAAAGCATCGGCGAATTGATTCTTCAAGCGGGGAATGTGGGTGAAAGTCACCTTATTGAAACGGGGAATCAGTTCTTCCAAATCTTGATGATAAGGCTTCAGCTTTTCCTCGCGGACCTTCCAGTCTCCATTAGCTTGAGAGATTACCAGGTTCGAATCCCCGATTATCTCAAGCTTCTCGACTCCCAATGCAATAGCAGCTTCCATTCCTACGATGCAGGCTTCATACTCGGCTTGATTGTTGGTGACGTCGAAGTTTAACTTGAAAGCGAGCGGGATATGAGCCCCAGCGGGCGTAATGAGCAATATCCCAACTCCGAAACCTCTTTGATTAGCGGCCCCATCAAAATAGAGCGTCCACACTTCTTCGACAATCGTTAACACATCCTCGTCCGGGAAATTGAAGTCCACGTCTTCAGGTCCGTCAATCGGGTGGTCGGCCAGGAATTCTGCCACAGCACGGCCCTTCACTGATTTCCTTGTGACGTGTTGGAGATCGAACTCAGCCAGCAGAAGCAACCAACGTGCTAGCTTATGGGTGAGCGCCGGCTTCTCAAACAGATACTTGATAGGATCCATCCGAGAAATCAGCTTCACCGAATAG
The DNA here is from genome assembly GCA_020567845.1 of Rhododendron henanense subsp. lingbaoense. Lineage (NCBI taxonomy): Eukaryota > Viridiplantae > Streptophyta > Magnoliopsida > Ericales > Ericaceae > Rhododendron > Rhododendron henanense. Next base: position 2,306,054 of record CM036317.1, read on the forward strand.
GCTAGCATGTAGTGTCTAAGCTTTTTGGAAGCCCAAACTAGCGCCCAACACGTCTTTTCTAAAGGGGTGTAACGTTCCTCACTCCCCACCATTTTCTTGCTCAGATAGTAAATGGCTTTCTCGACTCCGTTATCTCCTTCCTGCGCCAGCAAACATCCCATAGATGTTGGTGTGACGGATAAATACAGGATCAAAGGTCGACCCGGTGTAGGCGGCATTAAGACTGGCGGATTCCTCAGATACGTCTTGATAGATTCGAACGCAGCTTGGCACTTCTCTGTCCATTCGAAACGAACATCCTTTTTGAGCAGACGGAACAGCGGTTCGCAAGTCAGTGTGAGCTTGGCTATGAATCGACTGATGAACTGAACTTTTCCCAGGAAGCTTCGTACCCCCTTTTCTGACCGCGGTGGTTCCATCTCGAGAATTGCTGTAATCTTAGAGGGATCGACCTCAATTCCCCTTGCGGTGATCAGGAACCCCAACATTTTGCCTGCTGTGACCCCAAATGTGCACTTTTGTGGATTAAGTCGCACGTTGTATTTGCGGAGCCTCTCGAGGAACTGCCTGAGCGCTGGAATGAAGTCCTCCTTTTCCTTTGCCTTGACAATCATGTCGTCGACGTAGACCTCAACGGTTTTGTGGATCAGATCGTGCAGCAAGGTGGTCTGTGCCCGCTGGAAAGTGCAACCGGCGTTCTTCAACCCAAATGGCATCATCACATAGCAATAAGTACCCCACTCGGTGACGAAAGTTGTCTTCTCTTGATCCTCGGGTGCCACAAAGATCTGGTTGTATCCTGAGAATCCGTCGACAAAAGAGAGCAAGGCATGCCCCGCCGTGTTGTCCACGAGCACATCAATGTGAGGCAAGGGAAAACTATCTTTGGGGCTTGCTTTGTTCAAGTCCCTAAAGTCGACGCAGACTCGGATTCTCCCATCTTTCTTAGGAACTGGCACGATGTTGGCCACCCACTTCGGATATTCGGCAACCCTCAGGAATCCGGCATCAATCTGCTTGGTGACTTCTTCCTTGATCTTCTCCACCCAATCTGGTCTCATTCGGCGGAGCTTCTGCTTGACTGGAACAGCCCCTGGAGCTAACGGAATTCGATGCTGCACGATTTCAGGATCGATGCCGGGCATGTCGTTGTGAGACCATGCGAAAACCTCGAAGTATTCTTTGAGCAGATCAATCAGCGCAGTGCGATCCTCGGGGGACAGAGTTGAACCAATTTGCATCATTCGAGGGTTATCCTCGTCTTTCAAATTTATAGAAATTACTTCTTCTTTTAGAGGCTGAGCATGCCTTTCGTCTTCCCTTTCGATGAGGGAACGCAATTCAGCGGGAATGTTCCCATCGAAGTCCGTTCCTTCATCGTCGGGGTCGACACAGTTTATATATAATTCAGCAAAGTAATCAGAAGCAGGGTCATTCATTTCATAAAACCCAGACGGGTTACCAAGTACAGTTGACTCGAATTCAAAGTAGAAGCTATGACGTGGAGGGCCAAGAGGCACAAACTCCGACTCTGAGCTAGACCTAGACCGGACAGACTCCGTGTCAGACTCAGGCACATTGTCAATGCATGTCAAGCGTGGAGTGAAAAAGCAATTATTTAGGCTACCCTTAGCCTCTACAATGAGAGAGGTCGGATCCTTGATGACGTCCTGCGAGTCGGGCCCAAGCATCAGCACTTCGGCCTCTTCTTCTCCACCAACCAAACCTACTTGAGAGAACAGCATCTCCAAGCTTTCTTGATCAACAGCCATGACCCAGTCTGTCTCTTCCTTAGTCTGGACCAGCTGCTTCTTGAACTCTGCCTCTGCCAGCTTGTCCTTGGCTATTTCTTCTTCATCATCAGACCAGGTGTCCGCAGCAAAGATCTCAAATCCCGGAAGCCAAGTCCCAGTCTCTGGATCCCAAAACGGTTCTGGTTGACCCCCATACACAGTGCTCCCACCTTCGCGGACAAAGTAGCTGTCGGGATCACCATAGAGGGTACGGGGTTTTCCCGTGCCTTTCCCCTTTTTAGCCTTTTCGGCCGAAGGTACGTACCCCAAACCGGCTCGGCTTTCGGTAGAGGGAAAGACAGGGAACTCAGCGACCCCCTGCTGGTTGATCCCGAGTCCGAAACCAGGCATGTAGCCCATTTTCCTCATGATATCGACTGCAGTGGAGCTGATGTAGAAGTCCCCGTCTACAGTGATGGTAAGAATGGAACCCGCAGTGTCAAACGAGAATCCCCCAAAGTCAGAGTCTTCCTCCCCATGTGTGATCCCTAGAACAGGCTCATCCTCTTTAAGCGGGCGGATCCCAGCGTCCCCGCAAATGGTGAGGGTCCCAGTCGGAAGCCCCAGCAAGACTTTCTGGTGGAGAGTCGAGGGCACTGCCATGATATCTGACCTGTGCAACCATGGCCTTCCTAGCAACAGATTGAAAGTGGCTGGGATATCAACCACATGGAATTCCACCTCCATTTCAAAACCCTCGGCGTCGAGCTTGAGCATAATGGTACCCTCGACCACTCGGCGAGTGCTATCGTAGGCTTTGACAGCCAGGTTGGACGGTGCGAGGTCTTTCTTGGCGAATCCCAATCGGTAGGCAACCCTCAGCGGGCAGACATTAATGGCGGAGCCATTGTCAATGAGTACAGTTGGCACCCAGAGCCCCTTGCACTTGACGGTAATGTGCAATGGGCGGTTGTGGTCGGTTCCTTCAACGGGCAGATCCCGCTCGGTGAACGTAACAGAGTGTTTGGCAAGCAATGGCAGGATGAGAGAGACCAATGCTTCGGGGGTGATGTCGGTTGGTACCTTGAGACGGGCGAGAGCCCCAGACAGTCCATCGCGATGCTCCTTTGATGACGCAATCAAACCCCAAACGGATACTGCTGCAGGGATCCTTTCAAGTTGCCTCTGAATCATGTCCCCTTCCGGGATTCCAGCAAGGATGTTCGGAGTGCCTCTTTGAGCCGCTGGGTTAGTGGGTTGCACAACGGGAGGATTGGATGAGCTCCCAGCCTGTAAGTTGGCGGGCTGAAAGACTCGGCCGCTCCTCGTGACATTGGCGACATCCCACCAAGAGGTTGCACTGTTGAAATCCCAGAAATCTGCGGGTATGTCCTCCATCTTACGTTTTCCCTTATCAGTTGCTGCCACGGTTGCAGATTGGTCCTGTTCTGAAGTCAGATCTTGTTCCCAGTTCTGCATTGCTAAGTCTTCCCAAAACGTCGGATCCTGTGCTGCGGCTTCTTCGAATGGTACTCCCGGGTTGGTCACAAATGGCGTATCCCAGAAACCTGCGTCAACCAAAGCGGAGTTGACGGTCCACACCTCATTTCCCATTTTGACGTCTACCACCTTTTCCTCGTCCCAAAAGTCAGCGGGCAGCGGGTTCGAATTAAGGTCGACGATTTCGTCGACTTCCCACAGATTGTCGGGCACAGCGTCCAAAGTCATAATGCGGCAATCCTCGCGGGAGATAGGCAAAACAGGGCACGGGAGATTCTCATCAATCATGTAGAGGTCGGGGTCAAGCCCTTCCTCGGCCACCTGCTCTAGGGGTTCTTCTTGTTGGAAGTCTCCCTCAGGGTAGAGTGCTTCGTAGTTGGGCAGGACCGCCTCTAGATCATAGTTGGCTGGGAACTGCCATGCTGGCTCGGGATCCCAAAAATACGGTTCCTCTTCGATGGTAGGTGCAGGTTCGGCCTGACAGAATAACATGCGTAGTGACAGGCCATCGAGCGGGTCGGCTTGTACTGCAACCCACTCCTCTTCCAATTGGCCGAGCCATGCTTGATAAGCTTGCAGAGGCATAGGGAAACCCAGATGGTACTGCTCATTCCAGTCGTGAGCCAGTGCCGTCCATTCTCTCATCCTTTCTTCCATTTCCCAGATGGGAGATATCATGTTGACGTCGAGTTCGGTTGGGAATGCCACGATGGGCCTTGGGTGATTGATTGAGGTTATATAGTCGGTAGGGTTAAATATGGTGGAGCTAAGGGATATCTGGCCGATTTGGTTATGGTGCTTCGGGAGGGAGTTGGAGATGACATTGGGTTTAGATGGTGGGTTAGGAAGGGTTCCATTATCCACCAAATCCTGTATCGCATGACGGAGACGATAACAAGAGTCGGTGTAATGGCCGGGCATTTGATGGTAGGCACAGAAAGCATTGGGGTTGTGGCTAGGCGGTGGATTTTGAGGGAGTGGAGTTGGGGTAAGGGGCCTGAGATGACCAGACTTGGCCAATTTCTCAAAGACAGCAGAGAGGGGTGCTTCGAAGTTAGCGAAGACACGAGGTTGGTTACGGTTCCGAGGTTTTTGTGGTGCCTGCACTTGGTTGACATCGGCTGTATGGTTAGAGCTGTGGGTTGTGGCAGTGTTGCTTGCAGTGGCAGCGTTGGCATAGTTGCTACCACCGAAGAGAGCAGTGCTGCTTCCGGTGTACACACGTGGCTTGGATTTCGATGTTGAGGAGGCAGGAGCAGCCTCAGTTCTTGGGATGACCCCATTCTGAAGAGCTTCTTCTATGGCGAGCCCAGAATCGAAGAAGGTTTCCCAGTTTGCTCCTTGTACTAGCACAAGGTTCTTCGCGAAGTCCGGCTGCAGGTTGCGGGAGATGATGCGGATCTGGTCCTTCTCGCTGGGACGATCCGTCATTTTGGCCGCTTTTGCTCTCCATCTTTGAATGAAGTCGGCAAAGGGCTCCTTCGCGCCCATCTTGGTTGATTCCAACTCTCGCGTGGTCATTTTCAGTTGGACGTTGTAGCTATACTGGGAGTTGAAGGCAGCCCCAATATCGGCCCAGTTCCTCCTCTTAGAAAGATCCAACGACAGAAACCATTGGAATGCAGGACCGGTGAGAGTTTGTGGAAAGAGTTGGGCCATTGTTTCTTCCTCAATCCCATGCAATTTCATGGCGCTGTGGTATGCCAACAAATGGGTCTTAGGATCCCCAGAACCATCAAACTTTACAAAATCGGGCATTTTAAACCTCTCGGGTAGCCTAGCATTAGGAAAAGGGCAAAGACGATCCATGTCCAAACCACCAGCACCTATCTTCTCGGCCTTGGAGACTGTTTCTTCGAGTTTGGCCATCTTGGCGATCAGCATGGCCATTTCTGGATTCAGAGCAGGGATTTCTCCTCGAAGGTTTTCTTCGACCACAAGTTCACGTTCTCCGCCACCTCCTCCGGCTGCAGCTGCCGGAGGGAGGCGTTCTTCGATCAAGGCACGGAGATTGGCAGTAGAGGCATCGGCCTGATCGGCCCTTTCCTGCATGATGGCCAAATTGCGTTGAATGTCGGCGAGGACCTGAGCAAGAGTTGGAGTTTCAGCCATTTTGAGAGGTTCGATCTTGGCTTGGAAGGGCTGTCGAGGCGTAGAGGATGGAGTGAAAGGTGAGGCCTCTCCCAACAGAAAACAATCCGGAGCTTCCGTTGTGGCAGACTCAGAAACAGACCCACCCAAATCTTCTCACAGACAGACCCGGCGGACGTTCTCAAGTAGGTTTGGCTCTTGATTCTGAATCTGTACGGTGCGACGGCTAGACAGTAAAGTAGAAGGGCTCAGTGACAGCCTGCAACAATTTTATTTGAAAGAGAGAATAAAAAATGCTCGTCGTCGGTGTCCTCCTAGACTCTAGAACTAGCAGACAAAACCGTTTTATGACAGCCGGACGCTGCCCAAGTCCTCGGATTTCTTTTCGACGGTGTACCTTGAAGGAATCGACGAACACTAAGAGATGTCGAAACAGCCTAAGTTTTTGACTATCCCGCTCTCGAAGTTTCAATGTTGGAATGGAACAACTTGGTGTCGATGACATGATACCGTAACCAAGGGGGCATAAGCAGCACTGTGCCGGAGCCTTGAGTGGTGTAAGTGTTTAGCACTTTTAACCTGGGTGGTATAAGCATCACGTCATGTTTCCCGTTGTTCCTAGTTTTCTGCTTGAAACCTCGATCGGGTTTAGGCAAGGACTTAGAAAGTCTCGATTTCCCAAAGTCTTGTTGACCCAAGGAATTGGAAAGTTGATAACGTGCACCATCACGATGCACGACTCTTCATCGGTCCAGGCAGCGCCCTAGCAGGCATAAAACGGGTTTGAAAGAGAGAAACCCTAAAAGCCGCCCTAGCATGCTCCTACGCAGAACGGTATGGATGTATGTACAGGCATGCGATATGGAAAGCAGTAACACATAGACAGTTTATGAGGGTTAGATGCAAGTAATCCTACCCTGTGGGTTCCTGTCTTAGTTTGGAAGGTTCTATTGCTTTGTACGCATGGCGAGGTTGGTTTTGGCTTAGAGGGGTTCCTCAGACTAGAGATGTTTTATACCTCCCATCGCAATGCGTGCAGCAGAGCAATGGTCGAACGGTAATACGTCTCATCATCGTCCAAGGTTGTTGGGCATTCGAGGACCCCGGGCTCCAGTAAACTGTGCCGGTTACCCAAAACGCCTCAACGGGGCTGATAGAACACCGATGCAAATGAACGTGTGTCGAAAGAATGATCGAGAGAGAGAAACGAAATGCTTTTCAAAAACGCCTTTTTAAGCTTGGCTCACTTCATTAATCGATACTTGGAGAAAACTACATAAGCGAACAATAGTAGAAGCCCCAGATTGGAATGGCCGGATGTAGAATCCTGTTATGATACCATTCCACTCTTCAGTAGCGCGGAGCGTACTGTTTTGCCAGACTTTTGAAAAATTGTTCATTCATGTATTAATTTCCAAATGTTTGATTAATGTAACGTCCCCAGCAGAGTCGCCACTGTGGGCACACGCCCCAAAAATCCCGTCTTTAAGCGTAGAAATTCCGGGTGCGCCCTTATCTCGCGGAAAGCGCGGCGAAGTGCTTCGCAGAGCAGAGAGTCGCCACTCGGGTTTTGCGGTTTGTACCCAAGAAACCGTTCTTTTGAAAACGTTTGGACCACGTTTGTTTGATTTTGAAAAAGGCTTTTGTAGACTGGACCGTCGTCACCTTCGATCTTGAGGTTCGGGAGCCAGATTACGAGAGGGGAAGGGTTTTATGGCACCCCCCTCGCCCAGTCCGGGGACCGGTCTCTACTCAGGCGTTTTATAAAACCTTTGTATTTCTCTCTTTATTTGATCATTCTTTTAACCAATTAGGGCGGGGGAACAGTTAATAGGGATTAAAACTTTAACACATTGCATTTATGTACAAAAGATGTAACAAAATGTTTATGGATGTTTGCACTTATGTATAATAGATTGAGAACAAGCTTTTGTGGACATTTTAAGCAGACTAGAACACACTAGCGATGGAATGTTGCATACAGGATCTAGCCTGCATGCACTGGCCAGGCCACTGCATGCAGTCATGACCTGCGTGCGCCATCCCAATACTGGCGTGCGCCGGTAGACTCAAGCTCACAGCTTCTGCTCTCAACCCTCTGGGCTCTGGAAAGGACCAGTGCACACCCAGGACAAACCACGCAGTTTATAAAGGCTACCAAACTATTACAGACAGATAAACGGGCTTAAAAGCCACCGAATAGACAGAAAACCCCTTAAACAGTGAGGGGAGGATGATCAAAGGCCTGGATGTAAGATCCATGCAAGGGCCAAGCCACTGGAATATAGAACACTAGCGCACGCCACTGACGAAAGAGCGCACGCCAGTTCTCTCTAGGTTCCAGTGCTTTGGCTCTGCACATTCTGGGCTCTGGAATAGGACCAGAGGAACCCAGAAGGCCAAACTAAGCAACAAATACAGTTAGGAAAGAAAGCAGTTCTAAATACAGAAAGCTGTAAACTGGTTTTAGCATGCAGCAGGGTGATCAAAGCTTGAATAATACAAGAAAAACAATGATCCATGATCCCCACACCAGTTCTGCACCTATCACCATGACTGGCGTACGGTACTTACAACTGGCGTACGCCACTGATCATTGTGCACGGTTTTGAAACCTTGCTAGCATTAGGGCCAGGACTGGTATAGATTACCAGCCTTGACCCTGCCAGCCCCCCTCAGGGGTCAGAACAGAAAGCAGGAGCAAGAGGTATCATACCTTTGCTAGTGAGTTTTGAGAGAGAGCTTGAGCTTGAGCTTGAAGATGATGATGGAGGGTGGATGTAGAGATGGTTATGGACTGTGGAAAGTGTGTTCTTCACTTGCTCTTTCTATGAGGAAGAAAGGGAGCAAAGAACAATGAAGGAGAAGAAGACAAAAGATGGCTTGACTTTAAGAAGCTATCCCTTTCTTAATGGTGCTAACCCTTTGCAAATGAATGCAAAGGGGGTATTTATGGAGGAGGGAGAGGCTGGTCAGTTTTGGCCTTAGGGGCTGTTTGGGTGATCAAGTATTGGAGGAAGCTCCCATGCATTTAATGCATGGGACTTGGCTTGATGGAAGAGAAAGGAACAGTTTCAGGCCGAAATAATGATCTGGGGGCTGCCAGCTGACGTCAGGCGGCTGCAGAGGCTCCCGCCCAGCTGGCTGAAAAAGGTTGATTTGATTGGTGCTGACTGGCGTGCGCCACTTTCTGAGTGGCGTGCGCCAGAGAATGGTAATGACTGACACGTGGCAGTGGTTCCTGCGCACGCTAGTCCACCACCAGCGCACTCCAGAAGGGTTTTGTTGAGGCCATTTGGTTCTGGCTTGAGGGTTCGACAAGGGTTTGAAATGGGTTTGGACGAGGTTCGGGATGCTCAAAGCTCAAACTCATCAAACAACTCGGTATGTTCTCGACCTTAATCATCATTGGGGAATCAAAAACCGTAAGTAAACTAATCCGGACGGTCCAGAATAGGGTGTCTACACCATGAAGCACGTTGCCTCACGGCCCTCACCGACTCACCCCAATCACCAATTTGCCAAAATCCTACTAGGAGAGGGAAGTATACCAGCTCTGAAGTGATGGGCCCACTTTCTAAACCCTACACAATTAAGGCTGATTTAGCTTAATAAGTCAGTTGTCTTTTTTTAATTTCGTCTTTATTGTTTTTTATCTTACTTACTGCGTCAAATTTCGGTGCAATATAGTTCATCTCAATGAGAGGAATTGGAAGGTAAAAAATTGTGATTCAAACTCAGTTTTTTTTTTTTCCTGAAAAAACAAAAGTAAGCTAAACTAATTGTCTTTTGAAGATCTTGACTAGTATTAAGATCTTAAAGTTAACAATAATTTGAATAAATCTCTGGAGACCCCAATTTTTTTTTACTAGCGATGATAATTCTTGACTGATTAAACAATCGTTACTCGAGATTCACTACTGGACCATTTTAGCACATAAATACCTAGACCAAGCTGGCCCGTAACCAAAAACGCTCTTCATCACATCTGAAACCCAATCGACCCACAGTTTGGTCTCCTTCGTCAATAATCTCTCTCTCTCTCTCTCTCTTCAATGGCAACAATCAACCTATCATCATCACCCTCTTCCTCTCTGCGCTTACCCTCTTCTTACATTTCCCCTCTATATCTCTCAGACCCAAAACACTAACTAAACCTCGCCTTCGAACTACAGTCGTTTATGACGATGGGTTGGTCGAAGGAGGTTGTGTGGCTCCATTATGTTGGATACGGTCTACAGGTAGTGTGGCTCTCAGTTACGGATCAAGTCTTTATCCAATTTCAATCGAACTACAGGATTATAGATGTGCGCTCACTTTTATGTGCTTTTCATGGCCATGATCAAGTCCATGTAAAAAAGGGATAAGGACCTTTGTACCTTGTGGGAGAAGAAGAAGCCTTGCGTATCAGTATAGAAACTTTTGAGCTTACGCAATGTCTTCAGTGTCACTGCCTTTAACCGAGGGAACACAATGATGTCATTGTTGATCGCTTCTTTTTCCTTCAGTTCCTTTGAGAATATTACCTCCAACTCGTCACATTCTTCTATAAAGAGTTGTTGCAGATTCTGAGGAAGCATATGGGAGGGAAATACATACAACAATTGGCCACACTTCTCAATATGAATGTCCATAAGCTTGCACAAGGATTCAACTTCTTTTTTGGGTTCTAAGAGTGGTTGCTTGTCCCGAATCTCTGTTATCTTAGGCACCCCCACCATCTCTAAATGTTCCACTTCCAGGGCAGGGGAAGCAGCAACCTGCAAATTTGTTTACAACACATTCATTAATGAATAAATAAAAATGAGGTGCAATAAACCTCTAAAATCAATTAAAATGAGGATTCATTCTAGTATGTTATAAATGTTTTTTAGAGCAACTAACTCCAACCATGCTCCATATCTTCGACTGAGATTGAATAACAATGAGGTCCAATGAAGCTCTCAAATCCATCTCGACATAGAAGCACGAGATTCAAGTCTCAAAATATGGAGGGCTGTCGAAGACATATTCATCAATTCGATCACCTTTCAATCATATTTGTTGGAGTTTCCAATTTTCAATTTTATTTGATAAATTACTAGAACTCAGAACCGTATTAGTACCATTGAGCTTGCTTAGAGGCTTTGATGACTAATACTTAAATGGTTCTATATGATAATTGGCTGTAACTCAGTAATCTTTCCTTTCATTACCGTAGTCTTCTTACCCTCTAGTTGCATTTGATAAAAAAAAATTCATTCAAATATGTGTCTGAAGTTGAACTACGATTAGATTAATTCGAATAAAAAGGATATTTTAACTTCTCTTTTTCGGTAAAAAACAAAAACAAAAAATCAAGATTTCAGCAAACACATCTTTTCTAGTTACTCTAGATCATTAACTAATATTTATCCAGAGTCGATTCAGTCGAATAAGAAAATTAAAACCAAAAAAGGTTTTAACCATATTGCAATTGTCCGTCAACATCTGAATATGACGAGCGCCGCATTGGATTGTATGAGATAAGACTTTGGACATATATAGTTGGTGAAAATGAACCACTTGATAATACAAGTAATATCAAAGCACATTTGATCGACGAACATGGTCTCTACAAGGACTGGCTCATGCTATTGATTGGGTCATTTCCCGCCCTTCTTTTCACGAAGTCCCAGTGCAGTGACCCACCTATTTGCCCCCATAGCCATGTTGTGGATAAAGTTAGAATAATTTGTGAGGTAGCATATTGTTGTCTAAAAAAATCATTCTACAATGAAAGCCAAGATCTACCCACGTTCAGCTCCCACTACTCATTGGCAAAATGCATGAGCAATTGGGACAAATACGATAGCCAAGTTTTGATGTCGACTGATAATAATACGAAAGCAATTAAGCCGATAGGGAAAATGTTAATCACTATCAAGTTTGAGCAAAGGTAATTAAAGGATGACGATATGTTAATCTGTGTTCTATTATGAACGGAATGCAATCCCACGGTCCAAATCCGAATGCAACTATTTCATATAGATCTATTTATGAGCACTATTGAACCAGATGATCGATAAAAACATCGAGCTCATATTTAGGCAAATAAAATCTAGGCTAATCTAGATAAAAAAAATTATCTAAGCGTACTATATGCATGCAACCTGACTGTATTGTATAGTACTAGAATAAGTAACGAAAGGATAATTCAGTAAGATTAATGCAAATTTCAGAGTCGGAATATATGGCTATTTGCTATCTACCATTGCAAAACTATAGAGTTTATCCTTAGCTCATAATTTTAAAAGAGGTACTACTACGTCATGGTACTAAATGCGAATTTCAAATGAAAATTCTATTTGAGTATAATTTTCTCCAGATACATGTTTGTGTGGATAATAAGGCCTTTTTCAGCAATCAAGTCTTTTTTTTTTTAGGTCCATAAGCTTATCTTATCTATAAAAAATATTAAATGGATTCAATCATAGCATCACATAATTTCATACTAATATTCAAAAAAAATTGTATGTTATCCATCTAATAATTGCCAGACCATTCCTTTGAAGAACAAATTAGATAGGCAATGACTATCGTCGATCAACTAGATATTTTCATGCATACTTGGGCAAGAAACAATTGGACATGATCAGCATAAATATCTAGTCCTCCTTGGACTGAAAAGAAATTCCGAACCGCCAAAAACAAAGGACTTGAAAGACGTCATTGCACTTGGAAACGGGGAAAATGATGGCGGAAGGAGCCCATAACATTAGAGGGTAAGGATCTAAAAGAAGAAGAAGAACAACATTTCTAGTTACTCTAAATCCTTAACTAATATTTATCCGAGTCAAATAAGGAAATTAAAACCAAAAAATGTTTTAGCCACATTGAAAAGGTCCATCAACATCCGAATACGACGAGTACCGCATTGGATTGTATGAGACTTTGGACATAGTCGGAGAAAACGAACCACTTGATAATATCAAAGCACATTTGATCGACGAACATGGTCTCTACAAGGACTGGTTCATGCTATTGATTGGGTCATTTCCCGACCATATTTTCCCTAAGTCCCAGTGCAAAATCTTATTGCTATGTAGCAGTGAAACGCCTAACCGACCCCCATAGCCATGTTAGACAAGCCGGAGATACATACTCTAATTTAAGTAAACTTAAGCCAGGGATACTGAGGAATAGCTTATGTGTTTCTTTCATGTCACTAACTCATATTACCCAATTTCAATTTTTGGTTGTTAAATATCATATATAGAACAATAGCTTATCCAATTTAGTCATAAAATCTTGTTTACTAGAGTACTTATGTTAAAGAGAAAAAGAAAAGTTTAATAATATATGATCATGCCTTCTTTTCTTCCCCTTCTAACGGATATATATTACGACAGATTTAGACAAATTCGGAAAGAAGATTGACAGTCACTACATAGAGGAAGTTGCAAAATTGAGGTTGCTCAGAAATAAGTAACAAGAATTAGGCTTCACCCACGTACACTTAGTTTACCGCATTGTCTACTATTCAACTTCACTAGCCACCAGGCGTTTTTCAACAATCAAGTCCTTTTTTACTTATTTTTTTGGGATGGATTCAATCATCGCATCACATAATTTCGTAATATTCAAATCTTTTTGTATGTTATCCAACTAATAATTGCCAGACCATTCCTTTGAAGAACAAATTAGATAGGCAATGACTATCGATCAACTAGATATTTTCATGCAAACTCGGACAAGATCGAAACAATTTGACATGATTAGCATAATATCAAGTCCTCCGTGGATTGAAAAGAAATTCCTAACTGCAAAAAAAAAGGGACTTGAAAGACGTCATTCCACTTGAAAAGGAGGAAAATGTTGGCGGAAGGAACTCGCGCGGATAACATCAGAGAGCAAGGGTACTAGAAGAAGAAGAAGAACAGAGCATACTATAATGGGTCATAGAACAATTAAGTACCATTCATTATATTTGTCTGGTTTCCGGGGATGTTTGCATATGTATGTGAGTGTGTGTTTGATAGCGTGAGAGAGGGGCCTAACTACCAGTGATAAATGTTACCCTACGCATATGTAAAGCATGGTCTAAGAACCAACAGGAAAATATTCAAAGTAAGATAGAAGGATAATGATAAAGCAAATATCATAGATTCATAGACTTAACAATAACAAAGTTCTCAATTTGCTGAAACATACCTCATTTCTAAGTCCATCTTCATCTATTTCTCCCTCAAATTCAGCTATTCCCTTCATGGTTTCACACTCTTCTACTTTTAGCTCTACTAGATTCTTTAACAGTGGATGCATATTGGACGGAAACACATGCATCAGTTTGCTGCAGCTACTGACCTCCAAATCCGTCAGTTGGCAGAAAGACCCTTGGTCTTCCAAAACAGCAACTGATTGCTTGTCCCAAATCTTTATTATGTTACCCAGACCATCAATAGTCAACCTCTTCAAGACAGGAAAAATAACCTACAAAGTAGTTTGATAGACGAATCATTAGGACTTCTCCATGTAAAGGTTGCTCGCCAAACATTATCAAACAACTGCTACACAAGGAATATATTAGTCAGCTAGTTGTTTGAGATCAAAACCATAACATGCACTATCCTCCAAATAAGAACCTTTCATTTTTTGGGAAATACTAATTAAGTACCCCCACGTTATGGGAGTGCCCAAATTAAAAAATGTTTTGCTTTTTCATGGTTAATTGTATACCATTTCTGGTGAATGTTATGATGGGGGACAACATAAAATGAGTTATTTTGAAAATGTTATGCCATTCTGAAAAATATTATGCATCATGATTTGCAGAAATGGTATGCATTCTTTTGATAAATGTTACACCATTTTATAAGAATAATCTTGTTATGAAATTTGTGCTTATTGTTACAGCATTTCTGTTTGTCTTGCTACGCCCTCGTGTGGTTAAGTTTATGCATTCATATGATGAAAGTCAAAGGGGTAATGAATCACCAGACAAAGTTGGGGATACATACTTAATTAAGCATTTCCCCTCTTTTTTCCTTTCCCTTTTTTTTTTGAAATTAGAAGCCCACATTTGTTTTACATGAACTTTTAAACTAGTGTTTGTGGGATTGGTAGTGGCGTAGTAAAAAAATCTTTATAAGTGGGAGCACCTTTTAAACACATTTCTACCAACAAGTATTTGAATAAGCAGCGGTAGAATAACAATAAAAAAAATTTGTGCTAAAAATAAAATTCCTAAGATATTATTAAGAAAGTAACTTAGATAAATAAAAAAAATCAAATTGCTTGAATTGTTTCAACGGATCAAGTCTAAGAAAAATTCACTACACAATATTAGCAATCTTGCTCCAATTGCTAATAAATGTTAAAAGTATAAAATGCATAGCCTTTGTTTTAGGCACTTTTGAATAGTAAGTGTGGAGGCCATTTTTTACATTAGACATCATTTTTCTATATGTGAAACTAAAAGTTAAGAATGGAATGATATTCAAAATGCCTTAAGGTGATTAAGAGTAAAATTATGAAGTACAAATAAATCGACAAAATGCAAGAAATGAACTTAAAACATAAAATTTGCTACAATATATCGACAACAAGTCTTTATGGAAAAACAAATACGCAAAAGTGAACTTTTTTTTTTGAAACTTGACGAAGACAATAGGGATGTAATCTATAAGAAAAAAAATGTGAAAAATTTTGTAATACAAATTGTCATGACCTTTATAATTTGGGATAAAATTAGAATTATAAAAAAATATAGTGGTGATCCCTCTGCCCCTCCACCACCGGGGATTGGATAGCCGTCAATGGGACACTAAAGCCGACAATTCAAGTCATTGCTCAAACTAAAAAGAGAATGATAAAGCTTACCAGTTCATTGAAGAGAGGTTGGGCACGAACAGAAAAGCTTCCCATGGTTGTTCCCATTGTTGGAAATTTTACGGAATTTCAGATGAATGAAATCGGGACAAACCGGAGGGTCTCTCGAGGCAACCGTGCGTGTTCCGAGCTCGTGGAATCCTGATGCACCACAATCAATAGACGTATTGATGTGTGGATTTCGTAACTCTTGTAACCCTCTCCATGATGGAGTATTGATGCTAGTAACCTCCCTCTTGAATTGGCTGAATTCATTGGGTGAATTCATTTCAGAATTCAAGGCTGCATTACTCCTCTTCAGCCTCATTCACCCTATAAATAGGTGCCTCACGTCCTTGGAGAAAGCACAAGCAAACTCACAACTTCCTAGCATATTCTGAAATTCGTTTTTGAGAGAGAGAGAGGCAGGCGGCAGTCAGTTCGCCAAGGCGGTCATCGGTGGTGTTCCGACGGCTAGCGGTCCAACCGAGCTAACCCTGGGAGAAAGTCGCCGAAGCAACCTACAACACCCACGGTAGGCGGCGAATATTTCTTAAGGTGACTGTGGTATTTCACAGGCCTCGGTTTCGATTCTAAAAACCAGTTTGTATCTCGTTATTCATATTCTGTAAACTGTTCTGTATCTTGTAATTCGTTTTATTCCTGTAATTTTATTATTGGAATGAAATTGTTCTCTGGAATGTTACGTGGCTGCCGAGATTTTTCCAACAAGCTTAAGAAATATTTTTTGATCTCTGATCGGCATCGGATTCCAGAAAACAATTTCTGTTTTGGACTAACGTTTGAGTTGCAAGAACAGATTCGAAACAGATTAGTTTTCATGATGGAGAATCATTGGTGTAAAACGAGTTATCAATCTGTTCAGCAGATTGTTTGGAGATTGAAACGAGAATAATCAGACCCATTCGGCTTCAGCCAAGATCAGTCATGCGTGACTCGATCATGTTGCAAACAGAGAGGCTACGGCCTAAGGCAGTCGTGCGCGGCTTGGCCTTGGATCAATTTTGTTGGCCTCTGGGGTGATCTACTTGGCTTCTGCCTTGACATCACCTGGCCTTGATCCAGTGTTTATGATCTGCCCGGTGTGCAGTTCATGTGCTTGACGCCTGGGTTGCTCTCGGCCTGAAGTACTCAACCAGTGGACGGTGTGAGTGCTCAGCCCTTGTGCACGGCAAGTGGGATACATCAGTACATGGATTGGACTCTAAAAACAGAAGGGGAAGGTGGATGGCCACATTTTTGCAAGTAGCAGATTGTGTATACCGTTTACCTTTCGGGGGCGCTGCCCCCGAGCCCCCGCCAGGGGGCGCGACCCCCTGGACCCCCGCGACCTGACCGATCCCCGCTGAGGGCCAGCCCTCAGACTCCCGCCCGGGGGCGCTGCCCCCAGGACCCCCGTCAGGGGGCTCGGCCCCCTAAGACCCCCGCCAGGGGGCGCGCCCCCTGGGACCCCCAGGTTACATGGTATTGTGGGGGTGTCAGACTTAGCTTGTTTGATAGATTGTTAATCTATGCATTTATAGCTTGTCATTTTGATATTGAGATTTGTTCTCTTATGTGTGGTTGTTCCTAATTTCAGGAAAACATGACAACTGTGCAAGAGAAAACTACCGTCGCTGGCAAAGACAAAGAGACTGGTGGTGTCAGTGGCAATGGAAATGGTCGTGGTGCTATTCCAACTCATGCTCCTATTCCTGGGATTCCCTCGGTTCCAATATCTCACGTGGAGAGGCCGAGCAAATTTGGTGGGGTGGACTTCAAAAGGTGGCAACAGAAGATGTTGTTCTACCTCACCACCTTGAACTTGGCAAAGTGGCTTGTCGAGGAAGCACCTGTTATTGCTGAGGATGATCCTGACACTCAGAAGCGGGTTGATGTGGCCAGATGGAAAGAGCATGACTATATGTGCAAGAATTACATTCTGAATGCTCTGGATGATTCGCTGTATTCTGTGTATGGCGAGGCTCCGTCGGCTAAGGAATTATGGGAATCCTTAGACAGGAAATACAAGATCGAGGGTGCCGGGTCCAAGAAATTTGTTGTGGGCCGGTTCCTTGATTACATGATGGTGGACTCCAAGTCTGTGGCAATCCAAGTCCAAGAGCTGCAGCTCCTGCTCAATGAGATCAGGACTGAGGGGATGATTCTGGGTGAAGCATTCCAGGTGGCTGCAGTCATCCACAAGCTACCCCCAGCATGGAAAGAGTTCAAGAGCTATCTCATGTTCAAGAATAAGGAGATGACCTTGGAGGCTCTTTTCATCAAACTCCGTATTGAAGAGGAGAATCGGGGTATGGATAGGAGTGCGAAGACCTCCTACATGGCCAAGGCAAATATGATGGAGCATGGTCAATCTTCCGGTGTGAGGAAAAACCAGTATGACAGGCGTTCTGACAAGCGGTCTGACAAGCAAGCTGGCAAACAGAAGGACAAAAGGGTCAATCTGGGACCGAGAGGTGGGGTTGCCAAGAAACAGATAGAAAAGTTTCAGGGTGCATGCTTCAACTGCAACAAGTTCGGGCATAGAGCTTCAGAGTGTAAGAAGCCGCTTAACCCTCGCGCTCAGGCACATTTGGCTCAGGTGGAGGCAGCAGTGTCTGATATCAACCTCTCGGCTATGGTATCTGAAGTGAACATGGTGGGTTCAAACCCGCAGGAATGGTGGGTAGACACTGGAGCTACACGTCATATCTGTTGTGACAGGCAGATGTTCACTACTTTCGAGCCGGTTGCTAACGGTGAGAAACTGTTTATGGGGAACTCAGCTACCTCGGATGTTGCGGGGCAGGGGAAAGTGGTCCTGAAGATGACTTCGGGAAAAGAGTTGACTCTGAATAATGTGCTGTTCGTGCCAGATATTCGCAAGAATTTGGTTTCTGGTTCGCTGTTGAGCAAGCACGGCTTCCGCCTGGTTTTCGAGGCTGATAGGGTCACTCTGACTAAAGCTGGAATGTATGTAGGGAAAGGTTACATGACCGATGGTCTTTTTAAGATGAATGTAATGACTGTTATCCCTACTATCAATAAAAAGAAATCCCCTGTTGCTTATGTGCTTGAGTCTTCCTTTTTGTGGCATGGTAGACTAGGTCATGTTAATTATGATTCTATGCGTAGATTAATTAACTTGGACCATATTCCAGCTTTCCAAATTGATAAAAAACACAAGTGTGAGACCTGTGTAGAGGCTAAAATGCCCAGAGCATCTTTCAAAACAGTAGAAAGAAGCACAGAACCTTTGGGTTTAATCCACACTGATGTGTGTGATCTGAAATATGTCCAAACTCGGGCCGGTAACAAGTATTTCATTACTTTTATCGATGATAGCACTCGGTTTTGCTATGTGTATTTGCTAAAAAGCAAGGATGAAGCCCTGGATAAGTTTGTTCACTATAAGACTCAGGTTGAGAATCAACTGAGCAGAAAGATTAAGGTGGTCAGAAGTGATCGTGGTGGTGAGTTTCAGTCACCGTTTGGAGAATTCTGTGCCCTACACGGAATA
This sequence comes from Rhododendron henanense subsp. lingbaoense, assembly GCA_020567845.1. Taxonomy (NCBI): domain Eukaryota; kingdom Viridiplantae; phylum Streptophyta; class Magnoliopsida; order Ericales; family Ericaceae; genus Rhododendron; species Rhododendron henanense. The sequence continues at coordinate 2,324,726 of CM036317.1, forward strand.
ATCTATGAAACCACAGCACCTTATTCGCCTCAGACTAACGGAATTGCTGAGCGCAAGAATCGTACGTTGAAGGATATAATGAACGCTATGTTGATCAGTTCTGGGTTGCCTCAGAACATGTGGGGAGATGCTGTTCTCACTGCTAATTACATCCTCAATAAAATCCCTCGCAAAGACGTTGGTAAAACCCCGTATGAATTGTTTAAAGGTAGGAAGCCTAATTATGCATTCTTACGAACATGGGGATGCCTAGCGAAGGTGGCTGTACCTCCTCCTAAGAAGGAGAAGATAGGCCCTAAAACCGTTGATTGTGTATTCATCGGTTATGCAGACGATAGTAGTGCCTATCGTTTTCTTGTGTATGAGTCAGATATACAAGATATTCACAAAAATACTCTCATGGAGTCTAGGAATGCAATGTTCTTTGAACACATATTTCCTTATAGATCCATTGGAGAGTCAAGTTCTGCTAAACGGACTTTGCATCCGGCTAATGAAAGCAGACAAGGCCAAGAAGAGGAAGTTGATGTTGAACCACGACGTAGCAAGCGAGCTAGAACATCAACATCTTTTGGTCCAGATTTTCTGACTTATCTTGTAGAAAATGAGCCTCGGACATACCAGGAAGCTGTAAGCTGCCCTGAGGGTCCTTTGTGGAAAGAGGCCATTAAGAGTGAGATTGACTCCATACTGCAAAACCATACGTGGGAACTGGTGGATTTGCCACCAGGCAGTAAGCCTCTCGGCTACAAATGGATCTTCAAAAGGAAGATGAAAGCAGATGGGTCAATTGATAAGTACAAAGCTAGGCTTGTTATCAAAGGATACAGACAAAAAGAAGGCCTAGATTACTTTGATACTTACTCACCAGTCTCAAGGATTACTTCCATTCGGATGATCATCGCGATCGCAGCTTTGCGTAACCTTGAGATACATCAAATGGATGTCAAAACAGCTTTCCTGAACGGCGATTTAGATGAAGAGATCTACATGGAACAACCCGAGGGTTTTTCCGCGCCGGGCCAAGAAAGGAAAGTATGTAGGCTTGTTAGATCTTTGTATGGGCTCAAACAAGCACCAAAACAATGGCATGAGAAATTTGACAATGCTGTGTTGTCAAGTGGTTTCAAGATCAACGAATGTGACAAGTGTGTTTATGTCAAAGACACAGACGAAGGGTATGTCATTTTGTGTCTTTACGTTGATGACATGCTCATTGTTGGTAGCAATGAAAGGGTCATTCAGTCTACCAAGAATATGTTAAACTCGAAGTTTGACATGAAGGATATGGGCCTTGCAGATGTCATTCTGGGTGTCAAGATCACCAGAACTTCTGTTGGAATTGCGTTGTCTCAGACACACTATGTTGACAAGATTCTTGAGAAGTTCAACTCGTCTGATTCAAGTATCGCAAGAACCCCCGTGGATTTAAGCCTGCATTTATCCAAGAATGGGGGGGAAGGCATATCTCAATTAGAGTATTCTCAGATAATTGGGAGCCTGATGTACTTAATGAGTTGTACAAGGCCCGATATAGCTTACTCAGTCAGCAGACTAAGCAGATACACGAGTAATCCAGGTCGTGATCACTGGAAAGCAATAGTCAGGGTTCTGCACTATTTAAGGTATACTCGTGATTTGGGATTGCACTACACCAGATATCCAGCAGTACTAGAAGGGTATTGTGATGCGAACTGGATATCAGATATGAAGGACTCTAAATCCACAAGTGGATATGTCTTTATACTTGGTGGTGCAGCTATTTCTTGGAAATCCTCCAAACAGACGTGTATAGCACGTTCAACAATGGAATCAGAGTTCATCGCTCTGGATAAAGCGGCGGAGGAGGCCGAGTGGCTCCGTCAGTTTTTGGAGGATATTCCAAGATGGCCGAAACCTGTGCCACCGATTAGTATCCATTGCGATAGTCAATCTGCAATTGGTAGGGCACAGAGTAATATGTATAATGGTAAGTCTAGACATATACGACGTAGACATAATACCATTAGACAACTACTCTCTAGTGGGGTTGTCGCTATTGACTATGTGAGGTCAAAGGACAATATTGCGGATCCGTTAACCAAAGGGTTAAACCGAGAGTTAGTTGAGCAAGCATCGAAAGGAATGGGGCTAAAGCCACTACGCTCATAGTTACCGTGGAGGTAGCCAACCTAGTTGACTGGAGATCCCAAGATCTAGGTTCAATGAGACTATCTTTCGCGAGTAGCCGAGAACGATCACTGAGGAGATTCGGTCTCCTGCCCATTCCTATGGTGTAGAACAGTGATACCTGCGAATGAAAGAGGTTAAGCATTGCTTTTAATGACTCCTATGCGCTGGGTTGCCAGGCAGGGTATAACAGGATACCCTTACAGGAAGGTCACCTATGTTAGTATGAAGTGGGGCCGCTTCTTTGAGAATTGTGGCAAAAATTCTCGAGAAAATACTCGCAGAACCAGGAAGTGGGTGTCATGGCCAAAATGAACCCAACAGTGAGAACTGAACTACGTCAGGAGAAGTCCTGTGTGACGTCTGTTGTCTCGGTTTACATCGGCGGCGGAATAGTTCAAAGCGGGACCGCACACTAGTCTGCCAGTAAATCCGATAGGCTATCACAAGGGAAGGTTCCAGGCCAAAAGCCACCTATCCTATGCAGGAATTATCCGTTGTCTCTCTCTCGCATCAGCTTTGTACTCTGCACCAGTATGCCTGTCAATTCCATTCATGGGGGGGATTGTTGGAAATTTTACGGAATTTCAGATGAATGAAATCGGGACAAACCGGAGGGTCTCTCGAGGCAACCGTGCGTGTTCCGAGCTCGTGGAATCCTGATGCACCACAATCAATAGACGTATTGATGTGTGGATTTCGTAACTCTTGTAACCCTCTCCATGATGGAGTATTGATGCTAGTAACCTCCCTCTTGAATTGGCTGAATTCATTGGGTGAATTCATTTCAGAATTCAAGGCTGCATTACTCCTCTTCAGCCTCATTCACCCTATAAATAGGTGCCTCACGTCCTTGGAGAAAGCACAAGCAAACTCACAACTTCCTAGCATATTCTGAAATTCGTTTTTGAGAGAGAGAGAGGCAGGCGGCAGTCAGTTCGCCAAGGCGGTCATCGGTGGTGTTCCGACGGCTAGCGGTCCAACCGAGCTAACCCTGGGAGAAAGTCGCCGAAGCAACCTACAACACCCACGGTAGGCGGCGAATATTTCTTAAGGTGACTGTGGTATTTCACAGGCCTCGGTTTCGATTCTAAAAACCAGTTTGTATCTCGTTATTCATATTCTGTAAACTGTTCTGTATCTTGTAATTCGTTTTATTCCTGTAATTTTATTATTGGAATGAAATTGTTCTCTGGAATGTTACGTGGCTGCCGAGATTTTTCCAACACCCATCTCCTCCTTTTTGGCAAAAAAGCTTATGAGGTTTGGGAGACTTGTCAATTCCAGTTTCTTTAGTTTACTAAACTTCACCTCACCTGTGATTTCGTTTTCATCTTTTTGTCCTTCAAATCCAATTATTCCCTCCATGATCTCACAGGAGGTTACTTTTAGTACTTCCAGGTGGACAAGTCCTCTTGCGGTGGTCGGAGAGAAGAGATACTTTAACTTAAAATGTTCAATAATTAACACAGTTAGCTTATTGAACAACCGTAACGGATGCACGGATGATTCTGGTTTGAGGACTAGCACTTCGGCTTTGTCCACCAAAGGGATGAATTCATTTCTTAACTGAATCCCTTCTAGTTTCAACATGCATGTTCGAGAAAAAAATGCTTCAAAATAGTTGAATTTTGAACCCACTGATATCCTAAATCCCTTCAGGTCCGCAAATTTTAGATCCTCCTTGGGTAGTAGCTTGACATTAGGTACATGGATATGTAAAGTGGTTAATTGAGCTTTAGCCAATGACTCCCTTAGCTCCTCGAGGCTCGCATTGTCTCTGCTGTTGGTGTCTTGTTGCTCGTCTGTTGTTGCCTCCCAATTGTCAAATGTCATTGGAAAGTACAATTCCTCCAGTCCAATCAAATTGGATATGACACCTCGTGGAATCACCTTGAGTTTGTAGCAATCTTGAAGATCTAACACCCGTAGACTAGTCAACTGTCCGATCTCTGATGGCAACACCTCGATACTAGAACCTCGAAGGCTAAGCACTTCCAAGTTACTCTTCAGGTCCTTGAGTATAGCAATATCTTCCAATTCACATCTATTCAAATATAGCATCCGAAGGTTTGTCAATTTTGCAAGTGATGACGGGAGTCGCCGCATATGCATTCGAGTAAAAGTCAACACCGTAAGTTGCATCATTCCATTGAAAAAATTGTCTGGAACGTCAAGATCGGAAAGTTTGCTATTATCAACCATTAAGGTTTCCAGTTGTTGATATACCAACCCATCTGGAAGCCCTTTAATATTTTTGAAACTTAATGACATTGTTTTGTACAATGGCCCATTTGTGGGATTCCGTGGCCATCGAAGGGCACCATGGTCTACCAGAAATGCTTCTTCCTCGCGTGCAATTGAGATACCAACATCTCTTATGACATCATGCATTTTGACAACAGTTTCATGACCGCCAGTTGTCAACAAAGAAGCTGATTTTAGGGTACCAACCACTGTACGCACGGCATCTCGTGCTTTATCAAGTGTACTCGGGATTTGCTCAAGCAAATTCCTAGCAACGCAAAGTCTCATCAATTCATCAATGGGAATCTCTGCATCCTCAGCGAACAAACAGCATAGCAAGAAACATGATTTTGCGTCTGCGGAGTGTAGCATATCATAACTCACCCTTAATGTGGCCAATACACTTGGGTCAATGTCCTCAATTTTTGTGAGCATGTACTTCTCCAGCTTATCGAGTGCTGTCTTCCACGCATGTTCTTCCTTACCTTTCAATGCTTCACCAAGTGCATTTATGGCAATTGGCAAACCGTTACATTTTTTGCACACTTTGTATGCTAAAGAACAGAGTTCTGGTTGAGACTCAATAGAATCTCCCACCTTCTTCTTGAATAGAGTCCATGCCTCTTGCTCCTGTAGTACTTCAATTGGAAAAGGCTTATCGACATTCATCCGACTCACCAACAAATCTTTCTTCCGAGAAGTTAGCACAACTTTGCAGCCTGTCGTCGACCCCTTTATGAGAGGAATACCAATAGCTGTAATGTCCACTTCTTCCCAAATATCGTCCAATATGACGAGAAATCTCTCCCCATTGGTGAATTTATGCCACAACTGTTTTGCTCTTCCTTTTTGATCATCTGAATTGGCATCCAATTTAAAATCCAATCTGTCAGCTAATTTTGATTGTATTTCCTTCACATTGAGATCCTTAGAGACAACTGCAAGCGCGACTTGCTTAAAAGTTCCATCGTGTCGCATTTTCTTGCCGACCTCCTCGACTAACGTGGTCTTACCGACGCCTCCAAGCCCGTGTACACCAATAACGTTAACACTGGGATGTTTTAGTGCATCCACGATGCGCTCGAAGACCGGTGTTCTAGAAACCAAGTCAACATAATTCTCGTTGGATGGGAATTCAAGTTCTGAAGGAGGCGGCCTAGGGTATGAAATTTCATTTTCATTAAAATGGCTTTCTTCAATGAGTTTCTTGACACCCGCTATCTTTTCTTTTGCTTCTTTGCTCAGTTGGTAACGCCGCTTGATATTAGGACATGACCATTTAAAGCAACTCATGTTTCCCGTATCACTGCTCTGTCCCACAAGTTGTTCCTGAACATCACGTGTAACCCCGTCCGCTTCTGTTTGTCCCACAAGTTGTTCCTGAACATCACGTATGACACCGTCCACTTCCGTTTGCCCCACAAGTTGTTCCCCAACATCAGGTGTCATCCTGTCCGCTTCCGTTTGCCCCACAAGTTGTTGAACGCGAACATCACGTGTCATTGTGTCCGCGTGCACCAGCCAATCCGAAACAAGAGTATAAATCAATTTGCCGTCATTTTTGTCCTGACGAACTTTTGTTTGGATTATTTCTCTACGACCTTCAAGCTTTCTTATTTCATCTTGCAGTTCCTTGAGGTTCGTCTTGTAGTCTTTAACATATTTCCCTGCTTTGATTGCTGCTTTGACCCCTTCATCAAAGACCAGACATCCCACCTTCTCAATTATGCATTCAGGAGTACACATTTTCAAATCAGTCTTTTTTTTTCCCTCCTCTCTGTAATTGTGTTTTGAGATGCGATTCTTGGACAAAATAAAGCTCTATGTAGTCTGTATCTGCAGGAGAGAGATGAAAAGGAAGATAATTAATCCACAAAGAGAAGTACTATAGTCCCCTTCTTATTTTTTTTTGAAATAGTATTATATGCCCCTACGTATTCTCTACAGTAATGTACAACACTGCACCTATAACCTATTATTGTTAAATTTGTCCAATTGGTTCAATAAAATCTTCAATTTCGCCATCTGCGACTAATTTTTTTAGTGCAGAATGGGATCATATTATTAAATCATTTTTCTCGGTCTTCTTTCTTCGAATTTTTTTATAATTTTCTTTTTTGGCCAATTAGAACTACTTTTATGCTTTCATTGTATAGCCTTTCTAAATAATGAAATAGTAAATAACACAGTGAGATTAGGAAGAAAGAAAAAGTTGAACATGCATATCAGGCATAGAAAGCTAAGTATTTAAATAGTAATAACATGTTTGACACTCTCTATCCTTTTGTCTACTGTCTTGTACTCCCTCCGTCATTTTTTAAGTGTTCAGCTTTGTAACTATAACTTATTAAGAAAATATCAACTTTTAACTCCACTTTTCCTACTTACCCTCTATGGAGACATCATCATTACAATTTTACTTATCCCGTTCCAGTTTCTTTCATAAAGTACTTTTTGAAAAGAAATGTAATTTGAAACTTAAAAATTATGTGTTTACACAAATAATTTTTCTACCAATATGAATCTTGTTTGATAGATTTCATTGAGATCTTTTGAACGATGCAAAAAAAAATCCAAAAATTATTTTTCATTTTCATTATATTTGAGCTTGAAATTACTTTTTTTTTTAAAAAGAAGGTTTAAAAAGAAAACGGAATGACACCTTACTAACTTTTCAAAATACAATATACTTTTAAGGGAAAAATGGACAATGTATCAACTAACTTATTAAGGAAAAATCCAAAATGGACACTTATTAACTTTCAAAAATGGACACTTATTAAGGAAAAATCCAAAATAAAATATCGGATCCTAAAAAAGAGACGGATCGAGTAGTTAAGATAACTATCTTCTTCGTGAATCTTTCTAAGGGCTACAGAAGAATTTAGTCAAAATAAGCAACTTTTTTGAAAGACTTCATAGAAATATTGATGACACATCACATCAAATAATGATACTCACACAACAATTCAAACACAATCTCTTATACAACCTCTTACATACATGTGAGTGTAGGTCTCACATGTATCCACACTCACATGTATGTGAGAGATTGTGTAAGGGGTTGTGTTTGGATTGTTGTGGATCATTTTTGAATAAGGTAACATATCTGCGTGCAAAACGTGTTGGATATTGACAATTGTCGACACGCGTCCGAAAACTTCTTCCCTAGTAGTAAAAAGCTTAATTTGGACATGTGTTCGACATTGTCTTTGCAACGTGTCCGAGACTTCTTTGTTTGGGAGTTTTGAGGGAGATTTTTTAGAGTAATGAGTAGAGAGACATAAATAGAGAAAATTTATTGGAGACCGTGCCCTGAAGTTTTAAGATCCCGAACGAACAAGGTAGTGTGACTTCAGAATCAGTATATGTGATCAACACTTGTTAGACACATTCCGACATGTGAATTTTTGTATTTCAAAATTCTACGCATTTACAATCTTATAAAAGTTGGAATAGCTTTGGGCTAACCACGTTGGATTATACTACGTCTCAAAATTGGGATTCTGGCTTGAAGTTCGGCCTTCCTACTGTCTCGTGAACTCTCATAATGAATGTAGTGTTTCGAATTTATACTTTGTACTTAATATATAATGTAAATAATCTCTTTCATATATAGATAGATAGACAAAAAAACATTCCCCCATTGTAGGGTAGAGACAAAGAAAAAAAAGGAAAAACCCTTCTTATCGAAGAACACTCACACGCAAAGGGGAGATTCGACCTCCTGATCTCCTAGTAAAATGTAAGAATCCTAGCCAACTGACGTAACCCCAGTTGATTAAATGTGAGAAATTGAAGAAACATACTCCCTCCATATCTTTTTTAGAGTCTAGTATTTCATTTTGGACTGTCTTTTAATAAATGTCCATTTTATAAAATTAGTGGATAAAAGCGGATACATTTTCTATTTTTTTCCCTAAAAATATATTATATTATATTTTAAAAAGTTAGTGAGTAAAAGTGTAATAATGATGTTTTCATAGATAGTAAGTAAGGAAAGATATATCTTTTAGAATGTAATGATGATGTCTCCATGAAAAAATGAATTTATGAAATGATACTCTTAAAAAGGGACGGAGGGAGGGAGGGAGATAATTTTATTCTGTGTACGAAACTTCTTATTTTTGTACATTTGGGGGTGCCGATCGATATAATATGTTATTTCTATTTAGCTACATATTTTCTACACTACATATGGAGTGTTTCAAGGAAGGTTTGCAGGTTAGCCCCCCAATACATTCCTCCGTTCCAAAAAGCATCCAAACCAAAACTAATTGACAGTGAGTTGAGAGACCGCTCAATTTCATAAATTAGTTTTGGAGGTGATGGTTAACCAATTTTTTTTTGATTGGCAAAAAATATTAATTTAACCAATGTTGGGACAAGCTCTAACACTACCCTAAACGTGCGACCCTTCATTCGCACGTAGAGAGATAAACAAAGGATTCATTACATATAGATAATACCGAAATAAGATGCACTTAGGCACAAACAATGAAGCAATAATTCAAGGGAATCATGTCCCGAAACTTCTAAAAAAGCCTAGCTCTGATAATATATTAAAGCATCCAATTGATAATTTGATAGTGATTGCAGATGACACCAGAACTCATAACAAGCTTTGGAGGTGATAATATACCCGTGTGTGTACAAGCTAACAATACCAAATAGGCGAATATAGAACTTGCTTACCCTTGTGGCAAGTCAAATAGGCAATAGAACTGGTGGATGTATTCAGATATTTTGAATGCCACAATGTCTATTTGATTAGTTGATGCAACTCAAATTTGAGAAGAGAAAGCTCTCTATATCTGCGGTACAAAGAAAAATATAGTAAACAGAAAAATAACATGAGAACATTGCACAATGCTCCATTAACAAAAATAAAAATAAAAATCCCCCTACAATATTTTTTTTTTGTTTTTTTAAATAATATTCTCCCTACATTACCTCGTATTTTCCTTTGTTTATCTCAACCAATAGTGATAGGCGCGTGATATCATAGATATGAGTGCCTAAGTAGGGCGAATTAGCGCGTTAGAGGCGCGTTTTATTCCATTATCCACTTGATGCAGTGCTTTCCTTTGTTTTGTGTTTTTGTTCTTTTCGTAGGTAATAAGGCAGATTTTATGCCAAGATTGGATTGCGAGGCCTTGAGGTCGGTTTGGACATCGTCATGGGAAGTGAAGGCGGAAGCATGAGGCGTCGGGTGACGTCGGGTGGCCAAATCCCATGCAAGGCTCGGCGGGCACCTTTAACACGTTCGGTATCGATACTCACATTCACAGTATCGATACAAAGTGGTGCAAAACGGATCCAGTGATGAACAGAGAGATGGGTATCGATACTATCATTCCCAGTATCGATACCGAGTGGCTCAGTGGGAATTATTTTGTTTCGTCGTTTTCTTTCCTTTTCTATTTATTTCCGAATTTTTGGGGTTTGTATAAATACCCCTCAAAACTCCGTTTTTAGGGTTCGAACTTTTACGTAGCAGCTTTACTTTCCGTTCTTTCCGTTCCAGAGTTATTTTCTTTCAAGTTTCCAAAGTTTGTTCAGATTTTCGCACTCCGGTAACTCGTATTAATTTTTGTTCTTCATTAAAGTTGTTCGTTGGTATTCGTACAATTGATTTTTCTTATTTCTTTTTTATTCCAAGCAATAGAAGCATGATGCAAGTTAGGATTTCTTTTGTTTCTCTTTCAATAATGAGTGAGTAGTCATATAGGTAGGGTCGCGGGGTGATTAGCACACCGTGATCAGTTCGGGTACTGCTTCTGTTTTCAAACAATGGAAAAAGTAATTTTAGGTTAATAAGAACATTCGTTAGACGAACCCGGGGGCATTGTCGGAGCTCATGTGAACAGGGGAATGGGGGTCCAAAACTCGTTCTCCGCTGCGCATGGGTATACGGCGACCATAAAGGTTCGCATCTTTCGGGGTATCTTTTCCAAACTAAAGTTAAATGTTTTTAAGAACTCTAAATGGAGCAGGCTAATCTCCTTTGTGTGATCTCTAACGTACTTTCTACCACAAAATGTGTAGACCACATACAAATATGTTACAAAAAAGAAGTAGACCAAAATAAGACAACTAAAAAACTAGAAGTGGGATAAAAGGGTGTTCTCTTAATGCACACCAACTAAAAGGAGAAAACGCACGGAACAGAGGTTAAACTTTCAAGAAGAGTTCACCCATGATCGGTGAACATAGATCGATCACAAAATTCTAAGACCCCTATATATATGTGTGTGTGTGTCCTAAAATTTTTTTTGCACTAAGTCTAGCTCCTTTACCCAAAATAGCCCCAATGGTGGAATTATCAATTAGAAGTACTAATTATCAACTCTCGTAAGCCATAACCCATTACGGCATTACACTGAGAAACGGTAGAGGCAATAAAAAAAAAAACACGCTTAACGTCTAACAACTCGAAGGGAAGGAACACAACAACCGATCACCGTGGATGGAAAATACTTACATAAAACATACCTTGAGGCCCATCTTTTACTATCTCCACTTCTATCAAGTTTCATTATCTTGAGCAGTTGACCTAATTGGTTAAAATTTTAGAGTTTTTTTATTTATTTATGATAATGGTAAATCTTATGTAATGATTTTTTTTTATAAAATTCTTTACAGACCCACTTTTGTATAAAAAATATAGGGATGCCTCATTCAAGAGATTCGGTTTGAGGCTCCAAAACTTATGAGTCTAATTTCGGAGACATATTTGTTGGTTTGCCGTTGGGCCGGGAGTGGTAAGATATGTTACAAAATGGGGGAATTTCGGAGACATATTTGTTGGTTTGCGCCAACGGGAGTGGTAAGAGCCGGCCGGGGGGGGGGGGGGGGGGGGGGGGGGGGGGGGGGGGGGGGGGGGGGGCGGGAATCACATTGGGAGACGGTCTATGTATTACGGGAAATTGATTATATTGTGTCATACTATTAATGATGGATTATTATGGATGAGGCGTCTGTTTTGTTTAGCAATCTTGTTTGTGGTTTTATATATATAATATATAGGGCCTGTTTGGATGGGGTATTATGAAGGGGTATTTTAATATACCCCCTTTTAGTTCGTGAGCCCAGCATTAAAACCTCGTTTGAGAAGCAAAATGGAGGGGGTATTAGCTAAGCCCCGGATTAGATTGTATCCCCTAATACCCCCGGATGGGGTATTATTTATGGGGAGGTTCTGGGGTGTTATTACATAACACCCCCGGATAATATCCCCTTTCTCTTCCATTTCAACTACAAAATAAATTTATCCCCCCATTTTATCCCTCATCCAAACCAAGTATTATTTAATACCCCATCTATAAACATCACATCAATGTGGGTCATCCTTTATTAACCAATACCCCCTACTATCCAATCCCCCCTTCTTACATAATACCTCCAAATCTAATCCCGCATCTAAACGGGCCCATATATTATCAGGGCACTTCTAATGAGGGCGTTCTTATTTCGTTATTTGCAAACTTCTGGTGTCAGTTGTTGGATCATGATTTCAATGGTCCGGATCTGCGAAAGATTTATGACCGGTTACAATTAACTTTTTTTCAAATTTTTTTAATTAAAATCTATAATATTGAAATCACAATCCAACGGCTACTAGTAACGTCCGCGAATAACGAAAATAAGAACGCCCTTATTAGAAGTGCCCTGTATATATTATATATAGAGAGAGAGAGTAAGCTTCCCGGTCTTTTTTTTTGCTGATTTCTCGCGAGTACCCTTAAAATCACGTTTTGAACATATTGAGCGGCTCGTATCATCGAAATTCGATCGGGAAAGGGAAGAAATGGGATGGTCCGCACTTTGCTCGGATGCGGAGGTCCGCATTAGAAGCTCGCTCTCTCTCTCTCTCTCTCTCTCTCTCTCTCTCTCTATATATATATATATATATATATATATATAATCAAGATATTATGTTTTTGTGCTTGGCAAGCTTGTATCCACTACTCACCAACATATCTTAGAATCTCGTCGGCGGCAAATCTGTGAGGCCGTGATGACGGTGCACGGTGGTGCTGCCTGAGGTGGACGGGATGGGCCGGGGCATGTTGAGGGCTGCTTTGCAGTGACGCTGACGGAGGAAAATGTGGTTTTTCATTTTTTGTTGTTGTTGTGGCTGGGGTAGTTTTGGGTATGTTTTTGGGTTGCTATGGCCTATGAGGCCGATTTAAGGGATATTTGGGGTTGTTTCGGGGGTCAGGGCTGATTTAGGGGTTTTTGTGAGGTCGATTTTGGGGTTTGTTTCAGGGGTTAGGTGTCTAATTTTGGGTTGTGAGGCTGATTTAGCGGTATTTGGGACTAATTAAGGGGTTTTTTGGGTGCTGTTTTTCTGGTTGATTTGGGGGTTTTTGTGAGGTTTATTTGGAGTTTGATTTAGGAGAAAAACTTTGTTATGGAGGATCTGTAAACTAAGTTTTACGAAGCTCGTCCAAAAAATGTTTTGGACGATTCGGATTGAAAACCAATTTTCATGGTCAAAAATATTTCTTACCGATCAAAATTTGAAAATAATATCAACTATTGATTGCCAAGATGAACGGGTGAGATTATGCAGAACCGTTCCGTGAATAAGTTTCTCTCTTGATTTAGGGGTTACATGGGGCTGTTTTGGGGGCTGATTAAGGGGCACCTTGAGGCTGATTAAGTGCCGCTGTGGGAGCGGATTATGTGATGTCTAGGGGTTGTTTAGTGGCAGTAGTAGGTGCCGATCGTGTGAGAACAATGATGGCCGCATTGGGCTGTTTGGGTGGTGTCGGTTGCGGAGTTGGCACTTCGCTTAGCTGCATTTTTCTTCTTCTTGTTTTTTTCTTTCAAAATTGTAAAACATTAAAAGGCTGTGAGATAGGTTGAGAATTTGTGAGAAATAGTAGGAGGGTACTGTGCATTCTCCGAGACTTTTTCAATACCTTTCTTTTCTTATTTTACGGTTTCATTTTTTTATTCTTGTGATGAATGAAATTTTTCTTTGGTGATAAAAGAAAAATGTTCATTGTTTTGTCTTGTGTTTGAACATGCATCATTTTCCCTATGTCTTGCAATCTTTACTTGGGCAAGTTATGTTAGGCGTGAAGCCTGATGTTGTTTCTGCGTTTTCTGGAAATCCCGTCCGGACAGAATTGAGGGCCGTCCAGACGGCCCACAATGCACAGAAAACAGGGAGGTCTTAGTATATTTCGCCCGAGCAGTCGTGACTTCCACCCAGGCAGCCCATTCGTGAGACAGAATGTATTTAAGCCCTAAAACAGATTTTTAGAGTCAGAACTTCATATTTTTTTAGAGGAAAAAGCTGTTGTACTTGTAGAGAGAGACTAGGAGAGTTTCCTCCATTGATTCTAGTGGACTAGTGTGGCTCCCAAGGAATAGATAAGTTGCTGAATCTCGTATATCCATGTGTTCTTTTTCTCTTTCTCTTCCTCTATTTCTCTAATTTGTGTTTCTGTGATTCATAGCATCCAAGATCCTAAGAGTTTGTGTGTCGGTGAGTTTGAACTTTCGTCTTCAATCCGAACAAGTTAATGGTTTGATTCTTTAAACCATCATCTTACAAGTATTAAATCTTTTAAACCTTGCAATTAAGTTCTACCATAGTTTTACCTTCTTTTTCCTTTTTTGTTTAGGGGGCACGCACTTGTATAAAACAAAGAGTTGTTTATAACCATGTATGTAAAATCAAATGAAACCGAGACCGCGTTGAAGGCATACCTTTTCCCAGTTCTCCGACCAAGCTAGGATGTCTTAGTACTCTAGGCCTCCGGTGCACTACGCATCTCGTCTCAAGCATAAAATGAATAGGAAACTCGAGTTTTGAATGGCAGAGAGTGAGATGATCGTTGAATGAGAAGTTGTAAACAAAATTTTATATTTCGTCACCGCACTTGATGATCATAATGCCCACTAGTTCTGAGAAAGAAACTCAAAATAATGAATTATCTATCTATAGGGACTATGGGCAGTATAGATCAACAGAAAAATTATTAAAATTGACGTTATATTTATCACCTAATAAAATGTATTTGAATTAATGATGATAAATTTATCATGCACGCTGAAATGATAAATTTATCATCAATTCAAAAAAAAGATGGTAAATTAATGGTTAGTAATCAAGAAAGAGGAAATTAGAGGCAGCAAAAGTGAACGATTGGAATCCTTCTACTTTATCCTTCTCGAAAAAACAAAACGACTTTATTTTAAACTCATCGACCAAGTACTTACCCTCTTATTCCTTTTCCCTCTTCCTCCTAACTTACCATCTTATTCCTTATGTGTCTACGCTAATATAGTACAGTATAAAACAAAGAGAGTTGTTTATAACTGCATAAATTCATAAGCAGAAGAGGACTTAGTTTCTCCGCGCATAGTCCCAAATCGGTGGAATTTGTCCAAACGGGAATCCATTCTGGATGATCTAAATTGTTCATATTGTGGGGCTCATCAAGTAGTAACCGAAAACAAATTCAAGTGGATCAAACACCTCTAAGGTCCACTGATCCGAACACTGTAGTTTTGCAAAAATTTGTTAGACCTTTTTCTCCTAAATAAAAGTGTTTCGATCGATGAAGTGTTTGCCGATTTTCGATCAACTTGAATTTTTTACATTGACGGAGCATATTCAATGAGCCCTATAATATGAACGCGCAACTCGAATCATCGAGATGAAAACCGATTGTGAGCATGATGCACCTAGGCCTGTCAATGGGCCGGATCCGACAGATCCGAATCCGATAAGACCCAATTCCGATCCGAATCTGATAAGACTCGAATCCGATAGTAGTAATCCGAATCCGAATCCAAAAAATCCGAATCCGATCCGAAAACTTTTGTACTTCAAAAATTTTAGCAAAAAAAAATTTTTATTTTTCAAAAAAAATACAAAAAAAAATATTTTCCAAAAAAAAATTAAAAAAATTAAAAATAAAAATGCAACTTCTTAAACATTTCTTTTTCAAAATAAAAAATTTACTTTTTTTAAAAAAAATTAAGTTTGAATTCGGATTGATAATGGATTTAATCTGATCTGATCTGTATTTGGATTACCTGATTCGGATCAGATCCGATCCATTGACAGACCTAACTGCACTAGGCAGTCCCAACTGCAGAGAAGCTGAGTCCATCAAGTAACGCTGAGAATTCACCCAAAAACATAAAATAACGCCAAGAATGCTTGAAGGAATACCTCGTTCTTGGTCACCAACCAAGCTAATAAGATGTCTCAGCACACACCTTTTGTCGCAAGCCGAATGAAGGCAAAGCTATGAGCCGCGAATAAGAGTAGGAAACTACATGTTTGAATGAAAACATTGCTTTAGTTACAATTGAATAACCACATTAAAAATAATGCCAAAAGTTAGTTTTGAAAACCAAACCTAAAAAAAAATAATGTTATACGTCGGTATGATTCTTCAGAAGTTGATAATTTAACCACTTGGTTCATGTCAGAGTTTGACTCATCCAAACCCCAGCCTCCAAAACTAGTATATAATGAGCGGTTGGCCTCATGATTAAGGATTGAGATTTAAGAGTTTGTTCCTTTTAGATCTTTCTTTGCCTCTAATGTGTTACGTGGCCAAATAATATGGACTTTGCCCTAATTTAGTGGACAATAAGATCAATCCTCTAATAATTAGTCGAAGTGCGCATAACTCTATCCCTAGTTATCAAATGTATAGCTATATGTACATAGTCCCCCTTCTCCTAAGGGATCCCTTATATAACCTTATATGCGGACTTTTAACATGAGTCGTTGGATTGTGTTTTCAATGGTCCAGATCTGCTGATGGTCATTGGTCCCCTTCTCCTAAGGGATCCCTTATATACCTTATATGCGGACTTTTAACATGAGTCGTTGGATTGTGTTTTCAATGGTCCGGATCTGCTGATGGCCATCAGCAGATCCGGACCATTGAAAACACAATCCAACGACTCATGTTAAAAGTCCGCATATAAGGTATCGCAGATCCGGACCATTGAAAATACAATCCAACGACTGACCATCAGCAGATCCGGACCATTGAAAACACAATCCAACGACTCGTGTTAAAAGTCCGCCTATAAGGTATATAAGGGATCCCTTAGGAGAAGGGGACTATGTATATATATATATATATGATGTTCTTTCACTTTCTTAAAATAAAATCACCACATTTTAAAAAGAATACAACTAGTCTTAAAAAAAATAAAAATAAAAATACAAATACAAATACGGAATATTGCAGCACATGGAAGAACATCAAAGGGAATAGAACAGATCTCGGATCCCATACCCACCCATGTGACAGTGGTGGTGATCCATTCTCTTCGGTTCATCAATTAAACAGATCTTGTAAATCAAAGAAAGCTTGCAAGAGCTCTATTTTGAGAATTTTTGTTTTCAGAGTCTTAGCAAATAATTGGATCTGTTCAATATGTTTTTAAGTGCTTCCATGAAAATCAGCTCATTCTGATATCGATAAGGCCTTGATCGACTCATTCATTTTATGCTATCAAAATTAGGGATAAAACCCGATCTATCAGATACCAATATCCAAATTTTTGTTTTCAGAGTCTCAGCAAATAATCGAAGTTGTTCAATATGTTTAAAATAATTTTTAAGTGCTTTTGAAAAAATTAGCTCATTCTGATATCGACAAGGCCTTGATCTACTCATTCATTTTTTCTTGTCAAAATTAGGGATAAATCTCGATCAATCAGGTACCAATATCCAAATGAGCTAATTTTCTATACGAGTCTTAAAAATATGTTTTAAACATATTGAACGGCTTTGATTATTTGTGGGACTCTAAAATAACATAGGTGTCAAAATAAGTGTTAGCGGAACCACCCCATATATATATATAAGCAGAAGTGGACTCAGTTTCTTTGCGTAGAGTCCCAAATCAGTGGAGTGTGTTCACATGGAGATCCCTTCTTGGTGATTTGAATTGTTCATATTGTGGGGCTTATCGAGTAGTAACCAAACACAAATTCAAGTAGATCAAACACCTCTAAGGTCCACTTGATTTGAACACTCTAGTTTTGCAAAAAAATTATAGACCTTCAATTCTTCATATATAAATGCTTTTCGATAAATTGGTTGCCGATTTTCGATCAACTTGAATTTTTTCCACTGAAAGAGCATTTCATGAGAGCTATAATATGAACGGCTCGAATCATCAATATGTGGAAACTGAAAGTGAGCAAGCTGCACCAGGCAGTCCTTTTTTATCCGCCACTGGGCAGTCTCAACTCTAGATCAAGTAACACACCCCGAGAATTTACCCAAAAACACAAAATAACACCAAGAAATTAAGCTTGAAGGAATACCTCGTTCTAGATCACCAACCAAGCTAAGATGTCAAAGCTATGAGCCGCATAAGAATAGGAAACTACATGTTTGAATGGCAGTGTTTGATGTTTGTTGGGAAGGTTTTGCTGAGAGAGAGAGAGAGAGAGAGGAAAACAGAACAAAGGAGCTTTGCGACTGAGTGTCGTTGTGCTTAATTGAAGGGATTGAAGTGAATGGAAACATGGCGTTAATTACAATTGAATCACCACATTAAAAGTTGACTTCTGGTCAATTAAGCAGTGAGATCGATGTAATGAGAAATTAAATAATGGAAACATTATTTTAAAAAAATTGGGTATTGCTAACCAGCTGTCAACAACTTGGTTCACGTCGGAGTTGGACTCCTCCTAGCCCCAGCCTCCAAAACTAGTATATAATGAGCTAACGATGAGCCGTCCGACTCATGATTGAGGCTCGAGATTTAAGAGTTTGCTTCCTCTAGGTCTTTCGTTACCTCTAATGTATTTACTTGGCCAAATCATATGGATTTGGCCCCGATTTAGTGGACAATAGATAGATCCCTTAAGAATTAGTCGAAGTGCACGTAACTTGTCCCGGGTATATGATATGTATATGATGTTCTTTCACTTTCTTAAAATAAAATCACCACATTTTAAAAAAGAATACAACTACTCTTACAAAACACAAAAAAATAAAAAATAATAAAACCTGAATGCAGCACATGGAAGAAGGCGGTATCTCGCTCGTTTAGTTGTTAATTCTAAGGGTTGGCTAAGTGGTCTTGGCATGTGACTTAAGTGTTTGCTCGATCATAAGGTCTCAGGTTCGATTCTTTTTACCGGCCAACAACTCTTGGGGTCACCTTACCCTCACGTGTAAGCGTGTGAAACGGTTATGATAGAGGCTGTAGAGATCAGTCCAAGGTGCGCGCAAGCTGACTTGAGACATGCTGCATTACCAACAAAAAAAAAAAAAAAGATTAGCTGTTTTCTCGGATCCCATACCAACCCACGTGACAATTGTGGTGATCCATTCTCTGTATTCCATTAGTTTATCACTAAAACAGATCTTGTGAATCAAAGACAGCTTGCAACAGCTCTAGTAATCCTCATAAACAAGGAGGGAAGAATGAAAACGCTTAGACGAGGATCAATATATTAATTTGTTCGCGTACTCGAAAATACCTAATCGAATCACGTTAGTGAACCTCATCACGGAAGGAAACCCAGGTAATCACCCCTAGAGTGTGCTGATCAATGAAGCCCATTTCTTACTGGCTCAGACTAACACTACGATTGGGCATATCCCCCGTTCGGCCAACCAATGCGCGGACCACCTTGCTAGGATGGGAGCGGAACACACAGAAGACCTCGTGTTTGTTATGGACATGCCTATCGCAATGAGGGAATTTGTAATTAGAGATAGCCTGAATATCAGGCAAGTGCTTGACTAGGTCGCGAGCCCTTATGCTCATGTGCCCAAAAACTTTGGTTGTACTCTTAATACGGTACTCTCTTTCTTAAGTTTTATTGAATTTCCGTTTGACCGGAAAAAAAAGAATCACGTTAGTGTATATAAACATTCATGTGTTTGAAAGTGGGGGTGGCACCTATGCAATTCCCTCTGTGTGGCTCTGCCATCGTGTGTGAATCCTTAAAGACAATCAGTATTACATTAGCAGAAAGTCTACGGCCACCGAAGGCAAAACGCGGTGGCCGGCCACCGCACGCCGTAAGGGCCCACTCCGAGATCTGTACAGATGATCCGAACCGTTCAATAATTTTAGAAAAAAAAACCGAGTGGGTACGCGAAAAATCAGCTCGATCCGATATGTGTAGGTGCTCGGATCAAGCTTTTCATCTTTGAAAAATCGGAAAACCAATCTTTCCATTTTTTCCGATTTTCCAAATATTAGAAGTTTGATCCGAGCACCTACACAAATCGGATCAAGCTGATTTTTCACGTACCCACTCGGTTTTTTTTTCTAAAATTATTGAACGGCTCGGATCATCCGTGTGGAGCCCGGAGTGGGCCCCAAACGGCGTGCGGTGGCCGGCCACCGCATTTTGCCTTCGGTGGCTGTAGTCTTCCTCTTACATTAGTGCTAAGTTAATTTTACTTTATTTTTCTGAGTTTTCCTCGTCAAAATCTTTTGGGACTACTCCTTCGTTTGGACATGAAGAATCGAGAATGTATAAAAATCTGAATAGAAGTTTTAAAATAAAAAAAGAAGTTCAAATAAGCCGATCTCTATGACACGTCTTTCGGATTTTGTTTTGTCTTAAGAATTTTTTTTTTTGTGTGGAACTTTTGGCCATTACATTTTTGTTTGTAGATTTAGCTCGTTAAAATGATTGATTAATTCAAAAAAAGAAAGATACGAAGCATATAATAAATTCAAATAGAATGATATCAAAGACAATACCCAAAATTCATCCAGTTGGGCTGTTCAGGCCTTACTGGATGTGGCAAGTGCTTGGACTTTGGTGGTTGTTGACTTCGAAGGATTCAAGATCCTCAAGATTTACTCCTCTGTCCCATTTTTGGTGAGAGGGTGAATATAAAAACATCTTTCAAAAAATTCTAACTACTAAAATTCGTAAGAGCGAAGATGATCCATGTTGTTGGGTCATCAGTCATCACAGATTCTAAACATAGTTGGGAGCCCTATCAGAATTGTCTTATTTTCTTAATTCAGCTCTTACCTCATGTATAGCCAGTTGCTTCTCTAACTTGATAGCAGAATCTACTGCCAAATGGGCCACCTCGTAGAAGGCATTACACATTTCATCAAAGCAGTGAGCTTCAGAGTTGGCGGCCCAATTTGATGGAACAAGTTTGCTAAATTAGCCCAATTTATGGAACAATATTCCGAACGGCACATCTTCATCTAGCTACTTCATTTTCTGAAACGCCATTAGCTTCCTTAGACGATGATGACAATTCAAAAGAAATCCTCCCTGCTACGTACCTCCTCCTGTCCAAACTCTTTAAATTAATTAGCGGTTGTGTTAGCACTTTGAAATTGCTTTTCCGTCTCATCGGGATTCGTACATGGGAACCACGAGTCGGATTCTTCGTGATTTATTTTATCTTCCACCTTAATTACTTCCCAATGCAATTTCATATTCTTCCAACAAACTGTTTCAAGGTGAAATGGCTCTAGCTAGCTAGCACGTGATGCCTTTTGAATGAGCGGGGCTGCCATGTCAAATGATTCACTTATACGGATCGAGTATGTCAAAACCAAAAGGATGGCATTGCATTACTGTTATTTTTTGTCCGTGGAAAGCCTTCTTGAGTCTCGTACTAAAGAAATCGATTTTTTAATTTTCTTTTATAAAAAAAGGTTCATTTAGGACCAAAAGCACAAAACTTTAATTATTTTCCATTGTTTGGCAGGCTGTTTTTGTTAGCAATTTTTTGTTGGTGGGTCTACATAGATCATAAAATTAAACATTGTATTTTGTCGAATACGACTTGAGTGATGTCAATATTACCCATTAAGTTGTGATCGTTCAATTAATGTGACCGGGTATTACCCATTTTTTGGGTCACGTTGTGTGCGTTAAGTGGTGCGGGCTAATAATTTATATGTAGAGACCAAGTAAAGGGTCTAATATGGTTTTATCTAATATGATGGGCTATATATGATGGAACCAGGGCTTATAAATAGGTGGTCAAGGTCCCCATTCCAAACTCTAACCTCTCTCTCATACTTCCTCATCTTAGTGTGAGAGATAAGGTCAAGACAAGAGAAGGCCATTGGAGGCAAAAGACTAATAACCACACACTAAGGTTTTTCATCCTCCATGGCAACAAGTACGCATTCGATATTATTTTCTTTAATGGTTTGACATGAATTCTTGGATTTAGGTTTTCGTATGAAATGCTACAGTTTTCAAATTTGGTCCATATTTCTCAATTTTCCTCTTTTCGCTAGTTGAGATTAAACAAAATAAAAAAAGGAAGCAGATAATGCCACGATTCGAAACTTTCCTGCCACGACTAAAACTACAAAATGCCTAATTTGCCCCTTTGCACGCCGTCTATCAATTCCACTTTAATCCCTGACCTCATGTGATAAAAACTCCATCCTCTTTCTCTCTCTATACCTATCTACGGCTCTAAACTAGACCGCGGAATGATTCTCGTCAACTAGATCATCGAATTACAATCACCACCGTGACTCCTCGTCCTTGCCCTGTTCCAATGATTATCGTTGGTCCGTTGCTCTAAAATTTGATTGTTGTTGACCGTAGCTGTAACTGCAAAATCGAATTTCCCTCAACGGGTAAGAAATTTTTCGGTGGAGATGTAAGTGGTTGGTCTGGATCTGTAAAAATAGAACACGCATATTCTCATAGAAAAAAGCAGGAAGAGTGAGAAATTGAAGAAAAAAAAGAAAGATTTGAGAAGAGAGGTGAGTATTCTGGAATTAGTAGATAAGGAGTGACCACGTGGGAGAAGAACATTTCTCTTCTCAAATGGGACATTGTATTGGAAGACCCAAATCCTTCCGTATCTACGAGGCCAACATCTTCTTGGCTTTGTGGATGGTTCTTATCCCTGGATTCCCTGCCCACCAAAAACTATCACTGAGAATAATGCAACCATTCCGAACCCAGAGGCAGCACTTTGGGTTGATCAAGATCAACTCTTGATGAGCCTTCTCATCTCTTCTCTTTCTGAAGAAACACTGCCCTTGGCAGTTGCTGTCACTACCTCTCAAGAGTTGTGGACCGTCCTTGAGTCCTCTCTTGCGTTTGCTTCCAATCCTCGTATTCTCCAACTTCACATGCGGCTTCAAAACATCAAGCAAGGCGATTAAACTGTTACTCAGTTTTTACACAGAGCTAAGGCCCTTTCTGATTAGCTCACTACTGTTGACACCCCGCCCCCTCGCCGACTTCAACATCTATGTTTTTAAGGGTCTCAACAGTGGTTTTCGCGATCTTGTTACTACCCTAGCCGCTTGACCCACTGATATTTCCTTCCCGGAGTTACAGTCTCTTGCTCAGCCATGAGTTCATTCATTCGGATGATTTTTCCTCCGTCAAAATCTCTGCACCTGCTGATCCTATTCCCCAAGCAAATGTTGCTCAGCATAGCTCATCTTCTGGTTGGAATGGCCGTGGTCGACCCAATGGTCGCGGCCGTCATCGAGGCCAAACCAATGGTTCTCGTAACATTGGTGACTCTCGTGGTGATCGTCGCTCTTTTGCAGGCGGTGACAATCGGTCCTATGGTGGTGAAACCCGCTATCCCTTGTCTGACAATCGCCAACGTTGTCAGCTATGCAACGGGCTCAATCACACTGCTGTCTTCTGTTCTCAGCGCTATAACCATGCCCATGCACCCTCTGCCAATCTTGCCGCTTATCATAACTCCGCGGCCCCGGCCTTGGACTGGTTCCCCGACACTGGTGCTACCCATCATGCCACCCCAGATCTCACCGCTCTCTCTCAGCATGAGGACTACCACGGTTCTGACCAGCTCCGCGTAGGTAATGGTAAGGGCTTGCCCAAGTCCAAATAGAGAAAACATCATCATTAGATGTGTATTCAACTTATTAAATGGAACAACAAGTTTTGCACTTGGATGCAGGAGGCTACTCCAACGCACTCTTACATGTCTCCCCAGCAACCCGAACGCGCCCATAATTTCCGGCGCAAACTACTGATGAAAGGAGCAAAAGTAAAACACAACATTAGGTTTCCTGTTTTATATTAGTACACTTGTGCAAGATGCCTAGAGGTTGCACAAAATATTTTGATTGTAATTATCTAAGAAACTGAAGCCATGATATTCATTAGGACATAATACAAGCAGAAAATGTACAACTTTGTGGGAAGGAAAATTTTATAAACGTAACACTATAGTCTACTCGTTCTAGCCCACATGCAAACTATAAATTAATGCAACTATTTTATGTGAATGTTGATATGGACAGTAGTTGGAGTTTCTCTCGATACTTCTTAAGCAAGTCCTACTACACTGATCGATGATCATATGAATAGGTTGTTTGAACTAATTTACTTGTTGTGGAGGACAAGCGGTATTATTTAATGTTTAGCTACTTTTTCAGCTTTTTATCATAATTTAGTACCTCGATCATATCTTTTGTCTTGACAGGATAAACAAGAAAACTATAGCAATATTGACCAAAATTTTAAAAAGTTCTCATGGTGAAATTCATCTCATTGCCTTCTCAACCAAGGTTATCGATACCGTTCCGTACCAGCTGGTACCGGCCCGTACGTACTGTTTTTGACAGAATTCGGTATCCTACACCTTTAATTTCGTTCCGGCTCAAATACCGGTTGGTACCGGCCGGTACCGGAGATACCGGTCAGTACTGGACAATACCGGGCAAATACCGGATGGTACCGGGCAAATACCGGAAGGTACCGGACAAATACCGGAATATTTTTTATTTTTTTGTTTTAAAAAGTGTATATTATACTATAAATTCTTTTAGTTAGGAAAATAACACTAATAGCGATCAATCCGAAACAGTACCCGGTATCTCACCGGTACCGGTACATACCGTACTAGTAAGAAAACCGGTACTCTAGCCGGTACGGTATTCAGAACCTTGTTCTCAACCGCAAAGTACTAGTATGACACAAGCATGTCATGTGGTGTCCTCAATGCTCTTCTTTTCTCTCCTCCTCTTTCTCCTTGATGTATCCATTGTCGAGTTTCTCTAATAATATTTTTGTTGTTTAAAAAAAAAAAGCATAAAAAACACAACTTCGTATATTTTAGGTGAGTTCACAAGCTCACAAACATTGTTATTAGAATCACAGGACTCATTTGACATTTATTAGTACGATCAAGCTCACAAACAATATTTGAGATACAGGTTGCAAAATAGTTGTCGACCTAGAAGAAACCTCACAAAAATGTTCATAAACATATATACGAATACAAAAGACAAACAAGTTTTCCAATGTGAAGTCTCGCATCCAAAATTATAAAAGCAATTTTAGCTAAAAACGCAAACTTGGAAATTAGAAACATTCTCCTCCTTACAGCCCAAATAGAGAAAGCATCATTATCAGATGAGTCTTCAACTTATTAAATGGAACAAGAAGTTTTGCACTTGGATGCAGGAGGCTACTCCAATGCACTCTTGCATGGAAAAAAAAAAGTTGCAAAAAATAGGAGTATCAACTAAGTAAACATGTGAAGGTGAAGAGTCGGGCGATTTCATGGGGCGATTTCAAACGCTGAAACCCTAGCCGACCCTCGCCTCTTCCGGCGGTCTTCTCCGGCCGCCTCGCCTTCCCTAACCTTTTCCCTCACCTGTTTTCCGATCACCAACACACCTTCCCTCCCCCCCCTCCTTTCCCCACCTGTTTTTCCCCTCTACGCAGACTTCCAAACCCATTCACCGCGTCGCCACTTGCCGTCGCCGTCTTTGATCTTTTCGGCTTCAAACCCAGATTTATTCTCCTGTTCGTCATTAATCGCCGCCCCTCCTGCTCCTGCTCATCGCCGGCGCAGGTCTCTGTTCCGATCTGTGGATCGTCCGTCTCTGCTCCGATCCGTGGTGGTTTTCCGAGCATCGCCGTCGTCTCTGCATCCTGCGGGCTCGGGTCGCCGGCAAGCACTTCCAACCTGTGGATTGAGGTACCACCTTTGAACCTCTGTTTTGGCAATTCCGTTGTGTTGTTTACTGCTTTGGTGGCTGGGACAATCTTGAAATTGATAAGGGGATTTATTGTGTGCTTCCGATAGTGCTGTTTCGTTTTGAACTGCTTATTATTCTCCCTCTGCCTGTTGATACTTTTCTGAGTATTTGGGTTTGCTATATTCTATGAGACTATGTGTCCATCCAAAAGGTTTGAAATTGATAAGGGAGGTTGGATTCCGGTGCTGGGTAACCACAGGAAAATCGAAACTGAACAGGGTAATGAGAAACCAATCAGAGAAAGGAATAATAAGGGGAACAAGATAATGTTCACTCTTTTGTGGACAATCTACCTGAGGATGTAAGTCAGCGATGGGTAAGGTTTTTGTTCAACAGATTTGGGGTGGTCAAGGATGTTTACATCCCTGGCAAAAGGAGCAAAGTAACAGGGAACATATTCGGTTTTGTTCGATATGACTGTGAGGTTTCCGCGGATATGGCTATCTCTAAAGCAAACGGGCTTTGGATTGAAGACAGAAAACTATTTGTTAAAATGGCATATTTTGATCAGATCAGGGGTAGCAACAACCAAAGACAGATCATTCCTCAAAAGACTCTCACAGGTAAAACCTCTAGTCACATGGATACGTGTCAAAGGGTGGAAGCTTCAACAACAGGAAATGCCACAGGATCCGCATCTTATGTCAATGCTGTTAAAGGTGTGATTGGAGGAAAGGACAATGATAAGAGGGCGAAAGATGGGAATGTCCAAGAGGAATGCAAACTGTGCTTGAAGGCCGAGGGTAATGGCTGGCTCTACCGTAGTGCAGTGGCAAAACTTCATAGGCTAATCTCAATTGATGAGCTGAAAGTCCAAATGGCAGGAATGGGAGTTGATAATGTTCTAGTTCGAGCAATGGGTGGAAGATCAGTGATCCTAACCTGCAATAATAATGAGGAGATGGAGAATCTTCTCAAAGTTAATTGCTTACAAAGGTGGTTCTCTGAAATCAAACCATGGGAGGGACAAGCAGCTTGCATTGAAAGATTTGTTTGGCTATGCTGCTATGGTTTTCCTCTCAATGGTTGGAGCAACAACTCGTTTAAAGTGATTGGCGAATTGTGGGGTACTTTCATCTCTACGGACGAACCAACATTAAAGCTTTCTTCTTTAGCAGTAGCCAAAGTATTGATTGCCACAAGTGTATTTGAGGAGATTGATGAGTGGATTAACATTGAGATTGAAGGGAAGAGCTATAGAGTCAAAGTGATGGAAGATCCATGTGATCAACCATTTGAAGCTGAGAAACAAATTCCTCGTGCCATCTCAGACTCCTCTCTACAACATGATGAGGACACTTCAAAAGATGACGAAGACGATGAAGAACTCGGAGATCACGAGTCAAATCATGTCTCGAAGATGGATAGGAACTGTGATAGTGGTGGGGCTGACTTAAGGGTGTATGAGGAGAATCTGGTTGGGGACAATCAGGTTGTAGAAGAGTCTGAGTCGGCTGATTCCTTAAGAGCTTCTCAGCTAGAGGGAATTAATCTTTTCGTGGAATTGAACCAAAAGGAAGGTAGTTCACGTTGTATCACTCAGTCTTTTGAGGAATATCGTCAAAGAAGAGAGGCCTCTCACAGTGAGGATTATGGTATTTCTAGTGGGAGAGTAGATGTAGTTGAAGAGCTACCTAGGCAAAAATCTAATGCTGGGAGTAACATTCCCGGCATTAGATCATCCTCTGGTGCTATCCACAAAATGAATAGGGGAGTGAGACGATCGGAGAGGAAAATTAAAAAGAAAAGGCAGCTTGCGGAGATTGAGGCTAAGTTCGATAAAATGAAGCATAAAAATAAAAAGAGCTCTTATTCCTCAATGTTCTTTAAGGAAGCACGTAAGACGCTAGATGTTGGTAAGGCTTTGGGTATTGAATTTAAAGGCGGGAGGAATTACAATTTGAAGAGATTTGTTGAAATGCAAGAGGAAGAGTTAAAAGAAAGGACCCATGCGGTAGATGAGTTTGAGGAAGAGGATAGTTCGGAGGATGATGTTGTTTTAGAGGGGGATGCCTCTCTCTCTACGGCTTTTTGACCTCAAGATTGGGCGGGTTTGAGGTGTTTAGCTATTTTTGTTTTAGGATGTTTTTTGGTTTAGTTTGGTTAGTTTCATTCTATATGGCTTTTCGGCTTGATGAGGAAAGGGTTTAGGTATAAGGTGTGAGGCTCGTTTGGGTTTTGGCTGTTGAGTTCCTATGGATGTGGTTTTTAGGTGTTCAGTTGGCATCTTGCCTTCTTTTTGGTCTTGGGTGGCTTTTGCCGGTGTGCCCTTGATCCTTTTAATCTTTGTAACTCTTTATAAAGATTAATAAATTCTTTTTGCTCAGCAAAAAAAAAAAATGCACTCTTGCATGTCTTCTCAGCAACCCGAACGCGCCTGTAACTTCCAGCACAAACTACTGATGAAAGGGGCAAAAGTAAAACACAACATTAGGTTTCCTTGTTGTATATATATTATACTTGTGCAAGATGCCTAGAGGTTGCACAAAATATATTGATTGTAATTATCTAAGAAACTATAAGCCATGATATTCATTAGGACAAAATAGAAGCAGAAAACAGCTTTGTGGGAAGGAAAATTTTAGAAACATTAAGACTATATACAATCTACTCTAGCCCATTGCAGAATATAAATTAATGCAAATATTTATACTACTACGAATTATGTAGAGATGGACGGTTGAATTTTTTTTCGAAACTTCTTAAGCATGTCCATCATATGAATAGGTTGTTTGAACTAATTTACTTGTTGGGGAGGACAAGCGTATTATTTAATGTTTTAGCTTTTTCTCATAATTTAATAACTCAAATCTTTTGTCTTGACGAGAGGAAGAAAAATATAGCAATATAGACCAAAATTTGAAAAAATCATATAAGACTATGCTAAATGCACAAAAGACATCGACTGCACCACCAAGTTAAAGAACTACTCACCCGACGGTGGCTTGTCCCTTTTGTGCACAAGCAGCGATTAGGGCACTACTCCAACCCCTGATTCGTCCGATTGGATTACAGAATTTATCTCTCCTGAAAGAAAAATAGCAGAGAAATTAAACGTACATTGTCGTTTATATGAATGGAGGAGATGAAGGAGTGATAATGGAGGAGGAGGTGAAGGAGAGGTTAGTGTTAATGCAGGGGTACCTTCCTGGAGCAGAGGTCGCGGTGGGTGTCTCCGGTTGTGTTTAGGCTTCGGCCGTTGAGGTTGTCCCCGGTAGCATTCAGGCTTCGGCCGTTGGGGGCAAGTCCCGATTCGGAAAATCTGTAAATTTGCATCGAGATGATCTATTTCCTCCAACGCTGGGAGGGTAAGTGCCGATTCGGAACAGGATGCTTGTGGAAGGATGTGAGTAGAGGAAGTTGCGGAGTCTCCCTCTTCCACCGACTGAAACTGGGTTACTCCAACCCCCGATTCGTCCAATTGGGCCACAGAATTTATCTCTCCTGAAAGAAAAATAGCAGAGAAAACATTGCAGTTGATGTGAACGGAGGAGATGAAGGAGAGGTTAGTGTTGATGCAGGCCGGCTCATAAGTTTTGAAGGCCGGAAGCGAACCTCTTGAATGATGTTTTTCCATATTTTCTATACAAAAATTAATTTACAAAAAGTTTCATAAAAAAATCATTACAAAAGATTTACCATGACCAAATATAAGCATATAGTTATTCCAAAAATATGCAACCATTACAATATCTCAAAATCAGGACATGAAATGACACCGCTTCTCAGACTTCGGTACACTTCGGTATAACCCCCTGCCTCCGACGATTCATGAGTCATGATCACTCTAAACAGAACACTCCTACTAAAAGAACACTAACAACCTAAATCCCACAACACATTAATTACATTTTTATGCCAAACTGAGATGATAAAATGAGAGAGCCCCCTTTTGCATATTTATTTGTACACTATTTGCAGAGAGGTCCAATCACCCACTCAGATGATAGAATCAGGGCATGAGTTATTCCTTCGTCGGTGAAACTCAAGAAGGCTACCATATATAGGGATACACACTACAATAAGGAGCGATTCCGTGTCAGGACTGAAAGACATGCCAGATATCTCGCCAAAGAAATCGATCTCTTGTTCCTTCTCATACCCACTTTTGGCATCGAAAACATGGACGAAATCGGCAGGCTCTGCCATTGCCATGAAACGACCGTCGGATGAGTAGCGAATCGATTGGATGGCTCCGAGATTCCCCCTCAAAGCCGCCACTGATTTGGATAGGTTTCGGGCATCCCAAATCCGGCAGGTTTTGTCTTGATTCCCAGTAGCAAAGGTGAGGCCATCAGGGTGCCATGCTGATGCAAGTGAGAAATCCAAGTGACCAACCAAAGACGCGACCATCTGCAAAAGTATAAAAATTCAAATTATACCCACTTTTCAAGCTACACTGCTTACTAAAAATACTACAGAAGAGGGAGAGGGTGAAGCAATAACAGACAAATTACCTTCCCAGTTCCGGAGTCCACCAACATACCCTCTGGGTCATCTCCAACAATTATACGAAGTTTACCATCAGGACTCATAGAAGTGTGCTGCAATAAATAAAAAAAATCACAAATTCCAAACTACCACTTCAATGCGGACTTATTACCATTATCAACAGAAATGAAACAAGATACAAGCAGCTGCCTAGTAATGCCAGGATTCTCACCCCCACACCAGAAGACAAAATAAAAAGTGATGGTTCTAGTGTTGTTTTAGATACAACTTTAGCAGCAAAACCTTAAACATAAAATCACTTATTTTGATACCAAATTCTCCTCTTGCATCTTCAACTCAGCCCCATAGGAAAGACTCATCTTGGGGAGGAGGGAGACAAAAAAAAAGAAGACACAGATCCGTCTTCTTCTTTTCCCATACCTAAAACTATCCCACCTTAGACATATAGGCTGTGACATGACTGTAAACTCAAAGTTCAAATAAAAAGGATAATCACATGACAATATTTGCAAATGGCAGTTCAGATGGTCCTAATTCAAACATAAATCACTACGATCAGGTGATGGAAAATACTGCCACCAAAAAGATGGGAACTTTTTAACCTGTCTAAACTCTACTAAGAGAAAGACAGAGGGAGGAGGGAGCAAGAGAGAGGGAGAGGGGGCTTACATTCACTGGCCAAGGAAAGCGGAAATGTTTAGAAAGCTGAAATTTTTCCGTATCAAAGTCTCTAACTCCACAATCATTGTTGGCAGCTATGAAATGAACTGCACCACTGTTTTTTTTTTTTTTTGGGGGGGGGGGGGGGGGGGAAGTACCGTAATTCCATAAGATTCAACCTCAGTAAGTGAATAGATCCCAACACCAACACGAGGGCAAAAGAGAATACCTCTGAGTGCTGTAGATCTCTACTACATTAGTACTTGCGTTATCATCGAATGTTGTCCTTGTGCAAAAGCAAACTCCAGGTCTATCTAAATTCTGTGGCAAAAAGGGAGTGATTCGTCAATGCCCGTATTCAGATTAACACAAAACTCAAAGCAACAGAAGAGAACTTCTAAAAAAGGTATAACACCGAAGCATTCTTCCATCTAGATATACATTTCCCTACACCATTCTGAAAAAGTTCCATAGTCTAATGAAACATGGTAGTTACTTTCACGATACTTCATACAGTTCACAGGTTTTTACAGCAAATACTTATCAAAGCTGCGAGCAGGCGAGTTCAAAGTACAAAAAACAAGACAGTAAAGCAGAAAATCAACTTAATCTCATTAGGTTAAACATTTTAAAGAGAACATATATGCCTTAGGTTAGTGAGAGGCGAAAGATTTAACTACGAAAAACTAGAAGTGGAGTTGAAAACAAAAAATTCTCATACATACACGGAAACCAAACTTCTGTCTTGGACATCAAAAGTGGGAATGCAAGCAACAAACCAAGGCTAACTAATTTCTGAACTCTCACACTTTCAGTAAATGTCACACAAGTAAACTCAACTAAGTTACCTTGCAAATGAGTTCTCCCTGATACCCCCCAGCAACAAGCAACCTATCTTTTACTGCAAGTGTGCTAACTTGAGTCCGGGTAAATCCTTCCAGTAGACTTCCTGGATGTTTCTATATGGAGCAAAGACATCGAATTAATTTGTAGAAGACCAAAAATACAGAAATACAAGTTTTTCTCGTTTCAAGACACACACGCACACAACACAGAGAGATTGAGATAGAAACGGGAAGCAAGCCAAAATAGGGAATCATGAGAATCACCTCACATGGTGCGACATGACCAGAAACATTAAGAACCTCAGTCTTGTTACAAGTTAATGCAGACCAATGAGTAACAGAAAACTGTGACATAAGGTAAACATCATGCTTTGATGTAGCCCAAACCGAGTTCCTCATCTGCAACACCAAGCACTAAATTTCTGTCAGTCAACTATGCTACAAATCAAAGAAGTAGCTAACTCTAGAAAACTAAAAAATATTCTCATATAGGTAATGGCGTTATGCCATAAACTTACAATATCATTTAACCTAAGTTCATCACCAACATGATTTAAGGGTTTGGGTATGTCATATGCAGCACATAATATCAATAAACAAGAATGACAAAGTTAGTGTAAGAACAAGCATTACTGACATGCATGGGAAACTCTAATCTTTTAATGTCCAAAACAATGCAATACAATTTACAGATATGGTCATTCGCGTATACGTAATTAATAAATTTCTAAAGTTATGGGCTTCTCAATCCTAGTGATCAGCCTCTCTCACCTTTTATGAAACTAAGATCTTAGCATTTGTGGTTGATAGATGCGTAAATATGTTTATTTACACCCCCTAACTTAGACTTGTTACATCCATTTAGTGCGTTACTTGGAGTTTGATACTTGTTAATTGTATTTCAGGACTCTTGGAGCAAGCCGATAGATAACATTTGCAGCTAAAGCGCGAAGTCTAATTTTATTTGGTGCGAAAGCAAAGCCGGTGAACAAATTAATTCGAAGGATGGTTCCGAGCCCTGAATGGCAATTCATTGGCTGATGATTTGGTATAAGATATCAAAGTATATCTGCATAAAATAAAGTTGTGCTTGTGGGTCCAATGGAAAAAAGGCACACGTGTATTTTTATGGGCTAAGAAGAGAACAGAAAAAAAAAGAGAAAAAGGAATTACTCATCCTAGGTTTTACACGGCAACAAACTTATAAAAGGAGAAGGGTTTTTGTTCTTGAGGGATTCGCACGCACGCATAACAGAGGGAACAGAACGGGGCTGCCATGTAACAAGTCCCCGGGTAGAACTCACCCCCAAAAGTTAGCTATTGAGGGAAGGGTGTCCAAGGACTTATTAACCCCCTACCGAGAGCCCATACTCCCGATGTGGGACAAGTCCCATACCTTGCACTGGGATCACAACAAACCCCACCCCTTTAGAGCTGACGCCCACGGCGGCAAGTCGCCCCTCTCGGCACCTCCGACTATCCCGTGGCGGCCTTGTCAGGGAGGAGCCTGGCTCTGATACCAATGTAACAAGCCCCCGGGTAGAACTCACCCCCAAAAGCTAGCTATTGAGGGAAGGGTGCCCAAGGACTTATTAACCCCCCACCGAGAGCCCATACTCCCGATGTGGGACAAGTCCCATACCTTGCACTGGGATCACAACATGCCAACTACGGAACGAAGACCGGGCTGCCATCAGGAGGATTGTTCCACCACAAGCAACCACCGGAGAGAACTTCGACGGCACCAAACACCCCTTGCCACGGAAGCACCCAATGCCGTTAAGCGTTTTAGAATATTTTCTAGCAGTTTTAGATTTTCAGAGTTGTTTTTCCTTTCAAGTTATTTGAATCTTTTGTTTAATTACTCGCACTCCGGTAACTTGTTTTAATTTTTGTTCTTTATAAAAGTTATTCGCTGGTATTTAATTAGTCGATATTTCTTATTTATTTTTTATCTCGCGTAATAGAAACATGTTTTAAACTAGGGTTTCTTTTGTTTCTTGCATAATAATGAGTGAGTAGTCGTATAGGTAGGGTCGCGGGGTGATTGGCACGCCGTAACCAGTTCGGGCACTGCTCCTATTTTCAAACAATAAAAAAAGGCAATTTTAGGTTAATAAAGAACATCCGTTATACGAATGGGGGACCAAAACTCATTCTCTGCTGCGCATGGGTAAACGGTGACCAGCATGGGTAAACGGTGACCATAAAGGTTCGCATCTTTCAGGTATCTTTCTCTCTCTAAAGTCGAATGTTTTCAAGAACAACGAATGGAGCAGATAAGTCAAGATTGGTTGCGAGTGCTATAAACCCTACGACCGTACCTCCTTTTTAATTATTTGAAAAAACAAACAATTTCCTAGGTTTAGTTAATCTTTCATCAATCGACAAGGGGTGGCTACCTAAGAGCCAATTTAAATAAGTAACAATCCGAGTTTTTGAGTCAGCACACATCACCATCTTTATGGATTCGACTCAAATGTCATTTAGCATTTAAATCCTGTCTGTCCAGGGCTTCAGATTTGGATCTCTAAATCAACATAGAGGTTAACCAGAAAAAGAAAACGTAAGGGTAGATACCCCCCTAAACACAAGGGATACGGGGGCAGGTATTGATTTGCACAGAAACCAATTCAAAAAAGGCAGACAACCAAAGGTATGGCACATTGCGCAGATTGCACCTAAAGCTAGGGAGCTATTCGTCATTTAAATACCATTGCAGGTCACATTCCAAATGTGATAAACGTTTTGCAACTCTAAAATAGAAGAATAGTTCATAAAAGCAATATGGAGCCTTGTAGTCGGAGAGAAAATAATCTAATACAATCAAATACTGTAGCTGAGACCAAAACTGAAAAAGAGAATGTCATCCAACCTGGTGATGAAGTATTGTTGATTTCCCAGATCTTGAATTACGTCTGAACTCATAATACATACCCCCTTTCATTGTGACATTGCAATCCTATTCACAACAGAAACATGAGGCGTTAATGAGTTTACATCGTCATGGCAACAAAACATTAAAAGCATCGCAGCAGCGGCTGAGAAAAGGACCAATGGGCTTACTTTCTCTGACACCTCGCCAGATTGAGGGATGCTCTTATAATTCTTGTACTGTTCTAATCTAGTTTGCCTATACTTTTCCCTTGTGATATTAAGCCTCTCCCAAGGAATTTCTTGGATATCTTTGCGTTTCCTAGCTTGAGCAGCAGAAGTGCCTGCCATTTTGTTGTTCTAAACAGTGCCCAAAAAAAATAGTCATTCTCATATCCAAACAGAGCCACCAATAAAGAGGAAATAACAAACACTAGGAGGTAAAATTTGCAGTTGTCAAGTGTATAAAAACTAGTTCCAGTACTCAACAGTCATCCAAAGCTACCGAGTTCTAGTGCCTAAAGGCACGGCGCAACGCAATTTGAACACAATTAAAATGAATTACGAAACTATTGACCACTCCCGCCAACGAAGCTGATTTATATGGGAAGATTTTTTCTTAAATTAGGTACAAACAGAGTTCTTCCTGTATATGTGAACAAAGTATAAACCTGTTCATGTAACACCGAGGGGTAGCTTTGTTTCATGTAACACCGACACTTCTAGAGATCACCGTATCGATGTTAGACACTTCGGAGACACGTGACATGACAGGGACACTTCGCAAGACCCTAAATTATATGAACACGTATTAACGTGCTTATGTTACCTAGAAGCAAAGCTAAAGGGAGGAGTAGGGATCACGGCTAGAAACTTGGTCTAAGATCATATACTAACAATAAAAATTAACTACTTTTTAAACAAATTTCTTTTCCTGATGAAAGCCCCTGACAATCATATGTATTAGCTATAATGGTAGTGGTTACAATTAAATCTAGCAAATTCTTTAGACCAACAAAAAGTTGAACATTAAAAAAAGATAAAAAACAAAGCCTATGGTGCTCTCACATGTACGGATTACGAAAGGGTAAACCTACATATTGAAAAAGGGTTCGAGTCTGTGAAGAATAAAATTTTTCAAACCCTCAAACACAAATCAGCAACCCCACCACTGCTTTTCTCCAAAAAAATATTGCCGAAAAAAAGAAAGAGAGAGAAACAGATTGCAAACTATTTTCAATGGCATTAACACGTTGTATCGCCTACCTTGATGGGAACTGATAGGTGCGTAAATACGCCTATTTACGCCCCATAACTTAGACTTGTTATGTCCATTCACCGCCCTACTTGGGATTTGATACTTGTTAATTGTGTTTTAGGACTCTTGGAGCCGATGGTTAACAATTGGAGCTAAAAGCACAAATCATATTTTACCCCAAGTCAATGCCGATCCAATTGATCCAGAGACGTGATCAAACTTATATTGGATAATGAGAAGCACCCAATCAAATTCCTAACATAATGGAACTTCGGAGTAATATATTGGTGTGGATTTGCATGTGGTGCAAAGGAAAAGACAATTGCATATTTTCGATAATGGGCCAGCCAATAAACCTTTGGGTTGGCACGTGGAAGACAATTGCATATTGACAAGTTTGGTTCCTCTTTTCTCGTGGGATTTCGGCAACTATACAGAGAAAAAAAGGGTTTTGTTTTGGATATACTTTTTACAGAAAAGAAATGAAGAACGGGGCGGCGGAAAAGAACCACGGACGCATTGAACAGAACAAAGATCTGCGCACGACGGGGAGACTTTTCGACAGCCGATCAGTTTTTCGACTTTTCTTTTCTCTTTTCCTTTAACGTTTTGATGCTTTGCTCAATTACTCACACTCCGATAACTCGTTTTAATTTATGTTCTTAACAAAAGTTATTCGTTGGTATTTGATTAGTTGATATTTCTTGTTTATTTTTCATTTCGTGTAATAGAAGCATGTTTCAAGTTAGGATTTTTTTTATTTCTTGCTTAATGAGTGAGTAGTCATATAGATAGAGTCGTGGGGCGATTAGCATACCGTGACCAGTCCGAGCACTGCTCCTATTTTCAAATGATGGAAAAGACAATTTTAAATTGGTAAAAAACTTCCCGTAGATGAATCTGGGCATTGTTGGAGCCCATGTGAACGGGGGAATAGAGGTCCAAAACTAATTCTCCGATGTGCATGAGTAAACGACGACCATAAGGGTTCACATCTTGCGGAGTATCTTTTTCAATCTAAAGTTGAATTTTTTAAGAACACTGATTAGAGCGGTTGAGTCCGGCCTGGTTGCGAGTGTTATGAACCCGACAACCGTACCTCTCTTTTAATTATTTGAAAAACCAAACATTCTGTAAGTTTAGTTAAATCTCAACTCTGAATACAAGGGGTGGCTACCTAAGAGCCAGTTTAATCAGTAACAACCCAAGTTTTTAGTCAGCTCACGTTTCTATCTCTGTGGATTCGACACTGAACTTACCGGATATTGTGCTACATCGATCTCCGTCCTACGCTTAGAGCAACCCATTAATTTAGTACTAGAAACTTTTTTGTATAACGTACCGGGATACCAAACCAAACACTTGGTATCCCTCCTTCACAAATAATGTGACACGTGGCAAACTGTAACCTATGAGGACTTCAAATGTAATTTATTCCATGCAGCCTTATGCAAATGTAGACGACATCGTTTTGTCTCCTGTTGTCACTTTTTTTTTTTTTTTTTGGATAGAAAAAATGATAGGAGGGGGCGACCAATATAGCAGCCCCTGGGTGTGACCACATATTGAACACCCTGTTTGGCCTCCTGTTTGAATTATTTGCTCCAGTTTTTGGAACCTATGGAGCATAAACTTGTTTGTGAGAGCTTTAGTGACAAAATTTAATTGATTCTTTAGAATAATAAGATCTTTGCATCGGTTCAAATGGATTGAAAATTGACGCACACAATTTTTTAGAATATTTGTATAGTTTTAAAAATTATGGTTAAAAAATTTATTGCTCCAATTTTCAATCCGTTTGAACCGATACAGAGATCTTATTATTATAATCATATTTTTCTAAAAGGTCACAATTAAATTTAGTCTTTAGGGCTTTCATAATCAAGTTTCTGCTCTATAGGGTCCCAAATAAATAGCAGATACTTAATTATGAGAGCTCTAAAGACAAAATATACTCCTTCCGTCCATTTTTAAGTGTCCCACTTCGTAATTCCAACTTATTAAGAAAGTATCATCATTATACTTTTCACATCAACTTTTACCTCTACTTTCCCTACTTACTCTCTATGGAGACATCATCATTACACTTTTACTCACTAACTTTTCAAAATGGAATCTACTTTTAGGGGCAAAATGAAAAATGTACCAACTTTTACCCACTAACTTTACAAAATGGACACTTATTAAGAGACAGCCCAAAATAGAATACTGGACTTTAAAAAGAGGACAGACGGAGTAATTATGACCCTTCAGAATAATATGATCAAAATAATAAGATCTTCGCACCGGTTCAAACCGATTAAAAATTAGAGTACTTAATTTTTTAACCATATTTTTTAATGTACTATATAAACAGTCAAAAAAAATTATATGCTCTAGTTTTCAATCCGTTTGAACCGGTTGGAAGATCTTATTATTTTGATCATATTATTTTAAATGGTCATAATTATATTTTGTTACTAAAGCTCTCATAATCAAGTTTCTACTCCACATGATCCCAAAAATTGAAGCACATAATTCAAAACAGGAGGCCAAACCAAAACAACGTCGTCTACTTTAATTTGCACAACAAGGCTGCACGGAATAAATTATCAGAAAGTCTATGGGTATAGAAATTTGGTACAGATTTTGTACATAGATTTTTTGTGGGGCCTATTATGGGTCCCACACAAATGATCCGAGCCGATCATTAAATGTAACGTATGCTCTGCAACACTGAGAATACACACCAATCCTGCAGCAACATTGATGTTTTCTAGCTTATCGTCAGTAATTAATTGAATCATTTATGGTAATTGGAATCAACGTTTCTGATGACTATTGAGGCATGTTCATCTAATAGGAGGAGCTGGTAGCTAATTAAAGATCCACTTCACCATTTGTCAACAGATTACAAGATAATGGATATATATTGTACCCCACGATAAAGACATTCATCAAGTTCTTCACCATTATGGTCATTTTCTTTGTCACTTGTGCTACATTTCTAATCCAAAGAAACTGAAAAACTTAGAAGCCTCCCTAGCATCTAAAATTTCCTTCTCCAATTCTTCTACCTGCAATTCAAAAAGGGAAAAAAATAAAAGTAGTTGGATAGTACCGAAAAAAATTGAAGTTTTATTTTGCACCCAACAATTAAGTGATGCCGAAAAGTAAAATTGATGCAGTTTCACCATGTCAACAATATTACAAGCAATGAAGTGACCCTAGCGATTGGAAATTTGCGCCGATTGTCAGGTACCCATCCCTAATGACAAGGGTTTGGGGATCAGGGGAGAAATAACTGGGGTAGGGTCAGATGTTGCAAACTAAGTTGCAAAACCAATGCAGGTTGCTTCCAAGTTATCATAGTACACGTCAGGGTCATGTTTATCCCCTAAGTCTAGGAACTCCCATCTGCCCCCTTCTCTCCCTAAGACTCCTCAAATACCTTCTCTCTTCACCAAACATCCTCTTTCTGTTTCAATATTTTGAAGGTGAAGGAAAATTCTAGGACTTGAATCAACCACAATAGTCGCTGCTTGATTCCATGTATAATGGCATTTGATTTCCTTTTGGCTTTGTTTGGAACTTGGGGATGAAAGTGGAAAAGGATGAAAAATAATTAAGAAGAAAATGAGAGGGAAAGTTAAAGAGAAATTGGAGGGAAAATTGAGTATGTGTTTGAAAATTTCTCCTCTCTTTCCTTAACAACCAAACAAAGGAAGAGAATTTTTTTAAAATTTTCCATCCATTTCCCTTCCATCCCCAAGTTCCAAACAAAACATTTAGAGATTTAGTTTAGAAACTACAACTTAAGTCTCTTTATTGGAAAATGTGACTTAAACCACTTCATGTCCCTAATAAGATCCGAAACAATTTAAATTCTCAAATCCCATGATAAAGAGAAATAGACAGTAAATTTGGAGAAACGGGATGTACCTTTTTATTTGCCTCAGATGCCTCTTGGAACTTGGAGTTCAGCGAATTCTGCTCCTCTTCACTAAGTTGGGTCACAAGATGCTTCTCCAGAACTGGAA
The DNA here is from genome assembly GCA_020567845.1 of Rhododendron henanense subsp. lingbaoense. Classification (NCBI taxonomy): domain Eukaryota; kingdom Viridiplantae; phylum Streptophyta; class Magnoliopsida; order Ericales; family Ericaceae; genus Rhododendron; species Rhododendron henanense. The sequence goes on from CM036317.1 coordinate 2,364,258, forward strand.
CTTTGGACTTCTGCTGAGCAGGCTGCATAGCGTCATCTGGCAGAGGAACAGGAACTGGTTTTGGTGGTCTTCCTCTAGCAACATGAATCACAGGCGGTGCACCAGGCCTCACTTGTGCCTGTTGCAAACCTACAAAATACCCAAAAACATGATCAAAGAGATGGCTAAATATCTTGATGATGATGGGTAGTCAAAACAGACCTCAAAATACTAATAGTCATACCTGGAGTAGGTCTCCAAGTTGCATTGCCATAAGCAGCAGCAGGTTGACCAGAGGCAGAGAACAATGCCTCATCAAACATACCATTTGGAAGTGTTTTGGGGAGAGGGCGGCCATCCCTATACCGTTCCATCAGATACAGTGCTATACAGAATTCTCTGACAGAAAGCATGCTGTCACTATCTTGATCAGATAGATCCCAAACCTGCTTTAAGATCTCTGAAAACCAAAGAATAACAGCAGAATCAAGACAATACTACCAGGGAATATAGCAACTGCCTCTCAGGACAATAGTAAACAACAGAATATCTCAAATATTGTCAATGTCCACATGTTCCCCTACTAATGAGTTTAAGGTAACACAATCCGTATGTTCTATATTTCATAACAATATTAGTCCATGCCAAAAAAGAATAAAGGAAATAGGAGTTGTTCGCCTAGAGGCACTTTACTGGTCCCAAGAGAGGATTATGAGAAGTTATTATGGTTCCATAGTCTTCCACTTGCCCCAAGGATGGGAACCAAACAACCAAAACACAAGTAATGAATGAGCCCTCCATTTTCAGCCTTCAACACCATCCAAACTTCTATTTTCACCTCTAGTGCAAATTTTCCTACATGCGAAATCTAACTGGATGTCAAAAAACAGACTTCCATTCAAGATGTGCACTTCTATCAAGGACTCCAAACAGAGCTTCATGCACACTGAGTTCTGAGTACCAAAAGACAATTACCTACCTGACCCACCATACATCCCGAATAAAACCTCCAAAATGGTTTCCTTAGATATAGCATTTTGACCTGGACCTTTATTATTTTTAAGCAGTAAACAATACATATAAGGACCCACATCCTGAAATACGGACTAATAGTTGGCGAATACAACTCAGGTAGCTGTTATAAACCCAGAAGCCAACATAGCTTATCACCGTAATATTCATGGAAGACCGGCTCTCACAAGTTGGCAACTAAGAGTGTAAATCACTTGTAACAATTGTCATATGTTCAGAATATCACCCAGTCCTTGTAAATTCAAAACTTTAGAAGGTTTACACCCAGAAAAGTACCTACTGGAAAGTATTAGCAAACCACCTTCTGATCTATCTGTAATTTACAGTATAAGGAGAGTACCTGTAAAATATAGGTTATTTATACTCACAATTTCAACTTTTAGAACCCAAGGGCCAAGAGTCTTTATATCCCATTCCCACCCCTCGGTAGTCCATGAGAGGAGAGCATTGTCATGAGATTTTAAAGCATAAAGCTCAAAGAGCTCAGTTTGTGTGAAACTCATACACATCACAACCCTAGTGTTAAACTAAGCTGAACAGGCCTTGACCCAAATTAATTGTGTTTTTTTGGATTTCTCTCATACTCTCGTTCTTTCAGCATCTCCAATTATGTTAAGCCACTCATACACAAAGCACATCAGTCAGTTGACAATGCACAAGATTATACAATATAAACTAAGTACCTGAAATTTCTTTAATTAAACACACTTTGACTTCCTGAGATTACATCAATAGCTAGTTGTATCCCTCTTGTAAAACCATCTTGCTTAGCTACGTATCTTCTTAACACGTGTTTTCATGTAGTTGGCAATGTAGAAATCTAAAAGAATCATATATCTGAAGCAGAGAGAAAAACGTCAAAGACTATGGTGTAATGCAGTTCACATTCAAAATCTATATAGAACTACAGAAGTAATAGTCATTTGTTGCAAGAATCCTTGTTTAGCTGTCGGTAATAGAAGGTTACAACTCGGGCCCAACATCAGGATTGGTCCCGAGCAAAGTCCATCCACTCTAACAAGCTAGATTCCTTGAAGTAGCCTCCAGCACAAACCTATAGTGCTTCGCTGATTTTCCAGACAATATATTTATACACCCATACATTAACAGAGTCTTAAAAAATAAAAGTGATCAACTTCCAATATAGGATTAGAATGAAGCAAATCCTACCTCGTGGAAGCCTCCAACTTAAGAAAAGGTTGCGCGCCTGTTCACCAGTTATTTTTCCATCTCTATCAGTATCTACTTCCACAAATACTTTAGTGTACTTCTGAACATCAGACTGAGTCATCCTTGGCCACGGAACCTGGGATTGGCCAGAAGCAGGAATTCCTGCCGCGGCAGGCAAACCAGCATTAGAGGAATTAAATGCTGTTGAACTCTGTACTGAAACTTGTTGGTTTCCTGCTTGACGATTTCCTAGTTCTAAAATTATGGGTTGCCCCAAGCGTAGGGCGGAGACCGACGTAGCACAATATCCGGTAAGACCGGAGTCGAATCCACTAAGGACGGTGAAGTGTGTGCTGTGGAACTTTGGGTTGTTATAATTTGAAACGGCTCTTAGGTAGCCACCCCTTGTTGGTTTGATTGAGAGATTAACTAAAAACTAGAAATTTATTGAACTCTTAAAAATAATTAAAGGAGGTACGGTCGTAGGGTTCATAGCACTCGTAACCAGTCCGGATTAGCCTGCTCCATTCAATGTTCTTAAAAACTCTTAACTTTAGTTTAGAAAAGATACCCCGAAAGATGCGAACCTTTATGGTCGCCGTATACCCATGCGCAGCGAAGAATGAGTTTTGTTCCCCCATTCCCCCATTCACATGGGCTCCGACGATGCCCCGGGTTCGTCTAACGAATGTTCTAATTACCCTAAAATTACTTTTTTCATTATTTAAAAGCAGGAGCAGTACCCGAACTGATCACGGCGTGTTAATCACCCCGCGACCCTACCTATACGACTACTCACTCATTATTGAAAGAGAAACAAGAGAAATCCTAACTTGCATCATACTTCTATTGCTTGGAAAGAGAAATAAATAAGAAAAACCAATTACTTGAATATCAACGGACAACTTTAATGAAGAATAAAAATTAATACGAGTTACCGGAATGCGAAGATCTGAACAAACTTTGAAAACTTGAAAGGAAAATAGCTCTGGAACGAAAAGAACGGAAATTAAAGCTGCTATGTAAAAGTTCGAACCCTAAAAACGGAGTTTAAGAGGGTATTTATACAAAACCCCTAATATTTGGAAATAAATAGAAAAGGAAATAAACATAACGAAACGAAAAATTCCCGTTGTGGCCTTCGGTGTCGATACAGCCCAGGGGGGTATCGATACCCATCTTTCTGTTCAGCCTCGAAATCATTTTGCATTGACTTGTATCGATACAGGGGAGAAATGTATCGATACCGAGCTTGCTACGCGTGCCCGCCTGGCCTTGCATGGAATTGGCCACCCGACGTCACCAATTACCTCATGCTTCCACTTTGACCTCCCATGTCGACGTCCGAAATAACCTCAAGGCCTTGAAAATCCAATCTTGGCGTAACAACCGCCTTATTACCTACGAAAATAATAAAAACACAAAACAAAGGAACGCACGGCATCAAGTGGATAATGGAATAAAAACGCGCCTCTAATGCGCTAATTCGCCCTACTTAGGCGCTCATATCTATGATATCACGCGCCTATCACACCCTCCAACTTGAGCGTTGCTAGTCCCTAGTAACGAACGAACAGATAAAATAAAAGAAATGCTACTCGACAAAAACGGGGATACGGAGGTTATGCATGTTGTACAAAAATAGGCGAGCCAAAAGATTTTTGCCTCCTCGTTCACCTGCAACTCAAACACATGCATGCCTTGGCAAAAAGATAACCAAATATTATCGCCGAAACACATGCAGAGATGAATGCCCCACGATGGCAACATTGCTACACTCGCTCGCCGGAACTCTCACACATCCCATGAAACAGCGTTTGGCGAACTACGTGGGACCGAAACAAAGGCCTCCACGTGCCAATCAAAACTAACGCTCTCAAAGAATAGCAGCACGATAAAACAATCATGATTCCACAATGTGAACAACATTAAATAGAAAACATGCATTTACGAGAGTTAACTACGTGCATAGGATCTACAAAGGACTTTAGTAAGCTTAAAACGACCGTGGTTTCAATAAAAGAGAGAGACAAGCAAAATTAGGCGGCGGCCTATAGTAAGGCAAGGTGAACTACCTAGACTGGCCGCCACCTCAACCCTTAAACTACCAGCATGCACCCAATGGTGCCAATCAAAACAAGTCCAACACGAAAAGGAAACAACCATACTAAGTTATTACAGACCCAAATACTAGAAAACTAAATAGTCCACCGACGCTGAAAAACATGAAACACCCACATAAAATAACACCACCACCTAGCCTTATGCATCACGGATAACCTGCTCAATCCGAGTCACTCCCAGCAAAATCATCACTAACTTCCAATTCCGGAAACTGCAGCTGCTGATATGGTTGCGAGGATTGTCCCGTCCCTGTGATGCAGTTGCACAGCCACTGATTCTGGTGGGCCAATACCTGCTGGTTACGACTAACCTGATGCACCTCTCTTTTCAACTTCTGTTGGCTTTTAGCCACAGCCGCCTCAAGACAGAAAATCTTCCTAAACCAAGTGTTCATGTTAGCATTCGCCGGGGGCTCAGTCAACAATGCCCCCCGCTTTCCCTTAGAATGGGCCGCACTTTTCTGCAGAATAGAACTATCAATATCACCCGGATGAGCTTCGTTATTCTTAAAGTATTTGGAAGCTAGCCCCTCTTCGGCCCTACAAATAACTGAAACCAAGACCGGGAATGGCAACCGAGTGTTGGTTGCTGCATCTCTAAACTCCACCATCTTAACAAAAATATATCGGGCCCAGTCACACACCGTCTCCTCCTCCAAAAATGCCATCAACATATTTCCCGTGGTTTCGGAGGGTTTATTCTCGGTTGCCCGAGGATCCAAGTTATAGCACACCAACTGATTGACAAACCGAAACGACGGCCCGAATTTACCGGGCCGGTGGGGAATCATCGCATTCCTTTTCTCCAAATACATATTCTCAAAAACAATATCTCTATCAAAAGCCTCATTCGGGACCGGGTAATTTGTCGCCCCCGTGGGAGGATCATATGACATCCTAGCCGCAATAATGCCCGGAGTTACTATCACCGGTACCTTACCAATCCTCGAAGTAATACGGGCCCCGGGATGCAATTCAGTCCCGCCCTCAGGCACAATCATATTCTTGTAAAACTCCTCAACTAATTCAATATTCAAACCAGGATTACGCTCAAACCAAAAAGACAAACCTTGCCTGACGACTGCCCGTATGACTTCATTGTCCGGTGGAAAGCTGTCCCGGATGATGAACCTCTCTGCCTTTATTCCCCGGCCCTTGCATGAAGCCTCCCATGCCAACTGCTCATCCCTCTGAATCTGTTCCTGGTTCCTCCTCCGTGGCCGAGCCGGAACCTCCGCCGGAGCGGGATCTTGCACAACCTCCGGGTTCGGTGCATGACCCGAGGAACCCACGCCTTTCCCTTTCTCTGCGAGACTAGCCTTCTTCTTGGGTGCCATGTGAGAGATGGGAAGAATATAGGGTAGGTTAGGGTTTTTAGATCCGTACGGATTTGGGTTTTTGGTGGGGTTAAGAGTGAAGTATGTGGTAGAGATGGGAAAAAGAAGAGTTTTGGTGAAGTTTGGAGTAATTTTGGTGGAGGAAAATGGGATTTTCGGATTTGTGGGGTGAAGGTTTGGTTATGGAGTTTTTTGGGGTAATGGAGGGTTAGAGAGAGAGAGAGAGAGAAAAGGTTGAAGATGGTGAAAAGTGAAAAAGTGAGAGAATGAGAGAGAAACCGCCGGCCCTTGGTACCTTTTTTAACTTTTGTGCGTTTTTTTTTTTTTTTTTAAAACCGAAGGGCCTTCGGTATCGATACTACCCAGGGGGGTATCGATACCCATCTAACTGTCCACTTTTTGGCCGTTTGTCTCTCTTTTTTTTTTTTTTCTTTTTCTTTTGGTTGGCTAAGGGTTTTTATTGAAGGGTTTTGTTAAAAGGGGTTTTGGCTAAGGTTGTAAAGATTTCACCCACATGACACCCAACAAAGATTCTTCAATTTCACCCCAACAACAACGATGCTCCGAACAAAATACCCATGATGCACAATGCTAGACCCCCCAACTTGAATCCAACCCACACACCGTCTTCCTAGGTTAGACTCAGGAACTGACTCGGACTGGTTTAAGATTGGTCAAAGGGACACATATGTGGTCTAATCATAAAAGAACGCCTTGTTTCATCCCCTATGCACGAAATCAACTCTCACAAATGCATGCAACTATTCAGCTATTCAATTATGAAACAAACGCCTACTTTTTTACGCAAATGCGAGACAGATAAATCAAAGAACATGGGAATGCCTTTTTTTTTCCTCTTTGTTTTTTCCAATATTAACCACGTGGGGACACTCACTCAACGTAAACGACAGCATAAACATGTTCACGAACCGCCAAATATATGCATGAATTTAAGTTAAACAGGCCCAAAGATTTGGCTAATTCTAGCATGCTCGCCTAATCATACAATCAAGCATAACAAACGTATCCCCAAAAATAAATAACAATTAAAATTTACCCCTAGCAACGCCACGAGAACGTGTACCAAATACACCCCTCCCCCCCACCTTAAAACATGCTATGTCCCCAAAGCATGAAAACACAGCATAAGAAAAATAAGGGAGAAGAAATGGACCAACGGGTGGCAGCCAACCACCATGACCTCGGCCGATGGTTGAGGAATTTCCTTCTCCGCAAGCCGTGCAAAACTCCGCACCCTGCAAAACATTAGTGCCACCCGGTTCGTGGTACCCGGGACCCCAAAAACAAACAGAAAAACAAAGACAAAAATAAAAACAAAAACAAAAATCCACCACTTTCTTCACGCGAAAGACACGGGTACTACTTTTCTCCCTGGTCAAAGACTGTGGTTCCTTACTTGTTGGAAGGACAGTATGCGTAGGATTCAGCGATATCTTGAGAAGTGGTACCATCATCTAATACACTGTCACTCCCTCTGGGGTTGCCAGATTCCTTACCCATAACTCCGTTTTGAAGCAATCTCCACGGAGCTTTAACATTAAAGCCAGATGGTTCAGACAGATTTCTCGCCGCTAACTACGCGCCTGCCGCCAGACCCAACCTCCTAAGTACTACATACATAGCTTTGACCAGGTGGCTATACCAGACCATGATGCTATTTTGTTTTCCAGTTTTCTATTTTTTTTTTTTTTACTGCTTAGCAAGAAAGAAAAGAATGAATATACAAGCATTGTGCCCAAAACCCAAGTCAATGATGGGTACCCCTATTGCTAGGGGCCGGGTCCACTCCACAATGAATAGAGTGGTACGCAAAAGTGCTTAGCTCCATAAACCTTGCCTTCGATAAGGTTTTAAACCCCAAGCGTAGGGCTAAGTCGTTGGAAGCATAATATCCGGAAGTCCGGGATCGTACCCACAAGGAATCGAATTCAACTTAGATTGGATTGAAGGGTTATGTAATGGATGGTGGCGTTTGAGACGGCCAACTGAGTTTTTTCTTTGAGCGGAGTAAAAACTAAGACGAAAGACTAGAAAAGAGTTTTAATGAACTTTGAAAAGGCAAGTCTAGGGATCTTCTCTCCCGTGACTAAGGCCGTTACCGATTCCCAATGATAACTCAAGCAAGAGTCACGACCGCGCGCTCTTACCCGGAAGATTTAACTTTAAAACTGCGTTTATCACAAGATGAGGTTGACCGGAGGCGAACCAACTTGGTTGAAAACTTTTATCAAACACATAGGGGGCCACAATCCCTTGGTAAGCCGCTTGCCAAGACCGCTTGACTAAACACCTTACCAAGTAGTTTACACCCCTAGTTTAGACCCAAAAAAACAAGTTAGGCTCTATTCCGAAACCCATGATTTTAAGCCCGAATGTTCGAGAATCGATTAACCACTTAAGTCCTTAGGATTGATTAACCCAAGACTTAGCCAAACGACTACTCACACATATTGAAAAGACTAGAAATTATGCTAGGAAAGGTAAAACATACTAAACCGATAGAATTGAAAACAAACTAGATATTATTAAGGATCTAAACCGTAGCAACAACTTTAGTACTTGGAAAATTAACAAACAACTTAAACTTACCAAGTTCTTAAGAAATTTAGGCTAGAAAAGCTTTGAAACTCAACAAGACATTAATGGAGGAAAGTTTAAGGAAAGTAATTAGCTAGCTCCCAAATGAGGGAGAAAGGAGGTCCTATTTATACACAAGAGACACTTTCTCTCCTCAGAAAATATCTTTTTCACGCATAAAGAGGTAACTTGCCAATTAAAGAAAGTTAACAGCTGTCAAAAACGTAAGTCGGTCTTCTCTCGTATCGATACTCCAATCCCGTATCGATACCGAGACGGCTTGCTTCAAAATCCAAGTTTCTTCGTAGATGACCCGTATCGATACGCAGAAAACCGTATCGATACGCTGAAGCCCGGGAATGGTTCTGTTTTCGAACCGTATCGATACGCAGATTGCCGTATTGATACGCTGAAGCTAGGAGATCCTTCTGATTTCAAACCGTATCGATACGCTGAAGTCCGTATCGATACCGTGTCTTCTTCATGCAGCTCAAGCCCTTGTGCCTTGTCTTGACACCCGACGGATGAATCCTTCGAGGTTTGTCCAATCAACTCAACAAGCACACTTATTCGCGTAAACCTGAAATGCTCAATAGAAAATCTTACACGCAAAAACACTACAAAAGGCAACTAAACAGAAAATAAAAGACATAACACGGAACTAGGCGCACCAAATATCTACAATATTGGGTGCTTATCACACCCCCCAACTTGAGCGTTGCTAGTCCCGAGCAACAGAAACATACTATTAAACTAACTAGACAATCCTTCCGATAAAACAACTCATCACATGCGCATTCCGTATTCAACTAGCAAGAGTTCCAAAGAGCAAATTTATTTAACCTTCGCAACTAACAGTTGAAAACTTAGATAGATAACTAAGCAATGAGCACGTTCCAAACCAAGTACGAAAATTCGTATCCTTATCAAAAAAGGGAGATACGGTCAATACATATGCATTTGCATGCTACAAAACATATCCCCAAGGAAAAAGGGCTCGAAGCTAGGCATTGGAGAAAAACAAAAACCATGCCTTAATTGAGGAGAGCACCTTTAAACAGATTCCGTGACACAAAGTCTAAAGCTAAAGTACGAAAGGGAAGCATGCCACACACTAAATATGCAAATTGTCAAAAGTTGAATCAAAATGGAATGAAAGCGCACTATAGATCGACAAAGGACTTCATTAGCTAATATTGACCTTGGATGAACAAAAGAACGGTTAGCAAATAACGGGTGACGGCCATATGCTTGCTTGGTTTAACTACCCTTGGCCATCACCGCCTACAAAAACACCCAGTCACTGGCCACATACAGGCCTCAACAAAAGCTTCCTAAACTACTAGATACGAACTAAACTAATGAAAGTAAAAACAAGATAGGATAGGTGGGCTGTCAACCACCACGCACCCCGACCAAGTTTAGGGCTTTTAACAAGAACTCCAACTATTCCTCGTCTCCTGACTCCGGCTCCTCTTCTCCAAAATCATCGCTATCCTCGGCATCCACAACCGGTGGCGGTGCATACGGCTCACTAGTAGACCCCTCTTGCCTTGACAACATGTAATCCAGCTTGTGGTCGATCCTCTCCTGCCTCCTAGTATTCTCCCGGATTTCCTTTTTTAGCTTACGGTGGCTATTCATTGTTGCCACTCCTTGGCAGAATAGCAGCTTTTGCCACACTGATTGCTTGGCACGTTTGGGAGGCATTGTATTAAGGTAACTCCCACCTAGCACACCCTCAGCTCCTCCAGCTCCCCTTGTCTGTGACACACTCTTTGTCAAACTAGTGCTATTCAGAATCCCTGGCTCAAGTTTACCCCACTCCTCATAATTCTCTCTCGGAACACCCTTTTCATACAAATTTTGGTTATCATGCACGGGTATGGCATCCTCGTGTAAGTTGGCGCATTGGACTTAAACTCTACCATTTGACGGAAAATGTACTTCGACCAATCTTTCACGGTTCCAGGATCCATAAACGAGTAAAGCATCTCACCCTCGGACTTCGCCGGCTTGTTCTCGGTGCCCCTTGGGTTCAAGTTGTAATGCACAAATTGGTTAATCAGACGGTATTCCTCTTTAAATTTCCCCGGAACATGGGGCCGTTTGGCTTCCGCCGGATTGGTGTACAAAGCCTGATTCACTTCATTCCTCGAGGCATAATCTTCCCTGGGCAAGTTAATAGACGCAGCAGGGGGTCGTGCATAATCTATAGCCCTAGCAATGATATCCGGGTCTACCACAACGATAACCCGACCAATCTTAGAAGTGATCCGGGAACCCCTATCAAACATCTTCCCCAACTCGGGGACTTTCATATTTTTATAGAAATCACTCACCATGCCTTTAATATAACCAGGATTTTGATGAAAGAAATAAGCCAAACCTTGTTCGGTGATCCTCCGGACACAGATATGATTCGGCCCAAGACTTTGCACATCAACGTGGCGCTCGTTTTTCACCCCCCTTTTTACAAAGCTCCTCTCCCACCTCGCTTGTTTGTCAGCCTTTACCTCATCCGAGGTCCGTTTCCTCCTTGAACCAACTTGGCCTTGCTCTGGATTAGCCATCATCTCTTCCTCCTCCTCAAAATCTCGAAGAACTTCATCCTCCTCCTGAATTTCGGGTTGGCGAGAGGAGGATGCCACATTAGCAACCGGGACCCTTGGGGGTTTATTGGCAGCCCTCTTAAGCCTCGGCATTTTCAATTTTTTTCAAAAAAAATTCGGAACTTTGAACAGGGGAAGTTATGGTTTCGGATTTTTGGTGAGTGGGGATGAAATTGGTGGTAGGAATTGATTGTAGGTGGTTTATATAGTAGAGAAATGGAAGTTTTGTGGGTTTTTGGTGGTGGGTACAAGGAAAAACGAAGAGAGAGAGGGATTCGAAATACCTTGATTCTTGGTGAATAGTGCTTGAAACCCTCGATTCCTTGCTTGAATCTTGTAGAGAAGGTGATTTGGAGTGACTTTGGTGAAGGATTTGTGAGATTTGGTGGTGTATTGGAGGTTTTGGGGTTAGGTTTTGTGGGAGGGGCGGCGGCTATGGAGGTTTAGAGAGAGAGAGGGGTGTTTGGAATGACAAGGGTCGAACCCCGATCCGTTTTAAAAACCCAGATTATTGAACCGTATCGATACGCTCCCACCGTATCGATACCGAGACGTCTTCCCCTGTAACCCGTAGATGACCTGTATCGATACGCAGAAAACCGTATCGATACGCTGAACTCTCAAAAACCTTCTATTTCCAAACCGTATCGATACGCATAAAATTGTATCGATACGCTGAACGGCTGAAGCCTCAAAATCCTTCTGTTGTGATGGAGTATCGATACTCAAAACACCGTATCGATACGCTTCTGCTTCCCCTGCAGTCCTCAATTTCCAACCCTTTTAGCTCATTCCAACGCCCATATGCAACTCACAAACACCCAAAGCATTGTCGAAACCATGAGAAACCAGTAATTCAGCTACCGAGAAGCAATCAAATCCAACCAAACATCCGGTTTCCTAAGGTTAAAAGTAGGAACGACTCGGACTTGGCTTATTCAAAAGGACAAATGAGACTCATATGTGGCTTGATCATACAAAAAAATGCCTTGTATCATATCCTAAGTGCGCTATAGATTCCAATTCGATTCAAATTAGACAACACACGTATCTAGGCATGAACATGAGATTATTTATCTAACTATGAAAACAAGAAGAACAAAAATGGGATATGAGCCAAACTCGATCAAAACATACTCGAACGTCATGAATTCCACCTTAGTCCATTCATGCAAGTTGTGGTATACAAAATTTGCGTTAACGAACTCTTGCAAAACAACACTTCATGAGCATGTGCCAAGTTGTTTTAATCCACTAATTTTGTAATAACGGAAGGATTATCCTACTAAAAATGAAAAAAGTTAACCGAAAAACAAATAAACACATATATATAGCATATATATAACCCTCCCCCCAACTTAAGATATGCTATGCCCCCATAGCATGAAAAAGAACGCATAGAGAGGGAACAAAAGATGTTACCTACGGGGGAATGTCAACCCCCGGATACCTCGACCAAGTTGGAGGCTTTGATGCCAATTGCCCGTTCCAGTCAGGTTTTATGCTTCCAGGGCTTACTCTTTCAGTTCTGCCCACTCGGAACCACAGCTAGTCACGCTGGGCCATATCCAAAGCTTTATTGGCCTTACAACCGCGGCGCAAAGCCACACCCATGCCTAGGGCTCCTGAATGCCTCATTCACCTCAACGTTAGACCCAAGCTACCAAGGCTGGCGTGGTAGCACATAAACCCTGCAAGACTTAAGAGAAAGACCTTCCACAAGACAATTGACATTAGAACCACCCGGCTCGTGTTATCCGAGCGTCAATAACCAAAAGGAAATAAAAAAAAACAAAAAGGTACACCACCCGATATTCACGCAATCTTACGAGTCATACTTTTCTTCCCGAGTCTCACCGGCGAGGTAAGACACGGGTGGCTATACTAGACCGTCAAGTTTGTTACATCATGCCTGAAGTAAAATTCACCGCTTGACCTCGCCAAGCAATTAAGCCCAGCGTTCCCTATGATCTAAACAAGGTGAGACAAGACAGAGCCTAGCGCCAAAGCACGGGAGTATCAAATCTCACCCACAAACCTAAACTGCCCCCGATAGGGATATATCTGGAAAGCATGGATCATTAATGGTAAACTACTACAAAGAAGAACTAATTAAAGCCCTAACAATGATGCATTAGTGAAATCTCATAGTGTGAAAATCCCAGAACTAAATAAACAAGCTAATATGTACAAAACTAAACATTGCCCTTACTAACCGGAGCTGGGCACACGATCCTTGTTTTAGTAGCGGCGTGCGAAGCTACAAATACCCAAGTCAATGGTGGGTACCCCCTACCCGGGGGCCGGGTCCGACAAACAGTTAAGTTCAGCGGTTACGCTTTCGCTCCCCGTGCAAATATAGTTTAAGCCAACCTAAGAAACAAGAGCATCGGAATAAACGGGAGTGCCCAAGTCGTCGTCGGGCTCCCCAACTTCAATATAACCAAGAAATGGCTTAAGCCGTTGTCCATTCACTTTAAACACATTCCCATTGGACTCATTCTCAATTTCTATGGCTCCGTGAGGAGCGACAGATTTAACAATATAAGGACCGGCCCAACGGGACCTTAGCTTGCCAGCAAACACATGCAATCTAGAATTGTACAAAAGCACTTTTTGGCCTATCACAAAATCCTTTCTAAGAATGTTTTTATCATGCATGGCCTTGACTTTGGCTTTATAAGAACTAGAGCGATCATAAGCATCATACCTTAGCTCCTCAAGTTCATTGAGTTGAAGCTTCCTCTTAACACCGGCAAGCGGAATGGAGGCGTTCATCTTCTTTATCGCCCAATAAGCTTTGTGCTCCAATTCCACCGGAAGATGGCAAGGCTTTCCATAAACGAGACGATAAGGCGACATTCCCAGCACCGTTTTATAAGCAGTACGGTAAGCCCACAAGGCGTCGGTCAACCGAAGGGACCAATCTTTGCGGGTAGGATTAACCGTTTTCTCCAGAATGCCCTTTATCTCCCGATTGGCTAGCTCGGCCTGTTCGTTAGTCTGAGGATGATACGCTGTTGAGACCTTGTGCACAATTCCATACTTCTTCATTAAGGCTGCGAATGACCGATTGCAGAAATGCGTGCCTTGGTCACTAATGATTGCTCTTGGCATCCCAAACCGTGCCAATATGTACTCCCGGAGAAACTCAACTACGACTTGGGCATCATTGGTGCGAGTTGGGATTGCCTCTACCCACTTGCTAACATAATCAACGGCAAGCAAAATGTAAAGGAAGCCAAATGATGTAGGGAAGGGCCCCATAAAATCTATTCCCCAGCAATCGAAAACTTCAATGATTAGGATGGGATTTTGGGGCATCTCGTTGCGCCGAGTGATTTTCCCCAAGGCTTGACACCGTTCACAAGTCCTAACAAACTCGAACGTGTCCTTGAACAAGGAAGGCCAATAGAAACCGCATTGCAAAACTTTAGCTGCAGTCTTCTTGAAAGAGAAATGGCCGCCACAAGCCTCCGTGTGGCAAAAATTCATGATACTCCGATGTTCGGAGTCGGGAACGCACCTCCGGATAATTTGATCCGCACAATACTTGAACAGATACGGATTGTCAAAAGAGAAACGCTTCACTTCCGCTAAAAACTGACGCCTTGCTTGTACATTCCAATGAGCAGGCATCAAGCCGGTAACCAAGTAATTCACAATATCTGCGTACCACAGGGTTGTGGAGATTGCAAAAAGTTGCTCATCGGGAAAGGAATCACCAATAGGGATGTGAGAAGTGTGGTCTTCGAACTCCAATCGAGACAAGTGGTCAGCTACCACATTCTCGACACCCTTTTTGTCTTTAATGGTAAGGTCAAACTCTTGTAGGAGTAAAATCCATCTAATCAATCTCGCCTTAGCATCTTGCTTCGTGAAAAGGTATTTAAGGGCGGAATGATCGGTATACACGGTGATCGGGGCTCCAACTAGGTAAGAACGGAACTTGTCAAGTGCAAAGACTATAACTAACAACTCCTTCTCGGTAGTCGAATAATTCATTTGGGCCTCGTTCAAAGTCTTGCTAGCGTAATAAATAACATACGGCTCCTTCCCTTGGCGTTGTCCCAACACCGCTCCGACGGCATAGTCGCTCGCGTCGCACATAAGTTCAAATGGTAACTCCCAATCTGGAGACCGCACGATAGGTGGCGAGGTAAGACTTGACTTGAGCTTGGCGAAAGCGGCCTCACACGCCGGTGTCCACTCAAATGGCACATCCTTTGCGAGCAAATGGCACAACGGTCGAGCAATGGAACTAAAATCTTTTATGAACCGGCGATAGAACCCGGCATGCCCCAAGAAGGATCGGATGTCCTTTAAGCACTTCGGTGTCGGAAGGTTCCCAATTAAGTCAATCTTGGCCCGATCGACTTCAATTCCTTTAGATGACACAATATGGCCAAGCACGATGCCTTCGGTCACCATGAAGTGACATTTTTCCCAATTCAAGACCAAGTTCTTTTCCTCACACCGAGCCAATACGAGCCCCAAGTTGGTAAGACAAGCTTCGAAGAAATCACCAAAAACGGAGAAGTCGTCCATGAACACTTCCATGATCTTCTCCACCATGTCGCTAAATAGGCCCATAATACACCTTGAGAAGGTACCGGGGGTGTTGCAAAACCCGAACGGCATACGACGATAAGCAAAGGTCCCGAATGGACACGTAAACGTTGTCTTCTCTTGGTCCTCCAAAGCCACCTCTATTTGATTGTAACCGGAGTACCCGTCTAGAAAGCAATAGAACTTGTGGCCGGCCACCCTCTCCAAGATTTGATCTATGAAGGGAAGAGGAAAGTGGTCATTTATTGTACTTGCGTTTAACTTCCGGTAGTCTATACACACTCTCCAACCGGTTTGGACACGCGTTGGGATAAGTTCATCCTTGTCATTTCTCACTACCGTCACCCCGGACTCACTACCGTCACCCCGGACTTCTTGGGTACCACTTGTATTGGGCTAACCCACTTAGAATCCGCAATCGGATAAATTATGCCGACGTCCAAGAGTTTGAGCACTTCCGCTCGCACGACGTCCTTCATTATTGGGTTCAATCGCCGTTGAGGTTGGCGAGATGGGTTGACATCATCCTCTAGGTAAATATGATGGGAGCAAAGGGATGCTTCGATACCCTTAATGTCCGCTATAGACCATCCGATTGCCTTGGAATGCTTCCGCAACAAAACAAGCAATTCCAACTCTTGAAGTTCACTTAGAGCAGAGGATACCACAACCGGGTATGTTTGGCCATCGCCAAGATAGGCATACTTAAGTGTATCCGGAAGTGGTTTTAGCTCGAGCATTGGTGGTTCCACACTAGACGGGACGGCTCGCTTCTCAATAGGGGGTAACTCCTCAAACTTCGGAATCCACGGGGTAATCCCACACACTTCCTCCTCATCTAGCAAGGAGCACATATACGCCACTTCGGGGGCATCAAGAAAATCGACCTCGGCGGATGTGAGTGCTATTTCCAACTCGTCTTTGCAAATGAACTCATTGACATGGTCCTGGACAAGTGAATCGATCATGCTCACTCCATAAACATCCTCATCATCCCCCATGTGGCTCCCGACATGGAACATGTTAACTTGCATCTTCATATTACCAAAGCTCATGTTGAGTCGACCATCCCGGCAATGAATCACGGCATCGGATGTTGCTAAGAAAGGTCGTCCGAGAATAATTGGAACGGATGATTGAGCCGCCGGTACAGGACAAGTGTCTAGAACCACAAAGTCAATCGGGTATACAAATTGGTCGACTTGAACTAGCACATCTTTGACCATCCCCTTGGGAATTCGAATACTCCTATCCGCCAATTGTAAAGTCACCCGAGTTGGCTTCATCTCGCCCAATCCAAGTTGTTCATAAACCGAGAATGGTAAAAGATTAACGCTCGCTCCCAGATCAAGGAGAGCTTTCTCAACAACCTTGCCCCCTATAGTAATGAAAATAGTAGGACACCCCGGATCATTATACTTGGGCGGAAGGGTTGACTCGAAAAGTGAACTAACTTGCTCGGTCAAAAACACCTTCTTTTGCACTTGGAGCTTTCGTTTGTGAGTACACAAGTCCTTCAAGAACTTGGCATAAGACGGAATTTGCTTGATAGCATCGATCAAATGGAGGTTGACGGTTACTTACTTTAACACATCATAGATGTCGGTATTGAGATTTGGCTTGGCCGGCGTCCTTAAGCGGTTGGGATAAGGTGCAGGAGCAGTGAAAGTTTGTGGGACATCCCCCTCCTTTGACTTTCCTTTCTCTTCTTCCGAAGGAGCTTGCTTGGGAGGTTCCTCACTTGGTATAGTTGGCTTTGACGGTGTCGGAGAAGGTAGGAAACTAGGAGCGACCGGCGGCTCCACTTGAGCGTTGTCCACCGTCTTCCCACTCCTCAAAGAGATAATGGCCTTCGCTTGCTCGGGGAAAGGCACCGAAGAGCCTTGCGCGAAGTGTTGGCCTTGTGGATTGGCCACAGGTTGAGTAGGGAGTTTTCCTCTCTCTTGTTGTAAAACACCAATGGCCGTAGTCAATTTACCCATTTGATTCCGCATGTCATTCATTGCTTGAGTGGTTTGATCGTTGGTGGTTATGTGCATCTGACAGAACGTATTCATAGTGTCCTCCAAAGATCGCCGCGGAGGAAATGGTTGTGGTTGTTGAAACTGGTTTTGTCCTTGAAATTGTCCCGGAGGTTGGAAACCGGGCGGACCTTGAATTGCAGGAAACCATGGTGGACCTTGGAGTTGGGGTTGTCGCCAATTCTGATTCTGAGCGGGAGGAGGTGCTTGTGAAGTTGATGAAGAACCCGCCTCATTCTGATTATTCCAATGGAAAGCCGGATTAGACCGCAACCCCGGATTGTAAGTATTGGAATACGGATCCCAACGTTGGTTCAATACACATGCTTCTTCCAGAGGGAGTTGACTAAAATGGTGCCGAAGGGCGGGAATGGTAGTGCAATTATCGGTAGAATGGCCCACCATCTCGCAAATCACACACACTTCCTCCATTTGTCGAACCTCTTTCACTTCCTTAACGTGAACCGCGTCCAACTTCATCTTATCCAATTTTGTCGATAGCTCATCTAGTTTTGTCTCAAAAACATTATGCTCGTTCACCGAGAACTTGCCGGAGCCACCTGGTCCTTGATTCCTCATAGCTTGATCACCCGGATCTATGTATTGCCAAGTTTGAGCCCTTTCCGCCAAAGCATCTAAAAACTCCCAAGCGGTATCGGGATCCTTCCCCATAAAGTCACCGCTTCCCATCGTATCAAGAAGTTGCTTGGCCTGCTGATCACAACCCAAGTAGAAATGGTTGATCACTAAGTACATGGGAAGATTGTGGTGTGGAATGGCCGCGAGCAAATCCTTGTACCTTTCCCAAAGCTTGTAAAAGACCTCCCCATCCTTCTGCTTGAAATTCTGAATTTGGTCCATAAGAAGCTTGGTTCGGCTAACCGGAAAAAACTTAGTTGTAAACACATCCTGAACCTCGGACCAAGTTAACAAGGAGCGAGGCTTCAAGGAATGGAACCATTGCTTGGCCTTGTCCTTGAGTGAGAAAGGAAACAATTTCAAACGGGCTTGGTCAAGCTGTCCCGGCCCCGTCACGAATGTGCTAACAATGGTCTCGAATTCCCGAATATGAGCATAAGGATCCTCAAGTTCACGGCCCCGAAACTCTGGTATAACCCGGTGATATTTTGGCTTGAAAGCAAATGCATTGGCAGCGGTACAATTCGGAATAGCTATAGGTGACACATGCGGACCTCTTTCCGGTGTTAGGTAGTCACGCAACGTACGGGCTGGTGGTTGATCTGCCATTGGCCTTAACAGAGGTGATAACTCACGTGGTGGAGAGTATGCCTGAGTGATATTACGAACCCTCGGAGGAGAAACAGAGCGATGCAACCGTTTCGATAAAGGACTACGATAAACGTTGAGCATACACCTTGCACAAACTAATTAAACAGACTAGAGGGGCTATGCCGCCACCTCGTTCTCAACAACAAAATATTCCGTGGGGTTATGCCACCGCCACGTTCAATAACTAAAAAGTAAAGCAATAAAAAGGGCAATTGACGCTCAACTTAGCTTCGTTAAACCTCAAGTCGAATTGATGGCTCAGTTAGAGGTATCCGCTAGTTTGAGTTCAACACACAAAAGAAAAGAAAAGAAAACGGAGTACTCACAATGGTTTGTCGATCCTCCAAAATAAGCTATAATAAGAATCCCCGGCAACGGCGCCAAAAATGCTTAGCTCCGTAAACCTTGCCTTCGATAAGGTTTTAAACCCCAAGCGTAGGGCTAAGTCGTTGGAAGCATAATATCCGGAAGTCCGGGATCGTACCCACAAGGAATCGAATTCAGCTTAGATTGGATTGAAGGGTTATGTAATGGATGGTGGCGTTTGAGACGGCCAACTGAGTTTTTCCTTTGAGCGGAGTAAAAACTAAGACGAAAGACTAGAAAAGAGTTTTAATGAACTTTGAAAAGGCAAGTCTAGGGATCTTCTCTCCCGTGACTAAGGCCGTTACCGATTCCCAATGATAACTCAAGCAAGAGTCACGACCGCGCGCTCTTACCCGGAAGATTTAACTTTAAAACTGCGTTTATCACAAGATGAGGTTGACCGGAGGCGAACCAACTTGGTTGAAAACTTTTATCAAACACATAGGGGGCCACAATCCCTTGGTAAGCTGCTTGCCAAGACCGCTTGACTAAACACCTTACCAAGTAGTTTACACCCCTAGTTTAGACCAAAAAAAACAAGTTAGGCTCTATTCCGAAACCCATGATTTTAAGCCCGAATGTTCGAGAATCGAATAACCACCTAAGTCCTTGGGATTGATTAACCCAAGACTTAGCCAAACGACTACTCACACATATTGAAAAGACTAGAAATTATGCTAGGAAAGGTAAACATACTAAACCGATAGAATTGAAAACAAACTAGATATTATTAAGGATCTAAACCGTAGCAACAACTTTAGTACTTGGAAAATTAACAAACAACTTAAACTTACCAAGTTCTTAAGAAATTTAGGCTAGAAAAGCTTTAAAACTCAACAAGACATTAATGGAAGAAAGTTTAAGGAAAGTAATTAGCTAGCTCCCAAATGAGGGAGAAAGGAGGTCCTATTTATACACAAGAGACACTCTCTCTCCTCAGAAAATATCTTTTTCACGCATAAAGAGGTAACTTGCCAATTAAAGAAAGTTAACAGCTGTCAAAAACGTAAGTCGGTCTTCTCTCGTATCGATACTCCAATCCTGTATCGATACCGAGACGGCTTGCTTCAAAATCCAAGTTTCTTCGTAGATGACCCGTATCGATACGCAGAAAACCGTATCGATACGCTAAAGCCCGGGAATGGTTCTGTTTTCGAATCGTATCGATATGCAGATTGCCGTATCAATACGCTGAAGCTGGGAGATCCTTCTGATTTCAAACCGTATCGATACGCTGAAGTCCGTATCGATACCGTGTCTTCTTCATGCAGCTCAAGCCCTTGTGCCTTGTCTTGACACCCGACGGATGAATCCTTCGAGGTTTGTCCAATCAACTCAACAAGCACACTTATTCGCGTAAACCTGAAATGCTCAATAGAAAATCTTACGCGCAAAAACACTACAAAAGGCAACTAAATAGAAAATAAAAAACATAACACGGAACTAGACGCACCAAATATCTACAATATTGGGTGCTTATCAAAAAGCTACCCGTCAAAACGTAGCCACGTACGACTACACAACCGGGTCATCCGAATAAACAGGATCGACCGAAACCTCATCAGGTTCACCTACTTCAACAAATTCCAAAAATGGCTTAAGACGTTGCCCATTAACTTTGAAAGTATTATTATTCTTCGGGTCACAAATCTCTATAGAACCATTTGGGTAAATTTTATGCACAACGTATGGACCGTCCCATCGGGACCGCAACTTACCAGGAAATAGATGGAGACGCGAGTTATACAATAACACTTTTTGACCCACAGTAAAGGTTTTGCGCTGAATGTTTCTATCATGATACGCCTTAACCTTAGCCTTATAAATACTCGTGCTCTCATACGCGTCATTCCTAATCTCCTCAAGCTCACACAACTGGAGCTTCCTATGGGCACCCGCCTCTGGTAAACACGTGTTTAACGTCTTAATGGCCCAATAGGCCTTATGTTCCATCTCAACGGGCAGGTGGCAGGCCTTACCATAAACGAGCCGGTAGGGTGAAGCACCCAACACGGTCTTGTAAGCAGTGCGGTAGGCCCACAAGGCATCGATCAACCGAAGTGACCAATCCTTCCTATTCGGGTTCACGGTCTTCTCAAGAATCCCCTTAATCTCACGATTAGCTAGCTCAGCCTGACCATTGGTTTGAGGGTGATAAGTAGTAGACACCTTGTGAGAGATGCCATACTTGCTCATTAACGCCCCAAAGGACCTATTGCAAAAATGCATGCCCTGATCAGAGATAATGGCACGTGGCATGCCAAACCTCGATAAAATGTGAGTTCGTAAGAACTCAAGCACGACCTTAGAATCACTGGTCCTAGTGGGAATTGCCTCTACCCATTTCGACACATAATCTACCTCCAAGAGGATGTACTCAAACCCATGTGAAACCGGGAACGGGCCCATAAAATCAATGCCCCAACAATCGAAGACCTCTATCACAAAAATATTCTGGAGGGGCATCATATTCTGCGGGCCAACCTTACCTAACTTCTGACACCGGTCACACGACTTGCAAAAGACATACGCATCCTTAAAAAGATTTGGCCAAAAGAAACCACACTCATTGACCTTGGCGGCGGTCTTCTTACCGGAGAAATGACCCCTGCACGCTTCGGTGTGACAAAACTCTAAAATCCCCCTTTGATCAGCCTCGGGGACACACCGGCGCACAATCTGGTCCGCGCAATACTTGAACACATATGGATCATCATAAATGTAAAGCCGGACCTCTCTCAAAAACCGCTGCTTCTCAGCTATAGACCAGTGGGGTGGAATCTGCCCAGTCACCAAATAATTGGCGATATCTGCAAACCATGGGCACGTATTGACAGCAAACAACTGCTCGTCAGGGAAAGTATCCACGATGGGGAGATGAGAGGTGGGGTCCTCAAACTCCAGACGAGACAGGTGGTCGGCCACTACATTCTCAACCCCTTTCTTATCCTTAATCACAAGGTGAAATTCTTGCAGCAAAAGAATCCACCGGATAAGGCGAGCCTTCGCATCCTGCTTGGTCATCAAATACTTCAAGGCCGCATGATCGGTATACACCACGATTTGCGAACCCACCAAGTAGGACCGGAACTTGTCTAAGGCAAACACTACTGCGAGCAATTCCTTCTCGGTAGTGGTGTAGTTCATTTGTGCCTCATTCAGCGTCTTGCTCGCATAATACACGACGCAGGGATCTTTCCCTCGCCGTTGCCCTAAAACCACCCCAACTGCATAGTCGGAAGCATCACACATCAACTCAAAGGGCAAACTCCAATCCGGAGGCTGCACGATCGGCGGAGTAGTGAGACTCCGCTTCAACGTCTGAAATGCCTCCTCACACTCCTTAGTCCACACAAAAGGCGTGTCTTTTGACAGCAATTGACACAACAGCCGAGAGATAGCACTGAATTCCTTAATGAAACGCCGATAGAAACCGGCGTGACCGAGGAAAGACCGAATGTCTTTAACAGACTTTGGAGTGGGAAGATTCGCGATCAAATCAATCTTCGCCTTGTCCACCTCAATACCCTTGGATGAGACAATGTGTCCCAGCACAATTCCTTGGGTCACCATGAAGTGGCACTTCTCCCAATTAAGCACAAGTTGCTTCTCCTCGCACCGTTCCAAGACTTTCTTCAAGTTCTCGAGGCATTCGTCAAACGAATCCCTAAAAACTGAAAAGTCATCCATAAAAACCTCTACAATCTTCTCTACCATGTCGCTAAATATTCCCATCATACACCTTGAAAAGGTTCCGGGAGCATTGCACAAGCCAAAGGGTATGCGACGGTAGGCAAACGTTCCGTAAGGACACGTGAAGGTGGTTTTCTCCTGATCCTCCATGGCTACCTCTATCTGATTGTAACCAGAGTACCCATCCAGGAAGCAATAGAAAGCCCGTCCAGCCACCCTCTCCAGAATTTGATCAATGAATGGGAGAGGGAAATGGTCTTTCCGGGTGCTCGCATTAAGCTTCCGGTAATCTATGCACACTCGCCACCCGGTTTGAACACGGGTCGGCACTAGTTCACCCTCACCGTTTCTCACTACTGTCACTCCAGCCTTCGTAGGCACCACTTGCACCGGGCTCACCCACTCACTATGGGCTATCGGGTAAATAATACCCGCATCTAAGAGTTTCAGCACCTCGGCCCGAACCACCTCCTTCATATTGGGGTTCAGACGACGCTGAGGTTGCCTAGAAGGCTTCACATCCTCATCAAGAAAAATGCGGTGTGTGCACACCGTTGGACTAATACCTTGTAAATCCGCTATCGTCCAGCCTATCGCGCCCACGTGCTCTCTCAGCAGGGCAAGCAACTTAGCCTCTTAATCCGCCTCGAGGGATGAGGAGATCACAACCGGAAAAGTATCATCGCCTTTAAGGAATGCATACTTAAGTGTGTCCGGCAGAGGCTATAACTCTGGTTTAGGCAGCTAGACAGACGATGGGAGAGCTTTAGGAAGTGGGGCGCCCAGTGGCTCAAGAACAGGGTTCCAAGCGACGCCACACACATCCTCTACTGCAAGCATCTCCATCAAACTTCCTACCTCTGGAGAATCTAAGAATGACGCCTCATCGGCGGTCAGGGCTATCTCCAGAGGATCCTTGTATAACATACTATCGACATGCTCTTGCACTAGCGTGTCGATCAGACTCACCTCATACACCTCCTCATCATCCTCGACCCTACTATCCACATTGAAAACATTCACCTCCATTTTCAAGTCCCCAAACGACAATTGGACTTGCCCAGTTTTACAATTCATGACAGCACTGGAAGTGGCCAGAAAAGGACGGCCGAGGATAATAGGAGTCTTTTCAAAGACCTCCGGTATTGGGCACGTATCCAAGTCAATGAAGTCGACTGGAAAGAGAAACTCGCCCACTTGAATTAAGATATCTTCCACCATTCCCTTGGGAATTCTCACACTTCGATCAGCCAACTGTAGCGTGACCGGTGTGGCTCTCAAATCGCCTAAGCCAAGCTTCAAGTATACCGAATACGGGAGTAAATTGACACTCGCTCCCAAATCCAGTAAAGCCTTATCAAATTTCTGGCCTGCGATAGCTATAGGGATGGTGGGACAACCGGGGTCCTTACACTTGGTAGGGATCTCAGCCTGGAGAATGGAGCTCACTTGCTCCGTCAGAAGCACTTTGTCCTGACTCTTGGTTCTCCGCTTCGAAGTGCACAGATCCTTCAAAACCTTCGCAAACTGAGGAATTGCGTCAATGGCTTCCATCAAAGAGATAGGAAACTGAACTTTCTTGAATAACTCAAGCATTTGAAAGTTCACATTGACCTTGGGCTTCGCCACCAAGCGATTTGGATATGGAGCAACGGGTGGCGACGGAGTCGTGGGGACTGTAGGTGCAGGTTCCACCACCTCGGGAGACTCTGCCTCTTCCTCTTTCTCAGGGACACTTCCTACGTTTGGAATGGCTACTGGAATAGCTACCGGCACCGGGGGTGGCACCGATTTTTGCTTAGGAGGTAAGTTCTTGTTGATCACCTTCCCACTTCTGAGAGTGGTGATCGCCTTAGCCTCCTCTAGGCTAGGATCCGAACTACTCGGGCCAGAAAAATCACCCACATAATGCGTACCGGCGGCATTGATTAGAGGTTGAGAAGGAAACTTTCCCTTCTTCTGTTGGACCTGTCCAACTGCTGCCATCAATTGGGTCAATTGGGTCTTAATATCACCAATCGCCTGCTTAGTCTGCTCAGTGAAGCTAATCTGAGACTGCATGAGAGCCTTCATCATCTCATCAGTCTGCTTATCCCGCGGGGGATGGTTAATTCTAGGGGGTGGTCCAAAAGATGAAGGACCGAACCTCTGCTGCTGCTGAGGTGGGTCACAGAATTGGGTCATTGGGCCTTGGGAAGGTTGGAATGGTTGGGCTGACTGCTGAGGTGGTGCCTGGGGTTGTACTGGGGCTTTTTGGTCCCTCCAACTCAAAAGTGGGTTGTGGGCCCACCCTGGATTGTAGGTATTGGAATACGGATCCCACCGCTGGTTAAGCGCATTCACCTTAGCCTGATTACTATGGTACGCATCTTTAACAATGGGAAACGCGGAGCAAGCGGTGACTAAATGCCCCGGACACTCACACAAAGCGCACACCTCCTCAACTCTCATCTCATTCACCTGATGGACTTGCTTCACTTTCAAGTCCTCTAATTGTTTAGCCATCTTGTCCAGCTGGGACTGGACATTGTGCTCTCTCACACTCGAAGGGAAAATACCGGACCCACTGGGTCCCTGTGCAGCCATGGCCCTATCACCTAGGTCAGAAGGTTCCCAACTTCGGTGTTTCTCGGCCAACTCATCAAGAAAATCCCACGCATCGTCCGGGGACTTGTCGAGGAAATCCGCCTCTTTACAGAGGTACTCAATCTGTTGGACCGTAGCAACATTCAAGCCCAAATAAAAGAATGACACCAACTGGTGTTTCACGAACCCATGATGCGGCAAGGACAACAGCAGGTCCTTAAACCGCTCCCAGCACCGTAAAAATGACTCGCCCTCTTTCTGCTTATATGACTGGATCTGGCGAGTCAGGTACTTTGACTTACTTTCCGAGAAATATTTCTTGTAAAATATATCTCGGACAGCAGCCCACGTCCTAAGAGACTGGGCTTTCTGCATACGTAACCACTTATCCGCATTATCCCTAAGTGAAGAGGGAAAAAGCTTAAGGCAAGCATTCTCCCACTGAGCAGTGGTGGCAAGGGTGCACACCAACTACTCGAAGCAACGAATATGATAATACGGATCCTCATTCTCCTTCCCGTAGAAAAGGGGAAGGGCATTATGTGTACCTGGCTTAATGGTGAAAGCGTTACGTGCTTCCACTGTCTCAGTTGGCAGAACTATTGGACCGAAAGGAGTGGTCCTCTCCGGATGCATGTGCGCACGCATCGACATCGGTGGATCTGCCATTGGTGGTTCGATTACTAAATTAACAAAGAGGCCACCGATATCGAAAGACTCACCACCAAAATACTATTCCTCCACGGTTACTTTCGGTACCCCCTCAATGACTAACGCTGAAATCGACTCGAAAAACTAATTAAAATAAAATAAAATAAATCTAACGACCCGAATTCTTAACACACGTTACCGTCCCCGGCAACGGCGCCAAAAATGCTTGACGATTTCCTAGTCCTAAAATTATGGGTTGCCCCAAGCGTAGGGCGGAGACCGACGTAGCACAATATCCGGTAAGACCGGAGTCGAATCCACTAAGGACGGTGAAGTGTGTGCTGTGGAACTTTGGGTTGTTATAATTTGAAACGGCTCTTAGGTAGCCACCCCTTGTTGGTTTGATTGAGAGATTAACTAAAAACTAGAAATTTATTGAACTCTTAAAAATAATTAAAGGAGGTACGGTCGTAGGGTTCATAGCACTCGTAACCAGTCCGGATTAGCCTGCTCCATTCAATGTTCTTAAAAACTCTTAACTTTAGTTTAGAAAAGATACCCCGAAAGATGCGAACCTTTATGGTCGCCGTATACCCATGCGCAGCGAAGAATGAGTTTTGTTCCCCCATTCCCCCGTTCACATGGGCTCCGACGATGCCCCGGGTTCGTCTAATGAATGTTCTAATTACCCTAAAATTACTTTTTCCATTATTTAAAAGCAGGAGCAGTACCCGAACTGATCACGGCGTGTTAATCACCCCGCGACCCTACCTATACGACTACTCACTCATTATTGAAAGAGAAACAAGAGAAATCCTAACTTGCATCATACTTCTATTGCTTGGAAAGAGAAATAAATAAGAAAAACCAATTACTTGAATATCAACGGACAACTTTAATGAAGAATAAAAATTAATACGAGTTACCGGAATGCGAGGATCTGAACAAACTTTGAAAACTTGAAAGGAAAATAGCTCTGGAACGGAAAGAATGGAAATTAAAGCTGCTATGTAAAAGTTCGAACCCTAAAAACGGAGTTTAAGAGGGTATTTATACAAAACCCCTAATATTTGGAAATAAATAGAAAATGAAATAAACATGACGAAACGAAAAATTCCCGTTGTGGCCTTCGGTGTCGATACAGCCCAGGGGGGTATCGATACCCATCTTTATGTTCATCCTCGAAATCATTTTGCATTGACTTGTATCGATACAGGGGAGAAATGTATCGATACCGAGCTTGCTACGCGTGCCCGCCTGGCCTTGCATGGAATTGGCCACCCGACGTCACCAATTACCTCATGCTTCCACTTTGACCTCCCATGTCGACGTCCAAAATAACCTCAAGGCCTCGAAAATCCAATCTTGGCATAACAACCGCCTTATTACCTACGAAAATAATAAAAACACAAAACAAAGGAACGCGTGGCATCAAGTGGATAATGGAATAAAAACGCGCCTCTAACGCGCTAATTCGCCCTACTTAGGCGCTCATATCTATGATATCACGCGCCTATCATTTCCATTGACAGTTGACTGAACTTTCTGATTCTGACTGCCCACAGGTTGCTGAGAAAATGTACTCTGTTAAGATCCAAGTGGACTTGGCTTAACTGCAGATTGAAGCCCAGTGGAGGCTGGAACAATGGCTGGTGTAACAGGTAAGCCCCCAGAAGAAGATGCAGGTAAAGGTGCATCTTGCTTTGGTTGGGCCGAGGTTACTGAAAAGACATCTCCAAATACAGAGTCAGAAGCAAACCCATTCCCTGCATCAGCCAGCGGTTTGGAATCCTTAGCACCCACGTGAGAGGATGGCAAAATTGGATCATTTGGTTTCGGCGCAGCAGGTTGCACCAGCCCAGAGTTTGCATTTGGTGTAGGTTGTGCAGAGGTGGTTAATGGCATAATCCCTCTGTTAGCAACTTGAGTAGTCACTCCTGCTGGGGAGCCAGCTGTCATTCCACCTAGCCAATCAGTGGAGATGTTTGTACCTAAAGCTTGAGAAGCTGCAGTAGTACCCATCCCAGGCATTCCTTGACTTCCAACAACCTGCTGCGGGCGAAAGGCAGTATTCGGAGTTGTAGGTCGAGGTGGTCTTCCCATTTGATTTTGCTGAGGTGGAAAAAACTGTGGACCCATGCTTGCATTTGATGGTACCTGGGGCCCTCTAACACCCATACTTTGAGATGGTGATAGAGCAACACCACTCAACTGTGGGACTGCTGCGCCTGCTGCAGGATTCGATGGAGGCCCAAGGAGAGTTGAAAGATTTATCTGGGGAGCAGGAATTTTAGCTGAAGCAGGGCCATATAGTGCTGCCTTAACCATGTCTGGGGTGAGTTCTCGCCTACTTTGAGCCACCGTGACAAGTTTAAGAGCATTACAGAACTCGTTTCTGTCAAGGAAACCAGTTTTATGTTGATCAGCATGCATCCATATCTGCATCAAGAGCGAACAGATGATTGCCAGTGAGAAGGGAATTGCACAAAAACACATAAGGAAAGCTTTCCAAAGAGTTACAGAAGTATCCTAAGTAATCACAACTTCCTTCTAATAAGTATCTTACAGAAATGGACATGCTAACAGGTCTTATCCAAATGCATGATCCATCAATGCAAGAATCATGTGTATTTTGACAAAAGGGGAGCAAATTATTTCTCTCATTGCAGAATGATCAGAGACCCCATTTGCTTAAAATAATCCTGTTCATGTAGGAAGACAAAAAGAAAGCAGCAACAGAAGGATCTTACAGACATCTCTCATGCTATTTATTTACCAGTATCAAAACTGCAGTGGCACATTCATATCTATCTATCTATCTATTTAATAAATTACTCAAACCACAACACGCTCAGCAATACATCTTTTTCCCAAGATAAAGAAACTAGAAAGTGAAGAACCATGTTAGAACTCCCATTCTTCCTCTCTAGGTCCAACGTTTTAGGTTTCCCTTTTGCTAATTTTCAAATTCAAGTGTCAGGTTTAAAATTCAATCACAACTTGCAATAAAAACAAAATGGATCTAATACACACAGTCACAAACCAAACAAAACCAAACCAAGCCTTAAGCCCCAATCAATTGGGGCGGACTACATGCATACCTTATCTCCATTGACCTTGTTGAGGATATCGTGTTCCGAAATATCAAACAAACCTAAATCCACTCGAACTACCATCTCTACAATCAATTTTGGACTACCCCCTTAGTGCTACCCTCTACCGTGTAAAATTAAATCACTTGGTAAAACCAGGAATAGTGTTTCTTACATGGTGCCATATATAATTGCATCATAACAAGGGAGTTTATGGCCCTGTTCTGTCATAAACTCAAACTACTAGATATGCTCCCTATGTAAATGTCCAACTAATTTATACAATCAGAACAGTCAATGCAACATAGGGAACACTCCACCAAGAATAAACATACTCCATTTCACACAAAGGATAGTTAATTCACCACATAACTAGCGAAAATGGATGTATACGAATATAAAAAGCACAATTCAGTACACACTCTAAATCAAGGTATCCACATTAGTAGACCCAATTAGATCGAAACCAGAAAACATTGAGTAGAAGAAAAATCCGATTAATTTCGAATAGATCTACTTTCGGCCCTGCCATTCCCAATTATATACCTGTATCTCTATCTGCATATTGAACCAAGAGACAAAAATTCTGAGTAAAATCGCAAATTGTTTTGAGCCTTGTTCTGCAATAAACTAGAACTACTAGTTATGCTCCCTACGTAAATGTCCAACTAATTTATACAATCAGAAGAATCAATGTAACATAGGGTGCACTCCACCAAGAATAAACATACTCCATTTGTGAGACCCCTGGGAAGAGTCCCACATCGAGTATGTATGGAAAGTTAATTCCATATATAATGAAATGCAGTCAACTACTATATTAACTTGAGATTAACCTTTTGAGCCACGTGGTTAGGCTAAGAGTTAAGCAAGTCAGCTGGCGCGGATCGTGACACCATTCACACAAATTCTCAGTGTGCTTTGCATCTTGAATGTGGTTCTATGACAGGTAAGTCTACAGTTTACGATTAAACCACAACTTGCCATCAAAACCTTAATCGATCTAACACTCGTGTAAATTTAAATCAAAATGCTAAAACCAGGACAAATGTTGCTAAATGGTGCCACATACACATTCATCATAACATGACAGTTTATGGCCTTGTTCTGCCTTTAACTCAAACTACTAGTTTGCTCCCTACTTAAATGTCCAACAATCCATACAATCAAAAGAGTCGAAGTAACATAGGGTACACTCCACCAATACTAACATCCACATAAAATTCCAGTGTAGTAACTTTGCTTCTCGAACGTAACCCTACAGCACAGATGATAGTGAATTCATGACCAAATACCTAGTTTTGATAACTTAGGTGTCCAGCCAGCTTATGCGCACCTCAACTAATCATGAATACTAATCCCACCGCTCCTAACGGGGCCCAATTAAAGACAGAGCAAATGCCCCTTAAGAACATCACCAAATACTAGTGAATACCAATGAATTGGAATAGAAAAGGCACAAAGTGTACTCTATATGTGATTAAGGTATCCACATTAGTAGACCTATAACGTGAACTCATGTGTCCGGACCAGCTTACACACACCTCAACTAATTCTGGGTACTAATTGCACCAGCCCTACCGGGGACCCGGTTAAAGCCAGACCAAATGCCCCATACAAACTTGCCCATCACCAAAACACTGAGTGAATACCGACGAATCGGAAGAGAAAAAAGGCACAATTCAGAATACTCCGCGTCTGATCAAGGCATCCACATTAGTAGCATTAGTAGACCTAATCGGATCGAAAACAGGGGGGGAAAATTGAGTTGAACGAAGTACCTGAGCAAGTACCGGTTTGGGCAAATTGGAGCCGAGGAAGAACGAAACGGCCTCGTTCCCACTGATCCGGCCGTCGCGATCCAAATCCGCTCGCCAGAAGTAGGCGTCGAATAGATCTATATTTTTTCCCGCCCAATTGCGTATCCGTGTCTGCGTAAGGGTATCGAGGGATTTATTCCCAAATTTATTAAGTACACAAGAAACAAGTTAGAAATACTGGCCTCCATGGATACCTTTTTCGTAGGAGTCTCTAAATCTTCATCAAGTTCATCACCATTATAGTCACTTTCTTTGCCACTTGTACCGCATTCCTAATCCAAAGAAAGTGGAAAAGTTAGAAGGTAAAAAAAATTCAAAATTTGAAGCATCAGTCGAATTGTTTATGGCAAATATCCACAATCAAGTGTTTATTACTCCTAACCTCAATGGATACCTCTTTCGTAGAGGTCTCGTTTCGGAGAAACTCTAAATCTTTATCGAGACGTATATGCCACATCACTGGGAATGCATCCTGCAACAAAATTGATGTTAGCGTGTCGTTAGAATTAACGTTTCCGATGACTATCTTTGAGGCATGTTCATCTAATAGGATCCAGGACCAAGCTAAAGATCCACTTCACCATCTGTCAACAGATTACGAGATAATGGAAATATTTTAACCCACGATAAAGCCATTGGCTATATTACATGGTCGTAGACAAATACAAAACCTATACGTAGGATAACACAAAATGTCGTGAGTAATTGTCGGACCATTTTTTCATTATCACTCCTAAAACTAATTTGTTTAAGGGCATAGGGAGAGCTTCAATTAATTTTTTTTTTTATGGTATTCGATATCTTACTACATGCATGTTTTTAGAATGGTCACAGGAAATTGTGTTAGGAATCAAACTCCACGTAAAATCTAAAATGCCCCCTGCGGATATTGAAAACTATGATCGCATAAATCAAATGGCAGTTGAAAATAGTGCCTATGAAACAGAAATACAAAAGACACCTAGTATAGGTTAGTTTCTTTAGCAGTCTTAATTTCCGGAAACTTTAATATTCCAGTTCAGAATTTTTGACATTCTGTTGGTTTACCTAATACGTATGGTGGAATTGGTCTGTGATCGATAACCAAAGGACTACTTTTCAAAATTGTAAAAATAAACCATACCGGCAAATAGCAATGTAGAAACAATGTTGAAATTATTAAATTGGGCTCTACTGATTCATTGACTCGGGAAAATTTCCGTAGATAGTTTTGGGTATTTGTTAATTAGTTTAAACGATAAACTAATTTGCCTAAATTTGGGAATCTCAATTGCGGATAAAGTACTCTTTTTCCAATTGCAATGAAACTACAGGACTATATACATGCATGTGTGCCCACTTAATTAATTAAGTAAAAAGGGTAAAGAGCTTAATTTGTACCCTGTTGGAGAACAAGAGTTGCGTTTCACTACATATGAAACTTTTAAGATTAGGCAAATCCCAAAGTTGCAGGGTCATTAACTGAGGGAACCGAATGGTATCATTGTTGTTGGTGGCTTCTTTCTCCTTCGAGTTGTTTGAGATTATGATCACCTCCATCTTTCTACAATCCCGTATCTCGAGTTCTTGAAGATTCTTTAACAGAGGAAGCATATAGAAGGGCAATACATACTCCAATTGGTTACAACCACCAACTCTAATCACCATAAGTTCGCAGAAGGATTTAGCTTCTTTTTCTGATTCTGAGAGTGGTTGGTTATCCCAAATCCTTGTTATCTTATTTAAATTTATAAAAATTAAACATTCCAGGACAGGAAAAGCAACCTGCAAAGTTGTGTACAAAACATTCATTAGTGATCGAATAATAATAATGAGATCCAATCAAGCTCTAGCTAAAACCCATCTCTGCTCATAAGCACGAGATTCGAGTCTCAAAACTTGGAGAGCTATGGTAGACATATTGACTCAATCCGATCACCTTTCTCATTCTTCTAAATTCCAATTTTTGTACGAGCTCTTGGAATCGGCTACTCCAAACACACCATGCCATATTTGTTGCACTTAATTTTCATTGCATTTGGTAAATTCACATTACGGAGTACTATTTTAACGTATAAAATTAATCATTTATGAAATCAAAGCCGTATAAACTAATAATATTTTACATGCCCTTTTATTATCATGTATGTATGTATCTATCCTACCATATTAAGATTCAATCAAAAGTTTTCGAACTTAAACATTGAATAAGTATAAACATTCCATACACAATAATTAGTTAAATAATCAAGTTTTTCAAATATGTACTAAATAATATAAATTTTCAATTAAGTTTTTTTTTTTTTCTAGACCCGTACAATTAGAAATCACTGATGGCCTAACAATCATTTACAAAATAACAAAATTGTAAAATATACCAAAATTAGAATTTTACTTCGCATGTAAAACCAAAAAAAGTACAAACTGATAAAATCATAAAAAGAGAAAATAATAATAATTGATAAATTTACCGAAATTAAATTATGCATGTAAATACTTGAAACTCCCCTATCCTTGGGATAAAATTGTATAGTCCTAGCCCCTACCCAAGGATAGATCAAAAGAATAATTGTATAGTTCTAGCCCATGCGGAACTTGAAAACTATCGATCACAGCAATCACATGGCAAATGAAAATAGTGCCTATGAAATAGAAACACAAAAGACACATAGATATACGTGGCCGGAAAACCTCAACGCGAGAAATCATGGGAGTCACACCAGTGCACTATAATCGAAGAAACAATTGAGTGCACGTCTTCTCTCTTTTTTGCCGATTAAAAAAAAGTCTTCTTTCTTCTCTCCTCCTCTCTATTTTTTTTTGAAAAACGAATTAACCCTAATCACATAGCAATTGAGTATTAATCAAGCCAAACACGAGATGTTCTTGAGTAGCTTATTTTTTTTTATACATAATTAGACGACCGAAACAAGTAGTACCTTGTTCAAGCGCGTGGTTTGAAACCTTAACGACTTTCGAAAAAAAGTTCAAGCTTGATTTGTTACATAACCAAACCATTCTTGAATAAGTTTTTAACAAACAAACACGAGCTCACACTCGAGTAGTTTGGTTTCTTTAGCAGTTCTAATTTCCAGAAACTTTAATATTCCAGTTCAGAATTTTTGACATTTTGCTGCTGGTTTTTTTGGTTTATATGTATGGTGGAATTGTTCTGTGATAACCGTTGGACTACTTTTCAAAATTGTAGAAATAATCCAGACCAAATAGCAATGTAGAGACAAATGTAGTTATTAAATTGGTCTACGGATTCATTGACTCGGCAAGATTTTCGTAGATAGTTTTGGGCCATCTGTTAAGTTTACACCATAAACTAATTTGCCTAATTAATTTGGTAATCTCAATTAATTTCGGATCAACTACTCTTTTTCTAATTGCGATGAAACTACAGGATTAAGTGAAAAGGGTAAAGACCTTAATTTGTACCTTGTTGGAGAAGATGGATTGCGTTCCATCACTACATATGAAACTTTTGAGATTAGGCAAACCCTCGAGTTCCAGGGTCTTTAACTGAGGGAACCGAATGGTATCATTGTTGTCGGTGGCTTCTTTCTCCTTCGGGTTGTTTGAGATTATCACCTCCACCTTCGTACAACTCTTTATCTTGAGTTCTTGCAGATTCTTTAACTGAAGAAGCATATAGGAGGGCAATACATACTCCAATTGGTCACAACCATCAACAATAATGTCCTCAAGTTCGGAGAAGGATTTAGCTTCTTTTTCTGGTTCTGAGAGTGGTTGGTCGTCCCAAATCCTTGTTATCTTATCTAAATTCCAAAACGTCATACGTTTCAGAACGGGGAATACAACCTGCAAAGTTGTGTATAAAATTAACATTCATTAGTGATCGAATAATAATGAGGTCCAATCAAGCTAGCTCTAAAACCCATCTATGCTCATAATTAAGCACGAGATTCGAGTCTCAAAACTTGGAGAGCTGTGGAAGAGATATTGACTCAATCCAATTACCTTTCATTCTTCTAAATTCCAATTTTCGTAAGAGCTCTTGGAATTGGATATTCAAACACACCATGCCATATTTGTTGCACTTAATTTCCATTGCATTTGGTAAATTAACACTACGAATTACTATTTTAACTTACAAAATTAATCATTTATGAAATCAAAGCCGTATAAACTAATTAATATATGTATGTATGTATCCTACCATATAAGGATTCATTCAAAAGTATTCAAACTTAAACATTAAATAAGTATAACTTACCTATTCCATACACAATAATTATTTAAATAATCAAGTGAAAAAATATCATTCGACTACTGTATTACTGTATATAATGCCAATGCCCAAAGCAAAGCAAAGCAAATATGACTACACCTCAACCAATTCTCTCTATCTTGCTGGTGCTAATTCCTTCCATTCTGTTTCTTCTCCGTCTGTCCCGTGGTCAATCACTCGGGGACTCTTTATCTGATACCGGAAACTTGACACGGGAAATTCCAATTGGAACGGCCTCGCCATATGCTAGACTAATTCCCTATGGTGAAAGTTTCTTCGAGAAAGCCACCAGTTGCTGCTCCAATGGTTTGCTCATGATTGACTATTTTGGTAGGAACCCCGAACTGCTTGGCTTGTCGTTCTTATAATCCAAAAAGCACTCACGCCCGTAGAGAAGTTAGTGGTTCAGTTAGTTAGCATTAAGTGTTGTAGTCTAACTGACAGTTGTACGTTAGCTTGAGATGTAAGTAGTTAGGACTTGTATATAAATCCTCTCTCTAATGTAATCAATTGAATCAATAATGGAGATTTTCTAATTCTTCTTCAGTTATGACGGGGGACAACGTAAAATAAGTGATTTTAGAATGCCGTGCATTTTCAAAATAGTTATATATGCACCATTGTTTAGGCCCATGTGTGCATTTGAAATTTAAACATTAAATAAGTATAACTTAACTATTTCATACACAATAATTATTTAAATAATCAAGTTTTTCAAAGCTGTACTAAATAATATAAATTTTCAATGAAGTCTTTTTTCTTTTTTTTTTCTAGAGCCGTACCATCATAAATCACTGATGGCCTAACAATCATTCACATAATAACAATTTTGAAAAATATACCAAAATTAGAATTTTACTTCACATGTAAAACCAAAAAATGTACAAACTGATAAAATCATAAAAAGAGAAAATATTAATAAATGTAATGTACTTGCCAAAAATCAAAATTGATAAATTTACCAAAATTAAATTATGCATGTAGAAATTTGAATAAGTCAGCTAGTTGTTTGAGATCAAAACCATAACATGCACTGTCGATTCCAAATAAGAACCTTTCATTTTTTGGGAAATACTAAGGTACCGCCACGTTATGGGTGTGTCCAGATTAAAAAAAAAGTTATACTTTTAAATGGTGTTCTTCAACATTAATGATGTAGTTAGGAGCATTGGGGGAGGATGAACTATCAATGATAGAAATAGTTGATTTGGGCAGTCGATAGCGACCGAAGACTCCGATTGGCATAGCACTAGTAGCTCCAAATTTAGGTGAAATTCCATGGCATTCAATTTTTTTAGTATGTCATCCAAGTAGGACTTATCGCCCATTCCATTTAATAAAAAATAGATACGCAATGAATATCGATCTACGAGATTTTTTAATGCATATTCAGACAAGAACCAACCATTTTAACGTGATCAGTACCGTAACAGATCACATTTCATGCCTACGTTTGTAAGGTCTAAAGGGGACTATCTAGTCCTCTGTGGACTGAAGAGAAATCTATTACCACAGAAAATAAAATAAAAATACTCAAAAGAAGCTTCTTCTTTTTTTTTGAAACGGCAAAAATATTACTTATTAGGGAAAACTTGACAATGGGTACATCAAGTTGGAGGAGAGGGGATGGGGAACTAACCAAAAGTTGGGGGAAAAAAAACATGACACCTAGAGGGCCGAAGCCCACTTGAAAAGGAGAAAAACAATCACAGAAGGGGCTCCGATAACATAAGACAGTAATTAAAGGTACTAAAAGAAGAAGAACAAAGCCTACTACCAGTCATAGTGTTCCCTATGAATTTGTAAGGACTATTCTAAGAGAGATCAATCTATACTACATAGAAATATTGTTAGTGTGGGAGAGAAAATTGCGGGATTGAAAGAGAGAGAAAAAAATATTGACAGAAAAAAATTGAACGTATTTTTTTTTTCAACCAATAACAAAAAATAAGCCTATTATAAGGTAGAAACAAGAAAGAATGAAAAGCCTATTAAGGGAAGAACACCCATGCACACACAAGTAGGGAAATTTGAACTCCTGACCTCCTATTGAGATGCAAGAGTTCTGGCCAACTAAGATAGCCTAGTTGGTTAAAAAAAAATTAAATGTATACTACATGCTTTTCACATGGTTTCAATCTTCAAATAGGAAGCTAATTTGTGACCATAAGTATCTAAATTAGCTTTGTTTATCTTATATTTTTCACAATTGCAAATTAATTGGAATTTATTCTATTCACACTTTAAATTTTTAATTCATAACAGTAGAAATACATTGTATGTCTTTCCATGCATAGAATGGGAACAATGCTATCGTGCATCGAATACGGAGCTGAAAAAATTCAACTATCTCTTCTGCCCATTCGATACACGAGACTGAAAAAAATATCAATATGATTTTTTTGGTCTCGTGCATGAACGGGCCACAACGCTAGTAATGATAAAAGCAAATGTGCCTTTCCGTTGAATAAAGGTATCCATGGATGGTAGAGTTGCCTTCGGTTGTGCCCACCTTACCCAATTTGGTACAGAAGCTTTCAAGCTTTGGTAGATCGCACAATGTCAAGGTTTGAAAACCTTTACACGCATTTTTGTCCAACTAACAAACTTCCATTTTTGGAAAATGCTAGGGTACCCCCACCTTATGGTGTGCTGAAATCATGAAATGTTATGCTTTTTCATGATGAGTGTTATACCTATTGTGACGAATGTTACGATGGGGGACAACATTAAATGAGTTACTTTGAAAATGCAATGCAAATTGAAAATGATAAAATGTTATGCATCATTTTCTGAAAATGGAATGCCCTTTCGTGGTTAACTTTATCCATTTATATGATAAAAGTCAACGGGGATACTGCATCCTCGGACAACGTTGGGGATACTTAAGTGTTCCCCTTCTTTTTTCATTTTTTTAAAATCAGAAGCCCTCATTGTTTTACACAAAAACTAGAATTTATGGGATTAGCTTTACGTCAATGTGTACTAAAGCCGAATGTTTAACTTATTCCTCAATATAATTTGGAGACTTGAGATTTTTAGTTATTAATAAAATTGACATTTTTTTGAAGAAAAATAACTTATTTATTTCTTAACGTACCCAATTTTCAGGGCGTAACACCGACTCACACTAGTACTGAAGTGATGGGCCCACTTTCTAAAACCAACAAAATTAAGGTCTGGTTTGGCTTAATAAAGCCAGTTGCCTTTTTCTAATTTTGTCTTTATTAATTTTTTTTTTTGCATTTGTTAGTTTTGCGTCAGATTTTTGTGGATTATTTGTTTATCTTGATGAGAGGAATCAGAAGGTAAAAAATTGTTATTCAATCTCAAATTTTTCTGAAAAAAAAAAACAAAAGTAAGCCAAAAAGACTGTCTTTTGAAGATCTTAACTAATATTAAGATCTTAAAAATTAACAATTGAATAAATCTCTAGAGACCCTTTTTTTTTTTACTAGCGATGAAATTTTTTGATCAATTAAACAATCGTTACTCGACTAGACTCACTCGTTTTTTTACTGCAAGCCCCCATCCAATATGGATGACTAGGTCATTTTAGCTCATAAACATCCTAGACCAAGGCCTTTAACCAAAAACGCTCTTCACCACATCTGAAACCCAATCCACCCATCTCCTTCGTTAATAATCTCTCTCTCTCTCTCTCTCTCTCTCTCTCTCTCTCTCTCCAATGGCAACAATCAACCTATCATCATCACCTCTCCGCAGCACCTCCTCCTCTCTGCGCTTCTTACATTTCCCCTCTATATCTCTCAGACACAAAACCCTAACTAAATCTCGCCTTCGAACTACAATCGTTTCTGATGTTGGGTTGGTCGAAGGAGGTTATGTGGCTCCATTATGTTGGATACGGTCTACAGGTAGTGTGGCTCTCAGTTATGAATCAAGTCTTTATCCAATTTCAATCAAACTACAGGATTATAGATGTGTGCCCGCTTTTATGTGCTTTTCATGGCCATGATCAAGTATTCAAGTCCAAGTAAAAAAGGGATAAGGACCTTTGTACCTTATGGGAGAAGAAGAAGCCTTGCATTTCATTATAGAAACTTTTGAGCTTAGGCAATGTCCAAAGTCTCACTTCCTTTAACCGAGGGAACACAATGATGTCATCGTTGATTGCTTCTTTCTCCTCCTTCAGGTCCTTTGATAATATCACCTCCAACTCGTCACAGTCTTGTATCCAGAGTTCTTGCAGATTCTGAGGAAGCATATGGGAGGGAAATACATACAACAATTGAGCACAATACTTGATACGAATATCCATAAGCTTGCACAAGGATTCAACTTCTTTTTTGGGTTCTGGAAGTGGTTGCTTGTCCCGAATCTCTGTTATCTTAGCAACCTGCAAATTTGTTTACAACACATTATTAATGATTAAATAAAATGAGGTCCAATCAACCTCTAAAATCAATTAAAATGAGGATTCATTCTAGTATGTTATAAATGTTTTTTAGAGCAACTAACTCCAACCATGCACAATATCTTTGACTGTGATTGAATAACAATGAGGTCCAATGAAGCTCTCTAATCCATCTCGACTTAGAAGCACAAGATTCGAGTCTCAAAATATGGAGAGCTGTGGAAGACATATTCATCAATTATTCGATCACCTTTCAATCTTCTCCCCGTTCGGCTAAATTTGTCCTTATTCAAAAAATTTCGTATTTGTTAGTTTTTCCTCAATTTTTTTGGGGATTATTGCATCGTCATGACGAGAGGAATCTAAAAAATAAAAAATTATGATCGAAAACTAATTTTTTTGAATAATGACAAAAATAAGTCAATAAGCCAATTTTTTCATCTTTATTAAAAAAAATAGATTTCGATCATAATTTTTTACTTTTTAGATTACTCTTGTTATGACAATGCAATAATCTCCAAAAAATTGACGAAAAACTAACAAATACAAAAAAAATTTAAATAAGGACAAAAAATAAGCCAGTTGGCTTATTTAGCCGAACGGGGCAATATCAAGACACATCATAGTTGTTGGAGTTTCCAATTTTCCATTTTATTTGATAAATTACTAGAACTCAGAACCGTATTAGTACCATTGAGCTTGCCTAGAGGCTTTGATGACTGATACTTAAAATGGCTGTAACTCAGTAATCTTTCTTTTCATAACCGCATTCCCTTCTTACCCTCTAGTTGCATTTGATAAAAAAAAAATTCATTCAAATATGTGTCTGAAGTTGAACTACGATTAGATTAATTCAAATAAAAAGGATATTTTAACTTCTCTTTTTCGGTAAAAAATAAAAACAAAAAATCAAGATTTCAGCAAACACATCTTTTCTAGTTACTCTAAATCCTTGACTAATTTTTATCCAGAGTCGATTTAGTCGAATAAGAAAATTAAAACCAAAAAAGGTTTTAACCATATTGCAATGGTCCGTCAACATCTGAATACGACGAGTGCCGCATTGGATTGTACTCCCTCCGTCCCAATTTACTTGTCCCAGTTCTATTCTAACTGGATAAAAAAACTAGTTATATCTTTAAATTGGTAATGAATTTTATATCCAATACGGATCTTGTTTGATAGATCTCGATTTGTTCTATAATACAATGTTTTCAAAATCACCTAAAATATTATAAATTACAAGATATAATCAATTGAAAAGTGGCACGAACTCCAAAAAGTGACAATTAAATTGGGACGGAGGTAGTATGAGATAAGACTTTGGACATATATAGTTGGTGAAAATGAACCACTTGATAATACAAGTAATATCAAAGCACATTTGATTGACAAACATGGTCTCTACAAGGACTGGCTCATGCTATTGATTGGGTCATTTCCCGCCCTTCTTTTCGCAAAGTCCCAGTGCAGTGACCCACCTATTTGCCCCCATAGCCATGTTGTGGATAAAGTTAGAATAACTTGTGAGGTAGCATATTGTTGTCTAAAAAAATCATTCTATAATGAAAGCCAAGATCTACCCACGTTCAGCTCCCACTACTGTCCTTCAAAAATATACCCACGTTCAGCTCCCACTACTCATTGGCAAAATGCACGAGCAATTGGGACAAATACGATAGCCAAGTTTTGATGTCGACTGATAATAATACGAAAGCAATTAAGCCGATAGGGAAAATGTTAATCACTATCAAGTTTGAGCAAAGGTAATTAAAGGATGACGATATGTTAATCTATGTTCTATTATGAACGGAATGCAATCCCACGGTCCAAAGCCGAATGCAACTATTTCAGATAGATCTATTTATGAGCACTATTGAACCAGATGATCAATAAAAACATCGAGCTCATATTTAGGAAAA
Organism: Rhododendron henanense subsp. lingbaoense; assembly: GCA_020567845.1. NCBI lineage: Eukaryota > Viridiplantae > Streptophyta > Magnoliopsida > Ericales > Ericaceae > Rhododendron > Rhododendron henanense. The sequence goes on from CM036317.1 coordinate 2,405,734, forward strand.
TAAAATTTAGGCTAAACTAGATACAAATTAACTAAGCGTACTATATGCATGCAACCGGACAGTATTGTATAGTACTAGAATAAGTAACGAATAAGGATAATTCAGTAAGATTAATGCAAATCGCAGAGTAGGAATATATGGCTATTTGCTATCTACCATTTCAAAACTATAGAGTTTATCCTTAGCTCATAATTTTAAAAGAGGTACTACTACGTCATGGTACTGAATGCGAATTTCAAATGAAAATTCTATTTGAGTATAATTTTCTCCAGATACATATTTGTGCAGATAATAAGGCCTTTTTAAGCAATGAAGTCTTTTTATTTTTATTTTTTAGGCCCATAAGCCTATCTTATCGATAAAAAATATTAAATGGATTCAATCATAGCATCACATAATTTCATAATATTCAAAAAAAATTGTATATTATCCATCTAATAATTGCCAGACAATTCCTTTGAAGAACAAATTAGATAGGCAATGACTATCGTCGATCAACTATATATTTTCATGCATACTTGGGCAAGAAACAATTTGACATGATCAACATAAATATCTAGTCCTCGTTGGACTGAAAAGAAATTCCGAACCGCCAAAAACAAAGGACTTGAAAGACATCATTGCACTTGGAAATGGGGAAAATGATGGCTGAAGGAGCCGATAACATTAGAGGGTAAGGATCTAAAAGAAGAAGAACAACAACATTTCTAGTTACTCTAAATCCTTAACTAATATTTATCCAGAGTCAAATAAGGAAATTAAAACCAAAAAATGTTTTAGCCACATTGCAATGGTCCATCAACATCCGAATACGACGAGTGCCGCATTGGATTGTATGAGACTTTGGACATAGTTGGAGAAAACGAACCACTTGATCGACAAACATGGTCTCTACAAGGACTGGCTCATGCTATTGATTGGGTCATTTCCCGACCATATTTTCCCTAAGTCCCAGTGCAAAATCTTATTGCTATGTAGCAGTGAAACGCCTAACCGACCCCATAGCCATGTTGGACAAGCCAGAGATACATACTCTAATTTAAGTAAACTTAAGCCAGGGATACTGAGGAATAGCCTATGTGTTTCTTTCATGTCACTAACTCATATTACCCAATTTCAATTTTTGGCTGTTAAATATCATAGAACAATAGCTTATCCAATTTAGTCAAAAAAACTTTTTTATTAGAGTACTTATGCTAAAGAGAAAAACAAAAGGTTTAATAATATATGATCATGCCTTCTTTTCTTCCCCTTCTAACAGATATATGTTATGACAGATTTTCACAAATTCGGAAAGAAGATTGACAGTTACTACACACAGCTAGAGGAAGTTGAAAAATTGAGGTTGCTCAGAAATAAGTAACAAGAATTAGGCTTCGCCCATGTGCACTTAGTTTATTGCATTGTCCACTATTCAACTTGATCATCAGCCAGCCACCAGGCCTTTTTCAGCAATCAAGTATTTTTTTTTATTTTTTAGGGCCATAAGCCTATCTTATCTATGAAAATTTAAACATTGAATGGATTCAATCATCGCATCACATAATTTCGTAATATTCAAATCTTTTTTTTTATGTTATCCAACTAAGTCAGACCATTCCTTTGTAGAACAAACTCGTAGGCAACTATTATCGATACACTAGATATTTTCAGGCATACTCGGACAAGATCGAAACAATTTGACATGCATGATCAGCATAATATCTAGTCCTCCGTGGATTAAAGAGAAATTCCTAACCACAAAAAAAAAAAAAAAAAGACTTGAAAGACGTCATCCCACTTGAAAAGGAGGAAAAAGGAGCTCGCGGATAACATCAAAGAGTAAGGGTACTAGAAGAAGAAGAAGAACAGAGCATACTGGGTCAGAGAACAAGTACCGGGAATGTGTGCGTATGTGTGTGTGTTTGATAGCGTGAGAGAAGGCCTAACCACCAGTGATAATGTTTTTTTTTTTTTTCCAAGCAAAAGATTTTAAGAAAACATCAAAAAACTAAACAACGTTTAAATAACTAAACAGAGCTTAGATTCATCCTCCGCCTCCCGAGACCAAATCCTAGGTAGCCCCGGACCCTAGATACCCACCCCTCACCGGCGGCGAACCACCTTCAATGCCTGACCGGTGAGAGCCTCTGACAATTACATGATATGAGGCCAAATGGCTCATCAGATCCAACCCAAGAATCAAAATGTTGCTACTGTTGCTCTGACCGCCGTGAATCCGCCGTGTGTTGCCGATCCCAAAAATCATTCCGAGCCAGCAGCCGACGCCGACGCCTCCGCCATGAATCCAAAACCTCCCCTGCAGTGAATACTCCAACTCCAGATACCACTGCCGCCGAGATCTCTGAAAATTCCACCACCGCCCGATCAACAAAACCTTCGCCAACATCAATCCAATCCACCACCTGCAAACGCTGTCAAGACCAGACTGCCACCAAACCCACCACCCCGACAACTGCACAGCAACCCAAACCTCCAAAACGCCCAGCCCAGCAGCAGTCCAACCATAGCCCACCTCCGTGGGCAGCCACCCAAAGCCGACGCCACCACCTTAAGACCCCAAACAGCCATCAACGCTATCGAATACCTGCAAAAACAAACCGAGAACCAAGATGACAGCAACCCCCTCCCAACCACCAACTACCCTGCCGCCCTGCAAAGCCCTGAAAAAGCTACCCAAACCACTCCGGCCACTAGAACAGCCGAAGACAGGGCAACAAACAGAGATCCGCGTGGAACCACATCGCCGTTAAGCATAACCAGATCCTCCCAACAGAGGAAACGGCTGGAGACCAGAACTCCCGACCGAACGACCGCCCATTGCCGCCGAAACGCGCCACCAAGCCGTTAAGCACAAAGATCGGATCTACCCAGGAGAAAGACACCGACGGGCGATTCCAACGAGACAGAAAAGATCGACATCGGAGAGAACAGTGGTGATTGAGAGATGGGAGGAAGGAAATCATTGAAAATAGAGAGAGAGAGAGAGAGCGCGCCTGGGGGGAGGAGGAGGCGCCTCCCCCCCAAGCAAAAAACCCTAAACGCTGGAAACCAGAGGAAAATAAATCGCCTAGACAGATAGAGAGCAGGTAAAGAAGTTACCAGTATCATGTTACCCTATTCATATGTGTAAAGCATGGTCTAAGAACCAACAGGAAAAGATTCAAAATAAGATAGAAGGATAATGATAGAACTCTGATAATGATAACAGAAACGTCTACACACATATACAATCTGTGCACAGATTGTGCACAGATTTCGTTCCGGTGTCCATCACGGGTCCCATACAAATCATCCGAGCCGTTTATTAAATTTAAAACATTTTTTTAAGGGTTCCCGTAAAAAATAAGCTCAATCCGATACCTATAGATACTCGATCCAATCATATAACTTTTTATTATCCGAAAATCTGAATGAAAAGTTAGATGGTTGGATGAAGCATCTATAGGTATCGGATCGAGCTTATTTTTTACGGGGACTCCTAAAAAAATGTTTTACATTTAATGAACGGCTCAGATGATTTGTATGGGACCTGTGGTGGGCCTCACAACGAAATCTGTACACAATCTGTACACAGATTGCTGTGTGTGTAGCAAGACTCTAATGATAAAGCAAATATCATAGATTCATAGACTTAACAATATCAAAGTTCTCAATTTGCTGAAACATACCTCATTTCTAAGTCCATCTTCATCTCTTTCTCCCTCAAATTCAGCTATTCCCTTCATGCTTTCACACGCTTTTACTTCTAGCTGTTTTAGATTCTTTAACAGTGGATGCATATTGGACGGAAACACATGCATTAGTTTACTGCAACTTCCGACCTCCAAATTTGTCAGTTGGCAGAAAGACTCTTGTTCTTCCAAACCAGCAATTGATTGCTTTTCCCAAATCTTTATTATGTTACCCAGTCCATCAATGATCAATCTCGCCAAGACTGGGAAAATAACCTACAAAGTAGTTTGATAGACGAATCATTAGGACTTCTCCATGTAAAGGTTGCTCGCCAAGCATTATCAAACAACTGCTACACAATGAATAAGTCAGCTAGTTGTTTGAGATCAAAACCATAACATGCACTGTCCTCCAAATAAGAACTTTTCATTTTTGAGAAATACTAAGGTAACTCCACGACGTTATGGGTGTGCCCAGATTAAAAAAGGTTATACTTTTAAATGGCATTCTTCAACATTAATAATGATGTTGTTAGGAGCATTGGGGGAGGATAGACTGTCAACATTTGGGCAGTCGGCAGTGACCGAAGACTCCGATTGGCATAGCATTAGTAGCTCCAAATTTAGGTGTAATTCCATGGCATTCAATTTTTTTAGTATGTCATCCAAGTAGGACTTATTGCAATATCGATCAACAAGATTTTTTAATGCATACTCAGACAAGAACCAATTCTAGTTTAACGTGATCACCGTAACAGATCGCATTACATGCCCGCGTTCGTAAGGCCTACTGAAGAGAAATCTATTACCACAGAAAATAAAAAATTACTCAAAACAAAGACCATTGCACTTGAAAAGGAGAAAAACAATGACGGAAGGGGCTCCGATAACATAAGACAGTAATAAAGGGTACTAAAAGAAGAAGAACAAAGCCTACTGGATATCATTCATTACATCCGTGCTCTTCAATAAAAATAAAATTCATTACATCAATCTGGGGGAATTACTACCAGTCATAGTGTTCCTTTTTATTGAGAGAGAGAGAGAGAGAGAGAGAGAGAGAGAGAGAGAGAGAGAGTGAGTGAGTGTGTGTTTTATGTTTATTTTTTGTCTATCTATTACTTGCACATCAACTACTAACAATTATTGACAGAAAAAAATTGAATGTATTTTTTTTTCAACCAATACCAGAAATAAGCCTATTATGAGGTAGAAACAAGAAAGAATGAAAAGCCTATTAAGGGAAGAACACCCACGCACTCACAAGTAGGGAAATTCAAACCTGACCTCCTATTGAGATGCAAGAGTTCTGGCCAACTAAGATGATCCCAATTAGTTAAAAAAAAATTAAATGTATACTACATGCCTTTTCAAATGGTTCCAATCTCAAATAGGAAGCTAATTGTGACCATAAGTAGCTAAATTAGCTTTGTTTATCTTATATTTTTTACAATTGCAAATTAATAGGAATTTATTCTATTCACACTTTAAATTTTTAATTCGTAACAGTAGAAATTTGTCTTTCCCTGCATAGAACGGGAACAACACTATCGTGCATCGAATACGGAGCTGAAAAAATTCAACTATCTCTTTTGCCCATTCGATACACGAGATCAAAAAAAATATCAATGTAATTTTTTTTTTGGTCTCGTGCATGAACGGGTACAACGCTAGTAATGATAAAGTAAATGTGTCTTCCCGCTGAATAAAGGTAGTGCAGAAGCTTTCAAGCTTTGCATGGCAGATCCCACAAACTTATTCCTCAATGTGAATAACAGATCAATCTAAGAACCACCCGGAATAATACCTAAGTAAACTAATTAACCGGACAATGATAAAGCTTACCTTTTCACTGAAAAGTGGTTGGCCACAGGCAGAGGAGCTTCCCATGGTTGTTCCTGTCTTCACCTTTTGGGCATAAAAGCTTAAGAGGTTTGGTAGATCTTCCAATTTCAGCTGCTTCAGTTTACTGAACTTTACCTCATTGGTGAGTTCATCTTCATCATTTCGTCTTTCAAATCCAACTATTCTCTCCATGATTTTACAGGATCTTACTTCTAGTTCTTCCAGGTGGACAAGTCCTTTTACGGTGGTTGGAAAGAAGAGATACTTTGACTTACATTTTTCAATAATTAACACAGTTAAATTATTGAACGACTGTAAGCGATGAAGCCCATGACTTTGCATGGATGATTTTGACTCACCAAGAAGATATTCGAAGTCCTCAACACATGATGTAACTTTGAGGTATTTCAAGTCAAGAAATCTATTTCCAACACCTCTATCATGAAACACCTTCTTCAAACCGTCAATCTCCCTGAGGACTACCACTTCAGCTTTGTCCACCAAAGGGATGAACTCATTTCTTAACTGATCAATACATTCCAATTTCAACGTGCATCTTCCAGAAATTTTTTCCCAAGGATAGAAATTATTACCCACTGATATCTTAAATCCCTTAAGGTTCCCAAATATTAGGCCCTCCTTCGGTAATAGCATGACATCTGGTATAAATATATGTAAAGTGGTTAATTTACCAATACTCAATGACCGTCTTAGCTCCTCGAGGCTCACATTTTCTCTACTGCTCGTGTCTTGTTGCTTGTCAGTTGTGGCCTCCCATTTGTCAAAATTTTGTGGAAAGTACAATTCCTCCAGGCTAGTCAAATTGGCAATGACACCACCAGGAATAATCTTGAGTTTGTAACAATTTTGGAGATCTAACACTCGTAGACCAGTCAACTGTCCGATCTCTAGCGGCAATGCCTCGATACTAGAACCCCTAAGGCTAAGCACTTCAAGGTTACTCTTCAGCTCCTTAATCATAGCAATATCATTCAACTCGCATTCATTCAGATATAGCATCCGAAGGTTCGCCAATTTTTTGAGTGATGACGGGAGTCGCCGCATACGCATTCGAGTAAAAGTCACCACTGTAAGTTGGATCATTCCATTGAAAAAATTGTCTGGAACCTCAAGATCGGAAAGTTCGCTGTTGTCAACCATCAAGGTGTGGAGTTGTGGATATTCCAACCCATTGGGAAGCCCTTTAATACTTTTGAAACTTAATGAGATTGCTGAATACGATGTCACATTCCTAATATTGCGTGGCCATTCATGGGCACCATGATCTATCAGAAATGATTTTTCCTCCCGTGCAATTGAGATACCGACGTCTCTTATAACATCATGGATTTTGACAACAAAAAGTCTGATTTGAGGGCATTCACCACAGTTGACAACAAAGAGGCTGATTTGAGGACATCCACCACTGTACGCACAGCATTTCTTGCTTCATCAAGTGTGTATGGATTTTGAGAAAGCAAACTATTCGCCACACAATGTCTCGTCAAGTCATCGATTGATATCTCGGCATCTTCAAGAAACAAACAACAGAGCAAGAAACAAGATTTTGCATCCGGGGACCCCAACATTTCGTAGCTCAACTTTAAAGAAGCCCAAACAGTTTGGTTAATGCCCTCAACATTCGTGATCATGGACCTCTTAAGTTTTTCGAGTGCAGTGTTCCACACGTATTCTTCCTTATCTTCCAAGGCGGCTCCAAGAGCATTTATGGCAACCGGCAAACCTTTGCATTCTCTACACACTTGTCGTGCTAGGGAATCTATTTCTGGCCGATACTCGATGGTATTTCCCACCTTCTTCTTGAATAGGTCCCATGCTTCTGACTCCGATAGCTCTGCAATTTGAAAATTTTTATCGGCTTTCATTGTGGTTCTTAACAAATTTTTATTTCGAGACGTTAGCACAACTTTGCAGCCTTTCGTTCCATCCGCAATAGGAATACCTATTGCCTTCAGGTCCACCTTTACCCAAATGTCATCCAATATTACTAGATATTTCTCGCCATTCATGAATTTATGCCACAACTCATTCGCTCTTCCCTTTTCATCCTTCGCGGCATCCAATGTAAAATTCAATTTGTCAGCCAGTTTTTTTTGTATGTCCTTCACATTGAGATCCTTAGAGACGGCTACTAGCGGGACTTGCTTAAAAGTTCCATCATCTAGCATTTTTTTGGCGACCTTCTCGACTAATGTGGTCTTACCGACCCCTCCTAGCCCATATACGCCAATCATTTTAACATTCGGATCTTTTAACGCACCCACAATATCATCAAAAATTGGTGTCCTAGAATCCAAGTGAACATAATTCTGGGCGGATGGAAATTCAAGTTCTGGAGGAGGTGGCCTGGGGTGTGAAACTACATCAAATCGGCTGCCCTGAGCGGCGAGTTGGTTGACAGCCGCTGTCTTCTCTTCGGCTTGTTTGCCCAGTTGGTACCGCCACTTGATGTTAGGACATGAGCATGCAAAGCAGTGCATTCTTGCCTCGGCTGTACTTCGCTCGATAAGGTCCTGAACATAATCTTTCATCTCGTCCGCGTCCGTTTGCCAGTGTGAAACAGCATTCTCAATCTCTTCACCGCGATCATTGGCCTCGCGAACTTTTCTTTCGATTATTACCCGACGATCTTCAAGACTTCTCATTTCAGTTCGCAATTTGTCCAAGTTCGTCCTGTACTGAAGAACATATTTCCCTGCATTGCTCGCTGCATTGACCGCTGCATCAAAGGCTCTACAACCCAACTGCTCAGCTAGGCTTTGCGGAGTACACATTTTCTGCTACGGCGCGCGTTAGATCTTCTGATATTTCCGAAGGACAAAGCTTTTGGTGTCTGTAATAAAAAAGAAAAATAATAATTAGAGGGAGAAGAAAATTAAAGAAAGATAAGAGCAATGATATAGCAGCATAGCACCACCCAAACTACTTTATTTAATCGTAAAATATACCATCTCCGGTGTAAAATATACCACATCTAGCTTTTTATTTTAAGTTAATTTTATTCTTTTGGGGACAACTTTAGCCCTACATTATTTGACTTCCTTAAATCCAGCAAATCAAAATCTCTTCTTTAATTTGCTGATCAAAAAAGATAAGAAAAAAGAACTTAGATTAATAATCCGTAGGTTGCCGATTAAAAAAAAAGGAAAAAAGAATCCGTACATGGCAAATAGATTAGTACCCTATTTGATCAAAAAAGAATCATGGATGTTTTGTAGTCTTTTATTCTTTGACGAGTTATCTATTTAATTTTTTCTTGATCTGGCCGGAACTCCTTTTATAATTGAATTGACCGTTCTCAAATACATAGGAATATATGTTATCGCCTTTGTCAATGTTACTATCATTCATGGAATTCATATACATTCACATTATAAAGAAAACAATAGAGTTAATCACAATACATTCATATACCATGAGTTGGAAGCTAGCTAGTCAATAAATATGATTGACATCCTATCATTATCTCCAGGAAGAAAAAATCTGGTAAGAAATGTGATTATTGAGAAGATGTGACTAGTGATTTTGGTAGGCAACAAAAATTTATTGAACTCGACAAAGGATACCTCATATTTTCTTTAAAGAAAAGGATTTTGAAACAATTTTTTGCTAATCGGTAAAGTTTTGAACAATTTTTTGTTGGTCTTTACCCTTTGACAAATAAATTAACAAGCTTTGGAGGCAAGGGCGGAACCAGAATTCTAATTTGCCCTGGGCTAACCAAAAAGTGTTTTATACTTAATGTCTAACAAACTTTTTCATGTATATGTAAATGTACAAAAATAAACGAAAACAAGTTTTTTTTTAAAAACGTGCACTATTAAAGTTGTACCCTACTGAAGTTGAACCCTACATTATTTTAGAGAGTAGAAATCATTTTATTATTGAATCTGAGTCGAAATCTTCAACAAGTTCTTGAAGTGGGCTAATTTTTATTAGCTAAAATTTAACAAATAAATTGAAGGTGATAATATACCCGTGTGTACATGCAAGCTAACAATATCGAATAGGCGGATATAGAGTTTGCTTAACCTTGTGGCAAGTTGAAGAGGCACTAGAACTAGTGGATGTATTCTGATATATCCTCAATGCCACAATGTCTATTTGATTAGTTGATGCAACTCAAATTTTAGAAGAGAAAGCTCTCTATATCTGCAGTGAAAAGAAAAATATAGTTAAAGGAAAAATAACATGAGAACATTGCACAACGTACGCTCCATTAACCAAAAAAAAAAGGACTACCTTTCAACTTCCCAAAGATAGAAGTAAAATATTTCTCCCTACAGTTTTTTTTTGTCTTTTAAATAATATTCTTCCTACATTACCTCGTATTTTACTTCGTTTATCTCAACCAATAGCAATTCAATATAATTGGAGACACCACTGTTTATTTTTATTATTTATGATCAGAAGACAAAAAGAACAATTTTTTGGGTAATTAAGATTTTATACCAGAAAACAACACCGTTATAATGGGGGACTAGAGGGGAACACCCCTAAATTACAATCTCAAAGAGACCAAAATACAAAAGCAAAATCTCAACAAACTCGAAGCGTCGTTTTTGTTTGGCTGCTGTTTTTTTGGTGCTGGCGGCTGTTTCGGGTGAATTTGAGGGTTTTGAGGTTTGGGCTTGGCCCACTTTTGTTGGTTTCTTGTCAACGTTTTAGGTTCTAGATAGCCTTAAGTTAGTAATTTTTTCTTCGAATACCCTTGTCCTTTTAATCTTTATATATCATTTCAGAGATTAATAAAATTCTTTTGTTGAGGGAAAAAAAAAGGGGGGGGGGGGGGGGACACAGCTATACAGAACAAAGCAAAGCATCAAACACCAAAGAAACTATCCACTACTCCTAGGAAACAAAAGGATTTGGGCAAAGTACGGATTACCCCCTATGGTTTGGCTCTTTGGCAGATAACCTTCCTGGGTTTTATTAATGAGCAAATCGCCTCCCTATGATTTTATTTTGGAGTAAAGTGCACCTGTTAGATTTTCCATCCAATGCCCCTCCCATCTGTATGAAAGTCAAACCTTTTACCTCCTTCAATTACTTCTCTGATCTCTACGGTGATCTCTACCTTTCCTCTCCTCCTTCCTCTCTCTTCTTCTTTCCCATCCCTCTTCTTCATCATACCAAAACTAACCCAGTAGCTGCCGCCATTAATTTGTCTCTAAGAGCATCTCCAACACCTAGCCATACTCTAGCTATACCTATTTTTTGGCAACCCCTTCCATTTTCAGCCCCCAACGGCCGGCCAAAACCCCTGCCAATTTTGGCCACAGCATATTTTCCCCCTCTTTTCACACCTACCAAATCGGACTACCCAAAAAATTCCCATCTTGAAAACCCTAAAAAATGGAAGTCCTGCCTAATCGGAAAATCTTGAACTCCATTCGCTGGTTCGTGTGACAATCGAAGTCGCCGGAAACATTAACAACCGTAGCCGTTGCCGTCGCGGAGGGATTGACAGCTCTAGCCGCCGGAGAAAGAAATCAGAGAGAGAAAGTGATTTGTGGAGAGAGAGAGAGATAAGTGTTGTGAGATGCGTCGAGCCAGAATGATCGGTTGAGAGAGAGAGAGAGAGAGAAGAACTGGACGGCTGGAAGCTGAGTTTGGGAGAGAGGGGAAGATGAACTGAACTGGTCTTCGTCGTTGTACGCGACTTTATGAGAGAAAATTATATGGTGTGACATATTTTTTTTATCCGAGTGTGACACATATTCAATGAACAATTTTTCGATTGGAAAGGAACAGTCAATTTTGCAAACAAAAAAAATGTTGATTGAAACTGTGATTAAGAAATTGCTTTTGGGTAAGATCAAATGTTGATTGAAATTTAGTTAATTGTGAAAATAAAAACAGAAAAATGAAAATGAATTAGCCTCACATAATTGGACAAAAAAATTATTACTGTACTAGAATTTTATTTGCCAATTGCCACAAGAGAGAGAGAGAGAGAGAGAGAGAGAGAGAGAGAAAGAGGAGGTAAACTTATATGGTAGAAAAGTACAAGGGTACCAAAGTCATTTACTATTTTCCATTCACGGAGTTAGTGTTGCACTTTACTCCGAAACCATAGGGAAGCGAGTTGGTCATTAATAAAACTCAGAGAGGTCATCTGCCAAAGTGCCAAACCTTAGGGAGGTAATCCGTACTTTGCTCAAAGGATTTTATGAGAGATGTCCAGAGAGTTGATTTTGGTTGGAGTAAATTAAAACCATCAACCATTTGCAGAGAGGGGCAACCACCATAAAAAAAAAATCCCAAATTAAGACTCTATTTGTTTGGACGTAAAATATTTTACTTATTTTCCCTTGTTTGGTTGGACAAAAAGTTGGAAAATATTTTCCACGATAAAATATTTTTTGTTATCCAGCTGAAAATGATTTCCTTTCAAAACATGGGTAAGTTGTTTTACGCCGGTGACTATGAGCGGATGGATTCCCCTCGTGAGGTGTTCACTTGTAACTTCCACCATTTCATACCCACCAGCCAACTCTCTCTCTCTCTCTCTCTCTCTCTCTCTCTCTCTCTCTCTCTCTCTCTCTATTTGTGTGTGGATTGACAATTTAATTTGTTGTTTTCTTAAAAGTGCTTTCACTCAATCAGATTGATTTGTATTTTCTATTGTGCATTTGTATGGCCTTTCTCAAATGTCAACCAAACACCAAAAACTAAATTTGAAGACAATAACTTTTGTAAAAATGTTTTACATAAAAAATATTTTACAATCGTAAAGGTTTTACATTGAAAAAAATGGAGCCTAAATCAGTTCCTCCCTCATTCAGGAGTATTGAATATAAAATCTTGATAAATGCGTAAATTGTCTACCCATTTTATATCTCCAATTTGAATTAACCCCCTTTTCATGGTAATTCTATTTTTCCTCAACCAAATTCCACAAATTAACCCATTGTATATATCTGCATATGCATGTAAAATAAAAAAGTGGCTATCTAATAATTTATTTATTTTATGTGTATATGTATGTTTTGCCTAGTATGAAAAGAAAATTACTATGTTTTTTTTTTGGTTGAAATAATGCTCCTAGCTCCATTGTGCGGGACAGGGGCCTGACTTGAGGGTGTCGTCCGACTAATTATAAGTGGCGTCCTTCGCTCAAGGCTGCAAGGACTAACTGACTCAATCGGAGATTTCTCACGCCAACAGCAGGCCGCGGGTGATGTGCTTTGGGAAAATTCAGATCTGTGGTCTTGAACATTGCATCGGTGCTTCATGCCTATTGGTTTGAGTTGGGTTCCTGTTGGTTGTTGGGTTCTCTACTGCAAAATCGATGATGGACCCTATGCTGAAAGCTCGTGCTAATCTGATCTGACAGTACGCGTTGTAGAGCCTATTAGCCTAAGTGCATGCTTTTGTACAGTTAATCGTGTCTTAGATTTTTGTGATTTTGGTTCACTCCTGATTATTGGGATATAATCTTTACCTCCGGGCGTTTGAAATATAATGAAATTTTCCGTTGATAAAAAAAAGTGACCGTAGCTTGAAATATAATGAAATTTGCCGTTGATAAAAAAAAAAAAAGTGACTGTAGACAAGCAAATTTCAGTATTTTCCTTAGAAGAAAAGGAAATCGTATGTTGAACAATTCTCGTAGGTCTTTACAGTTTGACAAATATATTAACAAACTCAATTTTTAACTTTGAACTACTACTTTAAAGTGTTCCGCTTTTGCCCCTTAAAAATAATAGGCTTACTAAAATCAAAAAATATGCAATATAGATCTTGTTTGATAGATCTCATCGGAATCTATCAAACTCTGCAAAAAAAATTAAAAAATTATTTCTGTAAGCTCATTATTTTTAAACTTGAAAATAAGTCCTTATTTTTAAGTATTTTTTTTGAGAAAGTGGAACGGGTAATACTTTCAAGAACTCCATGGTTAATTGATTAATTAATAGAAGTCACCAATGAGAAGGCAAGTAACTCCTCCATCAATCTTTAATTAATTAGCATATTAATGTTGGGATCTGAAAGCCAAATACTTTATATTATCCCTACTCATAAAACACCATCATCCCAACAATATAGAAAGTATATCTAACACTATAATCAACACCAAAAGAGAGTAAAAGTTATAAGGGCAGGCAGCATACCAGAATAAATTAGGCACACTCTTTTTTTCAACTTTGAACTCCTACTTTAATGCTTTCAAGAATTAACTCCATGGTTGATTGATCGATATCAACCAATCTTTAAGCATATTGGTGAGATCTGAAATTAAGCCAATAGTAATCACTGTTAATATCCCACTGCTCATAAAACACACTCATCCCAACAATGTAGAATGATTTCAATGAGCTATTTTATATATCTAACACTATAATCAACACCACAAGATCAGTAAAGATTATGGCATACCTGAATAAATTATAAAGTGTGAAGAAGAAAGAGATAAAGCCAATTTCATTTCCACACCCACTTGGTACATAGGATCTCATCCTAAACTACAATCATCCCCAATATATCCTACACTTCATGAGTTTGAACTAACGTAACTTTTTTTAATCAATGATTTTGTTAATGAATTTTTTTTAGTTATTATTCAACTTGTTTAGCTTTTCAAATTTTAACTTTTCAAATTTTTCTGGAAAAGAAAAAAATATATGAAAAAAAAAATTTGAAATTAAAATCGTACGCTCCAAAAAGTCGAGCACCCTTTTGATTGGCAATCCAAAAAGTCGAGGCAAAAATTATGATGTAAGAAATTGATCGTAAAGATTAAGAGAAAATAGACAAAAATACTGTGAAACCCCATTTAGAAAGTCCCACGTCGATGGGAGTAATAAAATGAAAATGATATAGTATAACGAAGTGTGACCATCTACTGTATAACATGATGTTAACTTTTTGAGCTGCATGGTTAGGCTAAGGGTAAGCAAGTCAGTTGGCATGAGTCGTTAGAAATATCGTGCCAAAAAGCCGAAGTAAAAGTTTGAACAAAGAGGCCTTCAGTCCATGTGTGATAGGAAAGTCATTGTGGTCATTCTAAGAACTTGGGGAAGATCTGTGGTTTTTGAAAAAACTAAGGAGAGGTCTCTGTAATATTCCCCCTTTTCCTTTTCTTCCACTCTCTCCGGATTTAGGGATTTTTTTTTGTTTTTTACCAGCGAAGCAAAATTACTGCACTACAGGGTGTAGCGCAGCCTTACAATTGTCCATCTCAACAATTAATGGTGAAGATTTAAAAAAGAACTCTTTGTGTGAAGAGTCTATTCTTCCTACGAAGAGTTTTATTTTGAATTTGAATCAATGGTCCACTATAGGATCCCCAAGCCATATCCATCTCATCCCCGCAATTGTGAATTAGACAATGTTAATAGAATCGTGAATTTAAATCACATAACGCATCGACCAGTGCCTTACATTATTTAGCAAATTCAATACTTTATAGTTGTAATTCTGTTCTGGTTCAAATGTCATGACCTCATGCAATCATGTGTGCATTTTATAGATTTAAAAAGCATAATTTCCATTCGATAATTGAGAGTGTCTAAAGTTACTTTATGCATATCCCAATTAATCTATGAGACATTGATCTAGCATTGATCATTGGGATTTTGATATGAGTCTAAGAAAGGCCCCGTTTAAACAGAAGAAGGGGCCGCTATAGTGCAATTGTCGTATAAACAGAAGAAGGGGCCGCTATAGTGCAATTGTCGTATTATACCGTATAATGCAATCGATATGACTGATATGAGTCTAAGAAAGGCCCCGTTTAAACAGAAGACGGGGCCGCTATAGTGCAATTGTCGTATTATACCGTATAATGCAATCGATATGACTGTGTACTGCACCCGCCGCATCACAGCACCCTCAGATCCGTTTAGACTGATCTGACAAAAAATTGAAACCAGCATTATTGCAAGACACCATGACCTCCTCCCCGCTCTCTCTCACTTTAATTGCCCTACAATAGAAAACGACTCTGATGGCAACCAGCATTATTGCAAGACACCGTGACCTCTCTCTCTCTCTCTCTCTCTCACCTTTTTTCCCTTCGCAGTCCACCTTATCGAAACGACTACACGAAAGTCTTTCACAAAAGTAAAGCAGTGGCCGACAATTCATATCAACTGTCCCACACGAAAACCTCCAAACACGTCCTACTCACTTTTATTTGGACTTTGCTACGGCCACCGACCGTGGTCATAGACGGTTACATGGGGCCCACTTCAGGTCCCGTACAGATGATTCGAACCGTTTAAAAATTTTATAAAAAAATTCGAATGGGTTCGCAACAGCTCAGCTCCATCCGATGTGTGTAGGTGCTCGATCCAATCATCCCATTTTTCAAAAATTAGAATGAGCACCGAAAAATAGGATGAGTGGATCGAGCACCTACACAGATCGGATGGATCTGAGCTCTCGTGGGCCAACTTGGAATTTTTTTTAAACAGCTCGGATCATCCGTAAGGGGCCAGAGTAGGCCCCGCGTGCTGTCTGTGGCCGTGGTCGGTGGCCACGGTCGGTGTCTTTAGCATTATCGCTTTTATTTCTAGCAGTCGCTTCTAAATTCTCAATTTCACTACAGTGTCTTATACTCTCTTTTAATCTTCTTGCGAATTTTATTAATTTGAGACGTTCTTGAAATACGTTTTCTTAGCTCTCACTATCACTCCTATTCTTACTTATTATAAACGCACATTATATGACTGGGACATGTATTATCACAGCCGTGAAATCTTTCTTGAGAGGGATTAGGAGTACAATTTTATTTTATCTCCAATATGCCACGCCAATGTCGTTACAACTTATAAACATGCAAGATAATTAACCTTCCCAATCTACATGATCTAGGTCTGGAAATTTCTCCCTCCCCCTCCATCTCCTCTCCTTGTCTTCATTGTTCATCTCCTCGTGTCTTCAATGCGCACTCTTGCCTAACATGCAGATGTTCCAAAACCCACTTACGTATTCAAGGTCGGGAGATTCAGCTTCTTAAGGAGACATTTAACAATAACATTAGGTACTTCGAAGGCATTACTTAAATGGATCACCCCTTTTCACTTTGGAGAATATCAAAAGCCATTTTGTAACTGATAGTTTTGGATACTAAAACTTCTATACCCTGACTTTGGAAAGAGGACTAACAGTCTAACAATCAGAGTGAAGGAGGGAGTACCTTCATCTCCATCGAGTGAAGGCCACAACAGGATAGTTGATGCACAATTGAATCCCTGCCTCTAATCTGTATACCAGAAGAAACTGCTAAACTTTGAATGCCATGCAACTGATGCCAGATATAAGAAACTAAATTCCCAAGTGGGACTGAAAATCATGAGAACTGGAGGTTAATGACAGAGATTACCACAAATGATGTGCATAATGCAAACAAACAAGCTTTTATTTTTAGTATTTCACGAGCATTAGCTGCATCTTCCAACTGCGAGGCAATAATTGGAAGTAGTACGTACCTGCAAAAATCACAAAATGTAGGAAGGTTAGATGGCAAAGATGGAAATAAAAATGACAAGGAATACATGAAAAAATCCCAAATTAAATCAGAGAGAGTTGATTTTGGTTGGAGGAAATTAAAACCATCGACCATTTGCAGAGAGGGGCAACCACCATAAAAAAAAATCCCAAATTAAATCAGTTCCTCCCTCATTCAGGAGTATTGAATATAAAATCTTGATAAATGCGTAAATTGTCTACCCATTTTATATCTCCAATTTGAATTAACCCCTTTTTCATGGTAATTCTATTTTTCCTCAACCAAATTCCACAAATGTTTTTTTTTGTTGTTGTTGAAATAATGCTCCTAGCTCCATTGTGCGAGACAGGGGCTTGATCGACTTGAGGGTGTCGTCCGACTAATTATAAGTGGCGTCCTTCGCTCAAGGCTGCGAGGACTAACTGACTCAATCGGAGATTTCTCACACCAAGAGCTGGCCGGCGATGCGCTTTGGGAAAACAGATCCGTGGTCTTGAACATTGCATCGGTGCTTCATGCCTATTGGTTTGAGTTGGGTTCCCGTTGGCAGTTGGATTCTCTACTGCAAAATCGATAATGGACCCTATGCCGGAACCTCGTGCTGGTCTGATCTAGCAGTACGCGTTGTAGAGCCTGTTAGCCTAAGTGCATGCTTTTGTATAGTTGCTCGTGTCTTAGATTTTGGTGGTTTTGGTTCACTCCTGATTATTGGGATGTAATCTTTACCTTTGGGCATTTGAAATATAATAAAATTTGCCATTAATAAAAAAAAGTGACTATAGCTTGAAATATAATGAAATTTGCCACGTTGATAAAAAAAAGTGACCGTAGACAAGCTAATTTCAGTATTTTCCTAGGAAGAAAAAGGAAATCGTATGTTGAACAATTCTCGTAGGTCTTTACAGTTCGACAAATATATTAACAAACTCAATTTTTAACTTTGAACTTCTACTTTAAAGTGTTTCGCTTTCGCCCCTTAAAAAATAAGTACTTATTTGCAATTTTCAAGCTTAAAAATAATAGGCTTACTGAAATCAAAAAATATGCAATATGGATCTTGTTTGATAGATCTCATCGGAATCTATCAAGTTCTAAAAATAAAAATTTTAAAAAATTATTTTTGTAAGCTCATTATTTTTAAATTTGAAAATAGGTACTTATTTTTTAAGTACTCTTTTGAGAAAGTGAAACGGGTAATACTTTCAAGAACTCCATGGTTGATTAATTAATAGAAGTCACCAATGAGAAGGCAAGTAACTCCTCCATCAATATCCACCAATCTTTAATTAATTAGCATATTAATGTTGGGATCTGAAAGCCAAATACTTTATATTATCCCTACTCATAAATACCATCATCCCAACAATATTGAAAGTATATCTAACACTATAATCAATACCAAATGAGAGTAAAGTTATAAGGGCAAGCAGCATACCTGAATAAATTAGGCACACTCTTTTTTTCTACTTTGAACTCCTACTTTAATGCTTTCAAGAATTAACTCCAAGGTTGATTGATCAATATCAACCAATCTTTAAGCATATTGGTGGGATCTGAAATTAAGCCAATAGAAATCACTGTTAATATCCCACTGCTCATAAAAACACACTCATCCCAACAATGTAGAATGATTTCAATGAGCTATTTTATATATCTATCTAACACTATAATCAACACCACAAGATCAGTAAAGTTTATGGCATACCTGAATAAAATATAAAGTGTGAAGAAGAAAGAGATAGGGGCAGAACACAGGAAATAGCAAACTCAAGATTGAAGGGCAGAGAGATAGAGAGAGATAGAGATAGTGTAGATGGATTGACTGAACAGGTGGAACCATGAAGTCCTTAAAAATCTACTTTGGGCAAATTCCAATGAGCTCTCCTGAGGATTTTTATAATTACGGAAATCTCCACTCAAGTTTCAAAATTGAAAATGAGCTCCACCAAAGAGGGAGTGGTTCCTCATGAACCAATTTCATTTCCACACCCACTTGGTACATAGGATCTCATCCTAAACTACAATCATCCCCAATAAATCCTACGCTTCATGAGTTTGAACTAACTTAACTTTTTTTAATCAATGATTTTGTTAATGAATTTTTTTTAGTTATTATTCGACATGTTTAACTTTTCAATTTTTTCTGAAAAATAAAAAAATATACGAAGAAAAAATTTTGAAATTAAAATCGTAAGCTCCAAAAAGTCGAGCACCCTTCTGATTGGCAATCCAAAAAGTCGAGGCAAAAATTATGATGTAAGAAATTGATTGTAAAGATTAAGAGAAAATAGTAAAAAATACTGTGAAACCCCATTTAGAAAGTCCCACATCGATGGGAGTAATAAAATGGAAATGATATATAACGAAGTGTGACCATCTACTGTATAACCTGATGTTAACCTTTTGAGCTGCATGGTTAGGCTAAGGGTAAGCAAGTCAGTTGGCATGAGTTGTTAGAAATATCGTGCCAAAAAGCCGAAGTAAAAATTTGAACAAAGAGGCCTTTAGTCCAACATGTGTGATATGAAAGTCATTGTGGTCATTCTAAGAACTTGGGGGAAGATCTATGGTTTTTGAAAAAACTAAGGAGAGGTCTCTGTAATATTCCCCCTTTTCCTTTTCTTCCACTGTCTCCGGATTTAGGGATTTTTTTTTTTAACCAGCGAAGCAAAATTACTGCCCTACAGGGTGTAGCGCGGCCTTACAGTTGTCCATCTCAGCAATTAATGGTGAAGATTTAAAAAAGAACTCTTTGCGTAAAGAGTCTATTCTTCCTACGAAGAGTTTTATTTTGAATTTGAATCAATGGTCCACTATAGGATCCCCGAGCCATCTCCATCTCATCCCCGCAATTGTGAATTAGAAAATGTTAATAGAATCGTGGATTTAAATCACATAACGCATTTACCGGTGCATTACATTATTTATTGAATTTGTAATTCTGTTCAGGTTCAAATGCCATGACCTCATGCAATCATGTGTGCATTTTGTAGATTTAAAAAGTATAATTTCTATTCGATAATTGAGAGTGTCTAAAGTTACTTTACGCATATCCCAATTAATCTATGAGACATTGATCTAGCATTGATCATCGGGATTTTGATATGAGTCTAAGAAAGGCCCCGTTTAAACGGAAGAACGGGCCGCTATAGTGCAATTGTCGTATTATACGTATAATGCGATCGATATGACTGTGTACTGCACCCGCCACATCACAACACCCTCGGATCCGTTTAGACTGATCTGCCAAAAAATTGATAACCAACCAGCATTATTGCAAGACACCCCCTCCCTCTCTCACTTTAATTGCCCTTTCCACCTCATCAATGTGGAATTATTTCACGCGGAATTTTAAGAAAACAACTACTCTGATGGCAACCAGCATAGCATTATTGCAAGAAAGAAACGACTACATGAAAGTCTTTCACAAAAGTAAAGCAGTGGCCGACAATTCAAATCAACTGCCCCACGCGAAAACCTCCAAACGCGTTCTACTCACTTTTATTTGGACTTTGCTACGGCCACCGACCGTGGCCATAGATGGCCACGTGGGACTCATTTCGAGTCTCGCACGGATGATTAGAGTCGTTCAAAAATTTTATAAAAAAATTCAAGTGGGCCTGTCGAAGCTCAGCTCCATCCGATGTGTGTAGGTGCTCGATCCAATCATTCCATTTTTCAAGAATTAGAATGAGCACCCAAAAATGGAATGATCGGATCGAGCACCTACATAAATCGGATGGATCTGAGCTCTCGCGGGCCCACTCGGATTTTTTTTTAATTTTTTTTTTGAATTGCTTGGATCATCCATGGAGGGCCCATAGTGAGCCCCGCGTGCCGTCTGTGGCCGTGGTCGGTGGCCACGGTCGGTGTCTTTAGCATTATCGCTTTTATTTCTAGCAGTAGCATCTAAATTCTCAATTTCACTACTCTGTCTTATACTCTCTTTTAATCTTCTTGCGAATTTTATTAATTTGAGACGTTTTTGAAATACGTTTTCTTACGACTTACAAACATGCAAGATGATTAACCTTCCCAATCTACATGATCTAGGTTTGGAAATTTCTCTCTCCCCCTCCATCTCCTCTCCTCGTCTTCATTGCTCATCTCCTTGTGTCTTCAATGTGCACTCTTGCCTAACATGTAGATGTTCCAAAACCCACTTATGTATTCAAGGTCGTTACCAAAAGAACTTCGAAATTGACTTGTGGTTCTGTTATTTCCCCATACCAATTCTTCCTTGTGCTTTGCTTGTGCTCATGCCTAGGATTAAAACTTCCATTGTCTGAATGCACAAGACAGACTCTTACTCTTGCATACATCCAAATTCATTTAAATCAATCAAACAAATTTAGGCTTGATTGAAGAAGGAGAATATAATAATAAGGAAAAGAGCACAAAGTGCACAAAGTTGTAACCTTATTAACTCGATATTTGCGTATCACATTATGTACATATTTGTAGTATTTGCATGTGCCTACACATGTTTTGCAAATTCGTCCATTACAATTCCATGTTTAAATTTGTTTAGGTTTATTTGACTAGAATTTCTATTCCGATCGGTCTAGACTTATTTTTTATGCATTTTTATAAATATGGACCTTGGGAATTCCTAGTTTTTGTCTCTTTTAGGTCCATTAAGGGGAGGCTCCTTAATTTTAGTATAATTAAGGAGAGGCTTCTTTGAGTAAAATTGTGGAGTTCTTTTTTCCATTTATTGTTGGGGCTTGATGGGTTACACCTAAGGTTTGTGGTCCATTTGGGTACCACCAGAAATTTGTCCCTGAATATCCTCTCAATCATAACTTGAACAAGAGAAACCGGTTAATAGAAGCCAAATGTTATCTCATGCATCCAATTGGCGTGGTTCTTGGTTCTATGTAGTTCAATGCTATTTGAAGTTAATACTCTTTGAGAAATTGTGAAAACAAGAAAAGGAACGAACTTGCTCTTCACACGTGGAAACGTTCTTACTTTGTGCTTGAGCGGAACCACGTAAATTTTTGTGTCCTTGTTTTGAAAGCTTGTTGGTTTATTTATTCTCTACTTTCTGATTGTCACAACATCCATGATACGTGCACCCGTGTATAAATGTGTAATGTCTGTAAACAGTCCAAAAAAACACAAGTCGAAGTGCAGATAAAAAGTCCAAATCAAAACTCATACTCCTTGTAGCAGTCACCACCAGAAGATTTCTACAAATGTAATGCATACACGAAATTTCTACCAATAGACCTGCGATCAATCATGGTGAACAAAGCGGACGTATCATTGAAAGGAACAATTAGCTTCTTTTTTTTATAGGCAACAAAATTTTATTAGGAAAAGGAACAATTAGCTTCTTTTTTTTATAGGCAACAAAATTTTATTAGGAAAAGGAACAATTAGCTTATACATACAAGAAGGTACACACGTACTGGTATACACACGGGAATCAGCAGTTGCATAATTTTGATTTAAGTACCTCACGTTCCCACAAAAAAAGGAAATAAAAAACAAACATATCTACGGCGAAGTTAGACATGCAAGCAACTGGTTGCATACTTGTCGTACTTCTGGCGAAGTATCCAACGAAGATAATATACTTGAAAGTATTGTTCTCGCATCCAGCAGTCCTCCCGCAATACTTTCCAAAATAGCAGCTTCACTAGCCATTAGAGATGCCATTAGCTTTGCACCTGCCACTTTTTCCTGCTCAACAATGGAAAAGCCATTTACACAAAAGCTCGCAATTTATAAACTCAAATAACGGAATACATAGCATATTAACAGTTAATGACGCATGATAATACAACATCTACATGATGTCCCTTTTTCTATGCCAAGGACATTTGTTTGACAAGAGTATCTGGTAAAGGGATAACTAATAACAAATGATACGTAATCCCATTCGACTAATATTTGATGGGAACAATAGTACTGTCTCCCAGGGAACAGATTACTAGATCCACATCTATCTTCACCTCTTCTTCCCTTTAAGCCGAGTAGAATAATCTCTATTCTTGTAATTGCTTCACTCATTATGTATGGTGCAAATTTGACTATCAAAACTCGGTCCCAAATTAGCAAGCAGTTCAAAAAGAGAAACACCAATTGAGTGTAAAGCTTAATTGCTATTGGTGTGCCAATGTTTGCTCCAGAACCTAGCTCTCACTACCATATAGCAAGAACATCTCTCCTTTACAAAGAGCGAAAGGTCAAATCAGAAACACTTTACGCAAAAATGACATTGGGTGCTCAACCAGAAAACCACAAAGGAAGTACTAAAGTCTTTAATCGTGTATAATTACTGCATTCTTACCTTATCTGATCCATCTGTAAGAGATTTCAAAGAAACTTTGAGAAGATCAGATGCGTAGGGAAGAACTGCAGACTTCAGATGATACACAGCTGAGAAGAAAACTTGGACAAATGCAGCTCTAATCTCTGATTCCATAATCATCTGTGGACACCAGCAACATGAGAGAGAGAGAGAGAGAGAGAGAGAGAGAGAAATGGTAGCATTAAAAAAGTATGCCCTTAAGTACGAGTATGATGGAACCCAAATAAATGTCAACTTGATTAGGAACCTACCTCCGCAGACTGAATGAGATGTGGAAGAACTTTCCGAGCAAAGGGTTTCTTGCCAGAATTTGGCATCTTTTGACAAGCACTGATAAGGACATTAGCCATGCACATGCGAAATGAGAGAGACATTGATGACTCATATGAGCAGCCCTCATTGCCCCTTTTGGCAGAGGAAACTTGAATCTTATCGTTTGTTAACTGATTGATCACACAACTAAGTACTGAATTTCTCATCGCAGCATCCCCTGCATTTAGCACCCAGAGATCAGTTAAATAGTAAGGAGCACAAAACAAAAAGCAGGAGAGACAAAGGCAGAGTGAGATACTGACGAGACCAGCTGGGAGTTCTGACAAGACTTGATTTCTTTGTGGTCAAATCCCTGAATAATTCGGGATCTTGCAGTTCAGTACATATCATCAACGCAAGGCAATCAATGCACCCATGTTGGGCTTTGGAAACTGAAATGGAAAAAGATATTTGCAGCTGTCAGGTTTAGGAGCAACGTGGGGATCAGCAAATTTTGGAAAGCAAACTAATTGCACCCTCTGTCCCATGATCTTCCTCCCTTTCGGGCGTTTCAGCCTCTTAAGGAGACATTTAACAATAACATTAGGTACTTCGAAGGCATTACTTAAATGGATCACCCCTTTTCACTTTAGAGAATATCAAAAGCCATTTTGTAACTGATAGTTTTGGTTACTAAAACTTCTATACCCTGACTTTGGAAAGAGGACTAACAATCAGAGGGACAGAGGGAGTACCTTCATCTCCATCGAGTGAAGGCCACAACAGGATAGTTTCTATAGTGTTTCTAATTTCAAGCATAGCTGGATGCACAATTGAATCCCTGCCTCTAATCTGTATACCAGAAGAAACTGCTAAACTTTGAATGCCATGTAACTGATGCCAGATATAAGAAACTAAATTCCCAAGTGGGACTGAAAATCATGACAACTGGAGGTTAATGACCGAGATTACCACAAATGATGTGCATAATGCAAACAAACAAGCTTTTATTTTTAGTATTTCACGATCATTTGCTGCATCTTCCAACTGCGAGGCAATAATTGGAAATAGTACCTGCAAAAATCACAAAATGTAGGAAGGTTAGATGGCAAAGATGGAAATAAAAATGACAAGGAATACATGACACTCCAGAAGTCATGGAAGTTTTGCAGAACAGAGTTAGAAAGGAACATCCTTGGCTTAACAGAATAGCAGAGTGAAGACTACGGATCAGTTTGTGAAAATAAAAAATAACAACCAGGAGCCTCACCAGGCATGTGCCTAGCACACGATCACTTGGACCAAACCCTAGAAAGGGACACAGTTACTTTCCACCAAAGAGCTCTATATTTTCCTTCTCTTTTTGAGTAGTTGTGTTGAGACTTTGGCATTCATGTGCATTCTGGGCACTAACTGGTTGTTGATCTTGCAAGCTAGGTTGGTCTCAAGTTATCAAGGTAAAACAAAGTGCATGCACCACGGGTTGGCATAGTTGGTCACCTGGCAACCAGGAGCCTTTAGTCTAGGGTTTGACTCCCAGTATCCCACCGGCGTGATATTAATTCCTCTGTCAGGCCAGTGAATACGAAGCTTTCCCTGGATTTAATGGGGCCCCTCACTTGTGAATGGTGGGGATTGGTTCCCAAGATTAGCTGGTCCATTAGGGTGGATACAAAGTTATACAAAAGAAGGTGCATAACACCACCACACCAGTTTACTGTACTCCTAAGAAGCACATGTGCAGGTACAAGTACAGGTATCGAAAACGTTGATACAACGAAACCAAATAAATGCATTGTATGGGTATGGCTGGGCTACAACTATAACAGGTGAGTTTTTTATGATGTTGAACAAAGTATTATGTAATCGTTACACTTCAAATGAAGAACAGAGCTGAATGACTTGGATAATCCAAGATCAAATAACAGTCTAATGATAAACCTAAGATACAAATCAGAGTTTAATGACAATATACAAAAGAACCTATAGACTGAAATCTTTGTTCTACGATCATGCTAAACATTGAAAAAGAAAGTCTAATCAACTTAGCTCATCTCAGTGTTTGGTATAGCTAAGTATGTCCTGGATACTTTTTGGGGTACGGCAAAGTCATATAAAAAAACTTCGGTACGGGTTTACCCGGTAAATAGTTAGGGCTACCATGCAAAGTACCAGGTACAACTGCAATTTAGAACTACCCATGCTTCATAGAAAAGTTGAAAACTACAGAACAAATTTGGGCAAACTATCTTTATCAGAAAATGATATCAAGTAGACTTCCATGTAGAAGTACATGAATGAAAAATACCACTTGTGTTCTTCCATGTATTCACAGCTGTTTTCTTGAACAAAATCTTATCAGCTACAATAAAATACAATCAATGCATTGCCCAAACGTCATTGGCAAAGCTTGTTGGTCATGAACTACTTTTACTTCCAGGCTCAATATTATGAAGTCATCAGACCAATAAAAAGTTGAGCACTCTGAGATATTGTAAGAACCTAAGGGCATTAGCCCCATAAATTTCACGCACTAAAAGCATCTACCTAAAAATCGTATCGGCCAATGAATTTCTTCTGTTCATTCTTTCCTCTGGTTTTCCAACTTTTAAATGGCTTAAATAGACAAGATACTACGCCCTTCACTTGTTACATGCTGTCATGCTGGTAGTTTGAACTTTTGTAAACAAAAAGAAAAGGCTGAACGATAGTAAAATGCTTGCATTTAAGGACAAAAAGTCGCACTGCTATATACCTGAGGATGAATCCGCCCAGAGAGTTCAGCAGCAAGTTTCCGAACATCATCAAACTCCAAATTATTAAATGCCCTGAAACCAATAGAAGAGGGAATATCAGCTCTTCATTCAGAACTTTATCAGAAAAGGGGTAAGTGTGAAAAAGGCTTGATGATTGTTTTGGTAGTGAAGCAACCTGTTTAGAAGGATTCCAGCAACACATTCAGGATCATTTATGTCAAAATATCCTGTATTAGGATTTCCAAAAAACAAAAGAAAAGTTAGCAAAAAAGCTAGGAAAGGCGTCATGAGATGTCTGTGAACCAAAGCCACATAAATCCCATAGCTTCAAACGAAAATTATGATCAGCTATGTCATTAATGACCTATATGAGAAATAGTAGAAGAACGAAATTATCACACCCAATGCCCCCGTCCTGTTTAGCTTGTGCATATTTTTTTCAATTTCAGACGTCCAAAAATGCACCAACCTTGAAAAAGTCAAAGCGTAAGACTTTTTACTTCTCAAGTTTATGCATGAAGTGAGGCATTATGATTTGCATCCAAATTAAATGGCCATATACAAACACCTTACATGCCTGCAAATCAAATGGCCATACACAAACACCTTACATGCCACCTTTCAAGCCAGCCGATACTCTGACAGGCACCACGTGTCCATGAGCTCACTCAAAAACAACCATGAATCGAAACCAAGAAGAACTTATATTTACTAACATAACATCAATTATAATCACATCCATAGAAAACAGCACAGCTTCGTGAGATGTGAATGAGGCTGTCTTAAGTTGACCACTCTCAAGCACTGATACGAATAAGAAAATACTCCCTACTGCTGAAAACATGAATATTAAGCCGGCAGATGAAAAGTGCACCAGAAATGTGAGGTCAACAATGGGGCTGAGACAAATTCCACAAGTGTCACAAACTAAAAATAGCAGACAGGGATCTGGACTTGCAAAGAAAGACGAAGAAACCAAAACAAAAGAAAAGAAAAGAAAGGAACAAAGAACTATCTGAGGCATACACATCAAGCACCATACCTTTGTCCCGAAGAACACCATACATCAATGAAGAGTTGAGATTATTAAAAACCCTCAGCGGAAGCAGCCTGATAATAAGTAAAGGGCAGAGGCGATCAAAGAGAGAATGCGCCAGTTTCACATGATTGTCGATTTCAGAGTCATGACTTTTCCATCTGTAGAAGATGATTCCATCAAGCACACTTAAAAGAAACAGTAATGGTGATCATCATGAGGGAGACGAAAACGCCTTTTTCTTAATTGATCAGTAACTATACTCATTAGGATAACTAATGTAATCAATTGTGACGTAATGAAATGATTCACATATGTATAAGAAAAATCCACCAGGGTGCAGTTCTTAAACAAGGAAAATAGTATAAACAAGCAACCGAATAGTCAAACTGAATATGCAACATTCATTAACCATGGTTTTACCCACCTCTCCAGCTTCAGTAGGGCAGGTAAGGGCTAGGAAGGAGAGGACAAACAAAGGAAGACGAATACGAAAACAGCACCATCAGAGCATCCATGATTTGTATTCCATCAAAATTTAGAACATGTAGTAAATCATGATTGAAAAAATTAATAGAAAGCGTCCTTGTATCTTGTAGCATATTGATAGCCAATCCATCAGCTTCTCTTTGACACAAATATGCTCCCAGAATAATTTTTTTTAAGTAAACTATTTCCTTCCTTTTGCATCAGAAGTTCTTCGGAAAGAATATTCAATCTTGTCAGAGCTTGTCCCATAGCGGTTAATTATACCCTCCAAAACTCGTACATGAACCTGGGCGGGGGGCCTCTCATCAAGTTACCAATTGCTTTTAAGTTGGATGCTTATCTATTATTTGGTAGCTTTCTCATAGTTGCATATCTTGTTGCATGAAAAAAAGATAACACCATTATACCGAGGGAGACGAGAGAACTTTGATGTCCTAGGCTTATATTCTAGCATCCGTCCAATTAAGGTAGGCCTTCATAAGTTAAAAAGAGCCATGTTGCAATCCCAAGGGGTAAGAGAGCACACCAAGTGGAGGTCTTCTGTTCAACTACTTTAGTCCACCGGCAACGTGACAATAATGGTTCTCATGAGTCTTAGCTTTGCCCAATCTGTGAATGCAGTACTACGTACATAGACCCCAGGAGTTACACTGCAAGCGGTTTCTCATCAGTAAAGAGAAAAGGAAAAAAAAAGGAGAATGTTGCACATCCAAAGATAACCAGATTGCTCCTTGATATTTCCTAACCATTTTCTGCAGAAACTATCAATCATCAACTGTGTGTGGAAATGTTGCAGGAAATAGCATTTCATCAAGTTCAGATCCAGGCACCTTCTCTAATACATTTGTTGTAACACCTCTAAAATATATTCTACATATTAGAGGAATCAATTTACTTGGACTGGAATTCTTTTATTGAGACTAAGATAAATACAAGAAAGAATAATAGAAGTATGTGTGCATGTGCCTATCAACGTGTAAGCTAAAAATGAAGTAAAGAGAAGACTTTGAAACAAAGCAAAGTATTTAAGTGTGGACATGTGTCTCGTTTCAAGACTCCCACATATGCCGAGTCTTTGTGGTCTTTTAAAGGGGAGGAGTGAGTATTGGTGGTGCTGATTTTGTAGTCAGAAGAGAAGTCGAGAGAGTAGAGCAATCGTCCGACCGATCGTGGTGATGCATAACGTAGCAATTTCGGTAGGTCATTCGCTGTGGAGTGTGTATATAGCGGAGGCGATTTGAGGGTGAGTGTGAGATACATGTTTCTTGTACAATATTAATGTTGGGTTCTTGTTGGTTGTGCTATGTGCAGTGACTGTATGTCGTGGAACTGTTTGGTATGTGACGGAGCGACTAGGCTAATAAGCTATGCCAAAAGACATGTTGGCCAATGGGCTGTGGTGAGGCTGGTGAGGTGGTACGTCACCCGTTATATACTGAGGAGGACCGGATATGTGGTTCCATTTATGTGGAATGTGTTATTTTCATGGTTGGTGTTAATATGTGGTGGTTGGTGCTGTGCAGTTATTTTAGTGTTGATATTGTACACGTTATTATGTCTAACACACTCCTGGGGTCCTTTTGGACTCCAGCTTGCAGGTTGGTTTGTGCGGCAGTGCCGGTGGTGCGGGAGCTTGTCTGAGTTGCTGCGAGAGTGGGTTGTTGTTTATTTACTTAGGGATAGTTGTAAACTGTATAGTTTTTGAAATAAAAGACAGATTGTGTTCTTTTTAATATCGTGGTGCTTGAGGATCCGAGCTGTCACATTTGTGTCATCAGGTTCTAAACACATTCATGACGTGGAGTCTGAAACAAATAGCTTGTTGACAAAAGTCACATTTCTCTCAAGCCTACACTTGAGAGTAATTGGTTCGTAACATCGGGGCCATTTTGAGGGATCTGAAAACTCACTCATGCCAAATATTGCTTCACAACAGGGGTGGGGGGAAAGGAAAGACGCTGACGACTTTGCTAGTAGTTGGGCTTGTTTATGAAGGCACAATTCCAGAAATCCAACTTTAGTTACAATTAACCCCTATGAAGTATTCTTTACCAACTCTAGAAAACCGCATATAGGAAGTCTGCATTTCATGTTCATGGAAATTTTTTAATGCACCATTACATCTAACAGTAGTATATGAATTTGATTACAGGATTTAAACCAGCAAGATTACGGATGGGATTTACATGAGAATCATTTGATATTAACAGTCAAGAGTTTCACATGCAATAAAATAAAGAGAATTTACTCACTCATCCGGCTGTCTTGTACGCAACAGAATCCGGTGAAAGACTACATCTGCAGCATCTGCCAACTGTTCACTAATATAACTTAGGAACTTAACAATTATGGCATTTGATGGCTCCGCAAACAACTTGTCAATCAAGGGTTCAACCAACAAGTTCCACTCTTCAACCTACACCATTGCAGATATTCAAAACTCTATTCAAAAATAAAATGGAAGCTCTTGAAAAGATTAACCACAATTGCAATCAAGGACGTACAGAGTCATAAACAAATTTTAAGGATGGTTAGCCTTGAGTCAATTCATTACCCATACACATGCATGAGACAACTGCAAGAGATTGGCACAGCTATAGACTAAAAAGCTCAAACACACAATTTGGTATGATACACATATCCACAAACAAATGTATATAACATATTAATAAACATTTACAATGTCCTAAACACTATTAGATTTCACGTAAACGAAACAGCAAAACATCTTTTTCCACTCAGATTCTAGTTATTGGAAAAGAATTGTGGAGACAAGCCCCAACCTAGGGCACCAAAATTCCGAAGCTCAAGATTGGAGCTGAGGGGGCAAAGAATGTATATCAAGCTTTTCAACACTCCTTCACAGGCAGCCTCATCTTGCACGTGGAGATAAAATCACCCAAGCATATACATATACACATATGTCTATCTATATGAATGTCTATGCGAAGGGGGAATAATGCCGACAGATCAACTACAGCAAAAGACCTCCCCTAAGATCCTGATTACCATGTAGGGATTAGTTGCAGTTACGAAAGAGGCCAAACAACATAAATGTTGTTCAGCACTCATATCTATTTTCCAAAGACCTATGCACCAACAAACTAATTTTTACGCTTAAGAGTTCCTCAAAATTAAATACTAAAAGAGAATATATGTCATATGCACAAACTATGTTAATGAACTCCAGTATGAATATCGGGTGAAGATGTCTGCCCCGACGTAAAATCTCCCTAAACCCTTATGCGGAGGATACATGGATATGCTTCCAAATATTGGATACGGCCTGAACATGAAATGAACATCTAATATTGATATATTGCATAATGTTCTGCTATTATAGAATGCTCAATTATCGATGTACTTGAAATTAATTAGATTTAGGTAAAAGTGATTTCTAGCGTTCAGTAAAAATATTCCTTGTCTACCAATGTGAACTTCTTCCTCAATCATTGTTCTGCTTGTAAAGGATCCAAACGTCCATTTGGGTACAATTTACGAATGTCAAACACATATCTCATAGACCAACCCACGTCATACCCAATGGCACAGGTATTCTAGGGGATTTGAAGAATCCAAGTACAGTGTGTACATATCTACAATCTACTGGCTCTAAACTATCTCTTCCAAGTCATTGGATTCATAGTAAATGCAGAGAGTGGAATCTTCATTCCAGGCTGTGAGACCGGAGGCGGATTGGGGAAGAGATAGAAGAGAGAGTGCGGGGGGGGGGGAGGGGGGAGGGGATTGTTCATGTAAAGTGGGAAAGCTCTCTATCTGTTGGCGGGGATGGTAACGAGGGCCTTGCCTACCAACACGGTGTCACATCAACTTAGTTAAGGTAAAACTTGTTATAGGATTCAAGTCAGTGTGACCTCTCTCCTAGCCATGCTGAACCTAGATAATGCACGTACCGGAGGCTGCATTACCAGGCTCTCTAACCTAAAAGCCACAGATGCACAAAGGTTCTCACGGTGTCAATCTTTAGCTGAGCTGACTCTTTTACTTGGGATATTTCTGTGTGTGAGCTCATTGATTTGTACCATGGTGATGCTAAGGTTGAGTCGTTGACGCCCTGCGGAGTTCTCTTGGATGCTTTGTGATGGATATCTAGACGCCAGCTACCATTGGAATGGTCTGTCGTTATGGAGGTTGACATGGCACAAGTTATTATGAGCATTCCGCCTTAGAAGGAAGCAACCGCGCGCATGTTGGTTATTATGAGCCACAAGCATGTAAGTACTTGTAGTGGACCCAATATGCTAGTTCGGCCACAGTCACTACGTTCGGCTGAAGGCCCGGTTAAACCCTCAATTCTGTTTGATCCGATCAAGGCATTGACCGGGTTGCTAGGTTCGATCGGGCTTGGTTCAGCACAAACTGCGTTCGGACAAGCAGATCCGAATGGCCAACTCATTCTAAGGATTGACCCTCTCTTTGGTTCAGACATTATGGTTCGGCCAACTCATATTGAGGTCGAGGTTCCTCTCTATGGTTCGGACATTATGGTTCGGCCAACTCATACCGAGGTCGACGCTCCTCTTTGTGGTTCGGACACGGTGTTCGGCCAACTCATACGTGTCAGCTCGCCCACGTGTGTTTAACTGCCTTATCCAGTACATCAGGTGTGACGTCAGGCAGAACGGTTATGGCACGAGCTGGGCACGAGCACACATGGTGACAGCTCACGCACATTCCCGATAACTACCTTATCCAAAATGTTAGATGTGACATAGGCCCAAGGCAGTTACCGAGCGTGCTTGGCATGCGTTGGCTTGGAGAGCAAGCCAAGGAGGTCTATATAAAGGCAAGGATGAAACCCTACAATGGTACGCACTCTTCACCTCTCTAAACCCTAGTGCTTTCATCTTCCTCCTACAACTTTCTGACTAGACCAACGGAGGTCCTTTTCGGTTTCCAACCGGTCTGGGCAAACCCAGTCGCTGAACCAGCAGGCTCAAGAGAGGTTAACCGATCTTGATCGACAACCCCACAGTATTCATGGACATTCCACATGAGTACAGAAACAAAGAACTCTGGCAATAAGGAGATGAGCAAAGACAGCACAATAAAGGACTCCATAGCCATGAAACAACCAAGTCACCTCGAAAATGTTACTTGTCACCAAAACAAATTAAAAATTGGATTATTCTAACCTCCGCCAAAAGGTGTAGGATAATAGGTAAAAGGTGCATTGATATCCGAAAAAGGTGTATTGATATTTGTTTAAGTGTATAAATATCGGTGAAATATGCATTGATATCCGAACTTGTTTAGAATTATTGGCATATTATCCTCAGCCTAGTGGGCAAAGGTTTGCAAGACCGTTAAAAAATTTACTAAATAACAAAGCATACACTGTCTGACCACTGTGGAACCAGCTTGAGCACGATGTCAGCATCCAACTTTGACACTCCTACAAGGTGGCAAAGTAAAAACATATAAATTATGCGCAAAGAAGGTGAAACCTAAATTAAGGAACAAAAAGATAACATAGAAAAATAGTTCAATATAAGGTATCTTAAAAAACCATATCCTATGAACTACCAATTGATTGCAAGAGTGCTTTCATATTGTTGAAAGCATTTGGTACGGGGAATGGATGTTCTGAGACTTCAATCATCACATATCAATTTACAAATGCTTATATCTCTACGGAAGTACATTTTGCGACTAAATCTAATATTTACGATCGAGATGAGTAATTGCATCTCAACAATCCACATTCCTCGGGTCCATTATCTTGGATTTGCCATGGAGTAGCTGCTGGAGCAGATAGTAATCCAGCATT
Organism: Rhododendron henanense subsp. lingbaoense; assembly: GCA_020567845.1. Lineage (NCBI taxonomy): Eukaryota > Viridiplantae > Streptophyta > Magnoliopsida > Ericales > Ericaceae > Rhododendron > Rhododendron henanense. The sequence continues at coordinate 2,439,378 of CM036317.1, forward strand.
TATACTTGCCATTTGGTGAGCCAAATTTCACAAAGACTTTAGGCACGATTGCCGAAGAATAAGGACAATCAATAGGCCCCCAATCATGAGGGGTAAAAAAGTACGTGGCTTCAACAGAATTTTTGGGCTATATGCATGTCGATCAAAAAGTTTGACTGTTACCAAAATAATGCTAGTAAAAACATTTTCTACTTAAGTATGGTAGTAAAGTACATACATGGGAGATGGTATTCCCCAAAAATAAGTCAGAGGCAGCCAAGAAAAGGGTTTATGGATAATAATGTCCATTACTGGATTTTTTGATGTTTTATAGTACTTTCACGATAAAATAACTTCTCTCAGACAATTTTCCTAAAATTGTTAACAAATATGTACGAACAAGGATGCTACAACATGTCATGAACAATTCCAAGATTAAAACAGGAAAGATATAGCTTTTGCTACATCACCTGAAGCTTCTGGAAGATTTGGGTTTTGACAGAGGTCGCTGCAAAAAGTATAACTATAGGTTACACAAGTAAAACTGTTGCCATATGTATTAAACTTCAGAACCAAATAGCTAGCACTACTCCAAAGTTCCCAGAAACAAGGCATGTACAAACAAAATTGACCCTTTGAAGTTTTCTAAGCCCAATAACGGTAGTGTGAGGGTTCAAGAAAACCCAAAACAAATATGAAGAAAGAACTAAAAGGTGAACTAGAATATACCTAAGACAGCTGAACAACATACATAAAACTTCAAAGCTTTTATTATGATATTTGAGCACGGCGACAAATGTGTTACTAGCAGATGACTGCAATGCTTCGTCTGATGAATAAAGAAGACCGACTAAAGCAGGCAAAACCAGGGAAGGGTCTGCAAGAAGAAACAAAAAATCCATTTACAAAAAGTACCATGGTCAAAAGAGTCAATCTGTGCAAAAATAAAAAATAAAAAATCCAAAAAAAAATCCTTACAATTCCTTTCTCCCTAGACTGAACAAAATGGAAATCTGCCCAGTGTGCACACAATTAGTTATCGAAGTGCAATATTATTTATTTTAGTACTTCCAGTTTAGCTTCTTTTTAAGTTAAGCTTAAAATATGAGCCTTGGTAAGTTTAAATTATGAGTCGTTTAGGTTTTCTACAGATCCTAGTTTCCTATTTTATTCGGGTTTGTTTAAGGTTGTGGCACTTCTCTGCTTCCACATTAGAGCGTACCTCTACAAATTACAATAAATTTAAGTATATCAGAAAACAAACTGAAAAGCAATATATGCCTGAACTTGACCTGCATTTGTTAACATAGCAACAGTAAGTTTGTTTATAGCTGGAAAGGAATAAAGCTGAGTATGGCTAATCACACCACAATAACAAGCTCAATAACACAAACTTGATTCTGTGACAGAGACTAGCTAGAATAATGACTTTCTACTGCCGCAAATGTGGAAATCCTATTTAACCCAAAAGCGAAGACTAGATGCTCAGCATCTTAACGTCACGAATTGAAGGACCCAAGTCTACGTAAATCCCCATTGGGAACATCCCAGGGATTTGTAAATGATCACCCAGTGCTCATAGGACAAGGGAGCTATGCATGCCCGGGAAGTATAAGTAAGAGAAGTCCATTGTTAGTTTCATCTGTTTTTTGGGGGATACAATCAATATAGCATTCATGGTCACCCACAAAGAAGCAGATTATTACCACTTGGTATATTGGGATTACTTACCATGGAACAAGTGAGAAGATGAGGTAAATTCCTCATATTTGCCTTTCTCCAGCCAAATCAAACAGTTTAAGAACATTTTGGTGCTTGTTTATGTAGGAGAAATCACCTTCGGCACCATATTGTTATGCCATATTTGACTCAAGTCTGACACTTCGTATTCTACACAACCCCTTGTCATAGAGCCGAAACTAAAATTGCATGCTTCTGTGACAATAATAGTGGCAACAGGAGAAACTATTAATATTCTTTTCATTTTGCATAAAACTACTCTCCCACTCTAAGAAGCATAGATACGGACACAAGACACAGATACGCTTGACACGCACACGCGACTATGTTATTTCCCGATGATGTAGGACATGGTCCCGTTCAAGATACGTTCAATCATATCTGTACAAATATATTGTTATGTACAATAAGTTATAGAATAGATAAGTTCTAGTTGACATGGGACTCAAGAAATCCTTCAATAAAGTAAGCTAAGTTATAGAATAGATAAGAATGATAAATTGTAATAATTACTACTTTTCCAACTTTGTATATCACAGTAATGTGTCAAATTACGATATCTTTGATTGATGCGGTCCAGAAAAGGTGGCCAAGGGTATTCCAGTAATTTAACCATTATCCGGTTTTTTAGGGTTAGGATTGTCCATGGGTCTACTTGGGATATTGGCTAGACATGGGCTGGATTCTTAAAGAGTGTCTTTTGGGTTTTAGTCAAGTCAAAATATCTATTTAATATCTAGTCAAAGTCATTGGAGTTAATTAATTGATCAAAGAGTCATTTGGTTTTCCCATGTCATTAATGTTAAGTGTAGTCGAAGAGTCAATTAGTTGATCTAAGAGTCATAAGTTTTTCCATGTCATTAATGTAGTCAAAGAGTCTATGTTCAATGTGTCTTTGGAAGTCTAAAGTTAGTTGAAGGTTATTTATGTTAGGAAGTTCTAGAGTCAAGTTGAAATGGTTATAAATAAGATTGTAAGCCTTATGGCAAATCATGATTGAATGAATGAAAAATTGAGTAGCTTTCAAGCTATTAGATTGTGTGATGCAATCTCATTCTTTGGTGTGATGCTAAAGAGGCCTTAGGTGTGATGCCTTTGGTAACCTAGGTGTGAGGCCTAGATCTATCCTTCTCTAACTCTTCTCTCCTTCTTACAAAGTACTGTTCACGTCTACTGTTCACAGCCCCAAAAACAGCCCCTTTCCCTTGTGTTAGATCATACTTGGCCCAATTTCAATCTGTCCTACATCATTGATAGTCACATGTTAACAAGTGTCAAAATAGTGTCGATCACATATTTATTTCTAAGTGTCACAACATCCCCTTCTTTTAAGTGTCCGTGCATCTTAGATCTTGCTAAGTTTTAACATCATCAAGTCAACAGACAATAAGTGTAAAAACACAATAAACCCAACAACAGACTTTAAATTGGCACTAAACAATGTTCTTTACATGGACATCAAACTTTTCCAAGATCAAATAATCTTCTAGCCAGACCCAAGATGTGAATTAAAAAAGAAAATTCAAACAAAAATTATGAAAAAAAGACTAGTGGGTAATCAAATTTTCATCGATAGAATTCAATTTCTGCCTATCCATATATATGTCATGCAAAAACTTAACAGTTTCACCCAGATTCGTCGAACATGGTGAAGCAGTGTAAGTGTTACGTATTGCTTTATAAAAATACAAGATGTCGAAAAACGATTTGCCCAACATTTGGAAGCAAAAAGTAGTTTTCCCTTAAGTATCATTTTGGTTGTCTGATGTTTAAAACTAACGGTAGTTTGCTAATCGCCAATCTTTTGTTTTCAACTTTAGAGTTGTAACCCTATTTAGATTTGGAGTCTCAGGAGCCCATACACAACCAACAAAGTCTTCGTATCTATTAGACATGTGTCAGATACAGTAATTAATTGCAGTTTTAAAGCTCTCGTTGGAATTAATGTAATTCTAGGTCCAGGCCCAATAGTCAAAACTTCATAGACTCGACATGTAATGCCTACCAGCTTCTACCTTTTTCTTTTCCTTTATTCGCACTTTCTACCCTTTGACCCCACCCTAGTCCCTAACATTAAAGACCAAATGCTGCAAAAACATCTCTTTAGAATTTAGCGACCTTTGGCAAATGATAACAATGACCAAGCATAATGTTCTTGGCATAAGCAGACTTTTAACAGGTTTCCAAGTACACTACTGAAATACTTCACCACAAGCATTTTGTTTTGAAGATGCTATCATCAAATTTAAAACTAACCCATCATTGGGATCAAATATGACGCTTGTGTTCGAACTATGGATTCTTCATCTCCAAGGCGCTCCAACAAGTGGTTAGCTATATCTTGCCTGCCAAAAATCTGAACAAATAGCCAAGGGAATGAGGACAAGGATTATCAAAGAGCTAACTACCAGCAAAAGAAACATTGACCGTACATGCACTAGATGTGGAGATATACGAAAAAGTTCTGACATAACATCAACAGCATTTCTCCTCTGTACAACATCTCCAGAAGCGAGACGGTTTAAAACTTCTTGAAGGCACCGGCTATCTGTGCTTCTGGTGAATCAACAATTAGCAATCACTTAGTCATGTTTAAACTTGGATAGAAGATTAGAACATGAAGATTTAACTCAATAGTGAAATGGTGAAAAAAATTAGACATACATGGAGCAGTATTCTGCAATGAGTACGACGACAGCCCGAGCTGTTCCATCACGTTCATCTAGAAGGTGTAGTAGCAATGGTAGCACAGCATCCATCTCTCTAGTGTCAGTGGAACTGCTCCCAGCCAAAGAATAATTGGATCTAAAGATGACTGCCTTTAAGAGGCAAACCGCCCCATCAATCACCTCCGCATCAGCACAGTGAAGCTTAAAAAGAGCCAGCACGTGATTATTAATACAAAGCATACAATTGCCCCAAATAAAAATGTTAAGATCAGATCCAAAACCAAACTATAGGATTAAAGTATAATGGTAGTTCATTCTCCACAAGTTATTTACATTCTAGTGCTGTAGCTAATAGCTACTTCTTAACAATCAACCTATCTCAGATAAGTAGAAGAAACCTCACTTCTGAAGACAGTTAAGAGAAACCTGGTCTACAACCACTCAAGGCAACAAAGGAAACTCATTCCGAGCAAATCAATAAACACTGACTAAAACAGTACAGATGGAGCCAGGGAAACTGGGGTCATTCACTTTCAGACAGAAATGTTAAACCAGCATATAGTGATATCAAATTAAGCTTGTACAAACTGGATGACACTGTTTCATGTGTACTTTAACGATTCTATAATCAATGTTACACAAAATGGTAGACGCTTTTCCAATCAGGAATATAACAGCACTTGACTGGTAGGGCATCAGCCCGCAAAGCGTTCTTCCAATCCGTATCAGATAAGACAAGGGAAAGTATTCCGGGGGTATTCCAAACAGTGAAAAATGAAAATCTTCAACGAAATAGCAAATATACAAACACCATTTAATCACTATGTGCTCGCAAGTACAAACAGTGCCACAATGGCGTAATGATCTTATGATTCACCATTTGACTTGTGATGAGAACATGCCGCCCAGGCTCATACTAGTTTTAGAGATTATAATTAACCAATGTGAGACAAGCTCCAACATTCCCCCACAAGTGCGACCCCTGGCCCGCACATGGAGAGTCAAAAAAAAGGATCCATAACACAGGGATCGTAACGAACTACAAAACAAGGTGAGCTTAAGGCACAAAAGCCCAGCTCCAATACCATGTTAAAGCATCCAACTCAAAACCAATTGGCAGCGAGTGGAAAGGCCGCCCAAGCTCATATACTAGGTTTGGAGATTATAATTAAATTAACCCATGTGGAACAAGCTCAACAATATTTAATTTGATATCCCCTTCTACTCGGAAGCATACATCTAATATCACCCTACGATGAAGGCAAACGAATCAATGCCTATGATGTGGATATTGTATGACTCACAACTACGATTCAAAATCATGCTATTTGGCAGCAAGTCAATTTTGGACTACCATAAACCACCTTTCTTCGTAGCCTTTTTCCTCTATAATTAGTTTCTCAACTATTAGTCTTTCCCTTTTGAAATGCTCGTCCTAAATACTTTAAAGTGCTTCATGGTTAAAATTTGCAAACTCTTTCCTTTTCCCCTTCCTCTTACAAGACAGTAGATCTGTCATTCTCTGATTGATTAACGAACCCACAAAATATTTCCAATTGTTTACCTTCTTTTGAAGAATTAGCATCGCTAACTTAATTGAGATAAGTTTCTGTTTGTGGTTAGTGAAGTGGTGATTTTTGCGGACGTAAGTTTGTGGCAAAGAAAATTGAGCAGAATTTTTGCACAGGAGTTCTATAGTATGGACAATTGAAGCAAGTGTACTATAAACAAAGGGCATAAACAATAAACAGACACTCATGAGCACTTGAGTTCACATCATGAAGAAGCACACTTCTTTTTATCAAAATCAAGAAGCACACTAGAACTTTGAATGAAAGGCAAACAACCATAATATAGTGCCGCAGCATGTTCAGGAGTTGGAAAACATATATTCTAGACAAGAAGCAAATTTAGGTGATGTAACCATGCAAATCTTAACTTTCAACTATATGTTATTTCCTAGTTTCAATGATATTAACTTAATGATTCCACATATGCAAGCAGAAAATGAGAATTTTTAAAGGGACAAAAAGAGCAAGAGGACAAAGTAATCCTAAAGAGGTAAACTTGTGATATGAGAACATGAGACATCTACCTGGGATATGAGAACGCGAGATATCCGCAACCCATCTTCTGACAACGTGTTTTCAAATCGCTTGCCGTCTAAACGCCCCAAGAGCAGGGATAGACAATTTAAGAAAAACTTTATAGTCTCTATTCCACTATCCTTATTCTCGGTATACTCTTCAGTGTGGTTCTCTGCATAAAACTGCATGCGAGGTTTATTAGGACCTGAACTCCAACAGAATCAAAGTACACGTGCGATCGTATTTATTGAAACCTCATTGCCTCATCTAGGATGTCAAGTGAAAGAAAAATCATATGTCACTATTTTATTATGTTGTCTACAAGAAATTCAGAACCTGATAAGTAGCTCAGTGCCAATGTTTGATTTTTCCTTAATGTGCTATTCAGATAAACTACATTCAAGAAGAGCTAATCTTTTTAACAAAATGTACCCCCATGACAGTCCCCAGTAAATCATCACCCAGTGTTGGTCATCATCTAAAAAGGATGCACAATGCCATCTGAATAAGATGCTGGAAGAAGTTAGCCACATTGAAATGCTTCAAGTCTCATTGGAAGGCTAGATTTCATGACGCAGCTGAACACAGATACCATGTCACCATGTACAAGTTTAGCCTTCAACGTCAGATACTATGCCACACCACTAGTCAAATATGTAACCACATTTTTTGTGGGATCCTTCCCAAGAACCACATTGACACCTCACACCTGACGACTATGTCCACACAAAGGAACACAATAAGCAAGTCAAATCTTCGCAGGCATGAGAAGGGAGATCAGACATGCTTGGGCACAAGTTATGGAATCACGTTGGACCTCAGTAGGTCATGATCATAGTTATTGGTTTTGACATGAACTTTTGGCCTAGGCATGTGCCTTCTAAACATATCTCCCCACGTATATTCAGCGTACCAGAGATCCAATTGTAGCACATTTGCGATGGAATTGAGGTGCTCATATAAATCTTCCTCAAAAACGGATATAGTCTTCAAGCATGCTCTACACTAGGAAGCACCTTTACACAGAGGGCATCGTTTTCCTGATTAAATTTCCTCCAGATTCCAGTACTAACAAACATAATTGCAACTACCAGAAGTCATACTTGCAGAATCTACTAATCCAGACATTCTAGATTTCTATCTGTTGAGGATTCAAATAATAAAGCTACCCTTCTCCCAAACAGCTTAAGCTTTTGATGCAGGAGCATACTAAGGAGATGAAAAGTCCATTTGGATTTTTTTTTCTTGTGCTAGTCTTTGAAGACATTTAACTTCTATGTCTTATAAATGTGTGTTGACTGTGTTGGAAGTACAGTTTGCTTTGGAAAGTCTTAAAGCAATAAGTGTCTAGAGGGTAAACATAGAGTCATCTATTGTAATCTCTATATATATCTTTGTAAATGAAATCTGCTGGCAGTTTTTGAGGAATCTAAAATATTGTGCAAGTTCTCTTCTTGCTTGGAGTGAGTGAGTCCTCCTAATATCAAGTGTGTGGCTTCATCACGTGTCTTCCGCGATTAGCAAAGTCAAGTGACTTCCATGGCATCCCGGGACTCTGCGTTCTCTCTTAGTTGGGAACTTGGGACCTTTAGGTTCAGCTATCCTCGCTGGTTTTAGCCGGCATGAGCATCACCAGGAGTTGGTGGTTAACAATCTAGTATGGTGTCAGAGAAGTGTTCAAACCTCTCCATCTCCATCTCCCTCTCCCTCTCCCTCTCCCTCTCCCTCTCCCTCTCCCTCTCCCTCTCCCTCCCTCCTTAAGCTTTTATATGAGTCAGCAGTTCACATTCTAGTACTATCTATCTTCATAGTTGCACATCTACACCTACTAATCCAGCCATTTTCCAACGGTAACTTGCACCCAAATACATTTTATACAATTTTATCATTTGCACATGTATAAACCACACAAATCATACAAACAGGAATTACTTGGCTGGAAAAATGCTGAGAATATGGGTAAAGGTAAACTTAACCTGAATCCCAGACAGGTATTGGTCCAATAATTCTTTGTAGTGCTGAGAACTCTGGTAGTCTTCCAAGTGCATCAACATGCCGTAATATTTCCAACAAGAAGAGAGAATTAACACTCCAGTATTCAGCATGTGTGACCCTGCCTTTCATGTCAAAAAAACACAAATACTTACGGAGAGGAATTAAAACGTATGGGGACATGAAATGCTTTAATATGTTATAGAAGTAACACCAGCCTCATTTTGAACGTGCGCATGGCTCCCTTTTATGCCCTGCAACCACTTGAGCACTCTGTCCAATCCTTCAGCATGTAAAGACCGGCTTTTTCTGCTCCACTGCATACCATGATGAAAATAAAACTGTTATTCGAGATATTCGAGCTTCAACTAGCAAGTAACAAATCAAGTTCTGCAGCAAGTAACATGCATTATTGAATTCAAACCGCAATATCCTGTGTATGTACTTTCTATGGTAGATTTTCATATTCTACCATAGTGCATAGGGTTCTTCCACTTTATTTTATTAATTCATACAGATCGTTGATACTGGAAAATTAGTTTTCTTTCTTCTGTCCCAGCCCGTGATCTAAAAGCGTCGCACATACACCCTAGTGCATGTTTTTCTACGCTGAGGGTATCCTTCAAGAGCAGGGGAATTTCCTGACATTTCTGATTGGGTATCTTGTAATTCTAATAACTTGTTTTGTGCGCATGCCAGCAACCATTTGTTATATAATTATAAACCGTCCAAGCATCAATAACAATCTACTGATGCAAGTTTATAAGCACCCAAAGATAAAACAGGAAAACATCTCTAGAACTATGGATGGCGGTGCTTGTTAGAGAAGACGTAGAACACCTTGGCAAAAACATAATGAAGAACACCAGACTATTATAACCTGAGGAACCAAGGCTATTCGGAAAAAAAAAGAAAAGGAAACCCTAAGGTCCATGACATAACTGGAAACAGAATTAGTTTACTTCCGATCGGATTGGAGGTTTTATGAAATAGAGGAACAGGCATCCTATCTGACTTTCACAAAAATACAGCCTTATTATGTCCATGAGGACCCAAGGCTATTCGGAAAAAGAAAAAAAAAAACTATTGCACCAGAAGGACGTAGAATGGATCGAACACGAGAATGTCAAACGATATACTACCACCAGCTTCTATTCCGCAGAGCACAGACTTGTTTCACATGTCCCTATGATGCACGGACACGGATACCGACACCGCATTGACACGGACACGGACACGGGGACATGGGAATTCTAAAAAAATGGGGACACGGACACGGCGGGGGACACGCCACGTGTATATTTATTTATTTATACAAATAAATAAATAATTTTAGTTTGACACCCAAAAAATTTTAAAAATTACAATTTGGCCCCAATTTTTAAAAAAAAATTATAGTTTAACCCCCAATTTTTTTTTAAATTACAGTTTAGCCCTAAAAAAATTTAAAAAATTACAATTTGGCCCCTGCCGTGTCCCCATCAGTGTCCCTCCCGTGTCCCCAGCCGTGTCTCCAGCCGTGTCCCCCTTAAAATTTAATATTAAATTGTGGGACGTGTCCCCGAGGTGTCCCGCCGTGTCCCCGTGTCCTGACACCGTGATACTTCGACCTCTAGAGGTGTCGGTGCTTCATAGACATGTCCAGAAAATCCATAGCCTGGAGAACGTCTACAATTGAATTGGCCAAAGCAGTGAGGCCAATTTCTCCACCCTCGTAACTCGCGTAAAGTAACTCCATCCCTTCATTAAGGGAGCCAATGGAGCTTGGTGCCCAAGGTATAACCATTGTCATCACCATTGTTCGGAGAGCATTAGGCAAAAAAACATGGTCGTAAGGAAAATTGAAAGATTCCCAAGCAAAACTTTGAAGTTAAAGTAGGTGGGTAATAGGATTAAAATTGTTCATGGTTCCAACATCAAGTCTAAATACACCATGCTATCCTGTGTTTGGTAAAACTCAACCCCAAGGGCTGGTTAATGAGATGCCTTCAAGTTATATATACAAAATCGTGTAGTTGGAGCAACCAATGACAAATAGAAAAGGGTAATCAAATCAAAGATCTGGTAGAGAATTTCGTAACATACAGCAATGAGTCTCTGCACAAGAATAATAAGTTCATCTAAATGATCCCAAAGCAATAAATTCATCTCCACTGAGACTTCAGGACATCTACTAGCTGGTTTCACTCTCTTTTCTCCAGGCACCCAGGTAGTTGGAAGGCTTGATAAATTTGAATTCGATTGTTTAGGCTTTTCATCTGAACCATTGGAAAATAGATCTTTTTTTGTCAAAGCTGTAGTGAGAGCTAAAGTGCAATCAGCAGCAGCCACTGCCAGGCGAGTTGGCAACTCAAAACCCCCCTGCAAAGTGCTACAACTACAAGGATCAAACATTTTTAAACAAAAACATAGGAATGGATTTTCAAAAAAAATTAGAGTCAACACAAGCATGTAACACTAAGCTAACTAGTAACATTACATCAAGAACTTCAGCATACTAAAGCACAAAGATGGCACACAAGCATCATTTGAGCTCTCAGATTGCCTCAGAGGACCAATTGCTCTAGTCTCACAATAACCATATCCTGAAGATGATTTTCGTCTCATATAATAAACAACGGATGCTTTGAATTCTTTTCTTAAACGCAAATGTTATCTCATCACTGTTGAGATCAAGACAATGGTCTCATCTCACTCTCAGCAATAATTGACGATTAAAAATCTAAGCCTTACCACAACTTTCACGAGCCCTCTAGCACCACCTAGAATTGATGTTAACAAATAAACAAACAGGTTAGCTGTCAACTTCACCGTCTAACCAAGTAATTTCCGTGACAAAAACAAGCTGCTCAAAAGAAAGCCAGTGAATTCAATGAGCCTGTTTTAATTAGTCTACTGACAATATGAATTATGGTGCATAAGTAAGTTTCACTTGTACCACTGCAGCTTTAAACAATGTGGAAGGTGATCACTAGCAATAATATCCGCTTTCTGCATATTGCAAGGATCTGTAGCCTTATGTTATTTAACTCCACTTTCAACTTGAACTTGAACTGTCCAAATAAGGTGTATTCAACAATAAAAATGTGTCCCATCAGTTACTTATAACCATCGTTGCTGCCTCTGAGGTGGCAGGAGATACCACTCATCTGAACAACTCAATAGTGCATCTAGCAGCCCATTTTGGCAGTCCGCGACGAGAAGTAATGAAAATGCATACCAAGTAGAATTAAATAAATAAAAACAGGGACACAAATAGAGCTCCAATTCCAGAAAGTGCCAATATTGTGGAATAATAGAGATAATTGAAAGTCTACGAATTCAAAACTAAGTCAAGATCAAAATTTACAAAATCTTATACCAAAGCCAATCTGAAGGCCTACAGGCCACATGTAAGTACTTTTAGCAGAAGGTAGTCTCAATAGCTTCTAAGCTCAATCTGAAGACATCTTCAGACAATATCTTTGGACATGGATACATCAAAACAATTTAACATTTAAGCTTGAGACAAGGTTAATGCTTAACAGGAACGAATGCTAACAGAAACTGCCAACATAAAGCTAACAGTCAACATACAGCCAACAGAATAATTCTTTAGAAACAATTCCCACTTAATGTTGAGCTTCTATTTGACTAGTTGCACAAAGTTCACAGGCAAAAAGTTCAGTTCAATTGGCATCAAGTTGCCAAACCTCCAAAGACGTGAACACAATTAGAGGTATCACATCTGATAAGAAATTTTTGTCAACCTTGCATACAGATTTGTTGAGGGACGGAACTAGCACTCACGGAACAAGACAATCTGTGCATAATAAACTAGCCAACCCGTCACTCTCTCCATGACTCGTGCAACATAATAAAAAATAAAAAATATTGGTCTTAGATCCATTACGTGAATTTCATAAGCCCACAAGTCCACCTATTAGTTTTGCAAGGTGTCAAGTACAATTTAAAAAGATCATAGTAGGCCCAATCCACTCCCTAGGGTAGGGTACCCTAGGGTTTATGCACTTTCATAGGGTTTTAGGGTACACTTTCCTATTATAGGGTAGGGTTTTAGGGTGCACTTTCCTATTATAGGGATTGGGTACCCTAGGGTTTAAGCACTTTCATAGGGTTTTCGGGTGCACTTTCCTATTATAGGGTTTTAGTAGTTTAGGAGCTTTCATGGAATTTAGGGTTTTAGGCACTTTCATTGGGTACCCTAGGGTTTAGGTTACGAGTGTGGACTTGTGGGCTTACAAAAGTAGGTGGACTTCTGGGCTTATGAAATCTCTAAAGTGGACCAATCACCAAATCTAAAAAAAAATATGCACCGAGACGGATCCAACTGGCTGGTTTTCTTCCACTCCTAGATGAACATTTCTGATCGATCTTAAAACAGAAGATTGTCCCTTGGATCTCCTTAACCGAGAAACCTTAGTGATGAATTGTAGAAACTAATATAACCAAACCAAACCAAGCATTAAGTCACAATCAATTGGGGTCAGTTACATGAATCTTTTTTCTCCAATGAGCTATGTTAAGGGCCACTTGTTCACTCAAACCTATTAGACTCATATCTTTGGGCACAACAGCATTTTCTCGTTATCATGTCATATAGATACGTGCTGGCTGTCAGCTACCTAATGCACAACTTTCCTCCTTTGTCCGGGCTTGGAACTGGCTGGGAAAGAAAGATAAGACTCTAAGCACGAACCAGGCGAAGTTAATTGTAGAAACTAATATACTAAAACAAATTAAAGAAAAGGGCTATATAAACCATGTCCACATGAAATAGCGGTGTCTCACTTAAACCAAGTCAATACAAACAATCACAAGTATAAAACGACGGAAAGAGGTAAGGCTATTTGAATCCAAGTATCTCTACTAAACTACAAACTACTACCACTATCTCAAAACACTTCATGCGGAAAAAGGAAAAAGAAAAAAAAAGATGAGCATACGAATTCTCGTATTGAATTTTTTAGGGTAAAGCTTCCCTTTCTTTTTTCTTTTCGTATGTTCCTACTCTCTTTTTTCACATGAAAAGGACAAAGAAGAAATATTACGTCAACAAACAAATCTTCAGCAACTTGCCATGTGCTCCGCAGTGTGCAATGAAAGAATTCTCCTTAGTTAATGGGAAACCCAATTGTCGTTGTCTAGCAAGGACTAAAGCAAATAAAATATGAACGACAGCACATAGACTCTATGAAATCGTGCAAATGGACAAGACTACACCAAAATAAGAATAGAGGCTGAAATCTGCACAGAATAAACACCATGTAATTGCAAAATGGAGTTGGTACATGTGGGCCACAACAGGTTGTGTAAGAGATTGGTACTGAAAGACTAAACAGTAGCACATTGACTGCACTGAAACCATGATAAATAAACTAAAGATAACTTATCAAATAAAGAGCGATATAGATAGTAAAGACAAGATTTACATTGTTCGTGTATGATGGCTCACCGCCACATGAGAAAGTTAATGGCACTCTCACACTACAGAAACGAATACAGTTAAGTTGAACATAAAAGAAGAGATAGAAACAAGGTTACAGAAATATTTCCCTCTTTGACTATATATTGTGGCATCCACCAATAACGGATGTAATCCAATAGTTCCAGCACAACGGGCTCATGATATGGCAGAAGTAGAATAACCACATGTCTTGCATCATTACCAGTCTAACCTCTTGACTTCTCTAACCTGAGCTGCTTTTCACTAATTACCTCCTATTCAGTTCATAACAATTGGCAATGACTTTACACTTACAGTTTTCCTCGTCTTTGTATGGGTCCTTCTAGCTATTAATCTAGACTGAACCCACAAGTTTCCTATTTCTCATATTAAGTTGGTATTTACCAATGATAACGCCACAAAGAAAAGTGAGAAAGAAGCCAAGATAAAGTCACCAAGATGGAACGACACATCACAATATCAGGTAACTTCAAAAAAAAAAAAACTTTTCCGTAGAATTCGAAATTCACTAATGGTCGTACTATCGGGAATTGATATAGTTTGAGCATGAGAAATGAGACTGCAGAGGTAGTGGCAGCCTCACCAAGACCGTTCATCGGAGCATCAAGCATGCAACAGATATTAAAGAAAAAAACAGAGACAGAAATTTGCTTCAATTTGCAGCTACAAGAATAGTTATCAGACGCCCCTTGGGCATATAACTTGGTGTAAAACGATATACCTTCCATTGCATACAACAGATACAAGATGTGTGATGCACGAAGAAAAAATCTTGAGTAGTGAAGAGTACTTCTGCTTTAGTCCTGCATTAAGAAAAATTACTCTATCACTCCTAGCAGATAGGGGAGACAGCGACGGCTAAAATCTTTCTACAACAGAAACTAAGAAATGCAAATATTTTCTCATGACTAGAAGACATATAACTTATTTCCCTTGTCTTTCTCCCGCCGCGAGTCCAAAATGTAACTAATGCCTAATCAAAGCATTTGAAATGGCCAAGAAACGATATCCTTCAACTAGCTGTTCAGGCTTCATTTATCCCAAAAATGCTGCTGACAATACGGTATCAAACTAATTCAGACAAAGAAGAATCAAAGACCGAGCGTATAAGGAAACAGAACCGAACTGTATACTGTTGTCTTAATAAACCAGTTGAGCACCAAAATCATATTGTTCTTGTTTCTTAATTACTTAAAAGTTAAAACCAATATCATTGTACAAAAACAAAACCCAGATACAGCAACAAAACAACAAGCTTCAAAACTGATTTCACATGACTTCAAAATAAACCAGTAGAGCTGAACAACAAAGCTGGATAGAAATTCTTTGGAGGCATCCCGAAGGAGTCTATTGCTAACTGCATCTAAAAAAGGTCAGGCTCTAATCCATGAAATGCAAGTTTGAGTTAACAGCAGCCACTTTGTGCGCATAAACCAGATATTATCTCCGCAGAGTGCAGACTGAACCCTGCCCATGATACTGATACCCAGATAACAAGAGATGCAAAGGGCGTTGACTCTAGGGAGTAATCCTTGATATCAAGGTTGTTAGCATTGATTTCTCAAAAAAGGAGGGGGGGTAGCATTACCCAAACCACTGGTTGCTGACCAGTCAAAACTGATGTTATCTATGCTTAACTGTTTTTTTGTTTTTTGTTTTTTTAAGCAAATCTACGCTTCAGTTGATAAACACGAACTTGCAAGCTAGAAAAATATCTGACATCCAGGTATATCTAATTTTAGAGTATCTCTTAACGGCTTTGCAGCACCATCAAAGCCCATTAGTGACTGGTGAGGACACAATAATCAGTTTCTGAAAACGACATAAGCAAGATACAAAGTATAAGATTATCCATTCTGCTTCAGGTACAAGCTCAGACTTAAATAAGATAATACAGCCAAAGGATACTTGTCGAAATGGACACTACCCTTTCAGCCCACATTTTGAAGTAAGCAGGCATCTAGAATATTGTAATTGTTAACTAGCTTCCGGGCTCAAAAAAAACAGTCGGGGTACTTAAATACAACCCGAGTATCATAAACGCTCCAAAAAGGTAAGCGGGATATTTGTGTTCCTATTTAAGTTAATCCACCACATTGCTGAGTAAATGTGGATACAAGGGGCAGAAGCAAGCCTTCCGGGAATATGCTGGGAATTACAATGGTTCTCAAGACCACCAAGGCAGAGGAGGAGAGCTCGGGGCAGCCTGAGAGAGAGAGAGAGAGAGAGAGAGAGATGGCAGTGGGGAGTGGTCAATCAGATTATCAGAGACTAATGAATACTCAATGTGCCTTCAATACGTGTATAGGATGCTTCCTCTACAAGGTGTCAACTCTCCCTTATATACGAGCCTTGGGGGAGGACAGAGCAAGCTATCGGCCTCATGCCCATCGGTGGACAATGGAGGTTGACATTTTTTCCTCTTTGAGTCTATGTTCAGACTTGGGGCTTTATCATATGACTAACAGAGGCATTTGAGTGATACATGGAGATCCGAATCAAATTACCAAGTTTAGTAGGTATAATGCGGGCTTCAAGGTGCCAGATGGTAGGTGTGATACATCTTCCGAGATGCCGGATGTTGGTCAACGCCCCCTCTCTCCCAAGAACCGGTCAAGTTAGAGAATCGCCAGGGGCGGGCTTATACTTCTTGACAAATCCCTTGCTTTAGCCTCCAAACCACAAGCCTCCTTAAGTCCCAAGCGAGGTACCTACGCCTGACCCCGGCCTAGGATGGTGTTGGAGTCGCCTGCGATTATTCGTTCAGGACTCACAGAATCCAGAGAGCATTATCGGTGGCAGCTCTCTAGAGCATAGGCAAGGCCAGTAGAAGAACATATCTTTGGAGTTGGAGGTAAGGTGCTCGGTTGCTTTTTAAGAGGTGAGGCGCCCAGTCGCTCCTTGGGAGGATGCTAATTGACCGGATAACCCCTTCCTCCTAGGGAGGAGATATCTTTTGTCGGATGGCCCCTCGAGAGCATTTATCCTTGCCTAGGTGTCCCCTTTCCCCGAGAGAGGAAGTATCCTTGCCCAAAGGCCCCCTTCTTCCGTATGGGAGGTATATTTGGCCGGATGGCCCCTTCCTAAACCTCCAAAAATCAAGAAACTCGAGGGACATTATGCGGTAAAACAACGCCTACAAGTCAAACCTGGAGGACATCAGAGAAGGTAGCCCTAAAGATGCAATTCAATTTCTGTCACACAAAAGATAGTATGGTGGGAAATTTCTGTCTATGAATGCAGGTGGACCTCCACAACCCAAAGAAAAGCACAAGTTTCTAAAAATGAACTTTGAAATACATCTTGGTCCAACATAAGTTTACGGTGTTGCATTGGAAAGCTACAAGAACGTGAGAAGCATCAACCCCTCCATATCGGCACCGCTCCAAATTTAACATTTTTTTTGTATGACACTGTTACTTATAGCTATAGTTAACATTCAGATTGAGTATATAGCTATATTTATGACATAACAAGTAAACCTTGTCAAATACATGGGATCGGCTACATGAATCTTATTTCACCACTCCCTAGTTGAAGACTGGGATATCTAAACCGCTTTATGTACTCTATTTGCGATCAGGTTCAAGGATTCATTGAACTTGCAACAAAAGCCGATACCAAGCTGTGCCTAAGGATATTTTTGAAGTTGGATTCAGAAAGATTGGGAGGAGGGTTGTCCTACACCCAAACACTCATTACGCATCCCTGAAAAGGATACCCATGTTGAAGGAAACTAAAAGTCACATTTAACTGACATTCAACTGACATGATTTCTATCCTTAGAAACTTCCAAGCACATATAATACGCAAATATGTAAAAAGGCACTTGTCACATTACCATTATTTTCTAACTGCTTCGTCTTGATCTCATACCCTACAAGACCACGTACTAGCATACACCAGCCAAGAGCAATATAACGATCCTCTTTTCTCATGATGATGCTGGCAAGATTTGTTGCAAGAGCTTGGAAAATAACTTCATCTTGGAAGAGCCAATTAAAAAGTATCATTGCTTGGTTGCCATACTTTGATTCCTTGTATTTCAATGACTGGTAAAAGCTAAAGGGTATCAATGGCAATTCTAAAATGACTAAGAGATCAATAGAACTGCTGTAATAGTAAATAAATAAATAAATAAGACACTAAGATATGGGTGAATAAAGAAGGAACTTGCAATCAGTAAATGGATAGGACAAGGAATGGGCAGCATGCTATCTTGCATGGAAATATAATGCACCCCATAAACCCAACAAAAGAGAAAAGATCAAAGGAAGCGAGAGAAAGAATCAGGAGAGTTCATTTGGTAGCCATTCACATAAAAGCAATGGCAGAAATGAAATAGCAAGTGGTACCTTGGGAACCTAAAAGCGCCAAAGAAACCTTATCTTGGTACAAGGTCCACGAAGAACCAAAAAAGAAGACCTCTTCCCAACAAAACCAAAACCCTTCTTTCTATCCAACAGCGTGGGACCTTTGGCAGTAGATCCCTTATGGCTTAGAATGGAGTAGGTCTTCCCAGAGTGCATGTTAAAGTTTCTTTATTGTTGCCGTTCAAAAAAAAAAAGTTTCTTTATTGTTTGAGAGGCATTAAGGTGGGGAAGAGCAGAAGGAACTTTTGGGAAATGAACCCTCTTTGTTTGAAGTGGTTAATTTGACGGGATAGGAATCGATCATATTCTTTATGGGCTTATAGTCTCAACAGTTCTCTTGCTAGTAATTTGCTTTGTTTGAGAACCGAGAGTTCAGTCCTCTCAACCAATTTTCTTGATATGATTTCCTCAACAATCATGTGTATGCAACCTTCTTGTTATTGGCCTCTTTTTGTATAAGGGTGGCCTTGCCGTTATGAGAATTTATTTACCAAAAATACTAATTGAAGTTATTGAACCATTCCATAAATCAACAGACGGATCGGGCCTTCTTGTTATTGGCCTCTTTTTGTAGATGGGTGGCCTGTCGGAAACTTATTGACTAATAAAACTACTAATATTACACTGCCATAAGTCAACAAAGGTAAGCAATATAACCAGTACTCAATACCTCATACATTTCCAGACTACCAGATTCCATAGTTAATAAGATATCTCACTTCCTGACAGCCAGAAATCAAAATCGTAGCACCTGACTTAAAAGGATGTTGACAATATGATCATGGCATATGTTTCATAACAAATATGTCCTTCATCATGTTTAACTAACTGCAAGATGGAAGTCCAGAAAGATACATACATGTTCAATCATGGGAACAAGAACTCCATCCATTGGCTCTTCCCTCTTAGCTGCATCTGTCACATAAGAGTGAAGAATCCGTAGTGATTCTTCCAAAGAAGCTGCAAAGTAATAAAACCATGTTAAAATCATTTCTACTTCCCATCACATACAATGAGAAAATCACATTATAATGAGTCAGTCTCCCTCTCTCACACTCACACATTTACAAGCGTTTTCATTTGTGAGACTCTCTCTCTCTCTCTCTCTCTCTCTCTCTCTCTCTCTCTCTCTCTCTCTCTCTCTCTCTCTCTCTCTCTCTCTCTCTCTCTCTCTCTCTCTCTCTCTCATGCCTTTCATACCAAAATCACATTAAAATCATTTCTACTTCCAATCACATACAATGAGAAAATCACATTATAATGCCTTTCATACCAATGTCTAATGGGGAATGGCCACGAACACCATGTGGTAGTGCTCCACAAGCACTGAATCATCACTCACACCACTTGGTGACGAACTTTATAAAATTGCACAAAAAGTGCTACGACTCTGTTTTCTTTAAAAGGGTGGAGGGGACAACCAGACTTAGCAGCCCTCCTTGGGGAGTACCGTTTGGTGGTTGCAAAGTAGTTTAAAAGTGGGATGTTCTTCCATTACCAATCACGTGTTGCCACGCAGGCAGATGTGGTAGGCGTTGTGTCCCACTAGCCCTTGGTGAGGCGATAGTTGCTATGGCTCTTTGGTCCTTCCGGGCCCAACTAATCAATGTAACTAATTGTAAGTCCTATGATTAGCTACAAATACAGAAATCGCTACAAAAACGCACCAACAGAGCTTCTTTGGGGAGCAGAGTCGAGCCGAGAAACGGCGTCCTCGAGCTTCTTGGGGCGGGCACTGAGCAGAGTGCTCATCGCTCGACCGATCGTCGCCGATACCATCGAGTTGGACTCCGGTGACGTCCACATCGCCTGTTCTTGTTCCATGGTGCAAAAAACACTGATCAAAAACCCTAGCTGCTTATCAATTTGAAATTCGTGCGGGTGTTTTTGCGAGTGAGGGAAAGATTTTGGGAGCCGATCAGTTGAAACTCTGTGAAACTAGGGTTTTATTTTGGAAGGATGTGTGGGACCCTTGTGTTTTTGTGAGAGGGGTATATTTTGGGTGTGGCTATAAAATATTTGTAGCTATTGCATATTCCTTGGTGTACATGCTCTAAACTCCTTTTCAAACCGACAGAAAATGACCCAATTGCAGATTCCATTGAATAACCAATTCATTTTTGAACAAAACTACAGAAACATCTCCAACCTCCTCCTCTCTCTAACCCGATCAAGAACCCTTCCCAAGGGCCTCCAAGTCCACGCCCACATCATCAAAACCGGATTCCAAGCAATCCCGCTGATTTCCCACTACCTTATCAACTTCTATTCGAAAACCCAGCTCCCACTAGACTCCCGACGAGTTTTCGAAGAGACCCAAGTGAAGTCTTCCACCTCTTGGAGCTCTGTCATTTCTTGTTTCGCGCAGAATGAGCTTCCTTGTTTCGCCATCGAGTTCTTTCGCCGAATGCTTGGTTTCGGTGTTAGGCCCGACGACCATATATTCCCCAGCGCCATGAAAGCTTCCGGGATGCTTTCGTGGCGTGAGTTTGGGAGATCGGTTCATTGTCTTGCTTTGAAAACTGGGTTTGATGGGGATGTGTTTGTGGGGAGTTCTGTTGTTGATATGTATGCAAAATGCGGGGAGATTAGAGATGCAAGGACAGTGTTTGATGGAATGCCGGTGAGAAATGTGGTTTCTTGGGGTGGCATGATATGTGGGTATACTCAATTGGGTGAGGATGAGGAGGCATTGAGGCTGTTTAAACAAGCATTGTGGGAGGGTTTGGATGTTAATGATTTCACTTTTTCGAGTGTAATACGGGTTTGTGGCAATTCTACTCTTTTTGAATTGGGAAAGCAAATACACAGTTTGTGCTTGAAGACGAGCTATGATTCATCGAGCTTTGTGGGTAGTTCTCTGGTTTCTTTGTACTCCAAGTGCGGAGTAATTGAAGGAGCTTACCAGGTTTTCGAAGAGATACCAGAAAGGAACTTAGGCATGTGGAATGCAATGCTTATTGCCTGTGCTCAGCATACACACATAGAAAAAGCATTTGATTTGTTCAAACAGATGGAAAGTGTATGTATGAAACCGAATTTCATAACTTTCTTGTGTGTTCTATATGCTTGTAGCCACGTGGGACTCGTTAAAGAGGGGAAGCATTACTTTGAGCTAATGAAGGTGTATGGGATTGAACCAGGAGATCAGCATTATGCTTCCATGGTGGATTTGCTTGGGCGTGCGGGGAGATTACAGGATGCAGTTTCAATTATCAATGGAATGCCCATAAAACCAACAGAATCAGTGTGGGGAGCTTTATTGACTGGTTGTCGAATTCATAAGGACACAGAATTGGCAGTTTATGCAGCGGATAGGGTCTTTGAGTTGGGTCAGGTGAGCTCAGGAATGCACATGCTATTGGCTAATGTTTATGCCGCCGCTGGAAGATATGAGGATGCAGCCAAAGCCAGGAAAATGCTGAGGGACCGAGGGGTGAAGAAGGAAACAGGTTTAAGTTGGGTTGAGCAGGGAAATTGTGTTCATACATTTGCTGCAGGGGATAGGCGTCACCCGATATCTGGTGAAATTTATCAAAAGTTGAAGGAATTGGGGGAAGAAATGGAGCGTGCCGGTTATGTTCCGGATACCAGTTTTGTGCTGCGAGAAGTGGGCAGTGATGAGAAGAATCAGGCAATTAGATATCATAGCGAAAGACTGGCCATTGCATTTGGGCTCATTACTTTTCCACCCGAAAGGCCGATTCGAGTGATGAAGAACTTGCGTGTGTGTGGTGATTGTCACACTGCAATAAAATTTATGTCCAAGTGCAGTGGAAGAGTAATTATTGTGAGGGATAACAATCGATTTCATCGATTCGAGGATGGAAAATGCTCATGTGGTGACTATTGGTGATTTAATTGTGGAAATATGATCACTTGGACCAATTTCTGTTTGACTAGGAAATTAGAAAAGAAACACTTGTTGGGACCATCAATGGTTTCGACTCCAACACATTCGTGCACTGGACCAATTTTTGTCGATAGGAATTTCTGAAAGGAAACGCTTGTGCAAGTTTGTAACCAATAATGATTCGACTGTAACAAATTCGTGCAATTGAGCAGTTTTGGCTTAAAATGTTCGTGTAAGATTCGGAAAAGGAAGGACGTTCCTTAAGTCTCCAATTCACGATGTTATAAGAATTTTCCTTGGAATGTACGATTCTTGGGCAAGACTTCTTGCATTTGGCAGCCCTTCCTTATCTGAACTGTTATATGGGCAAGCTTCCTCTTGCCCCTTGATTCGTACTGTACAGATGATTTTGTGATGTCTCACTGAACCATGGCAGTTTCAACATGCTTTCTGTTTCTTTGGAAGTTTTTTTTCCCGTAAGCTAATCCATTACCAAAAGGCAAAAGCCAAACAGAAAACAAAAGCCAGTGGGATAGCCATGAAAACCCCACACAACTACCAGAATTCACAGCTAAAAACAAACAGAAGACAAACTCCACAAAATGAAAAAACGCGGACTTCAACCGAACTATATCATCCTTGACATTTCATTGGACGTTCCTTGTAGTTAGTTACTTGGTCTGGTTTAGTAAATGGACATAATTCTCTATCCAGTCATAGTAGATGTAGTAATATCTCAGACATTTCGTCATGTGCTGTTTTGTTTTTGAACGTTATGTTGAGGGCTTCCAAGGTATTTAGCTAGATGAAGGATTGGAACAAGTTCAGTTGACAGATGTAGCAGCTGCTTGAGCACATGTATTAATCCTTGGAGCTTTGATCCTTCTAGCTCTTAGGAGACAAAATATACCTTAGAAGTACTATCCGATTTTTTAGCTTCAAACAATATGTTTTTGTTTCCCTTCACAGCAGACCATGCACTCAAAAGTGTGTGTGTTGAGAGGCCGGAATTTTTATCCTGAAGATCAATGGATGGAAGATCCAGCTGCAAAATTACAAAACAATTTGACAATGGTCTATCAATAAAACTACACAGCTAATAGATTTGCCAGGAAGAAACGTATTTCCAGGTAAAATTTAAATTCACAAACAAAAATTATTGGTTCCTTTGACCCTTTTTCTTCCTTCGACAGATGGATATTTCTCTTCTCAATGAGAAGAGAATTTCGCACCGAAACTTTACAAGATAAGGTTAAGTATCAATCTCTGTAGTTAGCACTACTTACAAAGCCAAAACTATTAAACAGCTCTGAATGATTGAGATACTACACCAATTTCCCATTAAACCGAACTTAACAAAGTATTGAAATGTTGAAAAAGGGTTGACAATAATAGACATCTTAGGAAACATCCACCACCTTTTTCTATGCATTAACCCCCTCATCCCAACATTCTGCCGCCACAAAGGCATGCCACTGGACAGGAAGTATGAAAGTATGCCAACTTCCCTAGAGCATAGATGCATTCCAAAACGTAGTTCGCTGTGTCATTACTGTTCTCTGATTACAAAGGTCGGGCCTGGCAGAAGCTGCAAGCTGTCCTACCTCTGTTTCCTCCAACGTACCGAACTCCTCCTTCCCCTAGGCTAGAGGCTCTCATCACCACCAGAACGTTCCTTTGTCTCCATGTCAACCTCTCTCTACCCACCTTGTTTCCCAGAATCACCAGGTTCAAATCCTACTAGGTTTATCATACTTCCTCCACTCACCTCCACATAACTGCAGTAGGCTTCCACTTTCCCAAAGAGCCTTATCCTTCATCACGAGAAGTTAAGCTGATGGGAAAAAAACAGCTTTTATAACTAATTACTACAACATTCGAAACCATTGGTAAAAAATACTAGCAAGCAACTCCACTACCAAGATTAGAAGCCAAATTTGATAGCCGGTTGGTATTACCAAGGATAAATATATAAGTGTCACCTAAAGATTAAAACCGATAAAGCAACTATTTCTAATCAGAAAGCCAAAAGTCTGCCACGTTTTATGCTTTTGTGGTGGTGCATTGCTAGAATTCTGCTAGAGACAGGCTGATATGCACTCTAATTAGGAGCGGTTAGTTAGGATTGGCGGGAAAAGTTGTTAGGTGTTTTTTCTGTTATAAAGGGAGGGGTGAGAGGAGTGAAGGGCATTCATTGATTTGTAATGTTGAGAATTGGGACGGAAAATTCCCCTGTTATGTTTCTTGATTGAATCACAGACCATCTCTTTCTTCTCCATTTCTATTCATTTCTCTTCCGTTTCCACTCTAATCTTCCACCATTCTTTCTCGGCAACTTCTTACTTAGCTGCTCATAACAGCATTCTTATCACAGTCTATACTTAATCCATGGGCTTGTTTTTTTCAACAAAAATTGCAACAAAAAAAAAAAAAAAAAAAACATCTGGGAATACATGGATGCGCCCGGGCGCAATTTGAGTGCGCCTGAGTCGAACTTGGCAATACATGGATGCGCCCGGCCATAATTTGAGTGCACCTGAGTCGGATTTGGCAACACATGGATGCGTCCGGGCACAATTTTAGTGTGCTTGAGTCGCACTTGACAATACATGGATGCGCCCGGGGTGCAATTTTAGTGCGTCTGAGTCGCATTTGGCAATACATAGATGCGCCCGGGAGCAATTTGAAACATATACAATTTGGGTAAAATTGAGCTTTGGCATACTTGAAAATGTGAGGCTAGAATCAGTTTGCAAAGGATTGACACCCGTTTGTAAATGAAGATTCAATGAAATATTACAGAAGATTGACACCCGTTTGTGAATGAAGATCCAATGAAATATTACAGGGGAGAGAGAGCGAGAGAGAGAGAGAGAGAGAGAGGGAGGGAGAGAGAGAGAGAGAATCTAATGGGGACGATGACTGGTACTCGGGTTAGCACCACGTACTGGCACTCATAAGAAACTCGCATATAACAGACGCGAGCCTTGGTCAAAACGGTGATGACTGGGTTTCCTTTAAAGCTCGCATCCTGAACGCACGCAGTTTTTCAAAACGACGCCGCCCGTGCCCATCAAGACTTCTCATTTTTAACCTGCGAAGTCTTTTGAAGATTGTTTGAGTCAAATTTTGATCTCATTACGACTTATCTTTATGATCTAAAGGGTTCATGTTTTAGATCTTTCGAAGGAGATAAATCATGTCGAAGATGGTATTAGTATAATCCCAATTGATATATAATCGGAGAGGATCAAAGAGAATTTGTTTTTATGAAAATAGGTCTGGCCATACTGGATCGAACCCAATTCCTTTTTCAAAAGCGTTTTAGGAACTACAAAGTGAAATCGTCAAATTGTGATCTCATTTCGATTTACCTCCATGATCGAAATCGTTCAAGTTGTGTACACTGTCAAGACGATAAACGATATCAAAGATCATTTGAATCGAATTTTTATTGATACATAATTGGAGATGATCAAATCAAATTTGTTTTTGTGAAAATAGATTTGGATACACTGTATCAAACCATTTTGTTAAAGGATAAATTCAATCCGGCGAAGGGACGCCGCCGACGGAGATGTTTTCGTCCCCGACGGAGAGGTTGTTCAGCAGAAAAGGATTCTCACTCCATTGTAAAAGGTAACTCTTAATCTTCCAGTAAGCTAATTGTTCTTGGCAATAATATCGCAAAAATGGATTTCACCATAATCTCTTGATGATCTTTTTACACCTATTAATTTTAGGCAATTGCCAAGTATAAATGGATTACTGTACGATCTGTTGCGAGCCCTGATTTTCTCTAGAGATTAAATAGGTTCTTAGAGCAAGTTTACCAATGAGTAGCTATATTACCTCGTGAACAGTTCACAATTCTACTTTAGCTATCAACTTTTTCTTCCATAACTACACCAACACTATCTATTTTACCTAACAACAATTAAAATATACATTTTTTTCACTCTTCCTTTATCTTTTATCAATATTTAATTTTTTTTGAGTTTCCTCCATGGCAAAGCAAACCCCAACTGGGTCTTCAGTTTTTCGGATGTTGAAGAACATGAAGTCTCAAACAAGCAAAACCCAGTCTCAAACAAATGAAAAGCTGATAAATTTCCAACAATAATTGACAAAGAATTCCAAGATCCCTTGACAAAGCTCAGCTCAAGATTCCAAAATAGACTGTCAGCCACCTCCCAAATCCTATTGAGAAAAACCCTAAATTCGAATTCAAGAAACCTGAAATTCTTCTTTAATCAACCAAATTGAACACGAAAAAGAACTCCACGTAATTCATTTCACCCCATTCGAAACTCAAAAGTTGAATATACGAAATTGAGATATTTTCACTTTGTAGAGAGAGAGAGAGAGAGAGTTGCAGAGAGAAGAAGAGAGAACGAGAGATTGCTAGGGAGGAGAGATAAGGAAATATTATTTTAATACATACCTTGTGAACAGTTGTTCGGTAGATATAGAGAAGCACTGTTCATAAATGGTAAATACCTGCCTGTTTGCCTCTTCTGCTGCAACCCAGTTTTGGGGTTTTGAATAGGTAAAGTAGCTACAGAGGTTCATTTGACTACTCTGGTAAACTTGCTCTTAGAGCATGTACACCAGCAGAGCTAAAATAGCTTTTTAGCTATTTTAGCTCACCAATAGAGGTAAAATAACCTCACAGCAGATTAGGTAAACAAGGAGCTAAAATGGATCTGTGAACAGTGCTTCGGCACTTTTACATGGCCACTGTTCATCAGCTATGGAATATTCAACATTTTTTTCTCTCTCCTCTCTCCGTCCCTCTCTCTTCCTGTTTTTTTTTTTTTTTAAAAACTGTACTTTATTGTACTATTTGAGAAAGAAAGAAGTGTATTTTAATAGAGGATAGGTTAAATAGATAGTGTTGGTGTAGTGTTGAGAGAAATGTGAGTAGGTAAAATAAAAAAAGTGTACTGTTTACAAGTTTTTTTACCTTTTTACTGATAAACTTGCTCTTAGAGCATGTACATCAGAAGATGTAAAATGTAAAATGCCTTTTTAGCTATTTTAGAGAAGAAAAACACAAAAAATCAACCTACAGCAGATGAGGTAAAAGGGGAGGCAAAAAACATTTATGAATAGTACTTCGCCACTTTTACCTACGGACTGTTCACCCACCTTTCTTTTTTTATTGTTTCTTTCTCTCTCTCCTGCCTCCTTTCTTCTCTCTTATTTCATCCAGTGAAACCCAGTATCATCGAGAGCTGAACGAAACCCTTCAGCTCGTCGACTGAACTCGTTGAATCCGGCCACTTCCATTACTCATCAGCTTGTCGGAGAAGCCTTTGACGGAGAAGATGAGTGAGAATCGATTTTCCCGGTGAAAAGTAGTGGGCTGAAGTTGGATTTTATCTTGGCTTTCGATTTTTAAAGCAACGATCGATTTCGATTTGGGTTTGAAGCGGCGAAATCAACTTTTGATCTCCTTCGACGGCGATTGACAAGTTCCAATCGGCAGCAGTCATCTAGATCGAAGATTGGGTTTTGACTTTTGGCGGCTCTGAACCGAATTCATTGTATACACATATATGTATGTATATGTAAACTTATTATTTAGGTAATATTTGTAATATTTGAAAAAAGAGAAAATAATATTTTAATAAATGTTAGGTAAAATAGATGGTGTTGGTGTAGTTGTGAAAGAAAAAGTTGATAGCTAAAGTAGAATTGAGAACTGTTTACAAGGTATTATACATTTTCATTGGTAAACTTGCTCTTAGAACGGAAATGATTGCTTTTAGATTGGACTTTGTCACTTGAAGACACATTTTTGTGTGAACTTCCAGCTTTCCTTCTACATAGTTAATGTGACCAATACAGAAGAAAAGAGGGAGAGTGGAGCTTTCTTTTGGTTCAGTTTATGAAACAGTCAGTATACACTTGTTCTTCATTTTGAGTTACCCAAAATCGAGGGAAATACCCTGATTTCTTAGTTTGTCCAAGAATTTTCTTGAAAGTATTTGTCCATGCTCGCCTGCTCAAACTTCAAAAAATGCCCCCTTTTTTTCTCAGTAATGAGTTAGCAAAAATGTATGTATTCATAATTAGTACTGTGGTATCACGTTCTATTGAGAAAGAACCTTACATAATGTAGTAGTAAGTATGTAAATGGAGTTGCTTGTGGGGGGTGGCAGCTACGTGGCATGGTATTGCATCCATGGGTTAAAGGGATGAGTGGCAAATAATTTGGAGATTGTAACTTAGCGGAAGCGAGCTTGCATGATACTGAACTGGCAAAGAAGTTGTGGGACTTAGCTTGAGATTGAGTAACCAAAGTGCCCATGCTTCGTAGACTACATGTTTGTGTTTACCCTATATTTCTTCCTCTTCTTTTTTGTCCTTGAAAGGGAGAAGCTATTTTGCTCACCATCAACTTTTTGGCGTCAATTGCTGATATTCAAAACGTCAAGTTGGCTTGAAGTCCAAGGGGGGCTATGGCGGATGAAGGAGATGATAGTGATGGATGGGATGAGGCTCCTCCTGCAACAGGAGGTGTATATCGGCATCTTTTCCCTAAGTTTTTTAATCATATGGAGTTTTTCTTTTGTTGCTGTTTGCGAGTTTTAAGTTCATATTACTTTGTCAATCGTTTTCGTGGGTTTCGTTTCTCGTGGATACAAAGAAGGTTCATCACATCTTGCACTTTGCTTAGAACTCGAGGAAAGAAGGAAAAACCGAATTTAAAACAATTATTTTTCCTACTCTACTTGGTTCTTAGTAGCGGATAAAAAGGAAAAGAAGCAAAGAAGAAGTAGAGGGAAAACAAATTTCCGTCACTTGGTTTTCCTGTTATTTTCTCACTCTCATTACATATTATTGGCTTACTCTTCTTTCGGAAACCAAACATAATAGATCAATTTTCTTTACCTTTTCCCCCCTAAGTTTATAGAATCAACCAAAGGCAAGATGTATCAATGTTTCAATGTGTCATGGGGTGGTTTCAATGTTGGGTGTGTCTGAATGTGTCATGAGACTTATCTTCATTATGTTTGTGTCATGTGGGTGAATCTTACTTGGGAGGGATGTCATGGGAATGGGATCATATATGTCATAGGGTGTACCTTCAATGTTGGTTATCCTGCTCCAAAGGGGTGTCATGGGGAAATTGAATTTGACATGGGGGATGGGTTCAACACTAGGATTCTATTCATAAGGGGGAGTTTTGAGTAATGGATCTGTTGACTTTTGTGGCTCCAACCCACGCTTGCATTTACTCAGCAGACAAGGAGCCTCCCAAATCCTCATCTGATATCCTCCAGTATCCTTCAGCCTCCTTTGGAGTAAATGAAGGGAGACTTTCGTGGCAAAGGAACAGGGTCTCATCTGGCTATAAATGGAGATCTTTGGTTCAGAGTTTTGTATCAGAAATCAGAGAGAAGAGAGTGATACACGAGTGGATTGTGAGGCAATACTGTGTGAGTTGAGTGATTGTTGTAATACTCCTCCAGTAAATATAGTGAATCCGCTGCCCCTCCGTGGACGTACCCGATTATTGGGGAACCACGTAAATCCTTGTGTTTCTCTGTGTTGTGTGTTTGTGTTTGCTTGGTTTAACTCTGATTTAGCACTACAATTGGTATCAGAGCAGTGTAGTGGCTACCAAGAACACAAAACACCATTGTTGTCTCTGTTTCAACGTCTCTGTCCGAAAATCACAGACACGGATTTCTGATCCTCAACTCAGTTTGAGCACTGAGTCTCGTGCGTCCTTGCGAGACGATTCCAACGCACCAAGACTCATCGCGAACGGAGGAGTATAGCCTCCAAACGGTCCGTTCGACGGTGGAGCGTGAAAGAAGCTGCTGCTCACCGGATCTGTTTTTTCTTTTGAGAAAACAGAGTTTTTTTTTTCCCTTTATACCTGTAAGGAGGAAAACCAGGTGCTGGTTTTTTGACTAGTCAAAGCCAAGGGAAATTATTCAGTGCTACGGGCTCACCTAGAGACGCTGATGTCAGCTTGACATCATCGGTCCAGAAGCTTCAGAAGGCCAGGAGGTTACGCCCAGTCAGCACGCCACGTGTCACCCAGTCAGCAGACACGTCATCTACCACGTCATCAGTGGGGCCCACTCAGTGCTGAGTCATCAGCCACGTCAGCAGTCCACGTGTATTCCACGTCAGCACCAGGTGGGTGCCACGTGCACGACACGTCAGTAAAAGGTCCAGTCATCAGTACCCAGTCAGCATTTAGTGCTGAGTCAGCAGGTCCAGTCAGTCCTAACCAGAGGGAATATTCTCTGATCCAAGGAATAACCCAGAACGTGTTTTTTGCGATTTCGGAGCCGTTTCAACTCTGATTTGCACAAGTGAGTAGTCGTTCCTGACTATTCTCGACGTTCCAAATCCAACGCCGCACTCCGTTTCCCATAACTCAGCTCCGACATTGGTGTTCTGTCCGTTGGTTGGCTAAAAAGCGCGTTTTTGGCGTTTTTTGTACACCGGATATTCGCGTGGGTGGAGTTTAAGGAGTTCTAATGGCGGAAGGAGAGTTCAAGGAGTCCTCGGAAATTTCTTCATCTGCAGAGAAGAATACCGAGCATCCCAAGGTCACTTCGAGCAGTTATGGGCAAAGGAATACGGTTTCCAATGCTAAGTTCGAGGTGGAGAAGTTTGACGGAACGAGCAACTTCGGCATGTGGCAATGCGAAGTTTTGGATGTTCTGTATCAACAGGAGTTGGATATTACATTGGAGGAGAGGCCGGATGACATTTCAGACAAGGATTGGATAAAGCTTAATCGTCAAGCTTGTGGTACCATCAGACTTTGTCTCACGAAAGATCAGAAATATTTCGTGATGAAGGAAACGTTAGCTAAAGAGCTATGGGAGAAATTGGAGAACAAGTACATGACAAAGAGTATTGAGAATCGGTTGTATCTCAAGAAGAAGCTCTACGGGTTCCAGTACATGCAAGGTACGACTATGAACCAACACTTGAACAATTTCAATAAGATTTTGGCTGATTTGCAAAATCTAGACGTTTCCATAGAAGATGAGGATAAAGCTTTACTGTTGTTAAATTCCTTGCCTGACACTTATGATCATTTGACTACTACTTTATTGTACGGTAAAGAAGAAATCAAGTTTAATGACGTTTCAAATGCTTTGATGAATAACGAGGTACGGAAGAGGGATCAGCAAGCTCACCGTGACCCGTCCGCATCAGCTTTGACAACAAGAGGCAGGACCGACACCAGGAGGACTGGAGGTGGAGGGCGAAGAAGGTCTCACTCAAAATCAAGGGGGAAGTCTGTAGAGAGACAACCTGTAGAGAGAAGAAGATTGGGGAAAGACGAGTGTGCCCTTTGTCGTCAAAAGGGGCACTGGAAGAAAGATTGTCCGAACAAACAACCAGCTGCAAATGTTGCAGAGGAGACAGAAGATGATCTAGAGTCAGCACTATTGGTTTCATCATCACCAGACCATTCAGATGAGTGGATACTAGATTCGGGATGTTCCTACCACATGTGTCCCAACAAGGACTGGTTCTCGAGTTTTCAAGATCTCGATGGAGGAGTTGTTTTGCTAGGCGATAACACCGCCTGCAAAGTACAAGGGATAGGTTCAATCCGTTTGAAGTTGTATGATGGGACGATCAGGGTGCTAACAGACGTTCGGTATGTTCCGGACTTGAAGAAGAATCTCATTTCACTTGGAGCCTTTGATGTGAAAGGCTACAAGATTACGATGATGGGTGGAGTGCTAAAGATAGTTCGAGGGGCGCTCATTGTGTTGAAAGGTAACCGAAAAGGAAACTTGTATTTCCTAGACGGTTGCGCAGTCACAGGGAGAGCAGCCGTTACTACCAGCTCAGACGAAGACGATGCATCCAAGCTATGGCACATGCGCCTAGGGCATGCTGGCGAGAAGGCCTTACAGGGTTTAGTAAGGCAAGGCTTGTTGAAAGGGGCCAAGACAGGGAAAGTTGGCTTCTGTGAGCATTGTATATTGGGCAAACAGACTCGAGTCAAGTTTGGCACTGGAGTTCACCGCACAGAGGGGATTCTTGACTATGTTCATTCAGATGTTTGGGGGCC
The DNA here is from genome assembly GCA_020567845.1 of Rhododendron henanense subsp. lingbaoense. Lineage (NCBI taxonomy): Eukaryota > Viridiplantae > Streptophyta > Magnoliopsida > Ericales > Ericaceae > Rhododendron > Rhododendron henanense. The sequence goes on from CM036317.1 coordinate 2,471,607, forward strand.
GACCAAAAATGCAACTTTGGGAGGCAAACGATGGTTCGTGACATTCATTGATGATTTCTCCAGACGTGTCTGGGTTTATACCATGAGGCACAAGTATGAGGTCCTTCCACTCTTCCTTCAGTGGAAGAAAATGATGGAGACGCAGACAGGAAGGAAAATCAAGAAGTTGAGGTCAGATAACGGTGGCGAGTACAAGTCGGATCCTTTTCTCCAAGTCTGTCAGGAGGAGGGGATAGTCAGACACTTCACAGTTGCGGGGACGCCGCAGCAGAATGGAGTAGCAGAACGCATGAATCGCACTTTGGTGGAGAAAGTTCGGTGCATGTTGTCAAATGCCGGGCTTAGCAAGGCGTTCTGGGGCGAGGCTGTCAAATATGCCTCCCACCTTGTCAACCGTTTACCGTCAGCAGCAATCGGAGGGAAGACTCCGATGGAGGTATGGTTTGGGAAACCAGTTACAGATTATGATTCGTTACATGTTTGGGGTTGTTCTGCTTACTATCATGTAACTGAGTCCAAGTTAGATCCACGAGCCAAGAAAGCTGTTTTCTTGGGTTTCACTTCAGGCGTTAAGGGATACAGGCTCTGGTGTCTCAAGTCTAGGAAGGTGATTCTAAGTAAGGATGTCACTTTCGACGAATCTGCTATGCTACAGCAGGTTCCTTCCAAGGAGAATGTGGAGCCGAATGCACAGCAGCAGGTGGAGCATTCAGAACAGGCGGAGGTTGAGACTCCCATTGTTCCAACCAAGACTGTTCAGACAGTCAGCCGTCCTGAGGATCAACCCGTTGATCAGGACGTCGTTACCGAAGAGGAGGCTCCATTACAGGAAATACCACAGCAGCCAGAATCCATTGCAACCAGCAGACCGAGGCGGGAAATCCGGAAACCTGCTCGATATGCTGATACAGTAGCTTATGCACTTCCAGTGACAGATGATGATGTCCCCTCCACTTACCGGGAGGCAGTGCAGTGTACAGAAGTTAATAAGTGGAAAGAGGCGATGGATGAGGAGATGGGTTCACTCTCCAAGAATCAGACTTGGGATTTGGTTCAACTTCCCAAGGGCAAAAAATCTATTGGCTGCAAGTGGGTTTATGCGAAGAAGGAAGGTACAGGATCTGAGAAAGTCAGATTCAAAGCAAGATTGGTAGCCAAGGGTTACGCACAGACGGAGGGGATCGACTACAACGAGGTGTTCTCCCCTGTCGTCAAACATTCGTCAATCAGGATCTTGCTGGCATTGGTAGCACAGTTTGACCTTGAGTTAGCCCAACTCGATGTCAAGACCGCTTTTCTACACGGAGATCTGGATGAGGAGATTTACATGGCTCAACCAGATGGTTACAGAATTGCAGGAAAGGAGAATTGGGCTTGTAAATTGAAGAAGTCGCTATACGGGTTGAAACAGTCGCCGAGACAGTGGTACAAGCGCTTCGATCGGTTTATGATGGAGCAGGGGTACACAAGAAGTCACTTTGACCATTGTGTTTACTTCTGCAAACTCCGGGATGGATCATTTGTCTATTTGCTCTTATATGTAGATGACATGTTAATTGCATGTAAGAGCAAGGTGGAGATTGACAGACTGAAGGCTCAACTCAGTAAGGAGTTTGACATGAAGGATCTCGGGGAGGCAAAGAAAATACTCGGCATGGAAATTCAGCGGGACATGGCGAAAGGCACAGTTTGTTTGACTCAGACGCAGTATCTGAAGCGAGTGTTGCAGAGATTTGGGATTGACGGGAAAGCCAAACCTGTCAGTATACCTTTGGCCGCTCATTTTAAACTTAGTGCATTGATGTCGCCGCAGATGGAGGACGAACGGAAGCAAATGGCTCAGGTTCCCTACGCCAATGCAGTGGGAGCTTTGATGTATGCTATGGTTTGTACGAGGCCAGACATTTCACACGCAGTTAGCATGGTCAGCCGATACATGCACAATCCAGGGAAACAACACTGGCAGGCTGTGAAATGGATTCTACGGTATCTTCAGGGTACTGTGGATGTTGGATTGAAGTACGAGAGAAACAGAAAACTTGGTCAGCATTTGGTTGGTTACGTGGATTCTGATTATGCTGGTGACCTAGATAAGCGACGGTCGACTACAGGGTATGTGTTTACACTTGCTGGAGGGCCAATCAGTTGGAGGTCAACGTTACAGTCAACGGTGGCTTTGTCTACTACAGAGGCAGAGTATATGGCAGTGACAGAGGCTTTCAAGGAAGCTATTTGGGTACATGGTTTGATTGAGGACTTGGGAATTGTTCAGAAAAACGTGGAGGTTTTTTGTGACAGTCAGAGTGCCATCTGTTTGGCGAAAAACCAGGTTCACCACTCCCGCACCAAGCATATCGATATCCGGTTTCATTTCATCAGGGAGATTGTAGAGGAAGGGGATGTTCTTCTTCAGAAGATTCCGACTGCAGATAACCCTGCGGATATGCTCACCAAAGTGGTTACAAGGATCAAGTTCCAACATTGCTTGGACTTGATCAACATCTCTCGAGCAGTGCGCGCCTAAGGGCGCAGAGGGGCAGTGTTGATTCAATGATTGTCGCCAAGGTGGAGATTGTTGACTTTTGTGGCTCCAACCCACGCTTGCATTTACTCAGCAGACAAGGAGCCTCCCAAATCCTCATCTGATATCCTCCAGTATCCTTCAGCCTCCTTTGGAGTAAATGAAGGGAGACTTTCGTGGCAAAGGAACAGGGTCTCATCTGGCTATAAATGGAGATCTTTGGTTCAGAGTTTTGTATCAGAAATCAGAGAGAAGAGAGTGATACACGAGTGGATTGTGAGGCAATACTGTGTGAGTTGAGTGATTGTTGTAATACTCCTCCAGTAAATATAGTGAATCCGCTGCCCCTCCGTGGACGTACCCGATTATTGGGGAACCACGTAAATCCTTGTGTTTCTCTGTGTTGTGTGTTTGTGTTTGCTTGGTTTAACTCTGATTTAGCACTACAGGATCTAAGTTTTATAGGGGTTAAATTGAGGCGGGGTAAGTTTTGCAGGTGTGCCATCATGGGTATTGTCTTCGGTCATTGAGTTATGTGTTAAGTCTTTGGTAAGTGAAATGAGGGCGTACGTGTCAAGGAGTATTTGGGGTACACAATATTTGCTTCGAACTCTGCATATCATGTCATAGGGCATTTTGGATTATGGTTTGTACCTACAAATGGGTGTCTAATTCTACATAGCATGGGTGGTGTATATTTCAAGGGTCATTTTGTCTATTTGTATTAGATCTGCTAAGCCAATCGGACCATGTCTGCTGTTGTGGTCATCTTTGGGGTCTCGGTCTATTCTCATGTCGATGATGCTGTGCCAAATGCAATGCCAACCTTTAATTTTGCGGATATAACAAGGAATGCAAGGCCTTGCTCTGCATTCCAACTAAGTAATTCGACCATCCGGCCACTTGCAGTCTCAATGGCATCAACCGATCATCATAAGTTTCATAACAGTTTTCTTTGTGTTGTCCTTCACTTGATTGCGTTTGCAGTTTAAGCCTGAGGAAATAACAGCTATTATGAATGACTTTGCTGAACCTGAAACACTTGCACCAACTGGCTTGTACCTTCGTGGCACAAAAATATATGGTGATCCAAGGAGAAGCAGGGGTTGTCATAAGAGGAAAGAAGGTAATGAGGCAATTGACTCAGATACTATTTCTTTCATGCTCTGTTCTTATATAAAGAAAGCATTTTCAAATGTTTCAACTCTGAACCGGTTAGTTGGGATGCGGTTCTCTGCACGAGTCGTTATTGCCACCATGACCTGGTTCCGTGTTTGCAGAGTTGAATCAATGCCAGTTTGTGTTCTCTTCGCTGGTATCTAGTAGCTTGCCTTTTCACTTAATTGACCAAATTACCGTGTACCTATGAGCTCTATTGTCCTGATTTGCGTAAACACGGATCTTTTTGATATGTTGTATAGAAACAGGAAAGCGAACGCAGTGTATCACATTGCCTAAATATGGTACTCGATCAGTTTTATTTGGGCTACTAGACGTCCAGTAGATATATGTTTTTCCGCAAAAGCACATTTTTACTGTTTTTCCACTTTTTGTGCATAGTGACCACTTTTTACCATTTTTCCTGTCAAATCTGTACTCGCAGTCTCACTAGATTTTATTTGTAATTTCCCTGTAAAAATAGAAAAACTACCATGTTTTGAAACAAGCTTAATCTATTAGTGATAGACTGTAAGACTGATAGTCTCGTAAGCTAGACCACCTTTTTTTTCTTCAAATTACCCCATATTTTTCATTTCTTTGATCTTATTAGAATTCTTCTTGTCACATAGGTGACAGTTGAAAAGAAACTAAACCTTTGAGGCCCATAAAGTACCTATTTTATTAACAATTAGTACTAGAATCTAAAAAGCACCTGAATAAAGATTGTTAATACAGTATTAAGTTAGTTGAAGAGGTAGGTATGTCTGAACTCACTAATAAATGAAAATTGTACTTCTGACTAAACAAACCTTTTATTATATTTTTCTTTTTTCACTGCTCCCTTTCAAACTTATTTTAGCACCTGAACTCTCTAACTAACTAAATGTGTGTTGCTCAATTATTACTGGTTTGGTCTTGGATAACCACCAAATCAGCCTCCTACCCAACCCTTGGCCCTTATTATAAGGCTCATTTGTGTGTAAATCTAATACTATCTTCATAATTCATCTGTTACATATTGTATAATCGTAGTTCAATTGATAATGAGGTACGCACAAATTAGCTCGGACACCTACGTCATCACAAAACATATTATTTAGTTGAACAATGCTACGTTCACGAAGTCTTTTATGGGAATTGAAGTGATGAGTTCACAAAGAGGTTTGGAACCTAGTGCAAGTATTCAATGGATTTCTTCTAAAAGGTACTCGTATATACTTATGGGCACTTATACATTTGAATACGGATATAGCCGGAACTGTCTGATGGACAGTCCCCACAAAATAAAGAGGAGTGCAAGTACATCGAAATGATTCCTGACATATCCATGTCCAGATCTATATACATTATAAGTCTATGTATACAGCCTTTTCATATCTTGTTTGTTTTGATTGTGTAGTACATATGCCCATTAGGTGGCCTAATGATGATGTTAATACTTCTACCATCGTTTGGAAGACATCCAAATCCATTTTACGGCTACCGAAACCAGTTAAAAAACAAAACAACCTAATAAAGTAAGAAGTGATTGATCACCATAAATACTGAAAATTTGAACTACCTATCGTAGTCAAATAGCCTATTACTCCCTCCGTCCCTAATTAATTGTCCATGTTACTATTCCGGACATTTTTCAAAATTATTTATATCTTCCAAAGTATAATATTTTTTATATGCAATATGGATCTTGTTTGATAGATCTCGATTGATTCTATTAGACAAAATTTTGAAAATTATGAAAAAAAGTATAAATTAAAAGATATAACTCATTTAAAAAAATTTGGAAAAAGTGAAAGTGGACAGTTAATTAGGGACGGAGGGAGTAGTATTAAAGAAGCCGCTAGATTATGACCTATATTGAGAGGTCTATTATTTAGGCTACCTAATTAAGAAAGCTGCTTCTTTTTCTTTTTGAAAACTCAAGTGTCCGAGGTCGCTTACGGCTTACGCACACCTCAACTTGCGGGAGTCCCAATTAAGAAAGCTTCTTGCCAAACATTTGATCAGTTAATTGAAGAACAAGACCCAAAGATTGTGTTTGGATCATGAATCTATCAGCGAATGTGAATGGAAAACTTAACATCATAAAAACATAATGAAGTTGAAGAGATAATTTTATTTCTTCAATTTTGCAGTTATTTTTCTTTTTGTCAATTTAAAGACTATAGTTCTTTACAAATCCCAGAACTAAACACATTCTAAAGTTGTTATGGAACTACCCAACTCCCACTGTGATAAGCCGATAAGCAAACAGCAGTGCCATATTCTCCTTAATTCTATAAAGCACTATACACGTAGGAATAAGTCATCTCATCGCATGAAAAAAAAATTCGATACAATTGATATTTCTAACGCCCTCTCATTCTCACATGGAGAGTGAGAGGTGGTCTCCTGTACCTATAGGTAACACCCCATGTGAAAGAAGCGTTACAAATAACTGTTGTATTAAAAAATTTCTCGGGATACCGAGAAATTATATGTCACATGATTTTAATTTCACTTAAAAGAACAACAAGCATTTTAGTTCGGCTCAGTTCTACTATAATCCCTACAAGTTTCTTGACTCACTTGTACATTTGGGACCCATACATTCAGGTGAATCTAAGCCATTAAGTTAACCTTAGCAGTTTTCTTGAAAAACTTTCATGGACCAAAAATTTTCCGGGTCGGGTTACAATTGAGATAACTCCCGTTTGCAAGTGATTATTTAGTGCTCTCCAAGTGCAAGTAATAATTTTTCCTTGTTTGGACATTTTGGTTGTTTTGTGTGTAAAATTATTGTTACTTGGCCCATTATTGTTTCTACGATATTCTTCCTTCGTTTTCTTCTATGTTAATTTTCTCTGGTTGATTAGCAAAATGATATATAGAAAAGGACAAAAGGAAAAATCCCTATCAACCTAGGCACCGAAAGTCGAAGTTGTGGGGGATGCAACTTTCTTCACCTTTATTTTTATTACCTTTTATTTTCTTTAATTTTATTCTTCCTTTTCCTTAAAAGAATAAAAAAAACCAAGCATAAAGAGAATTTTGCCAAAATTTCTCCATTCTTTTGTATAGGTCAGCAGACTTTACATATTGTAATCAAGTTCTTGTTCAATCAACTATGACCCCAAAAACTAATAACAATTGATCACCACCATCGTAATAAAAAAATAATGCACCAATAAGACCACCATTTGGTCTTGGAAACCATATGACAGAGTCTATGATTCATTGTTTGGGAAATTACTTTAAATGTCTGAGGGTGCTCGGGCAATCTTACGCACACCTTGATTTATTTTTGGAGGACCAATTTCACCTTGTACGAGCAGGGCGCTCATTTAAAGTAAGGGCAAAGCCACTGGCCGTACAAGAGTCAATATATAACACCTAAAAGGTTGCGAACTTGTGACCAAAAAGGAAGCAAATTTCTAAATTTCAAGTCTTGATTATGAGGCCTGTTTGGAAAATTTATAATGTTGCACTCTTCTTTATCAAATTGGAGGCAAAATTTGAAAGCTTAACGAACTTCATAAAATAGTTTGGACTTGGTTTATTATGCAATAGACAGATATATTGAGTGAGCGAACTGTAAATCTCCAAAATCGAATAGGTTTATTAGTCTTGGTCCTTGATGATGAAATATCAAAATGTTACAAAACAGAGTGCGAGAGAGAAAAATGTATTACAAACATCCTTATCATTTTCTTGGTAGGCAATGGATTTCCAACCCTGGGCATACATGGTGATTGGTGTGTAGCTCAACATTGAGTTTGTTCTCTTTTTCTTTTTCCTTTTTTCCCCTAGAAATAGAAGTGCATGAATGGTACCTTGTCACTTTCGCAAGAGAGTATTGTCTTGCCAAACCACGCGACTGTCTTTAGGGGACCGCACTACGCCTATATCCAGACCGAAGCCGAAGTCTCACTATGTGAGGATATTGGGGTGTTAGGTGTATGTTTAGCCACATTGAATTTGTTCTCATGGTGTAGTGAAAGAATCAACTTTTCTTGCTATTGAAATCCACAACGAGAAACATATAGAATGACATGGGAAAGGAACAAAATGATATGGAGGAATACCATAATTCCATTAACAGAAAAACACTATCATAAGCTCACCAAAGTAAGATTCACCAATCCTAGGGAATAGAAAATTTTCACCGCCTGCATCTGATCATTGGTTGAATCCAAAAAAAAAACCCTTTTCCCCCATCCACAGCTAGCCCAACATCCTCCACAAAACCTAATTCCAACTTTTGGGACTTGGAATCCACCACAGCACATGTTGCTTGTGCCTCCTAGTTAATCCACTAAGCACATGGAATGAAAAAGCAAAGCTAGAAGATTTAACTATAGAAAAGACACATTCAAGATTTATCTTTTGAAGCATTTGTAAGGTTTAACACAAGAGTTCGATTTTGTTCATCCTTGCCATATGCGATTTTGAGACATGAGCTATTAGCAGAAGTCAAACAAAAACAAGAAGTCCAATTTTGTTCACCTTATCCATATACAGTCATTTTCATTAGGTTGAAAATGTACAGGCCCATAGAATCTTCACACTTATTTTTCACATAAGATGAAACGACTATTATTTGCTCGTGTTTAATGAGGGTGGTAAACTTCAGCTGGATGTAACTCATAACAGCAATCGTATTAATCTTTTTCCATCTTCCTTTTCTCTCTATTTTCTCGTACCCTAATTAGATTGTTTCATTGATAAGTCAACTGTCCGGACCAGCTTATACCCTAATCAGACTTTTATTAACCACAAAGTACAACAAAAGTACCATCATCCACTGTTCCCCAATAATATACAAATGGATTAACCAAAACAGAATAGAAGCTGCAATATATGAGCTTTCTTAACTATATAGACATCAGTTTCTGTTCTATATGCATATTTAGCCAATTAAAGAAGGGGGGAAATGACAATTATATATAGAGACCTAAAATCAGAAATATTGGGAGAAAAGGGCTTCTTTTTTCTCCCCTAAGAAAAACCCATTGAATTTCTACCCTTGTAACTTCAGTCTTCAGCTGTAATAGAAAATGACATGCAGAAAATTAACCTTTCTTTTGAACTAGATCTTCCTTTCTTCCTTGCTTTCCTCCTTGTTACTGTCAGCTCCATCTACCCCAACACCAAAAAATTCCAAAAGTTCCAACCAAAAAAACTAGGTATGTATTCACTACTGGTTACCTCCAAACCAGCATTGCTTTTCGTGATCAAGATTTCACTGAGCAATATATAGCTGATCAAGCTGCATTTTCTGAAGCCACGCCCCCAGAACAGATTGGTCGATCGGTTCAATCTCAGAGTTCAAATCCAACCCTTTACCCGAGGATCCAACGCCAGTGCCTAAGACCATTTTTTCAGGATTTTCCTTTACTTCTTGCGGAGATTCTTTGACAAGTGATTGAACCCACGACAAATCCGGCTCCTCTCCTCCTCCTCCATTATTTCCAAGCTCAAATGAAGATCTCCGAAGCCCACCACATTCATCAGCATTCACAGTCCAATCCGGCTTGCCATTGGAAGATCGCCATTTTGCCCAAGAATCACCATTTTGACCAACAATGGCAGCAGAATTGGAGCCAAGATCATGGGAACTAAGGCTGCGAAACTCCTGTTGTATTGGAACCCTTGAGCTCATCGGTGAGATGGGGTCCGCTATTCGAGGAGACATTCTTCCCGGAGATTGAACTCCAAATGAGCCTTGCAATAGAGGGTGATCGATGTTTTTCGGAGAGAAATTCGTATTATGAAACTGATTGAAAACCGCGGACTTGTGTGTAGGGGAGAAAACAGCCGACGATGCCAGCAACGCCTGATCAGAGTACTGTGAAGAAGAGCTCTCTGCAGAAAAGAGCTCTTCAAGGCTCGGAGGGTTTAAAGAGAAAGAACTGATTCCTGGCTCTCTCAGCCGGGACAGTTCATTCAGAAGTTGTTGTTGTTGCACATCGTAATCGTAATCCGACAACAAATCTAAGTCCTCAACCAAAATGTCTCTAGCATTGAAAGATGATCTCAACCGACTAGACTGAAAACAACCCATGTTCGAAATTCCATTGGAAGATGGAGACATGGGTGGCGTAAACGGCGAGGGAGGCATTAAATTAAAATCAGAAGACCGAGGGGATGGAACGGCAGAACCCGTTGAAACAAACAAGGGTCTCAGTTCCTCTTGTTTGTGGGCGAAAAAGCACACTCTTCTATAGCAATTCGTTCCGTCTTTACAAAGCCGGGTCCTGTACTGAGCCGGGTGGAGCCAACACTCGAAAACGCCATGAGCATATTGGCACATATCGCCTCTTCTGCATGCCCCTTTTCGGAAATCAGGACAAGGGACACAACTGTAATGGTATTTTCTCGGATCCCTCCGACGGGCATTTTCGCCCGGATGGACAAACGGGCATTCAGTCCAATCATGGGAGTAGGCCCGCGAACAAGGCCGGATCTTGAAGGAGAACATACGGAACTCATCCGTCGAATAAATGCCGTTCTTGATATCCGGCAATGATGGGTCGATCGGGTATTCTTTCTTCTCCACAGGAGAGGAAATCAAGACATCGTTGTACTTTGGACTCTTCGGGGAAGAATTTGAGTCCGAACTCGATGATACGGACCTATTGTCCGGGGATGAGGAAAGTGGTGGAGAATTAGGACTTGAACTTGATATGGTTTTTGACACCCTTAGGAGATCCTCAAGCATAAATTTCAAGTAAGGCAACTTTGGGGACACTAGAATAACATCAACAGGAAAATGACCGTTAGCATCGGTCAAGTTACTATCGGCACCTGCTTCTAAGAGAAGTTTCACAACCTCTACCGCGTTTTCAGAACCACCGGATGCAGCACAATGAAGGGCGGTGGGCTTATCAAGGCCACAAGTTCGATTTACATCGGCACTAGACAAAGAAAAAATCAGTTTCATGACATCAATGCTACCATAAGTAGCAGCAACCATTAAAGGAGTTCTATGGTCAAGAACCATTTGTTTTGACCCCTTCTTCTTCCGACCATACCATGAATCGACCTCATCAATACCCGAAAGATCATGCTCAATACAATGTTTGAAGCCATTGACATCATTGTTAGCAGCAAATTCAAGGAAATTGTTAGAACTGTCTTTGGTTTCAACTGTCAAGTTGTTCATGTCTATATCAAATCGTTCGTCACGCTGATCCACAAAACCTGCTTTCATTTGCTAGAAAGTCCAACTGCAAACAAAACCACAAGACCCAATAATCGGAATCAAACTACAAAAAACAGCCATCATATTCACACGTCGAATCAAAATATCATTTCCAAAACATAAGCCATGCTTCCTCACGATTTAACTTGATCTATTTCACTTATCACCGATAAAGGGACAAATTACTCTTCTTAGGACAGGCACAGAGAGTTTCAAATGACGTCTACTAATCCTCGAAATTACTAGCCGATACTGAGGGAGGGAAAAAAAACCCAGAACCCTATATGAGAAACACGATATAATCACATCAAAATCTAAGAATGCATAAGAAACAATAGAGGTATATAGCAATAATAAAGATAAGCACTAAATAAATGGCCACCATTCAAACAAAATGAGAGTCTGCTATTACTTGAAAGTTGAAATGATTGCAAGTTTTGGAGGATATTAATGGAGAATAGGCAATGAAACTACCTTATTATACAGATTTAGACAAAGGGCTGTGTTAAGACAGTGCCAAAATTGGAAAATGCAAAAAAAATAAGCATATATCTAAAAGGAATCTCTGCAAAATGGGAGGTTTCATATTCTTAGGATTAATAGAATCAAATAAAAGATAGGATAAGGTTTGTTGTGTCAAAAAAAAAATTCTGAATGACAAGATTGTCTGAAAGCATCGGATGATTTCCCACAAGAAAAAAAAGAAAAGGAATCAACATTCAGATAAGAGTTTTTAAACGTTAAGAATAATATGACCTGTTTGGCCGGTGAGAACTATTTAGAGATGTAACAAACAGAAATCTTGAAGACCAGGCTGAATTTTCGTACAAAAATTAGCTTACAAAATCAATGCAATTTCCAGTGTTCTTATCTTTTTTCATTTTTATATTTTCTACCCTTTAAGCTATTAAAAAAGAGAGTTCCGTTTGGTTCACTTGTGTATGCGCTTAAAATAAGGAATAAACAAGAATTAAGCGAGGGCTACCAAACGGGTCCTAAACTATGTGGCTTGATTAATTAAAAAAAAGATCTTTCCTACTCAATTCTTGGAAATCAAAACAACCTAAAGATAATCATCGAATTTTCTTGGGAACCAAACAAATGACAAAGAAAAAGAATCTCATTCTAAATAATAAACCGCTAAATGCATAAAAGAAAGTGAAAAGACTCGAATTCATCATTTCCAACAAGGAAAAGTAATTAATCAAAGGGACATGTCTTCTAGTCAATAAAAAGAAATGGAAAACAACATTGGAAAATCACCAATTTTACCAACAGGAAGATTACAGAACAGAATAGCAGAAGAAATAACTAAAAGAATGATCAATTTAAGCGTGTTGTAAAACTACCAAGCAATAAAGAATCAAGATACACCTATACAAGTAGAGAGAGAGAGAGAGAGAGAGAGAGCTGAAACAGGTTAAGAAGGAAGAAAACATGAGAGAGAGAGAGAGTCGTACCCAGTGTTTGTACTCCCAGTTAATAGCAACAACAAAGCAAGAAAGACTGCATCTTGGAGAGAGAGAGAGTAGGAGAGCTCAGCGCAGATCTACGCAGAGAAATTATGGAGAAATCAAGGGAGAGAGGAAGAGATTACACGATGATGAAGAGAGAATGAGAACGAGAAAGTTGTGAGCTGATGACAAGGAGAAGAGCTCTGCTTTTATATTCTTCTTTCTCCCTTCGCTAATTTCCTATGCCCCTCTCTTCTGTGAATAAAATTTGCTTTATTTAATAGCACCCCCACTATAGAGTATTCTTTGTCCTATTTTTTGGGTTGGAAAAATCGCCTATCCAATTGAAGGTTCACATGAACAAAATACATAAATGCATGTGTCCAATAATTTGGAATAAGGATTATATCTCATGTTTTGTTTTAAAAATCAGGTGTTCAGACTAGCTTACGGAGACTAAATCCACCATCCACTTGTAGTACGTACCCAGTTAGAGTCGGTTTGGCTCTAAAGTTTCTAACATCTGATTGGAATTTTTGCACCTGAAATCTTTGGGAGAGCAAAACGTCTCAGGATAATCGTCAAGTCAGACCAACTTAAGCCCTTAGGCTTAAGGATTGTCTCATGTAACGCTGTTGTGATTCTTTTATGTGACATTATAATAAGATCAATCATGATATCATTTAACGACTCAAATCATTGACTCTTAATGATATTGAAGTACCATTAATCGTTCATGCAAAAAGATTAATTTGATCAGACATAAATATTGACTTACTCAAATTACTTGTGTTTTATTAGCAATATACATTTTAATTACTTTGACAATAAATATAGTTCGTTCTAATGGATGCCAATTAAATCAACCTGGTTTTTTTGCATAAATACATATCAGAAATGTTAGGGACAAAGAAAATTTATCCCAAAAAGAGCAACTAGTGGTTGAGAATCACTTTGATGTGTGTGACCCAATCATCAAAGTGATTCTAACCACTAATTGTTTGTTTCGGGGTACTTTCGGGGTAAGTTTTCTTTGTACCTAGCATTCCCAAATACATATACGTCCATTGCGTTTTCGACCAATGTGGTTCATTTTGATGGATATCGTCAAATATACATAAATAACATGCATATCGAGATTTATAAAAGGAACAATTCGAATCTTCTAAGTAGATTGTAGTCAAATTTATTTTACACTTGAATGACTCTAAATCATGACTCCATGGTGAGTTTGTTTAATGTGAATCCATATTAATGGTCATAACGGTTACTTTATTAAATTGAGTTTCATAAACATTTACCTTGAGTAGTAAATTAATTAGAAAACTATTAGTTGCTGATTATTCCAATTACTTGTATGCAATGAGGCCGTTTATGTAACGGAACTAATAATGAAGGAATGCATGATCATAAAATACATTAATTACGGGATTAATAGTGATAGTGATCACGTCAATAATATAACCCTCCCTGTTGTGTTGAATATTCAATACTTCGAGTGACTCTCCGTTGAATATTCACATTACATGGAGTAATATATTTGGATGTCCATATTCGATCAAACAAACAAGCCAATTACGATTTAGTTTTGTATTTTGCTTCGTAAATAAATAGACCAAACCAAATTTTAGCGGAGTAATTCTATTCTCTATAACACCAATTTCTTTTCACACCCATTTAAAGTTATTTGTAGAGTCCAAGAATTCCCTCATCGTCAACAAATCCTACACTAAATCATTTATGCTCACCCAATCGCGGCCACACCAACACTCACTTCCGGCAGCCGTGTGCTGCCTCTGGCCGTCGAAAGTCGCCAAGTACGCTCTGATAATTGTCATCTCTGGCAATCGCAGCTGCGGTTGTCACCATCTCTGTTTCTCCGGCAAGACATCAACACAAACGGCCTAGAAAAAATTTAACATCACCTGTGGAATGGAAGAAATAATTGGTCAAGTTTATACCTTGGCCTTGTTCCACCAAGTTTTTTTGGGGGGTTTCTTGTTTTGCTCTTATTCAATTTTTTTTTCGTGTTTGTTAATTTTGCGTCTAATCTTTGTGGATTATTGATTCTTCAGAAAAGTAAAAATTATGACTTTTACCCAATTTTTTTTGAAAACATCCAAGATAAAGCCAAGCACGCAAGCTTTTGGGGCTTTTTGTTGGATATTTCCGAAAGTATTTGGGTTAAAGGAGAAATTTTTTAAGTTTTTCTCGTCTAGACGAATCAATAATCCTTCAAGATTATTTGTCAAGAGAACACACACGGGAAAATATCATGTTTCTTTAATTCATCTCATCTCACTTTTTCTTGAAAATCTATTTTACGTATAATATTTCCAACACCTGAACGAAGCCTTATGCGGATTAAAATTGGAATGGGTAGGTGGCCTCCGCCAATGAGGAGGCTCGAAAGAGCAAAGGGAGCGGATTTCCGGCCGGGGAGGAGTGAATTGTGGTTCTATCACTGATGCGGGCTAAAAAGCATGGCGCACCAACGACCGAAAAATACAAGAATTGTGTATTTTATTATGCTCACTTTGGGGATATGAAACTAATAAATTTACCAAAAAAAGAGAATAGAATTGGATCTCTCCTAAAGGAACTGCTGTATTGGTTGGTGAATTTGTAGATCACTTTTGGGAGAAATTTTTCAGTGCCGAGCGGCCACCACGTGGTGTCCGTTCGGTGAATCCAGGTCGTCCATTTCGCTCGGATTTGTAGAGAGAAAGAGGAGAGAGAGTGTTGGGGTGAGAGGAGAGAGAGTGGTTCAATCTGGACCGTCTAATACACTTTTGGACGGCTCGGATGTGTTGCTCGGGTACCAAGTCAGCCGGGTGACGTGGTACCCACCCGACCCCCAAAAATTTACTCACTTGAAAAGAGACTATTACTTTAATAGAGATCGTCAAGAGGGTGTGTTCTACTAACACAAATAAAATAATTTTTTTTTAAATAAAAAATGATGTATTGTGAGAGAACGACATGCCTCGTAAAGCGGAAAATAACTCAAATAAGTACTAAAAAATAAGAACCTTAGCGTAACGTAAGGCCATAATCTTAAGTCGCACACAAAAAAATCATAATAATCGAAGGTCATTTGATATTTTTAAAATTACAAGTTGTAGAGAACAAGTATCTCAATATCAAACCCGACGTAAGGCCATACTTATAATCATTAACTCAATCAATAACCCATTAAAAAGACAAATAATTTAGAATACCCCCATTCAAGGGAAAAAAAATTCTTTTGGCACGGATTAACCTCTTGCCCTCCTATACGAAAGTGTATAATGGTGGCCTATTGAGAAAATCCAGCTGGTTGATATATTGTTTTTGGATCAATATCGATATTCCTTCCGATTCAGAGTTTCAATTAAACTTTATTTTTTTCATTGCTTACAAAAAAAAAAGTGTTCAAAAAACTTATTTAGCGATATCTGCTGAACTTATTTTGACGTAACTTATATTAGCAACGAGGTCTAAAAATTGAACAAACCCGATTATCAAAGTAGACTCGAAAACACCCATGAATGCTAGGGACATAACGGTCCCAGAGAGGATCTAATTCAAAATTTTGGGGCCCTAGCAGTTCACTAAGGATAGTGAAAACACAAAATGGCCAAATAATAATGTTGTAAAATCGAATTCCTGTGTGAAAGAACTCATTGGGGAACTATGGTGTGTAGTGACTGGGGCTCTGTTTGGACTGTTTAATGTGAAAAATGACTTATATTTATTTCTCACTCGCAATGGATAACTACCAAAGCAATCATATACCTCACAAGAAATAGTAGTTTAATTACTTATTTTCTCAATATGGTCATCACTTACAAAACTAAACTGCAATAAGTGCTTTCCCATTAATGTACCTAAAATTAACTTTAGTCTAGTGTTGGATGCACTTCTCTCTCAATGTGCATGGATCATATTAATGGATGGGTGTTAAGCCTTCATTTTCAGGAACCCAGGGATTGACCTAACTGGCTCAAGGCCCGAGACTTATCAGTTATCTTAAGGTCACATGTTCGAAACCTCTTAAGTGTTAGTATCAATTTCTTTGAGGCCAGTTCCTACAGAATTTTGCTCTGACTTTAGTTGAGACTCCCGCAAGTGGCATGGGCGGTGGAATTGATTTACAGAATTAGTCGAGGTGCACGTAAGCTGAGCCGTATGCATGACCTTTTAAAAAAAGCTTTCATTTTCAGGGCTAAGAGGTGGACCTAATGAAAGGGTGCATAAGTTCTCCTTCTGATAAGGGCAACTCACCCCCTTAACTCACTGCAGATTTGGATTTCAGAATTAGTATTATGGACAAAGAATTGGAAACAACAAACTGAAAATGAGTCTTACCCAAATAAAGCAAACTTTTGATTTGATTATTAATGGTAGGGCAAGTTACGTTTTTTGAATGTGACATCAAAGTATGGCCTTCCCTTTTAGGGGTAACTAAGTTGGTAACACAACCCTTATCAATGGCACACTTGGTAAAGCCTCATTATTTGGATGGCTTTCAATCACAAGATGGGTTATTTTCATTCGGCCTAACTTTATTATTGCATTGTTTTCCATAAAAGATACTACGTCGTATATGAATTTTTGCTTGGTTTGCGTCAAATCATTTTAGATATTTTTTTTTATAATCAGGTGTCCAAAGACTCCAAACCAGCTTACGCGCACCTCAACTAATTTTGGAAGACCAATCTCACCGCCCACTTGTAGGGATCCCAATTAAAGTCAGAGCAAAGGTCAGTATAAATTGACCCAAAGGAGTTGATAGAGAAATTTTGAACCTGGTATCTTAGGAGGAGGAAAAGCCCTAAAGTCCCATCCATGCCTCGACCACTACGCCAAGCCCCCTAAGATTAATTGTTTTCGATAATTTTTTCGTCAAGATGACAAGAGAAATCTAAAAATTATAATTAATTACTATAAAGGTTTACTGAAGAAAAGATAGAACAAAAGGGGCAGATTTTTTGTAATACTTTTTTTTCTATTTTAAACATTTTTAGGTTAGATTCATAGTTTTTTTTTTTTTTTGTTTCTTTGCTCTAGTCTAGTCTGTCTAGACGAATAAATAATCTATAAAAAATTGACATAAAATTGATTAATAAAAACTTGGAACAAGAACCCAACCACCCATACTCTTTTCATGTGGTGGTTTCTGATTCGAATTTTTCTCAAATCAAACATTTGGAATTTTTCTATTTCAAACTGATTTATCTCTCCAAAGGAAAAAAAAAAACATTTTAGGGAGTAGTCTATTGTGTGATGAAAGCAAGCATGCTCATTGTTTAACAAGGACTACTGCCCCACCCGACAGGATAATTTGGATAGTGGGACCCATCTCAGGAGGTATTAGGTCAAAATTCATCCAGATGGGATGACTTCAACCATCAGATTTGTCAATGCATTTTTCAGTAAAACCTGTCCAAATTAATCAACCGATTTGGAAGATCAATGTCGTCCAGTAATAGCAGAAGACTCAATTCAAGTCCGACCAAAATTTAATTTATATGGTGAACAGCACGTGTTGGTCAGGACTCTTACATCTCGTTAAGAGGTCAGAAGTTCAAACGTACCCACTTGCGCGTGGGTGTTCTTTCCAAATAACTTTTCCTTTCTTTCTTTATTTCTACCCTATAATGGGTTTATTTCTCGAATTGGTTGAGTTGTTAGGTTTGATTGTCTCGCGAACTCTCTTAATTAATGTAGTGTCTTGGTTTTGTATTTTGTACATCATATTTAATGTAAGTGATCTCTTTTATCGATTGATAAAAAAAAGAAAGACACGCTTTGAATCATGACTCGAACTCGAGAAAAGCTCAACTATGAGATGGAAATGAACTTATTGCAATCCTTCATCTAGCTAAATTCCTTGGAAGCCCAATCAAATAAAAGGGATAGACCATTGGGCTAAGTTCAAAATCTCTGTTTCATGTTTTTGCCACTAAAAGATGGAATAAATAATCCAATGGGAATGACTATGCCCTTTTCTCATTTTAATTTATATTTTCACTCACAAAAACCCTTCAGCTAAATCTACTGTTCAAACTCTTTAGTAAAGTCTCCTTAATTATAGCCTAAAATCTATAATTAATCTACACACACAATTCACAATCTTAAAAACGCTACAATACGTCCGGTCACAGGAATAAATATTAACATTGAATGCATCAAAAACGCTACAACCACACTCAAACACAATACGTCCGGTCTTATAGCTTCTGTTTGATTGCACTTGAACTAAATATAGCACAACTATACTAATACTGAAATGCATACCGATCTAGTCTCTGGTGGTGTGAAATTTTTTATGTGGGAGACGCATGATTATTTATTCCCGTGATCCTATCATTCCATCCAAACGTGGATTTCTTCGATTAGAATCTATTCCACTCTTAAGAGTTTTTTCTTTTGATCTTTGACTTGCACTATTGCTGAATTCGTTTTGGTCCGTTATTGCGGTACGTGTTAAGAGCATGGGGTTCGTACAAAAGGGAATTCTCTAATTTTGCTTTATAACAAGGATTCTTTTCTCTGATTTTCAGATGTAATTCTTTTTACAGTAGTGTTATAGGGACCAACTGTTCCCATGCCGAAATCGCACCGACGGCTGCGCTGGGCCATCTCCGACCACTGGACGACCGATTCGAACAGTCAAAAAATTCTATTAAAAAAAAAAACGAGGGGCCCACGAAGGAATCAACGGCATCTGATGTGTATAGGGCTCCCTCGTTTTTGTTTTTTTAAAATTTTTTTGGACAGCTAGAATCGGCCGTCCAGTGGCTGAAGATGGCCCGGCGCGGCCGTCGGTGCGATTTCGGTATGGGGGCCGTCAGTCCCTATTGCTTTATTGTTCTTTTTAAGTGCCGGATGACTTTCTTGAATGAAATACTTCCCCGACCCAAAAAACAATGAAACATGGCCAAGGTGTAAACTTAACCCAGTCCAACCATGGACCAAGCAGACTGGGTTTGAACTGGGCCTAAAACGTAAATCCATAGTTACCTGATATTGTGAAAAGACCATCTTCAGTCATATGAGAAAAAAAACCCACCAACACAAAAGTGATGATGAACCATCTTCGTTCGAGCCGTGCCTTCGGGCACGAGTCGTCCTATAAGAGAGCCATCTTTTGAAATTTCCCGAGGAACTAGAACCTGATTATGTTCATAATCCCCTTCAAACTTCGTTTAGATTTTGGGAAGTTTTATCTGTTTTTATGAAAAAAATTTAAAGAAATTTCCAGACCAATTAAGAACAATATGTCAGGCTGCTTGGGTCTCACAAGGAGCAGGACCCGTTTTAGATCGATCCAGTACTAATCCCGAGCAATTATGAATACAATTTTTTCCATTGACCCCCAAATATTTGGTTTGTGAAATTTAATTCAAATAGAAAACATGCAGGTCAGCAGGTGGATGTTTTTATAAATAAATTGAAAGGATTTATACGAGGATAATAAAATATTTTGCCGCTAAAGATACAAGAGTGATGATTAGTTTTTTTTTTTTTTTTTTGGTTGCTAAAATTGGGATGTTTATCCTTTTGAGTACTAGTTATTTTACTTTTATAAGTTAATTTATAGTACATCTCTATTATTTTGCTCGTAATACATAGAGAACCGTTTTTCTTAAATTCGCATTGGTTAAGTTCATCTAGCTGAAGGGTTCAAAGTTCAAACTCTTGATCACCGCTAAGGACCACCAACTCCCTTAACATATACTGTATTAAGTAGATTTCTTGAATTTTCCTCAACAAAAAAACAAAAAGGTAGTAGTTGACCTCGAACTAATAAAACATTGACATTTCTTTCTACCTAACCGTGATATCAAAGCAACAAGTTGAGTGATAGTCAAGTTGAGCGTGTTAGATTTCTTGGAGGGTTCCAATTAACCTAAAATCAATTGGTTATAGGTGGAGTAACCTCTAGAATATATTAACCAAGCCTGGGTGGCTTAGATGAGCGATGTGAGATTAAGTCTAACACTTCCCTTCACGTGCAGCCCGGATGTACGTGGAGGTGCGAATTGAGGAAATCAGGATATCTGACTCGAGCGACCCCTCACGTGTAACCCGGATGCACGTGGAGGTATGAATTGATGAGATGAGGCGATTGATTCGGGCGACAGAGACTTGACCACGCGAGGTGAGGCGACCGAAGACCTAGCTCTGATATCATGTTAGATTTCTTGGAAGGTTCTAACCTAAAACTAATTGGCTATAGGTGGAGTAACCTCTAAAATATATTAACCATGTTTTGGTGACTTAGACGAGCGATGTGAGATTAAGTCTAACAAGGGTGCAGAGCAACCGATCTGATCGTTCATCTTGACATAGACAACTCGGATCCAATCTCAGCGCTTGCAACTCTGAACTGTTCATAACTCAGTTAAATTCTGAGCCGTAAATCGATTGCCGAAATGAACGACCGGATCGGCCGCTCTGCACCGCCTTACAAGAATTCCAAAAAACCCATGATGTCAAAGTAACTAACAACCCGAAATTACTCAAAAATAATATACACATCTTTAGGATCTTTTGAGATTTTGCTAATTTTAATGGGTGTCTCTTGAGAGTTATGAATCTTGTGACCATACTAGTCTTTAAATGGGGTCGCCTTTGAATCTGCACTCTTAACCTTTTGCTGTGCAACATTGCAACAGGCCCAAGTCAATGGGAATATTTGGCATGACGAGTCCATATCCGAAAGCTACTTTATTGGATCGCATGCACCTCATGACCTCTTTTATTTCTTTTCTTTTTTTCTTTTCTTTTCTTTTTTCCTTCACCTGCTACCACTAAATTGTACACATAATTCTGTGTCTGAACTAACCCAAAAGAAAGTAGGAAAGCCACCCAGGGAATCTCTCTACATTTTGTTTCTTTTTTGGTTTCTTAATGTGGGAGCAATTGTTTGATGCGTTTGGAACGCCACGTGATCGTGCATCTGACAATTAGTTCGTCGTATTCCTATTTAGTCAATGAAAATCAAATAGTTAAGGTGAATATATACGACAAAACACCACTGAATTGAAATATGAATTCTCTCACACGTGATTCCATCGAGTGATCTCCTTGTACGATTCATAGTGGAAGAGACACCAAAACCCCTCACAATTTGGAATGAACTATTAAACTTCGTACCGAGCATTTCATTGAAGAAAAATACAATAGGTTGAGAATACCGATGCCTAATTAATCTGTAGGGGTTGTTTGGACAAAAAAAGCCAATAAGCCAATGAGCCAATAAGCCAAATAAGCTAATAAGCCAGGCTTTCCCGCAAAAAATAAGCCAATAAGCCAGGCTTAATTTTTTATCCAAACAACCCCTAATAATACTCCTATAATTTTGTTGTGCGCATTAATGATTTCTGGATCTAAACTTTTTAAAATGAATGACTCGAGATATTTTTTTTTGGGTAAATGACTCGAGATATTAACATAGAGTTAGATAGCATTAATGATGAATCCCATTAACTTTATGTAGGAGTAAATGATCCATTCTTTATGGTAATCATTTGAAGCATGACCCGTACGTGTGAGTGACAGCTTGGGGCTTTTATCGTTTTGTTTTAGCAAAATTTTTTACTTGCCCTCAAATTACAACTCACAATTGTACGGAGTATTTTATTTTATTTCTTGGGATTTTACAAAAACTTTAAGTGTGTATAAATAGCAAGATCTTTTAATTTGTTGGATTTTGATTGGATCCTGACAGCGGGATTGGTTTTGGCACTCTACTTTTGGAGTGCAGTTGATAAATTGTAGAGTGCGAAAATCACTATCTTTCTCACAATAATACAATTCGATTGGATCCTGAAAGAGCTTCATTTTTTGAAGGTAGTCCAAGGACAAAATTGGCTTTTAACTTGGGATCTTAATAAAGCTACTTTAGGTTCCAAAAAAGAATAGGAGGTGAAAAATCATGGTCTTTGCACACGAATGTATACAACTATATCATTGGCCGAATACGGGTTTCTATTTTTAACCCAAGTCAATACTAAAATTGAGAAGTATCATAAACGATGAAGAAAGTTTTTTTTTTTTTTGGGGGTAAATACGATGAATAAAGTTAATTTTGCACTTAATGTAAGAAGAGACTTATTACCATCGTTGAAAGAAATAATATTGTATGTGATCCTTTAACATTTAAAAAAAGGTTTGCATGTGATTTCTTAGTTTTAAAATATTCTTTGCTTGTACTTGTAGTGGACCGGAGGGCCTAGCAAATGAGCAACTCAAAGGGCTAAACGCTTAGGTCGAACCGTATTTTCGGCCAGCATGATGGTGCAGCTCATCACGTATCCAAGCATGGAATTGCAGAGCGAGCCGGACGTGTTATGTGAAGAGTCAACGTGTAAACCGGAGGCCCGATTCGGTCAATGTACTCAATGATCTATAAAACGTAAACGATTATGATAATGAAAACAATTCCGAAGAAACTCATGAAAGACTAAACGAGACCGTCTAATACCTTGAAGAGGATCATATCCCTTTCTCATTCCTTAACATGAAAACAAGAAGGGAAAAGATGTAAAAGTATATATCCTACTAAGAATTAAGGAAGATTATTAGTCGAATTACACGTAAATTATTCCAATTAGTTGAATTGCACGTGAATAGTAAGGACATTTTGAGACATATAAAAAATCAGAACTTTTTTTTTTTGCTATGCTAAAAAAACAGAACTTTAAATCTTCCTTTCTTTTTCGTTCTTTTTTTTGGGTACATATTACTCTCTCTTCCGACACCTAAAAAGTGAACCGGGGGATGAAAAGTCTAGTCCAGCTTGTGTTCAACAGCTGACTAAAAAATACTCCAATCTAGTGGAGTACTACTAGTATCATCTCTCTCTCTCTCATCTGAATACTTCACATCCTTTCACTCTCTCTCTCTCTCTCTCTCTCTTCTCTCTTCTCTCTGTTCTTGAACTTCAGTGACTCCCAGTCGGCTTCTCCGGCGACATTGTGTCCAAATCCGAAGTGGGTTCAACTTGTACCCGTTTCTTGGTGAGTCCAATCTCTTCTGAGCTTAGATTTTCAAGTAAAAAAAGTGTACTTTCTAGTTGGGTAGTCTCAAAATAGTTCTTTCAGGTGACCTTTTCATTTCTAGGGTTTCATTTTCACTATTTCTTACCCCATTTCACCTCCCCAGTTTGGAAGCAATTTAGTCTCTGGATTTATAAGGTGAATATCTACCTGCATTTCTGAACAGAAATAATCCGTGTTTCCTTAGGTTGTGTTTGGGATAGGCTAAAAAAGTCATTTTTAACCCCTTTTTTTTCTGTAAGAAACGAGTGAGGCTTAGAAACCTTAGCTTTTTGGCCCCTAAAGTAAGTTTTCCCTGCTAAAATTGATATGGCAAACGAGGAGTGGGTCATTTTGTGCTATTATTGCAACAAAAAAATCCAACCTAAAATTGACAGCCCAAACACTGCCTTATGTTTCTATAGGTTATGCATATGCATACATAAAGACGTACGTATAATGGTTCTTTAACCTTTGTCTACCTGTCAACCATTGCCTAACAGGGTCACTTTTGAGCTCTGAAAGTGATTGCATATTGTCACAAACTAATCTTACCAACTTAAATAGGGGACTAGGGACCCATTTGTGCCAAATTTTCAATTCAAACGCAAAATTCCATGCAAATAATAGTGTCTTCCTATGAAGAGTAAGGTGTTATTGCTTTCTTACTAGTTTGTGATGGTTCAGTTTTGAATTTTCAACCAATCTGTTAGTCTTAGCAGCCCATTGTTAACATGCCACTTTTCTTATTGGACCATTTTAGGAATTGTCCATGGTGGTGTTCAATACCGGCTTCTTGAATTTCTAAGTCTTTGCATGTCATTTCAGGTACCAAACTCTGAATGTTCTATTCGGTATTTTGCCGACACTTCTTTGCGTACATGAATAAGTGTGCTCAATTTGTTTGTTTATGTTTGTCTTGAAGAGCCTTTAAAGTTGAAATTTTTGAAGAATTGTGAGAATGTGGTTCAATCCTTTCAATATCAGCGGAAAATTTGTCAATATTGATGTCGTGTTTGTCATATTCAATCGTCTTTACAATTGTTTGGTCTTGAAAACCTTGATGTCGTGTTTTGGGCAGTGGAGTTATGGTAATGAGAATCTTTAAGGAAAAGATAAAGGGTTGATGAAAAGAAGCTAAGTTTGTCAATGTGGTTTCGCTGTCATTGTCATTTCCGTTAATAAATATCACCGTAAATCAATGATACAAACACAGCCTGAGAGTTCCCAACTTAGTTGCCTGATCTGACCTAATTATTTCTTGTAAGTTGGAAATTCTATGTAACTTTGTAATTCATTGTCAATATGCAGAAGCTACAGCATGTCATTGTTCTTATAACTCTTCTTCTGCATTTCTAGCCATATGCAGATATGCTTGGGAAAGAGAGAATACTCCTGGGTTCAGCTTTCCAACTCTTCATCTCAACCGGATTCTTGCTCTTTTCCGTTTCCATCTGTCAAATTCCCTTGGGTTCAAAACTTTCTGTCATAGAAAACAACCGTTGGACCTCCTCCAATGGGAATTTCGCTATTGGGTTTTTTAACCATTCGGCTCAGTATAGTGTTGGGATCCATTTCAATTCGAACTCCATTCCAGTCAGTAAACAAACAGTGGTTTGGGTTGCCGGAGCTGACTTAACTGTGGGCAATAATTCCTACTTCCATCTAACCCAAGATGGAGACCTGGTTTTGTTTGATTCCGATGGAGGATTCATTTCTTGGACAAGCAACACTACCAATTCATCCGTTGCTTCGGCAGTTCTCTTGAACACTGGCAACTTTGTTCTTCTCAACAAAAAGAGAGAGATTGTTTGGCAAAGCTTTGACACCCCAACTGACACACTTCTACCCTCTCAGACTCTATCTGTTATCCAGACACTCCGTGCTTCAAGTAGAAATTCAATATCAAGTTACTACAGTCTTCACATAAAAGACCAATTGCAACTCCGGTGGGAAAACAATGTTGTCTACTGGAATAGCAAAAGCAGATCCAAATCGATTTTACAAGCCATTCTCAACTCCGATGGAACCCTACAGCTTCTTGACCAAAGATTGGAAGTGGTTTGGTCTGTTTTTGGAGAAGATCACAATGATTCGGATGTGAAATACCGATTTCTTAGACTGGATGCGGATGGAAATCTTCGGATGTACTCATGGTTTGATGTTTCAAAGATGTGGACCCCAGTTTGGCAAGCTGTTGAGAATCAGTGTGATGTTTTCGCAACTTGTGGGCATTGTGGAATATGCGTTTTTAATTCTTCTGGGTTTCCTGTTTGCAAATGCCCCTTTACACCTACGACAACTGAGTCTAGCTTGAAATGTTTGGTTCCATATGGCAATGACTGTAAATCTGGTTCCTTCATCACAAAATATGAGCATACATTTTTGTACGGGATTTACCCACCGAATGGAACGGTCACACAGACTAGTTTGCAGAAGTGCAAGAGTTTGTGCCAAGAAGACCCTCGTTGCACTGCGGTGACTTTCACGAATGATGTGACTCCGCAATGCCAGATTATGAAAACACAATACATTACTGGTCAATCAAACCCATCTTTGAGTTCTATATCTTTTGTTAAGAGGTGCTCCGATCCGCTTGCTGTTTTACCTATTTCCCCTCCATCTTCATCGTCTTCTCCAGATGGGTTTTGTATTCCTTGCCTAACTGGAATGGCATTAGGCACATTTTTAGTGTTTGTTGTAATTCAGGCTGGGATCGGCTTCTATTTCTACAAGAGAAGGAAACATACGAGGAGGAAAGCTGTTTTAGCTTACACTAGTACTAACTCAAAAGGTTCTATTGCATTTTCCTTCTCTGAAATCAAAGAAGTTGCAGCAAATTTCAAGCACCAAATTGGACCAAAGATGTTCAAAGGTGTGCTTCCAAACAATCAACCAGTTGCAGTGAAAGACATCAAAGATGTAGATATTGAAGCTAGAAAGTTCCGAAACACGGTTTCAAAAATTGGAAGTATTTACCACAAAAACCTTGTTCAGCTCGAGGGTTACTGTTGTGATTCAAACCATAGATTTTTGGTCTACGAGTTTGCCAAAAACGGTTCACTGGCAAAATGCATAGAAGATCCTAAGACGTGCAAGAGGTTGACATGGGGGAAGAGAATGGAGATATGCTTATCCATCGCAAGGGCAATTGCTTACTTGCACTCGGGATGTAGACAGTTCTTGAGTCACGGTAACTTGAAATGCGAGAATGTGGTTTTGGACGAAAACTTCAATGCCAAGGTGAGCGAATTCGGGTTGGGGACAGAGAGAGTTGGTGGAGAGAGAGATGTGAGGGATTTTGGCAATATGGTGGTGGAATTGGTAAGTGGGCGACGAGAGGGTGGTGGTGTTTGCGAGTGGGCTTATGAATTGTGGGAAAAAGGAGAGGTGGAGATGGTAGTAGACCGGAGAATAGAGGGTGGTTTGAATTTGGAACAATTGGAAAGGGCATTGAGGATTGCATTCTGGTGTTTGCAATTTGATGAGGAAATGAGGCCTTCAATGGGAGAAGTCATTAAGGTGTTGGAAGGCACTTTGAGTGTGGATCCTCCTCCACCCCCTTTCGTTTCTCGCAGGCAACAAGAGGTAGAGGAATCATCAGAATCTGAACTAGAGCATAGAATCTAACGCAACATGTAGATTTGTTTCATTTGAAGTTATTTCTTCTCTCCGTTTTGTACAGTGGAGCTAACAGCACGGTTGACCGGACCGAGGTCATTTTGCTATGGTTGCGAAATTTTAGTCCGTACTCTTTGGAGATGGACTGATGGACATGGCCTTCTTTTCTTCCTACCCAAAAGTTTTGCCGCGTTTTCCACTGCACTGAATATAATGTATTGATGTCGTCTTCTTAACTTTGATTCATTTCTGGACAACATTTTCTTCCATTCTCTCTCTGTGGATTTGGTAGATTAGATAATTATGACCTAGAAATCATTGGATTGTAAGGTTGTTTTCTGGTTCTTTTCCTGGAGTCCTTGCAA
This sequence comes from Rhododendron henanense subsp. lingbaoense, assembly GCA_020567845.1. Lineage (NCBI taxonomy): Eukaryota > Viridiplantae > Streptophyta > Magnoliopsida > Ericales > Ericaceae > Rhododendron > Rhododendron henanense. The sequence continues at coordinate 2,498,942 of CM036317.1, forward strand.
ATGTTCATACTACTATCCCTTATCCTTCACAGAAGGGTCAAATGTGTCATAAGACTTTTGAAACATATTCACCAATGTGGAGTTTTGAGTTGAACGAACTTTAATTGACTCAGCACTGGAAATCATGTAGTTCAAAGGTATTTCAGGTTGCATCATGGAAGGCAATTTTGTTCATCCTTGCGAGGGTGTGCTTTCTCCGAGTCTCACTTCAATGACCAAAATCGTTCATTCTTCCAATGTTCATCGGTAGGAGACCGTGCATAAATTCATTTCATTGGAAATCAGTAAGTGCTGATCTACAAGCTCCAGAAATAAGCAATCAATGGAGTCGCCTAGTGTTCATAGTTCTAAAACCTACTAAAACCCCGACTAGGAGGAGGTGGGTGGTGCAGATTTTTCAGTTTTCACTTCTGCTTTTCCCATGGTTGATGGGTTTTGTGTGTTGTATTTACTATTTTGCATACTTTGATTAGTTTTGGTTCCCCCATATACTTCTTTCCACTCAATATTTTTGTCACGTATTACAAGCAACTTCCTATCACATGATTTGAACTCATATGCTCACCACACCTAACCGTTGCTACACAACCATTGGATCAAGTGCCCCGTTTTCAACTGCTCTATCGATACTGACCTTCTCCGTGTAAATTAAACGGAGAATGCTATAATAAAAAAGCCAAATTCAGCATTTCTTTTCCTATTCGATTACAGAGAGAGAGAGAGAGAGAGAGAGAGAGAGAGAGAGAGAGAACCCCCCATCAATTAATAACTCTTCGGAAAGTTCCCTTCTGTCTGGAAAACAAAGACTAATCCCAGTCCAAAGAAATAAAGCTCTAGGTCCAAGCAGATAAATACAATTACAAATGAACGAAAAGAGCTTCCCACAAGAACAAATCCAACCAATTGAGTCAAGTACATCTGACACAACAACATAATACTGAGAGAAAATACCAGGAAAAGGAATACAAAAAAACAAAATTCAAACCAAAGTATTGTTGGCTTCCCCAAAGATTTGATCAGCTTTCACTTGAAATGTGATAGCAAATACCTCTTCCAAAGTTCTGCATCTCGTTTCCAAATCAAAGCAAGAAAAAACTGGAATGGGTGACGTCCGTTCACAGCAACAAAATGTTAGGTACTTACTGAATCTTCTCGGATTTGAGGCATTTTCCGGTGACATTAGATTTTAATTTGCATCCGAATGAGAGAAACTTTGAAACCAGATGATCTATCTCTTCCTCCTTTTTCTCGTACACGAAGAAAGCAACAAAGGCAATGGGAAGTCCTGCAATGATGGGAAAACATTGTTTGAGTCAGAGTTGCGACCGCACACCAAAATTTGAGGCCTCTTCTGAAGAGAGGCAAAAATGAAATTAAACCTCTAAAGTTGTAAATGAATTTATACGGGTAACCAAGACTGCTCTAAACAGACCAAGGAAAAGGAAAACCAAGAAAATTCGGACCTATAATAAACAAATTCTGCAGCGAAATGGCACCAAGGAAGCTGAGAATCAATAGAGAGAGAACCACCTGTTCATCACCAGATAAAACACCAGTAAATATAAGTCAGTACAGACATAATGACGTAAATGCACATCTCTAAGTAAACCCTCGTCACACAGTACCACATACTCTTTGCCATATTTTTCTCTTCTCTTCTACTAGTGGTAGTGGAAATCCGAGGGGTTCCACTATTGGATAATCACATGCGCTAATTTATAAATTTATTCACTCCTTTTGGTGTAGTAGTGGTTTTTGTTCAGCTAAAGCTCAAGCGGAGGAATGGTTAGTATAGAAGAAGCATGATTGGATCATACGAGTTTATACACCTCATGAATGCAACAGAGAGGGGTGTGTACTGTGTAGGTCATCCATTCTTAATAATTCCAGCTCCTCTAATTATCATCCACCAATTCGTAGGATCATGCTGAATGCAGATGGAAGCTACAAGGGAATCCAAATCAGATTCCGTATCACTGGGTGAGGAAGAAATATTTATATCCCCAAAAGCAGCAAGTCAATGAGACATAAAAGACTAAGTTTGTGACTGATTGTCACTTAATGTCTGGGACACTAAGACACGCTACCAGCTTGGCAGTTAGTTATGATGATTATGAAACCCTAGTATGCATCAACAAAGTACTATTTCTAGACTTATTAGACTACAATAATATTACATGAACGTTAATCTTGTGGTATTTTTATTTAGTACAAGCTTAGCAGTGTTGAGGGTTTTCATTGCGGGCTTACATGAATATTGGTTTACCTTTATATATTTTACATTTTTCAAGTCCTTTTATCAAGTCCAAGCATCCAAATATGGTCTTTAAAATGAACTGGATAGTAAGTTTCTCTAACTTCCATGTTTCCACCCTTTATAATACATTAATGAATCTACTGATGTATTTGCACTTTCCAGACAGTGAATTAGTGAATCAAGACATTTCTAGACACAAAGTGGTTAGTCTCCACTATTCAACAGTTTTTAAAAAGAAAAAAGAGAAGGCAAATCTAGTTGTCCAGGGCTTTGTGAATGCAAAGAAAGGACAAGACATATGTGACTATGATAGATACCTTGACGAAAAGCATCCAATCATTTCCTTTGCAAAGAGATTTTAAACTATTGACCGCAGAATTCCACGTAGAGGCTACAGAGAGAGCGACTTGTCGTGACATCTCTTCTGAGAAATGGAAACTTGACCCAGGAACTTTCTCAATTGTATATCCCAACCTGCAACAATAAAAGACTTCAGTCAGCTTCAAAAGAAATATATTTAGCAAAATTCTTTCTGTCAACCACTATCCAGCCATGCCATTATACTAAACTTGGCAACAGAAAATAATTTTTTGATCAGGTAGCAAAGAGCCAGTACAATACAATCATACATGCTGGATGACTCAGAAGTCAGAACATTAAACCTACTCCCTCTGTCCCTTTCTTTTGGTCCATCTTTCTATTTTGGAACATCTCAAAATCCATGTCTACTTCAAAAGTCAGAGCCAAAAACTTTGTTGTTTTCCAAAATTACCTTTCACAAAACAATATGAACACTTCAAAAAGTTCAGATAAAGAGTCATTTTTGCTAATAGATACTTTTTTATTTGACTTGAAGTGCATTAAATGTATGTTCCCTTAAAAAGTTGGAACTTCCATAAGGGACTAAAATTATGGGATGGAGGGAGTACCTGCTATTGAGGCATATTGATAAGGAATGATCTTGTTGCCAATGAAAGGCCATACTAACGAACACTTACGAGATTATATATTCTTGGTATAATAATTTGTTTCAAGATAAAAAGGAATAGAATGCATACACTTTCTCTGGAAGAATACCATGGATGAACAAAAATACAGATACCACCAAGAGAAGTTTTGAAACTGCAGTGATGATGGTATATCCAGGTGCTATAAAGTTGAAGTAAACAGCAACAAGAATAAATACTGTGGTGAGCGTCTGCTTTTTATTCCTCCAGAGAAGTATGTCAGCAACTGCAACATGCAGCAGCAGCAGCAGCAGCAGCAGCAAACAGATTTCAAGCAATATTTCAAATAAGGGAACTTAGATAAGAAATTTAGTGACATTGCAATTTTCCATGATTAACCACAATCCATGAATTTGTTATTGTCATACAAAGTCATCATCCTGAAAAGGAAAAAAAAAATCCCACCCAAGTTCGATATGTTCATCTTACCAATGTAACCTAAGACACATGAACACTTTTAGGGAGGAACCTTGTTCGTGGTAGACAAGTGTCGGTCATTGACACTCATCGAAACTCTTGAAAGCAAGTTCATCTCGCCTAGGATTCCTGAGCCCCAAAATCAATGCCTTAAGGGCCAGTTCGCTTGTCCAGTTTGAAATCAGATTGGGCGAAAACCAAGGGTACCACATATCGTAAATTTTGTCGAAACATTTGCTGTCAGAGGAAAAATACACCAGATAAAAAATCTCACACAGGCATGGGATACGTAGTTGATCATACATTTGGAGGTGGTATTATTAATACCATCACTAATGGTCATATGAAATGTCCTATGGGATTAAATATACCATCATTGTAAGTTCAGTCAGACAAACTGGACCCAAGGGAAACAGGCATGCTCAAGATACGGCTCCCCTTCCCAGACCAATAATTCCACACCGGGCCCTCCAAAAGGCGAGCCATATGTTATACGATTACTATTAACTAGATGGTCCAGCAAAGAACCATTAGAATCATCATGGTACACAAGACTGCCCAGGTTGCTCATATATGAGACATCTTATTTACACTTAATTTGGTTCCTTCTAGCTTTCTCAATATATTGAATCAGGCCCTAAAAGCTTTAGTGTATGGTAATTGGCCCAACGTTGCCTGTCAAGCCCTCCATACAGACAATGAAAAAAGTCAAACATATACAACCAAATACGCCAGCCATAACAATAGTTGGTTAGGAAAATACAAGAGGTAGCCACCTCTTGAATGGTCACAAAGGGATTTCCCCAATGGAGAGTCTACGATACCGACAGTAGTATTTTGTACCACAACCACTGCAATAATTGGTTATGGCAGAAGAATACGTAGTTAACAACTATATTATTAGACCTGCGGTCTGCAATAGATTGGGCAAATGCTTATATGTCATATATGATGCCAACATCAGTCGGACAAGCAGCAGAGGCAAGCATAAATGCGGTCGTTGGTTCAGAAGAGAAGTATTCACAATTTCACATACTTACCCAACCCTCTTCCAAGACATATGGAAGATTTTGATGGACCATCCTTTTTCGGTCGACATTCAGCTCTCAGATGTGAGTATGATTCAATTGTCCTCCTTAGCCCATCCTGCAGAAAACGACACATTATCACTTTCTTTCTTCTTCTGTTTTTCGATGACTACAACCACACATTACCACAACAATTTAAACGGTACTAGAGGTAGAAAATGCACCAAGGTAATTAAGCATTTTGATTCCTGGATGTGCTCACTACAGCTTATATAACCTAACAAAAGTAAATTTAGAATATAACTTCCATGGGCATTTGCACATGGAGAAAAATTAGCCCACTGTTATGAGCTATCAATCTTTTTTATTTATTTGTGATTCATCATTCATCATCAATAGCTTCAGATTAACAAAATTCTGAAGCAATTAAGGGCAGCAATGAAATGATCAACAATTTGTTCACCAAAAAGATGCATGTATGGAAAACTTTAGCAGGCATGTCTTCAAGTGCAGAAAGTTCACCAAAAAGATGCATGTATGGAAAACTTTAGCAGGCATGTCTTCAAGTGCAGAAAACCCCAAGAGTAATCGAGCTAGGGATAATTCATTCAGGGAAGCCACTAGTATTTTCTTTCATTTATTGTTAGAAAAGATGTACATGCACTCGTTTCATGGGATATGGTGAGACCTGAAATGGTACAATAGGTGTGTATCCAAGTCGATCATTTGCTTTTGAACAATCAAATGTTCTGCTGCAAGATATAAGTCTGATTCTTGATGGTATGATCTGTGGAACTTTCATACCATATGGAGCTAACAGCTTATACGTCCGCTCAACCAGACGTGCAATTGGCATTACGACAAATACTGGAATCTTTATTCTTGGCCTGCAAACTAAGTAACATTAGAAATAAGAAAAATGGTATCATAAACTACATGGCATCATGTGATCCCTGCCTCCATAGTAAAAGAAGAAATATGAAGGAAAAGGTGTAGGTCTTGCACCCATAAATAGAACAAAAGTATGCATTATTTGTCTTTCCTATTTTCCTCTTGTGCACAGAAACTTCAAGGACAAACAACTTATCAAGGAAAGTTATACAAGTTGGACCAAATCAAAAGCTCAATGGGCAATAAACTACAAAAGCAACCAGAGCACAAGTAAAAAAGTGTTAACATTATACAGTTATCGGCCAAGTCACTCAAGATTCCATGACATGCTCACTCTGGTAATAAAATTGCACTTGTTTATAACTTTGGCTAATGATGAACATTAAATTGTGGAGAATATTACTAGGATGGGATTAGGATACATACATTACAAGTTTGTCTGCTAGTTCTAAGTATAATACTACCTACCTACCCAAAACTAATCACTCAAGCACAAGTTCTGTATTCTATCACCCGTGGTATCCCATGCGATGAACGGGCAATTCATTACATTTGTCTCTTTGAAAAGATGTCCAGCATTGAGTATATAAACCTTAGTAGTTTTCTTTAGAATTTTCAGAGAGTTTTAGGTAAAACTGGATTGATTGGCAGTAGTTGGAGATCCAACAAGAGGGGGGTTGGAAGATTAATACGCACTCTCCATTTTTGTGTGCCCATGTGTTATATGGAACACATACTCCTGTATTGACCCAAAATCTGGCTATATAATGAACTCCTCCCAAGGTTCGTAGGCACTGCAAATTGAACAGAGCCTCCTTGCTCTCTCTTCTCTTTTGCTCTATCCCTCTCTCTCCCAAGAACAAAGTGTAGCCCTTGGACTGTGGCAATCAATTACAAACACTCTTGTCTCTTGTAGTGTTGTTTTCACTGCTATAGACAGAGTAGTTCATCACCGGGGCAAATAATTCACCTTGACATTCCAACTTTTGACTGAACACGAAAGAGGTAAATCAGAAACATTTTCGCTTCCGCTGGTTTCGATTTCAACTATAATTTAAACTACCAGAATTATTTGTCTTCATGCATTTTGGTAAAAACATAGAGCAGAAGAAATGTCATTGAAATTCAGCATCTTCCGTTATAGTCCACTCTGCACTTTTCATCTTTCTGTTTCATAATCTTCACCTTCACACTTAACTTTTTGTTCATCATCTTCCTATTTCCTCTTCCTCCAATCTCGATTGCATTCGAAAGTTAAAAATTACAAAGCCCTTCGCGACCTCTTTTCATATGAACTCCGAAACTTTTTTTATCAGAGCTTTCTATAATATGAAGTACATATTTATTTTTTTGAACAGCATGAAGTACATATTTATACAGTGCATCATATGTTTCACAAAGCTTTTTTCTGTATCCTGGGTTACTTTTTGACATACTTTCGAGAAATCTCCAATCACATATCAATATCAACAAAAAATGTATATGCTTGGCCGGACACCACCACCACCCTAAACGATCCAGCATATGATCCCAATTCTGACAACATTGCAGGCTGTTAATGCGAAAAGTCACTTTACAAAGTTTCCAATTAAAGTAAGAGGTGAATACCAGTTAAAAGTTCCAAAAGCAACAGAAAGGCTCAACATAGATGAAACGAAGCCGTGGATGGAAAAATCAAGTGTTTGAAGACGAAACATTCAAGAGATAAAAAATGACCTCAACACAACTGATTCATGCATTAATGAAGAAATGTAGAAGGGGAAAAAAGTAGGAACGATGAGTACCTTTCATAGCCAAGACCTTCAAGAACAAGTGAGACAAACTCCCAAAACTTGATTGGCTCCATATTAGTAATAAAATATGCCTGGAAAATAACAATAACGTAGTAAAGTTGCCTGTCACAGCATTCATTTAGAATCAGAAAATGCATTTAATTATTGTCCAATCACATAACAAACTTCAGTACAAAGAGTCTTAGAGTAGTTTAATATTAACAAATTGACCAAACGACAGTAAGAAGAGAGGATCAGCCCCTTGTATGTCTTATTTCTTATGCGACAGCACCACAGCCACATTGCCACACATTACCCAATTTTTAAGCCACTAGAGAACCCATGTCCTATATGTTAAAACTTACAGGCAAGTACCACTTTCCAATAGAACCCATAGTTTTTCATGTCTTGAACCCATGCAATCTTCTGAATAAGTGAAGTAATGTATTATGGCATGTGAGTACCATTTTCCAATATAAGGTTAAACTTCCCATATAAGTTGTCGTTAGACAACAAGAATGGATAAGTCTGGCATACATGCAAATGTACACTGTCATATGAGGTTGGTGAATAGCACTGGAAAGAACAACGATCTCTTTCTCTCAGTGAAACCGCAAATATTTGCAGTTCAGTCTGGCATATCAGAATCTCTACCCAATATCTTACAATCCGTTGGTTGTTGTTTGATATGTCCTTTTTGAAATACCTACTAATTTAGAGCAGTTCCGATAGAAACCCAGTTTCATTGGCTGTTTACAAGGAATACAATAAGGTCTATTTGTCTGTCCTTTCTATCAGATTGCTTTCTTACCAAGATGAAAAGAAACATTGGTGAAGATAAAACTGGGCAGAATCAACTAAATCCAAACCCTAGTCTACATATTAAAAAGAACTGAAATATTACCTCCCCTGCAGCTTTCTCGGCAACTGTCCCCTCCGATGCAAGAGCTCGTTCAGCACATATATGGGCATGTGCCACATTCTCAACATACGTGAAATCATACATGTTATTGCCATCACCAATAATAAACTGCTCACATATCGAACAGAAAATAGAGACCAGCAATTAGGATGTTAGCAAACGACTTCCAGCAAAAGAAATGTTCGAATGTATTGTATGGTGAACAACATTAACCATGTAAAGCAAAATCATACGGACATATGGAAAGCAACTGTTTTAACTACTATACATCCTATGTTTCAGGTGCTCAATAGAAAGGCGATAGATTTATTATCATCATCAAATGCTTAATCCTTCAGCTAAAGAAAATTTTCATTATGAACCAGTTCACCTGAAACATAAACGTCAGATTCAATTCAAAACTGTCATGTCAGTCAACAGGCTTGCCAGATCAATCAAGGCTACAAGTCTCGTTTCATTTGACTGACAGGGAGAAGAAATAAGAAGAAGCAAGTGAAGCCAACAAGAAAACTCAAGGACAAGAAACATGCCAGAGGATAATTTTGGGAGCCACAGACAAAAATGTAGCGAAGGCAATGCAAGACTGGATAACAGAACGCTGAAGAAATTATACTGTCAATGTCACATAAACTTTCTTTACCATTATACGTGAAAACCACACTAGTAGCAACTGACACATATGCAGGGGATACGGATTCAAGGTCCAATAAATCTGGTCCACACCACACCTTACATCCTTTCATAAGAAATCATCTTTTGAAATAAAGGCTTATGGGCACTGACATGGACATTCACTGATTGGCTGTTTGTATGGAGGGCTGATTTATGCGGCACATTTACTATCTCGCATGCCCTAAGTGCAACAATGCATTGTGTATCGATGATTATATGAAAGATCATGTGATTCAAACCTTATTTATCTGCCAACTTGACTCTGAATGAACCATATAAAATCGTAAAATACTCTTGAACTGACAAGAGAGGAGACATAGACAATATGAGTTAGAGGGACAAAAAACGTAGTTACCTTTGATTTACCAGCCCTTGCAGCAGACACCAATGATGGAACAAGCAATTTATCACCAGGACCAAAAATGCTGCTAGGGCGGATGCAACAAGTTAGAAGCCCATTAATACCATTGGACTTGATGACCAGCGCCTCTCCTTCTGCTTTAGTTGCAGAGTATGAATCAATGTGCTAGAGTAGTTGTGGAGAAAATCAGTTTTTACGAACATGATTCTCTAATAAGTTAAAAAACTCAAAGACAAATGTAAGGCAAAAGTATCTTAGAAGATGTAAAGATGTCCAATAAGGGAGCTTCTCAAACAAACTGGCTTTCTGTTTTTGCTTTATTTTTCACCTTAACATCTATATGTACAGGTGGAATTTGAGAATGTACGGAAAGAATAAAAAAGGGAACTATGAAAATGTAGACAATAATGAAACAGAGCATCTGTATCACGCTTTAATTTAATCTTGGTATCAGTAAAGCTTGCTTTCTAGAATAGTAGAAAATGAAGGGTGTCTTTCCCTACGGGGCTAAACAGGCTAAAGGGGCTTATTTCCCTTTGTATTTGTTAAGGAAAATAAGACCGTTTAGCCCCTCAGGGAAACTCACCCAAAATCTCCAATTGAGAAACTAAAAAAGAAGAAAATGGTGATAGCAAAGACCAAATAAAATCCTAATCCCATTTCAGCCAATTATACAAGGTTGACAACAAATGTTAAAAGGAAAATGAAAACTCAGCTATTTTGCTGCTTCAAAAAATTCATGAATCACCTTAGTTGGATATGGCAATGATTCATCCCCATTAAAAATTCCATGGATTCCATCGAAGACCACAGTGGGAGAGCTCGTGTATATAAGTCTCTTAACTTTAAGCTCAATACAAGCATCAATTACGTTCTTTGTTCCTGCAGGATATAATTGGAATAAAACTTTAGCTATATACCCACGGGCTTGGAACAAATAAAAGAAAGAATTTGCAATAATGGAGCTCATAGTTCTTCAGGCAACATATTTACCTTTGACATTAACTGAATAATGGAGCTCATAGTTGTTGATGGATGAATCTGGGGCAGCCATGTGGAAAACAACCTCAGCTCCTTGGAAAGCTGCAGAAGATATTTTTCCCAGCCAATAATTTTGTTAACTAGCATGACGATGACATGACCCATGTACACATTTAATACCAATAGCACTTGTATTTTGCGATACACAGCAACAAATAATATTTTGAGTCTTATTATTAACCCATTTCTTCATCATTTGTAATCCTCAACTTATGGAACTCCCTCACTAAGCCTGTCTCCAATATTTCCCTACATAAATTAGTAAAATGTAGGTAGAAAAAGTATGGTTTGATATGGAATACTGCAATGCTTTTCCATCAAGTCTTTTTCAAAAAATCCCAACTTCACCAAAAGCCTATATTCAACTATTTTTTAGGACAGAATCACGAACCTTTTTATCAAGTTCTAAACATTAAAACATTCTATCACACTTTAAACAAATTTAAAAGAATCACAACCTTATCCCCAAAAGCCTATTTCACCAAATTTATTCAAGAACTTGATTCTTCCTTGATTTGTTGAAAGATTCAGGCTCTCTAACACCAATTTTATGAAATCGCTGGAGCCTAGTTTAGTCCTTTTCATTAGAATTATATCTAATGAACTATTTGGTGAATCATTGGATATGCTGACAATCTGAAACCCATTATCAAGATGTGAAAGAAACTAAAAGTCCCCATTTGGTCGAACTTATTTTTGCCATATTTATGTCTTTTCTAGATTTTGTTATGTTTTTTGGATATTTATTAGTCTCAATGAGAGCATTATAAAAACTAAACAATTATGACCTAACAGTTTAAAATTTTCACTAAAGATCAAAACAAACCAAAAAATCTCAGACTCATGCAAATAGATAAGCCAAAAACATCTAGACTCTAGTGCAAAACTAAAATAAGTTCGGGTGCTTTCCAGCTAAACTAGTGGACAAAAAAGCCCATGTTTTCACAGATTTCTAGGTAGGCCATTCTCCTCACATACATCAACTAAATTATCATTCAGTGGAAACAACTTGACTATTGTCATTCGCTTGTAGTCCATTTAGGCCTTGTTTCCACTATCTTTTTCCTCTACAACTTATTGCATTTAGTTAAATTGTTTCCATTTAACTAAAACACCCAACGCATTTTCTTCCTCAAAGGCCCAAAGCAGTATAAAAATTTGTCTACATATAGTTTAGTGGAAATAACTTGACTACAAAGTAGTGACAAGACAACTTCTAGCTTGGCGAAAACGCCACCTAAATTTAGCGGAAACGAATACAAACAAAAAAAAGCCAAAATAAGTCAAACCCCCTTAAATCAGGATATAGAAAAGGAGAGAGAGAGAGAGAGAGAGAGGAATTGGTTACCTTTGAGTACTTGGGACTTGTCACAAAGATCTGCAGACACGTATCGAGCGCGGCCTGACCGGAGAGCTTCACCTAGGGTTCCACTCTCCTCGGCCGGGTCCAGTTTGATGGAGGGGCCCAAATCGGCAACCCGAACCGAAAACATGTCGTACCGAATCAGCATCTCCACCAGATGCCTCGCCGCGAATCCCCTGCCTCCGGTCACCACACACCACCTCTCTTCCCCTCCCATCTCTCACCTATAGATATATATATACACACACTGTACGTATACATGCAGATATACGTATCAGTTCCTCGCAATGTCAATTTCAATCTGGACTTATAAAAAAAAAACAAGATGAACATAGAACGACAGAGAAGTTGCGAATAACCTAACTGCAGAGAAATCAGTAATGGATATGTGTGTGTGTGTACTGTATAATACATGCAGAGATACGTATCGGTTCCTCGCTAGGTCAATCTCAATCAGGGCGGATGAAAAACAACGATGAACGTAGAACGACGGAGGAGTAGTGGCGAATGACCTAAATGCGGAGGAATAAGTAATAATGGGATAATTGCAGAGGAAGGTAACAATGGCGTGTCAACGCGTGTATACATATACACGCGAAGATATACGCATGTGGAAATCGATACTTCACCTTTGAAGGCTGTTGTTGAATTCTCGTTTAAGCGCTCTGCCACTCTCCACTGCTTTGGCGTTGATGGATCTGTTAATGGGTCCGACTGGTTCGAGATCTGTATGCACTGTGCCAGCACACTCAAGAGAGAGAGAGAGAGTGAGAGAGAGAGAGAGAGGAATATTTGTTGTGAGTGTGTGAGGTGGGCACGAGGCAGTATATCTGGAGAAATTTTTCAGTGCCGGTTGGGCATGGCCACGTGGTGCCGAGCACGTATCTGGTCTTCCAAATTTATTTTGGACGGCTCATATATATTTGAACTTGAGGAGTTGTTTTGGTTATTTAACATCAAAAAATTACCTGAACAGATTTGAACCATCTAAAATATGTTTGGACGGTCGAGATGAAGCTCGGCACCATGTGGCCCGTGCCCACCCGGCACTGAAAAACTTCTCGTATATCTGTGCCAAAGACTCATGTGCATCTGTGACTATGTGTTGAGAGATCTTTCAGTTATTGGATATAAAAATCATACAATTCAATGACCGAAAATCACTCAGTACATAGGTACAGTAATTTTTTATTTTTTTTTTGGGGCTAAGCATAGGTACAGCAATTTTTGGGACAAAGAAGATCGAACCGTGGGCAGTGGGCTGGATTCGGTTTGGGCTTGTTGTCGTTCTTGAAAAACTTTGGGCACACTATTTGGTGTAATGTAGTGCACTAGATTGCGTGCTCACAAATTATCGAAATCGTTAAATTTGTTTAAAATATATTTTTAAGAATTTCAATTATTTTAATTCATAATTTTCAGAGACAAAAATTGAATGAATTGATCAAGTTTTTAGCAATATTTTGAAGGAGTTGATTTTTTTGCAAGGACACTGAAAATAATATTTTAACCAAATTAAATAGCTTTTATAATTACTAGTATGAAATCCAAAAACGGTCTCACACAATACTAGGGTGCGCAGTTCAGGAAAAAAACAAATGAAACTATCGTTAATTACCACTGATATACCACTATCTTCTTCTTTTTTACATGAATATATCACTATCTTCACTCATATAGTATTATTAATCATTTGAAGTGAACTCACTTGATCTACACACAAACTTATCTTCGTAATCTATTGCAATGAGTTAATACTTACTTTGAGTTACTAGATAAATGTATAATTTTTTCTAATGAAAAATAAGAACAAAATACTTCCATCGACAGAGTTTACAAATTAAATTTATTATGGTAGCGTGTGAGGTTGTGATATTGATATGGGACCTTGCTTGATCCTTTGGTTTAGAGTATGGGATAGCCTGGCTCCGTCGTCCTAACTTGCATAAATAACACCCATCATTAGTGCCCAAATCGGTTGGAGTTGACCAGCGAGGCACTCCGATGATTAAGTAAGCGGTTGCTAGTGGAGAGGAAAATACAGAGCGGTTAGAGTAAGAGAAAACAATGTACCCATTTGGATTGATCTTCTTCTCTTGTATTGACTTCAAAGACTTGCTATCGATAATCATTTCGGCTGATGTCATAACTGACGTATGGGATAAGGCGGTTATCGCTCACGTATATGAGCTCTCATTTATGTGTACTTGTGCCCGGTTTGTGCGGTAACCGCTTCGGCTGACGTCGGGTATGATGTAAGGAACCAAACAGTTAGGTGCACATGGGTGAGCTGGCAACTGTGAGGTCTTAACAGCGGGACTCGATAAGGTGCATCATTTGGATTGTTTTGGCCCAGATCATAACATTCCGATCCGATTCTATTACATGCATAACTACTTAACTACTGAGTCTTATGGCCCGGACCATGCTTTCAGACCATATCTCGGTCCGGTTGTTCCGCTTGTTCGACCCAACTGAGCTACGTCTATCCTATCCGGCCCACAACACAATGGATCGTGAAATTAAAGATTTTTACACTGCTGTAGAACGGAGCAACTGAAAAAGGAAGCAACAGATGCACGAATGGAAGTATGGAACAGGGGCGGACATGATGGCCAAATGCCGACTTTTGTATATTGTCTACATCGTATAGTTTCATTGCTAATTAACCGTCCGTGCAGAGATAAAACAGCCGGATCGACCGCTCTGCACCCGCTCTACAGGAAGCTGCTCGGCAGCATCCCCGAAACTTGTTACTACTAAATCCTTTACGAATTTCCATATCAACTAGAGAACATATATTATTTCCGTATTTATTTCGGAATGCATCAGTCAAGTGGAAGAAATGTGTCCAAGAGTGACAAGTGACAACTAGTTTCCCAATTGAGAATTTATTCATTCGGAATGAATTCCATTTGGTCCTAAAATGTAGAAACCAGCAACTCAAATGGGGAAAACGATTCCCACGCTATACAATGTATCTAGATAGCTTAGCCTTTAGGTCACGGAACTTCATAAACAGAGGGGAAAGGAAAATGTGCCAAATGATTTTTTTTTTCTTTTTCTTTATGTCACTTATTACTATACTCTTCTCTCGGCAATAACTTTCACGTACCAAATTGTTGAAAACATAATCATGTGACCCACGGGATCTTGGCATGAAATTATCACATAAATTATAGCCTTTAGGATTATATTGGCTTAATGATATTTGGGATTTTTTTTTCTTTGTTTAAATTTTTTTACATTTGTTATTTTCGCCCCCTTTCACCCTTTTGAATATCAAAAAAAAAAGAAAGAGAGAGAGAGAGAGAGAGAGAGAGAGAGAATAAATACAGAAAAATAATCCTCCAAGATTAGGCCTATCAGTTCATGGACCTGAATTTGGGCTATCTGATCAAAGATTGTTGCTTTGAAATGGGCCGGCACAAGACTGGCCTGTCCTCCCTGGGCCTAATGGCTAATGACTTGACTAAACACTCTCTCAGTTCCTAAGCAAAGGCGATTCTTAATCACTTACGTTAATTAACGTTGTGTTGCTTGTCTCTGGTCTAGGTAGAACAGTACGCCGAATTCCACGTAAGTTGGTCAATACAATTGTAAGTTTCACTATTTAACAAATCGATTATCGTAAATATCGTACTTAACTTGCGTGATTACCAATGAACCAAAAATACGATAACGAAAGAAAGTATCGCGATAACATCATTTTTACAAAAAAAAGTAATTAATAAACTTAAGCTCCGATGCCAAATATCACACCATATGTATCTATTTTGAAGGAGTTGATTTTTTTGCAAGTACACTGAAAGTAATATTTTAACCAAATTAAATAGCTTTTATAATTACTAGTATGAAATCCAAAAATGGTCTCACACAATACTTAGGGTGCGCAGTTCAAGAAAAAAACAAATGAAACTATCGCTAATTACACTGATATACCACTATCTTCTTCTTTTTAAATGGATATACCACTATCTTCACTCATATAGTATTATTAATCATTTGAAGTGAACTCTATTGATCTACACATAAACTTATCTTCGTAATCTATTGCAATGAGTTAATACTTACTTTGAGTTACTAGATAAATGTACAATATTTTCTAATGAAAAATAAGTACAAAATACTTCCACCGACAGAGTTTACAAATTAAGTTTATTATGGCAGCATGTGAGGTTATGATATTGATATGGGACCTTGCTTGATCCTCTGGTTCAGAGTATGGGATAGCTTGGCTCTGTCGTCCTAACTTGCATAAATAGCACCCATCATTAATGCCCAAATCAGTAGGAGTTGACCGGCGAGGCACTCCGATGATTAAGTAAGCGGTTGCTAGTGGAGAGGAAAATACAGAGCGATTAGGGTAAGAGAAAACAGTGTACCCCTTTGGATTGATCTTCTTCTCTTGTTCTGAGTTCAAAGACTTGCTATCGATAATTGTTTCGGCTGATGTCATAACTGATGTATGGGATAAGGCGGTTATCGCTCACGTATATGAGCTCTCATTTATGTGTACTAGTGCCCGGTTTGTGCGGTAACCGCTTCGGCTGACGTCAGGTATGATGTAAGGAGCCAAACAGTTAGGCGCACATGGGTAAGCTGGCACCTGCGAGTTGATTAGGTCTTAACGGCAGGACTCGATGAGGTGCATCAGTCAAGTGAAAGAAATGTGTCCAAGAGTGACAACTAGTTTCCCAATTGGTCCTCAAATGGGGAAAACGATTCCCACGCCATACAATGTATCTAGATAGCTTTAGCCTTTAGGTCACGGAACTTCATAAACAGAGGGGAAAGGAAAATGTGCCAAATGATTTTCTTTTTCTTTACGTCACTTATTATTGTACTCTTCTCTCGACAATAATTTCACGTACCAAATTGTTGAAAACATATTCATGTGACCCATGCGATCTTGGCATGAAATTATCACATAAATAATTTTCGGGATTTATAAATAGTAGCCTTTAGGCCTATCTTGGCTTAATAATATTCGGGATTTTTTTTCCCTTTGTTTACATTTTTTCACATTTGTTTTTTTGCGCTTTTTTAAATACATTGTTGGTTCGTCTCGACTAGAGGAATCTAAAATTAATTTTGTACGATTATTTTTGTCTCCGTTAAAAAGTAGTTTCGAAAGTAATTTTTTACTTCTTAAATTCCCATTGGTGAGATAAACAAATAATCGACAAAATAGAAGTAACACAAAAGTAACAAATGCGAGATCTTTGAATAAATTCAGAAAAATAATCCTCCAAGATTAGGCCTATCAGTTCATGGACCTGAATTTGGGCTATCATGATCAAGATTGTTGCTTTGAAATGGGCCGACACAAGACTGGCCTGTCCTCCCTGGGCCTAATGGCTAATGACTTGACTAAACACTCTCTCAGTTCCTAAGCAAGTCGATTCACTAATTAATCACTTACGTTAATTAACGTTGTGTTGCTTGTCTCTGGTATAGGTAGAACATAGAGTGCGCCGAATTCCACGTAAGTCAATACAATTGTAAGTATCACTATTTAACAAATCGATTATCGTAAATATCGTACTTAACTTTTGACTTAACTTGCGTGATTACCAATGAACCAAAAACACGATAACGAAAGAAATTAAGTATCGCGATAACATCGTTTTTTCAAAAAAATAATTGATAAACTTAAACTCTGATACCAAATATCACACTATATGTATCTATTATCTTGTTTATGCTAGATCTTCGTGGTTGCTCAAGTCGCACCATTTTCTTGCTCGACCAATACAGACCTTATACGACAACAAAATAGATTTCATCATAGCAATGGGTTGTTCTTTACTAAAGAGAAATGTCAAGTTTGTTCTAATTCATTAGAAATTATGTGGTTAGCTTTATTTAATTGAAGTGTAAATACATCAAATTATCACGGGTTCATTTCTCAATTATAAATAAAAATTTATAAATTTTTTACTACCGAAAATACTCCTCGGTCTATTACTACTAAATTGTAAAAAATCGCAATCACCTGTCTTGCTCCAAAATAAATGTCTTAAAGTACTTTTCCAGTCAAACGCAACCGAGGTTTTAATAAATGGTTGAATTTTCAATCTAATAAAGTCGGTGAAGTGACTTAACAAGGGTTTAGCTTCAAAGTGGAGAAAATACATAAGGTACACGTGTCAGTCACAAGATGTGCAACATGCCAAATGTTGAACATTTTTCGACATTTATTTTTGCAAATTTTTCTCACCAATTTTTTAATTTGCTTTAACGAGAGAAATTAAAATGGTAAAATATGAATAATCCAAAAAATTAGCATGATACTTTAAAGTTAAAAGTGTCTATTTTTTTTAATGTAAATGAATAACATATATATCTATTTTTATGAGATTCTAATGTCTTTAAAATTTCGATTTCCTCTTTTTCTTTTTTTTTAAGAAACTATAATGCGAGTCAAAAATTGGGTAAAAAAAACCCACGATAGAATGTTGTACAAAAAATAAATAAATTAGAAAGTATTAGTACAAACTAAAAGTATTACTCCATCCGTTCCCTTTTTATGATCCAACCATCCTATTTTGGTTGTTCCTTAATTAGTGCAAGTTTGAAAATTTAGTGGATAGAAGCTGGCACATTTTCTCGTTTTTCCCTTCTGAATAGATTTCATTTTAAAAGATTTGTAGGTAGAAGTGTAATGATAATATTTTTATAAAGAATGGAAAGCCATAGTTTTTAAGGTGTAGTGATAATGTCTCTATAAAAAATTAAATTAAAAACTTAAAAAGGGATAAACGAAATATAATTCTAGAGACAGTCTATGATTACAATAATAGACTTAACAACATGCCTATGTGCCAGTGTCTCCTTAACTTGTTAATTTTCAAAAAGAAAAAGAAAGAGATAGTGTGCCATGTCGACATATTTTGCACATTGTTATGTTTCTAATGCTGTGTTTGGTTTGGTATTTGAAAAGTTTTTTGAAAAATAGTAGGGATAATAAGTGGAGAGAGAAATGTTGGAAGTATGGGGAGTCTAGGGAGAATTTTTTAAAAAATGCTTTTTGAAAAAGGAAGAGAACAATGCATAAATTTGCTCATAATTTCAAACCTTAACATAACGCAAGCACACACGCCCATAGTATATATATTTTTTTATAACATAGGAGTTATTCCCGTACTCAAACTGAATAAGACTAAAATTTACTTAGAACCAGTTGTAGGAAACCAATACTCACACGAAAAGTAGTTAAAAACAGCTACGAGGAAGGACCACTGAACGCGCCCCGCAACCCATGAGGCCATCTACATGAACTTTTACCTCCCGACTGGCTGCCGTACCTCCAAGAAAAGAATCAAACTCAAACCTCCAAAATACGTTGGGTCACACACCCACAGTAAACCCTAGATTTGTGTTGTAAGCTTTTCCACTTGGAGGGACCCACTTAAGAATCGTCACCATTACTCCAATGCCCAATATAAAACATTAAAATAAAACAAAAACCGAAAACTAAAATTAGAAGTCGGTATTTCTGATTAAAAAAAGAAAGAAAAAGGAAATAGCCGGTATTCGAGTCTTGGTGGTTTCGTGAATTGAATGCGACCAAAACCCCACCTCCTTCCCCCCTTCCCTCCCCACCCCTCTCTCTCTCTCTCTCTCTCTCTCTAGCTTTGCCCTACAAATATGCCAATGCTCCTCAATTTCAATCCCTACTTGTTCTTTGCACCCACCTTTTTCTACCCAAAGTTGGTCTTGCTTTGAAAACTCAAAGATCTGTGCGGGTTGAAAGAAGAAAAAAAAAACCCAACTCCTCTTTCATTGACCCATTCTCCTCCCCTTTGAATTTTTACCCAGAAGAAATTTCAGTTGGCCGTTGAAGATACATAGCCCAAAATCTGGTTCTTTTTTGGTTTTCTAACTAAAAAATTCGATCTTTTGATCTATTGATTTCCAGATTCAGGTGGGCTTCTTCTTTCTCTCTTTGTTCTCTTTTGAAATTTTCCCTTTCCTATTAGCTTCACATGTCGCACATGCATATATATATGTTCGTATCTCTCTCTCTCTGCGCCATAAGTTGTAGGTTTTTTTCGTTTTCTTTTTTATAAAACTCGGGTGTCGGTAAGCTTACGTGCACTTCGAACTAATATTCTCCACTAATTTTTTTTCTACCTGGTATATGTGTTTGGAAACTTGTAGGCATCTTGGTTTTTGTGTGTGGGCTTTCTTTTTTCCTGATTTTCACAATGCTCAAGCTCAGATTTGTAGCCTTCTGTGTGTGGAATTCCAAATGGTATCTTGGTTTTGTGTTTTTGACTGTCTATTTAGAACCATGATTAGATTTGTTCAATTATTTGTTGGCATGTTTAGCAAGTTTGATTATTACAATGCTCAAGCTCAGATTTGTAGCCTACTGAGTGTCTGGGTTTGGTGTTTTTGGCTGTCTATTTTGAATCCACAATGTTCAAGATTAGATATTTTTTTGCTTGATTTGTTCGGATGTTTAATAAGTTTTCGTTTATTTCTTTCCAGTCACTGTTTTTTCTTTGTCTTCATGCTTTATATTTAATGGAAGATCTGGAAATTGGGTGTTCTGTATCTGATCTCTCTTTCCAAATGTGTCTTAATCAGGTGTAATCTTGGATTTGAGGAATATATATTTCCATGGTGAGTTGCTTTTGTGCATCTTTTATTTCAAATGGAAATGAAAGCATAATTTGGTTTAGTACGGATTTGAATTTGTGAGAAAATGTGGTTGGATATTTGTCAGTTGAATATTGGCCATAATTGCAAATGGTCTAAATCATACCAAACTGAGCCTTAAGTCCCAATCAATTAGAGTCGGCTACATGAATATGTTTCTGTTGAGGGCATCATGTTCCATAATATCAAAAAACTTAGATCCTTTTGAAGTACTACCTCTAAAATCAAAAAGGGATTTTTTTGTTTTTCTCTATGAATTGAGCTGTCTTGGGTTGTGGTCTTTTAGGGAGAAGCTCCAGCTCTCTTTGTAGAAGATCTGCTTAGTGAACACACCAATGGGTTTGCATCGAAATCCAAAGGCTCACAAACAACCACCATAGTCAGTGATAAAACGGTATGTTGCCATTTTTTGTTCAATCTTCACCTATAAGATTATTTAGCAAGTAGCTCGTACAATTTATCGCCCACCAAAATTTGAGGTCTGTTATTGGCTTTAATCAGTATTTGATTGGTGGCACTGATGATGAATCAACGTCAACAATTGAAGTTCAGATCTTCGACAGATCTACGGGGCAGTTGTGAGTTTTAAACTCTAAATATGGGTTGAAGTAATTGTGATTCAGTTAGGACCTGGATTTATATTGATTTCTGTTGGAATTTGTAGGATCGTTCCAAAGGTGCTGGGAACAAAGCCAAAGCAATGTAAGGGACATTCAGCTGTGCTTTTAAATGAAGACCGGATACTGATTGTTAAGGGGGGTTCATCTCCTGATGATTGCACTTGGTTTCTTGAGGTAGTTTTATTTCTATCAATGCAAACTTTCTAGATTAGTTTGGGGGCAGCATGCATACTATTACATGTTGGACCTTAATATATGACTAAGGGAGACTACTCTGTGGTTAAAGTCATTTCAAATCAGTAGTAAAAAAAGAATTCAAACTCTATTTTATTAGAGGTTACAAATGGATTTACTTTACTTGCATGTACTACTTGAATGCTTTTTAATCCTTCTGTGCAGGCTTTATTTTTTTGCCATTGTACTTTGGTTTTGGGACTTGAGGCTCGGTTTGGTTGTTGGTTAAGAGTTTTTTTTTTTTTTTTGGTTGATGATGTTAGGTGGACACCAAATTCGTTAGGCAGCAGAGGGAAAGTTTGGAAACTGAGGTGGTCGCGTGGAGTAAGGGAATAAGAGGTGAAGCTGAGAAGCCCATTGTTATCAGTGGTCCTTCCGGTGTGGGTAAGGGTACACTAATAGCCAAACTAATGAAGGAGTTTCCATCTATGTTTGGATTCTCTGTGAGTCACACAACCCGTGCTCCAAGGGAGAAGGAAAAAGACGGGGTTCATTACCATTTCACTGACCGAAGTGTTATGGAAAAAGCGATAAAAGATGGGAAGTTCCTTGAGTTTGCTGCTGTTCATGGAAACTTGTATGGAACAAGTATTGAAGCTGTTGAGGTGGTTGCAGATGAAGGAAAGGTATGGACTTGTTGCTTTTTGCTTTTGTTTTTCTTGAAGTTATTTGTCAAATGATTATCGATAAAAAAAGAATTTGTTTGTCCAATGAGGGAAAATCTTAATTCAGTTAAATGCCACTGATTTTCTAAATAGAAAGAAGAGTTTGGGGCATGTGGTGTATGTGTTGGGTGTTTTAACCTCTGCCAGATTGACCCAATTCTTGGATAGTTACAAATTTACAATTTACTTAAAGATTGCGTGGTAGATAAAACCTAAGTACTTGGTGTCTTTGTAGAACTTGAGTGCCAAAAGAGGCTATAGTTTCGGCTTATTGTTGGGAGAACGGGATCCACTGGAATTTTCCGACCTATCTTAGAAAAGATTGAGGCACTGCCAATTCCACCTTTCTACTAAATGTTTGGTTCCATTAGAAATTACTTCCAAAAAGGGCATGTTTGTAAGAGGAAATACGTAAATGACTAATTTGGAGGGAAGAATTTGCACAACAAAGTTTCTCTTAGATATGCTGAAATGAATAACTATGGTCTTTCCTCATAAGAACTATGACTAGTGATGGGGGTACTCTCGAGGTCCCCACTCCAGTTTGAGGAATCTAAATTGGCAAGCAATTGGATGCTTGCTGATAGTATTTGAAAGGACTTAAAGTTGTTATAGACTGCTAATTTGCTTTTGGCCCATTTGTTGGAAGCTTGTGGACTGTCTATTAAATGATTTGTCGGTGAAAGTACATAAACCCTTAAGAAATTTGTTGTGGAAAAGGATAAGAAAAAGGATTACATAGCCTATTTTTTCTGTCTTTTCTCCTCCTCGCTCTTTTCCCCCACAAATCCAAGATCCAAGTATAGTCTTAAGAGCAACCCCAACAACCTGCCAATTCTCTGGCCAAAGCCATTTTCTTTTTTGGCAAGAGCTCCTAAAAAATACCCTCCAGTGGCTTGCTGAATCCCAATCCAAATGATAGCCTTGCCATTTATCAAGCCAAATTTGGCTCAAGATTTCTTGGCTCATCATCAATATGGTAGAAACTCTGGCATCTACATTTCTGCTGCAAGTGACCAAACGGTTGTGATGGGTAGAGCCAGAAAAAGTCCTTGACACAACTGGAGGTCTAGAGCAATTTTGCCAAATTTTTGCAACATGACACGGTAGCTTGCCAAAAAATAGCTTTGGTGTTGAAAAATGAGAAAACTATTGGAGATACTCTTGTTAAACTAAGTTTCTCTAGCTATTGGCGTTTGCTCTTCATTTTTGCATGCTTGAATGGTTTGCTTGTTTGCGATGTAGAGATGCATCCTTGACATTGATGTCCAAGGGGCACGGTCTGTGAGGGCTAGTTCTCTTGAAGCCATTTTTATCTTTATCTGCCCTCCATCATTTGATGAGCTTGAGAAGCGCCTTCGTGAAAGGTGACCTAATTATAAAGCTAGAGATTGCAAAACCTTCTAGCTTTTCGATTCCCTTGTAGTTGATGAGTTCTTTCGGGTCTTTTTGCACAGAGGAACTGAGACAGAAGAGCAGATCCAGAAGAGACTCCGAAATGCTAAGGCAGAGCTTGAACAAGGACAATCGGGAGGCATTTTTGACCATATCTTGGTCAACGATGACCTCGAGGCTTGTTATGAGAGTCTTAAGGTGAGGTCTTAGATTCCTTATTTTCCTGTTTTCATTTACCAAAAAACGGAGAGCTTATTTGGTGAACTATTTGTGAATTTTAACAACCCATTTTTCAGATAACACCTTTTATGATGTTTTTCCAATTTTCGGCTGTTTTCAAAGGTGGAGCTGACATGGAAGCAATGAGTACTTTGAACTTTACATTTTTTGTGTTTGCAAATAGAAAATTTTATTCTGGAAAAGGAATATTCCATTACAAATATATAATAAATACTTCTCAGTGCTTATTATTGTATTTGATTTGATGCAGAAACTCTTGGGTCTCGAGGGAATTGTTAGCACTACCCCTAAATCATGTAAGGATTC
Source organism: Rhododendron henanense subsp. lingbaoense (assembly GCA_020567845.1). Taxonomy (NCBI): domain Eukaryota; kingdom Viridiplantae; phylum Streptophyta; class Magnoliopsida; order Ericales; family Ericaceae; genus Rhododendron; species Rhododendron henanense. Next base: position 2,522,803 of record CM036317.1, read on the forward strand.
CTCCAATTACTTGCATTGCATTCCAATTAACAGTCTTCATCTGGTTTCAATGCCCTCCTGTCTTTATTGAAAATTGATGGAATTGTGAATGCCAATGCAGTGTCTGAACTTGTAGATCTTCCTGCGGTTCATTCAGTGTCGAAGATTGATCAGAAAATCCTTATAAACTGCCGACCGGCAGAAGTTGAAAAGGCTTCAAAACAGTTGTAAGATCCCTACACATATCATTGGCGTAGGTATAATTGAATCATGAATACGAGAATGGTTTAAAAAAGAATCCAAAAAGAAGATGGGCACAAATAATTTGTTCCTATCTGCTGGAAATGGTTCACTTATTTTTTCTCCTTTACCTCCATAATTCCCTTGACAAAATCCATGATCCGGTCAATTTTATGGGCAACTTTATGAATGTTTATTTGTCATGACTTGTGTCTTTATTTGTGTCGGTTGAGCAGGTTTGTACTCGATGTATCTGCCCTTAAAGGAGGGGCACCGGGACGGACAAGAGGACTAAACTTGTATGCCGTAGACACATTTGCAAACGGCGTAGATGGAATGAAGCAGCTGTGAGATAATGGCGATAATGGCTCTACTCCCTACTTAACTCGTTAACGTGGTCCGTTGAAATTCGACATTTTTATGACTTAACAATAGAGGTATGAACTATAGATCGATGGGATGTTTCAAAACCATTGTTGTTCCCTTTTTTTCCTGCATTCATTGTTCTTAGACTCGGGATGATTTGGAGAACTATACATTCAAAGAATTATTTCCCTTTACGCGAGAAATGATCTGATTCATGAGACATGACGGTACTTGTACGACAGTTTTTCGTACATGGAAAAAGTAGTTATTTCGTTTCTCCCGAGATTTAGGTCGGGTAACTACTTGATATACGTGGGTCGATAGATTGTATGAATCTTGATGAATACTCCAGTTCTCTGTTTTGGGTTGAGAAAGAGGATAAAAGTTGAAGGAGAAATGTATTAGCAGTAGATGATAATGCAGGTGTGTTTCTATTTGTTCTTAGTTTGGTGTATCCAACTTCATGTTCAAGCTCTCACTCCAAATCTTACATGCATGAATTTACTTGTTTAAGCATAAAAAGGTGAAAGTTTTTCTTCCATTGTTTATTACTATTTCTTTAGTTATTCTCCGACAAATGGAAATATCTCCCATCACTGTCAGTGTTCTTAGGTTGGAATGTCATTGGCTCAAGTTTAGTTGCCATGAAGCTTTTGGTTGTCCAGCCATGTGGTTGTAGAAAGGGAAATTATTACTTTGACCCGTGCATTTCTAGCAAAATTCATTACTTTGACCAGTCCGTAGGGGTGGCTCTACATGGTTTCCAGAGGTTCAAGCGAACCCTCTGGATTAAAAAAATGCACAAAAAATTTTGTATTTTTTTCTATAATTATATATTTTTAAATATTGTCGGCACTAAATCATTCATACATAGTCAAGTGAAAAATCACTTTGAGTTTGTGAGTAAGTAGGTACTATAGTTCAAGTTAACAAAATAAACTTGGCCCAATAAAATTCATACAAATGTAAATATTATGTGCATTCTATATAGAGTTTTGTATGCAAAAAATGTAATTTTGTCACTGCAGAACAAAAATCCTGGAGCCGCCGCTGCTCCATCCGACTTCAACAACAAACACTTCTCTTAAAAAAGAAGAATAAACATCAACCAAAAAGTTTAAAAGATAGTAGAACTTGGGCATAGCTCAAAATTAGAAAGACAATAACCCCTCAAGTTTAGATATTTGCAGGGAGTAGGTAAGTGATCAGTGTGAGTTAAAGATGTCAAAAGTATTTTTGATATAAGGAAAGAAGGTCAAAGTGAAAGTTCTCAAGAATTTTTTTTTAAAAAAAGAAGGCAAAATGATGAAGGAAGAAAGAAAAGAACAAGAGAAAAAGAGTGAAAGGTCCCCTTTGGCCACTTCTCTACCCATCTGCCATCTCTCACTCTCAGCCTGTCCAGAAGGGCCACCTGGCTAAGGTTGGTGCCCATTGCACTTTGTTTGGTTCTCAAGAAAATGTAAGTAAGCCAAACAGAATCTGAAATGTGGTTACCACATGCATTTGTGGAAAGGCTTTGATTCATCATAGACAATTGAGGAAAAGTACCCCACAAGCAATCCGCACTCACCAATAATAGCAATTGCAAACCAAAAGAGCAACAAGTTAACTCTGGTTGTCATAACTTTCAAATCATATCTTTTTGTAGCTTAATTATATAATAGTAGTATACTGTAGGACACTGATTCTGGCGGTCCAAAAATGTATTCATGCATCAGTAACATTCAGTGCAAAGTGGAACGTCTGCGTACAAAAGTGGAGCACGAAAATCAATTTCCTATACTGTATACTGATTACATTATATGTTTTTGAAGCTTACATAATGGTATAGAGAATTTGCTAGAAGCATTAGTAAAAACAAAAATACCGCTCCCCCTATCGCTCTCAATCTCACCGTTCAAAAGTGTTTTAGACGGTTCAGATTAAAAACAAACTATTACCGGTAATGAGTTATTTATTACCGGTCAAAGTTGAAAAACATATCTCAACCATTGATTTCCGAGAAAGACGGTAAGATTAAGCGAGCGGTGAAACAGAATGGTAAAACAGCGGTGGGGGTAGTCGAACTGTTTTTAACCTGTTCTTTATCGAGTACAAGCCGCAGAAAAATAAATGTGTTTAAGATTTTAGACCAACATTCCGAATGTATCCGAATTTTGCACCTTTGATAAGTGTGTTTTTTTAGTTGGAGACTTGGAGTAAATTGTTACTTTTTACTCATGATAAATCATTATTCTAAAAATTGTCATTTTTACCATTACTAATGGTACTAGAGTTGCTAAACATGCAAAAGACTACAAAGCCAGACATCATACAGATCGAAACTATTGGAACAAAAGTATTGTAAAAGAAACTATATCATCTTCTTCAAAGGAACCAAAATTTAAAAAGAAAATGGTATTAGAAGCAATGATTCAATAGTCCTATTGTTTAGTGGATGAAAACTCACAATGAACTAGTGCTACCGCCTCTCTTTTTCTTTTCGAATAATCGGGTATCTTGTCCACCTCGCTTCATTTTAAAACTTCAAAATTGATAGACCGGATAAATTTTTAGGTACCCCAGTTTTTTTTGGTCAGTGGAAAAGTGGTACTGCCTAGCTCTTGCCACTAGCAGATCTTGTGTAGCAAGAAAGGAGAATAATAAGCTATTATAATGCCAATTTGAAGCCATCTTTGGGCCCTCAAAGATATAAAAGATCAATAAAGTTGCATGATGAGGAAGGGACACAGAATATGGGGGGTGAAAATGATAGAATGGTCAAATTTGGTGGGCCATCGCACAAGCTAGTCATGGCCAACTTGACAAAACTTGTTTTAAAATAGTGGTTGAACCTTGGAAGAAATGATAAACCCAAAAAATTTGCCAGAAATAGATTCACTTATTTTACACAATAAAGATACTTCAAGACACCCCAAATTGCCTTGAATATCAAATTTTAATTTCTTCTTTGTGGCTCTATTTATATTTTGTCATATGTTAGGAGAATTTGTGCTACTTCAACCTTTATCCAATCCCACAAGGGTTTCAATTTCCTCTCTATCCGAGTCGAATCCACGACCTCATCCCACTTAACTGCAGCTACACAACTGTTGAACCAAGTGCTCTAAGCAAGAAACAATATGTCAATATCTAAGAGCGACTACACCCCATGAGTTATTTAGATCGTCAAAATTAATGTTCGACAAAATATAATTGGTAAAGTGGTGCTCTAAATACCCATATGGTAAAGCTGTCACCAAAATGGGGAAATTCATCTTTCGTGCCAAATTCAATAACAATTTTGGTGTTTTCAAATTTGTTGAACTTTCCAAGCATCTAAATCGAGAAAAGAGATGAGTTAAATTCAATGGTCTAGATTTGAGATTGGGCCAATGAGATCAAACCGGCGCAACTTTTAACCCCGTAGCGATTCATAAAATATTTTCGGCAAATTCATTTTGACACCCGCTAGTATATACTCCGTATTTTATTAGTACATACATACAGCAAGAAGATAAATTATACTGTATTCTTATACTACTCCATTATTGTGTGGGTGCCCAGGAGCCGTTAATGCAGTTTTCAGTGGGTTATAACTTTGTCCCCACCAGCCGCTACCGTAACCAACTTGCATGGAATCACAAGCCCTATCAATGTAGCTGGCTCTGAAAAAGCGTGGGGTGTGGACCCCAAGAAATGAGAAATCAAGCAAGTTGTTGAGAAGTTATTGGGTGGGCTTAGAGCACCGGCCAAATGGTGGTCAGTACCGCTCAGGCATTGTTCGTTTGATGGTTTCAAAATCCCTTAGCATGTACGGTTTACAATATCTCTCTCAAAACTCCCCAAACGAACAAGGAATGACTTATTAAGTATTCCAACTTTTTGGTCAGAGGAAACGCTCCCTTGGCTTAACTTATTTTTTTTCAGATTTTTTATTATTAAGTACTGCTCACCATGAGAAAAATATAAAAGTGCCTGTTCTGCTTTCTTTTTAAACCATCATTTTTAAAAAGAAGGTAATTTCGAACTCACATATTATGAAAATGAAAAATAATTTTTCGATTTTTTTGGTATTGTTTAAGAGATTTTAATGAGATCTATCAAATAAAATTCATATTAGTAGAAAAATTATTTGCGTAAACACATAATTTTTTAGATCGAAATTACCTTCTTTTTCAAAAAAACTTTTAAAAAGTTCGTGGAACACCCATAAGATTAGAACATAAATAAATTTTAGAAAACTCACTGAAAAGAAAATAATACTCCAAACCCATCTACTGTGAGTTAAGAGGCATTATGGCAAGTGAGTCGAGTGACGGTGTTAATTACTGGATAATCTGCCGTAGGCACGGGGGAGTCCTCAGTCAAACCCGAGATGCTGCTCTGCAGCTCTCTGTTGAGCAGATGCAGAGCGGCCGGTCCGACCATTTATCTCCGTACGAATGCCCTCCGGTCCCATTCCATCCACAGTCCCATTCCGTCCTCCGGTCCCCACTGACAGATAGTTCAAAATGCACATGAACGAAGCTTCTACCAACTTTCCCTTTGTGGGGTCTCTTGAGTTGATGAGTCTCGATCAGACAATTCAAGTGGATTTGTTTTGAAAAAATGTTCTCTTTCGGTTCCACTGGACCCCAGCATGTATCTTCCTCTTGGCTCTTACATGAAATGGAGAATTTGAATGGTCCCTGGCTAGGCTCCATTGCTCCATTGGGGGCCTCTTTTCCTTGGTTCATGTACCAAAACATGGCTTTGTTTGGATCTTAAATTAAGGAAAGCGAAAGCTATATTTTGTTACCATGTGCCTTGAGGGCTTGACCCCGGCCCAATGATTAGTCAATGTGCATGTATACTGATCTGAATACCTGACTTATATCAAATTAAAAACAAAATTACGTACGCAAAGATTAAATAATCTTTCGATCGCCACACCACCGAGCATCGCAATTAGAAGTCACTGTATTCATATATACGTGTTCTTCTAATGGGTAATCAACTCCCCTGTTGAAGTTGGATCAAATGGGTATCTGAGTGTAACGACGTATACACACGGTCATGTAATTTTTCAGTTTCGCCTTCGTCGCGCTCTGGATTCTCGCGGGAGCTCTCGCGAGTTTTAATGGTTTATGACGTTTTGGAGAGACACTTTACGCTTTCGCTCGCACATGCGCACACGGTTTACGTGACTCAAACTGGAACAATACGAAATTCATCTGCTTTTCAAGAAAATAGGTACCAATACCCACTTGGAGCTATGTTGCTGCAGTTGGATTTTCTTATGGTTCTTACCCATTACGCAAATTTTGTAGAGTACTATTATGGCCAACACCCGATTGAGTGGTTGTTAATTGAAAAAAACAAAAAAACGATTCAAAAGTTTTCGTCCCACATCTGCTAGGTTAGAAACTATATTTTTCCTCATAGAAGTTTTGTGCCCGTATAACAATTGTCAACCAATATGGGCGAGTTAGCCCAGATAAATTCTGTTGAATCTTTGGTTGACATGGTGCTTGATACCCCACCCGCCATGGATGGATTCGCATTAACAACTTCTGAACATTTGATTGCCCCGCAAATGATAAACTGTTACCCACCACGGGTGACTAATATTTTGGAGTAAAAATGCGTCAATGCAATTTGTTCTGTGAAGTAGCAAGTCTCATTGTCTCATCCAATTTGGCCCATTTATGATGGGTGGCCTGAGGCCTAAAGCACAACTCGAACTTCAAAATCCTATGGAGATGAATCGTTTCTAGGCCCAAAGACCCATCCGTAATGAATTGTTTCTAGGCCCAAAGGTCGTTTGATTTTTTTCAGGTCCAAAATGGAAGTGCGGGGTATGGTACATTGTCACCTCCGCTAGGGAGTATTGCTCCGTCAGAGAACACCGCTATTTGTAGGAAATCCCACCGCTTATATGTCAGGACTGAAGTTTCGATTCCACACTCGTGATTGTAGATGGTGTTTGGAGTATGTTTAGCCCTAGGGTTACGAAGACTTTAACCTGGGCCTTTCCAACCAAGTCCGAGGCTCCACAACTGAATGGCCCAAAGGTCATTTGTATGATATCCTCCCTTGGGCAAATTGCTTCAGCGGGCTGGACTGGGGGAAGAAGGCTTTAGAATTTGGCTATGAATAAGATTTCTACTCCATTTGATGACAGTAGCAAACTTGAATAATTGAAATATTATTTTTATTGGAGAAATCTTGTACTTTTTTTTGAACAGGAGAAAATCTTGTACTTAATAAATTAAATATTGAACCAATGCAGCATATTATCGGAATATTTGAAACTATATCCAAATTTCGATTACCAAAAGATAAAGAAAATAAACAATGACATCAATAAAATGATGGAAGGGGTGAAGATAATTCTAACCATATTTTCTTATTGTCCCCGTAAAATCTTACAACCAGTCCACATAAATTGCTATGTACATAACACTTAAACTGCGCGCTAAAATAATAAGAATGTGTCGTCTAACGTTGCAGGGCTAACGTGGTGTAACGATTTTACTTATGACTGGTAAATCAATTTGTATTTAAGCTAAAGTTCAAGAAATCTAATCTAATTAACTTAATTGGGAGGTGAGAAATAGGATCTCTCACTAGAATGCAGATAAAAATAGAAGTACCTTTGTTTTAAAGAATTGCCTGTTAATTTTATGATCGAGATGGACAAAGATGATTCCATGGGGCGTTACACGTGATATAGTCATTTAATCTCATGCTATTGCTAGGGCGATAAACAAATTAAAACAGCCTGACCAATCAAGTTTCATTTGAAAATTTAAGGGAAAATGACGGCCCAGGACATGTTTTGATAATTAATACCCACCAATGACAAGTTAAGAACATTTGTTAATGTTGAAAATGTCCTTGGCGGGTATTAATTATCAAAACACGTCCTTGGCCGTCATTTTCCCAAAATTTAACGAGTTTTGAAACCATGTCAACTTTGGTTTGTATACGAGACAAAACCGATCTCAGATCGATGAGCTTCAATCAGCCAATCATGAACTGATCTCGAGTAATTTGAATTTGTTCACATCGCAAGTCTAACGAGCCGAACAACAGCTTGTTCGAGCTCGGCTTAGAAACTTGACGAGTTTCAAAAGAAATGGATGGATTAAAAAGAGTACATAAACGTTCGATCACCGGTACCAATCATCACAATAATAAGTCAGTATATTCCTACATAACCATATGTTCTTCTAATGGGTATCAATGCCATTGTTGAAGTTCGATCAAATGGGTATGTGAGATTAAGATCCTATAACGACGTGTGTGTATATATATGTATACACATGGTGTAACAATTCGAAATTCAACTAGTTTTCAAGAAAAATACCAATCCCCACTTGGAGATGTGTGGCTGCAGTTGGATTGAGTGGTTGTTGATTAAAAAAGAAGAAGAAGAAGAATTCAAAAGTTTTCATCCCACATAGGCTAGGTTAGAAACTATACTTTACTTTATAGAAGTTCTGCGCTTGTAGAATAATTGTCATCCAATATGGATGAGTTAGCGTTGATAAATTCAATTGAATCTTTGGTTGACATGTTGCATGATACCCCACCCGCCATGGATGGGCTAGCATTAATAATTATCAATGATCAAATTGTCTCTCCATTGTTTCTGTTATCCGCCATGGGTAACTAACATTTTGGATTTAAAATGCGTCAATAACACAAAAGCTAAACAGATCAGGTTAAGATTGAGAAAATTCTGACACCAAATCAGGTTAGAGTTGAGAGAATTTTAACATGAACACGACACAAATCAGGTTAGAGTTGAGAGAATTTTAACACGAACACGACACAACGAGGAGTGAGAATTTATGAAAGGACACGATAACATGACATGAAATTTGCGGATTAGGGTTGGCTATTTCTGACACAGAAAACGAATATGATATGACACGATTACACGAAAAGCTAAACTGATCGGATTAGGGTTAAATTTTTTTTGACACGAACACGAGATGATACGACATGAATATGGCACAATGCCTCCTAGCCTAAAGCACAACTCGAACTTCAATCCTATGGAAATGAATCGTTGCTGGGCCCAAAGACCCATTTGTAATGAATTGTTTCTAGGCCCAAAGGTCATTTTATTGTTTCGAAAAATGGAAGCAACAATGCTAGCACAACAGGTTGTGTAAATGGGTGGTTAAATGTGGTTCTAGCATATTTGAAATGGAAGTGCCGCAGGTAGAATATCATGTCACCTCCGGTGAGTATTGTCCCGTCACATCATATCATTATCTGTAGGGAGTCTCACCACACATATGTCGGGATCAAAGCTAACATCCCACCACGTGTGGGTGATGTTAGGAGTATGTTTTGTCTAATAAGAGGTTACGAGAATTCAAACCTAGGTCTTGTCCAACCAAATTGGAGTTCCACTAATGAACCAACCCCTCGGTGGTCCAAAGGTCATTTGAATCATATCCTCCCATTGGCAAAGCTTCAACGGGCTAGACAGGGGTATCAGTTTGGCCATGCATAAGATTTCTCAAACTTGAATAATTCAACAATGGTTTTAGAAATTGTGAAAAATTATGAATTGAACCGATGCAGCGCATTAGAAAAAATACTCTAAACTATATCCAAATTTCCACGATTACGAAAATATAAATAAAATCGAGCATTGAAAAATTTAACATTGAACCGTATTCTTTGATTGTCCCCATGAAATACATGCAGTAAAAGTCCACATAAATTGCCACATACATGGAAAAATTATTTTCTTCCAAAGATCGCATACGCGGTAGTTAAATATGGCAAAGTAATAAGATTGTATCTTTTAACGTGGTCGGGCTATCGTGGTGTAACGTTTTGTTGAGAGTATAAGTATTAAAGTTGCTCCTCTTGCTAACGGCTTAAACTTTTAGATGAGTTGGTGGTTAACAATTTAATACGTCTTTATTTTCGACTAATCATGTGTTAAAAAGTGGCACCCAATAACTCAATTTGTGTTTTAGCTAAAGTTCTAAAAATCTTATCTAACTTAATTTGGGAGGTCAGAAATAGGATCTCCCGCTCGAATCCAAAGCTTAATCCAGATAAAAGAGAAGGGCTGATAAACGAATTGAAGGGGCTGAACAATCAATTATGAATTGAAAATTTAATGAGTTTTAAAACTATGTCAAATTTAGTTTGTTTATGAGACGAACTAATCTCAGACGAGCTTTAATCGAGCCAATTATGAAACAAATCTCAAGTAGCTTGAATTTTGTAAACACCGTAAGTTTAACGAGCCGAACAACAACTTATTCGAGTTTGGTTTAATAAAGCTCATCCTCGAGCCCTGGACTAGTCGACCGAGTCTCCCTATTGTTCTGTTCCTGCCATGAGAAAGGCGCACAAGAAAATTATGCCCAGCACGCGAAGAATCCGTTAAGAGTTTGTCTTGGTAGAGAATTATATGATTTTTTTCCTCTATTGTATTGAATCAATAAAAAACGAGGTCAGTGCCACGACCTCCTATTGTTGGATCCAATATTGACTGGGGACCCGACTTCTATAGGTCCTTAGTTTTACCACCCGTGGTGGTCCTTGCTTTAAGAAACCGGAGCGGGCCAATCTCTCATACTTGCTCAATGTACCCCTTTCGTCGAGTGCCCACTTCTATAGGTCCTTAGTTTTAATAAACGAACACGAGCTCAACTTGAATCCTTTTATCAGCTCTACCTATAATTTTAGAAAATATGAAATCTTCTCTCTAGCACTGCAACAGCTAAAGACCTTTTATTGGAGCCATATTTGCCCCATATCCAACAATTTCAAACACTTGAAAGAACTCTATGCCTGCCCTCATTTCTCTCTCCACCTCGTTACCTCCCCTCCCAAACCACCCCCACCGCTCCTTCCGTCCACCCAAACCAAAAAAACCACACAATCAAGCCTTCAAGAATCCTCCACATAGAAAACAAAAACATAAATTCTTCTTGAACAATGATAACTGGCCTCTGTTACTCCAAACGTCAATTGGGTCTCAAGATTTTCGTCTGAGTCAGGCCATTCATGGGTTTTTAACCAAATCTTGTTATCGAAACGACGTGTTTCGTGGCAATAATCTTGTTACCATGTATGTGAAATTCAACAGATTGGATGATGCACAACAGGTGTTTGATGAAATGTTTGAACGGAATACTATCACATGGACTTCTCTTATTAATGGGTATTCACTGGTTAATGACGTTGAGTCTGTGGTTAGAATGACTCATTGTATGCATGAATCTGAGGAAGAGTTGAATGAGCATACTTTGTCGGTAATTTTGCGTGCAGTTGAAAACCCGAATGAGATCATTTGGGGTGAACAAATTCATGGTTTTGCTATAAAAAGCGGGTTTTTTGAGAATGTTTTTGTGGGAACTTCTTTGGTGTCTATGTACTCAAGAAGCGGCCACTTGGATGATGCAGAGAGATTGTTCCATGAGTTGACGGACATTGATGTTCGCTGTTTAAACTTAATGATTTCGGAGTATGGGAATGCAGGGTGTGGGGAGAAAGCACTTTGGGTCTTTCTTGAGTTGCTCCATAGTGGATTGGAACCAAGTGAGTATACTTTTTCCAGTGTGATAAGTGCCGGTAATGGAGCTGTAGGTTTAGAGGAAGGCAGGCAATTACATGGACTTGCTATTAAGCACGGTTTAGTGGTTAAAACCTCGGTTGGAAATGCTATTATCACAATGTATGGTAGGCATGGGTTGGTTAAAGACTCTGAGAGTATGTTTCGTGAAATGAGGGAGTGGAATTTGGTTTCCTGGACTGCTCTTCTATCAGTGTATGTGAAAAATGGCCACGGCCACAGGGCCTTTGTTGGGTTTTCAGAAATGGTTAAACGTGGAATAAAGTTGGATTCTAATTGTTTGTCTTGTGTTCTTTATGGCTGTTCAGAGTGCAAGAATTTGGACTTGGGACTTCAAATCCATGGGTTAGCAATAAAACTTCACATGGTCTCTTGTGTTAACGTGGGGACTGCTTTAATTGATTTATATGCCAAATGTGAGAAACTTCAATCTGCAAATTCGTTTCTCAATAGTCTACCAGTCACCAACACTGCATCATTCAATGCGATTTTAACTGGATTTACTAAGATAGAGGGCGAAGGTGATGAAGATGCGTTGCATTTGTTTAATCGACTTAGATTGGATAGATTGAGGCCAGATTCAGTAACTTTTTCCCATCTCCTTAGTTTATCTGCTGATCAAGCTTGCCTACTTAGAGGGGCAAGTCTTCATGCTTATGCGATAAAAGCAGGATTTGAAGGTGATTTAACCGTAAGTAATGCAGTAATTACAATGTATGCTAAATGTGGAAGTATTAGAGATGCTGAACGAATGTTTTTCGATATGAAAGAGCATGATTCAGTATCTTGGAATGCCATGATTTCAGCCCGTAGTATCCATGGGCAAGGTACAGAAGCAGTTTTGCTGTTTGAAGAAATGGCAAGTGAAGGATTTCTTCCAGACAAAATTACAATACTTTCTGTTCTTCAAGCTTGCAGTTACTCGGGTTTATGGAATTATGGGTTTTCCTTATTCAGGGAAATGGAGCTGAAATATGGGATTAGGCCGATACTTGAGCATTTTTCTTGCATGGTTGATCTTTTAGGGAAAGCTGGGCGTCTCTCCGAAGCCATGGATTTGATGAACAAAAGCCCATTTTCAGACTCACCACTTCTTTGGAGAACTTTGGTCCATGCTTGCAAAGTTCGTGGGGATCTCAATTTTGGGAAAATGGCTTCTAAGCGTTTGCTTGATCTAGAACCAAAAGAAGCTGGATCTTACATGCTTGTTTCAAACGTATATGCCGGGGAGGGACTGTTTGATGATGCTTCCAAGGTAAGGACTATAATGAACAACTTAAATATGTATAAAGAAGCAGGTTGCAGTTGGATTGAGATTGATAATAAGACCCATAAGTTTGTAGCAAGCAACAAAAACCACCCTGAAAATAGAGATATTTATGCAAAATTAGATCAACTGAGGCTTGAGATGGAAAACGTGGATGGTGATAGAACTAACCTGATTTGGGAACCAGCTTAACTATGTTTTAGAATGAAACGTGGTTGCTTTTCTCATGCTGAAGAGGCAACAGATATGGTTCAACATGCTTAGAACTGGGGTAATGACAGATTTGAGATGATAAGAGAGACGTGTAACATTTTTGCTGGACTAAGACTGCAGGAAAAGTGGGGTCATATGGGTGCAAGAACTTTCTCACTGTAAGTATGGTTATTAATTACCAGCTGTGCTAGCCTATTACGTTTTTCAGCAGCAAGCTCTAAATTCACACAAGAATTGTTGCTTTTCTGAATGCCATCTTAGTCTTACTTGGAATGTGCTTTGAAAAATCTAGTTTATGCTAGGATCAGAGAAGGCAAGCTGCAAATGTCTCTCTAATATACGTCTTGTCGTTAGCGTATAAGTTATATCAACGAATCTGAGGGTGGTAAACTGATGGTTATTTAGTTTGGTTGCCTTCCGAGTTCAAATTAGTTGTACCATATGCATGGATTACACACATATCCTATCATCACAGAAGCTGGGTTCCATTTGACTGGCATTAATGGGAGGATGATTGTGGAAGATTTGGTGTGAGAATATTTGAAGAAGCTTGAGGAGAGCACAGTTTGACGCAATAGGATTTGTTACCTTATGATGACAAACTAGGGACTAAAATTGTTTTTTGAGCAAAAAAATTTGGAAATGAAAGATGCCCTGAAAAGCCATCTGTAAACGCCACTTGTGCCTGAAATCTTAACAGCCCTGAAATCTAGGAGTCCGTTGCCCAACGAAAGGGAGGGCAGATCAAGTGAAACCATGCCATGTTACAAGATAGTCTCACCCGTTTGATCAATCTTCGATATAGGCCCACCCGATTTGATTCAAACTTTGACCACGAACTTGGGCCCACTCCCCATGTGTTACTCCATTGTTAATTTTGCTAACAAAGCCAATAATGGGTCTAAATAACTTCTTATCTTTAAAGTGATTAGCTTATAAGTTATATCCATCAATTTGAGAATGGTCGTCTAATGTTCATTAAGTTTGCTTGACTTTCTAATGGACCATATGCATGTACTAACTACTACACATACAGGTGATCGTCATGGAAGCTTGTTTGCATTAGACACTGATTAGTGGGAGGATGATTCCTGGACGATTTTTATGCAAGTATTTTAAGGTAGCTTAAATGCTCAGGAAGTTCGCTTTTTGTCTTTAAAATCTTGAGAAACTAGTGGAATGATCTGATGTTGATTGCAAAGATAAGCACTGACTTTTCAAATCATATCTGCTTAAAGTATTGAGGTGAATAATTTATTAGCAACGAGTGATTTGATCCACGTGGAGGGTGGTAATTGGAATAGGAGAAGTCTGAGGTGAAGATAGGTTGAGGCAATAGGAAAGAACTTGATTACTAAGAATGGAAGTATGGAACAGATGAATATGACCTTGGAATTCGCATATAATTGAGTGGGAGGAAGTAAATCTTTGTAGCCGACCTCAAGTAAAAGGGACAAGGGCTTGTTGAGGTCGAATATTAATCCTTTTTGTTTAATGTTGAGGCAATTGGAGAAAACTTGATTACTTCAAATTGAACAGATGAATACGACCTTGGAATTCAAATACTCCGTATTAAATATACTTGAGTGGGAGGAAGTAAATCTTTGTAGCCGACCTCAAGTAATAGGGACAAGGGCTGGATGATATCGAATATAATTTTCTTGTTTAATTTGGAAAAATTCATTCGGTTGATTTTTTTTTAATCTAATTGTTCCTGGAGGACTTGAAAGATAAAAATAAAAACAGTACTGCATTATAGATGACTGGCTCTAAACTTTTCTACTGTGATTGTTTACTGGTCTTTGACAATTTATAAACCATTCTACTTGTGTCATAGAAGACAACTGGCTATTCTACTGTGATTTTTAGTTGTCTTCTGTGTGCAGCATTTTGCATATCTAAGGCAGGACAACTGGAGTGGCACTCCCCTTGTTGATATTGTCCTATTAAGCATGGCCTGCCTTTTCTGCTTTTGCAAATGGAAACTGCTAACCATATGTGAAGGTGCATTATGTGAATGTGTGTTGACTGTGTTGTGCTGTGTGAAACACGTATCGAAATTCTAACTTTTTGGGGATTAGATTATTATTATCCATTGCCCAGGCTTGTGTTCCTCAAAGCTGTTTGAAAATCAGTGCCTTCTCCAATATGTTACTCCCTTACTCGATCTTCTTCTTTCCCCTGGTTTCCATTAAGTTTCTTATCTTCAGATAGTATTTATGTTCAGGTTTGCCGGATGTTTGCTATCCCATTGCCCTTAAGAAACGTGTGTAGCAAGTATTTCATATCTAGAACTCCTGCAAGAGGGCTTTCTGTTGATCTAGAACACAAATACGCTATGAGACCTTTACACGGGGGTTAATTTTTCTATATTTATGATTGGAAAAAGTGTTTAGCATTGTCTATCTGCTGCACTAATTTGGCCAATGTCTCACCAACAACACTAAATTGCCCAGTTTCATACAGAAAACCTATGCTACTAATCCTTTCACATCTATCTATCTATCTATAGTACTATATACTAAGCAAATGTGTTTTGCTTTCAAAACCTTCCAAACCCTCCTTTCTAATTTTCTAGATTTTTTTAAATTTTTTTATTATAAAAAAGAGAGAGAGAGTAGTTGAGGGAGGGAAACGTGGGATAGGGAGGGAGAGAGATGCATGTGGGGGTTGAATATGGAGGAAAAATTATTCCATGCTTCTAGGGCACCGTCACGTGGTACTCTAAATTCATTTTCGGTTCATAGAATGAGACCATTGCTAGCGTGCATCGAACATGGGATCAGAAAAAATATTAAACTATGTTTTTATCAACTAGCGTAATGCCCGTTCGGTTCACGAGGCCGAAAAAAATCAATGTATTTTTTTTATCCCGTGCATCGAACGGGCACAAACGCTAGTGTTCAAGATATTTAGTTGCCGTGTTGGAAACTCTACATTTGTATAAGGATATGGGATCCATTCTGACATATTTAGTTGGCATTCACCTAGCAGGCATATCTTGTAGTTCATCATATTTACTATGAACTATGCATGAAACTCCTATATTATGCATGAAATTCTGCAAGGCATTTTGTAAATATTTATCTAGTAAGATAAAAGAAATGCATGAAGAAATTCAAATACTTTGGCGTATCTATGTATCCTCGAGATAGAAATTATATGGATCGAGCACTTAGGCACATCTCGGACTTGACACCCTTGCCCGCATCCATTTAACGAATTGCAAAACGTGCAAGGACAGTAAAATACAATTAGAACACACAGCATAGCAGTAATTTGATTCAGTGTCTCACCAACACATCTGTTACACACTGCCCTTAGTCTGTAGCCTGCCTGAATATAACGTCGAAAACAAATTGATCAATTGAAAGTTATCCGAAGGTATATATTGCATGTACACAGGACCGATTCTAGTGGATAGGGAAATCAAGCCATTAGTTGAGGCAGGCGGAGAGAAATGGTTGAACTCCCTTCACTCTCCTGCATCTAGCGCTTGTCTCACCAACACCTCTGTTACACACTGCCCTTAGTCTGTAGCCTGCCTGAATATAACGTCGAAAACAAATTGATCAATTGAAAGTTATCCAAAGGTATATATTGCATGTACACAGGACCGATTCTAGTGGATAGGGAAATCAAGCCATTAGTTGAGGCAGGCGGAGAGAAATGGTTGAACTCCCTTCACTCTCCTGCATCTAGCGCTAATAAACGAACAAGGCTACTCAAGTTTGAGCTCATACTAAGTTAAAAGCTCATTCAATGTGTCCTAAAAACAAACCAGGCTTGAACATTTCACTAAGGCTTGTTAAGTTTTCAAACCAAGCTAAACCAAGCTCAACTGTTCCCACTTCCAGATGGGACCGCCATGTGAAAGCTGCTACTCGGCTCGTTCGACTTATGTATGGGAAATTCATGCTACTCAAGATCGGCTCATGATCGACTCGATTAAATGTCTTTTGAGATCAGCTAGCCTCTCAAACAAGATAAGCTTGAACATGTTTTTTTTGAAATTTGTTAAGTTTTCAAACCAAGCTTGAACAATCATCTGCTCGGCTTGTTAGCCCTAGATTACATCCTTGAATCTTTTGATATTTCTTCACCACGGAATTATATTAGCATTAAGAAGTAAGTAACTATATCTTGATGATGATGAAGGCAGGCCCTCATTGTTTCCTTCATTATGTTTGTTTTGTTTTGTTCAGGGTAAGTGAGGCAAATATGCATATTTGTATTAGGAAAGGGATCCAATAAGCTACCTGCCCCAACAACATACCCTCAAGCAAAACGCGTATTGACCATTACACAATTGAGTCAATCTTGCCTTCTTTCTTTTCCTTGGGAATAAGAATATGTCTTTGCAACCTAAAACAGTGACTCATCCCCTTAGCTATATAGATATGGATAACTCTTTCACCTTTTTATTTTAAGGTGGTTCTCATGCCACTTAAAAGTAAGATTCTTTATGTTCCAGGCACCATTATCATATAGGATCCACTCATATGAAAAGCCAAAAATGCATACTTTCTTGTAGTTTTGTCAGTTATGTACGAAAATAAAAGTCTTAGTCAATAAATACATAATACAAAAGGACGCCCTGTTCTTGTGCTTTGTTGTAAATAAGTATAGTTGCAGCTTCTAACAACTACACCACAAGGGTCCCTTTTTTTTTTTGTTGACGGATTAAACTTTGTAGGATTACATATCTGATGTATGTTTAACTTGGACCGTAAGAAATTGAACCAAAGACCGGATACATAGCCCTCTTGGATGTATAGTCCAATCTGATGCTCATATCCGGTCAAAAATGGACCCAATTGTTTGTAGGGAAAACTATTTTAGCTATTGGATTTCTGATATGACTGAGAATTCTGAGAATACCTTCCTATCCTTGACCTTGACATACTTGGAATCCATAGAGGAAAAGATAAAAAGAGGGACTTCAACGACCGGCCACCTTCCTCTTCACCGTCCTCCTACCGCCACCTCCATGCCGCCAGCTTTGTCGACCGGCTTTGACTTGTGTTAGAATCAACTGTTCCTTTTGTCTTTGTGAAGTTTAGAATGTCGTACAACCTGAATTTTCTCCTATCTACATTTGAAACTGAGTAATTTTGCTTTTATTGGATGCTTTTAGTTGTGTTGTTCGTGTAAAGTTTGTATTCGTATTGGCATATTGCTTAGATATAGCATCAAGCAGGAATTTTTGATTAGATATATAATTGAGAATAGTTTCTGGGCCTTCAATTTCTTCGTTTCGGTAGCAAACAGTTGACATATGCAGTACCTTTTGAGGAAGATGAGAAGGAACCAAGCATCTGGTTTCTTGACCATGAAGCTATGGTTCCCATGTTCAGGAGGATAAATGGTATAATTTGAGGAAATGGGATTCTTTTATTCCAATGTGAAAATGCTTTGCTTGTGAAAGGGAAAAGAACTGTTCTACTACTACTTTTAGCTATTATTGAGCACTTTTTTGTTTAATACTTGTTGCAGGTGATAGATACAATATCCCATTCATAGAAAAGGTCTGGAGCACAGATATTGCAATTGAAATGTCATTAGGCTGTGTTTGCATGTCGTTCTTGCCAAGGGAAAAGAAATAAACGGAAAGGATATATAGGTAACTTTCGACGTGTTCAGGTACCCTTGCCGTCCATTTTCTTTTTCATCCGCAAAGCCGAGACCCAAACACAACCTTAACAGAACTAAAGATCTTAAAGGTAATGTATATGTGATGATACACACTGTACAGGACTAGAAAAAATGGTTCCAAACCATCAAACACACAGCTTCTCAAGACTCTAGCACACTTTCTATAGGGTACCCTACACTTCCTCTCATCAATCCCAGTTTAAGCACAAACAGCATTACAACAGTTCCACAACCAGAGAGAAGCCCTAAACAAGCACTCAACATTCAAACTAAAAGACTTCCAACACATTGCTTGCTGCAACTCTTGAATATGCCCCACTTCATATAGGGTACCCTACATTTCAAAAGTTGGAGGGTCCCATGACTGTGGGGGGTTACTAATTAATACCAGTAATACTTGAAGTGTGTCCTGGAAAAATCTTTCTTTGAAGATTTGTAGGGTTTTTTTTATTTTATAATTTGAAGAAGGACCTCTTTGTTGGGGCTCTTCCAACAGCTTTCATTAGATTGGCTATTTCCAGGACCCTAGCCACTTTTGTTCCCCTCTTGCCCTCTGCTGATGCCCTCTTTTCCTCTGCTTTTCTGTGTGCTTTTGCTATGTCATTTTGCATCTTTTCCAGGGCTCTTGCTCTTTTCTCCTCCAGCTTCCTCTGTTCAAAGAAATAAACCTGAACATTAGTACTATGTTTGGCTTGTTGACTATAATACCAAAACAAAAGACGGTTACGGCTTTGAGCTATGGTATCCCCTCTCTCTTTATCTCTCGAAACAACAAACAGTTAGAGACACCTCGTATGTGCACCATGTTCTCAAATGCAGTTGGTCTTACATTAGGAGCCCTATTGATATCGAAAACTTTGAGTTACCAAACAAACCCTTTGGCCTCGTTTGGTAGGAACTATCATAACCATCTTTATTTTGGTTGAGAATTAAGTTAATTGATGCTATAATGAACCAATTTATTCATTTTATCTCTTAATACTCCGGATTGAA
Source organism: Rhododendron henanense subsp. lingbaoense (assembly GCA_020567845.1). NCBI lineage: Eukaryota > Viridiplantae > Streptophyta > Magnoliopsida > Ericales > Ericaceae > Rhododendron > Rhododendron henanense. The sequence continues at coordinate 2,542,095 of CM036317.1, forward strand.
TTACCAATCCTACCCTCCATGGGCTTCCTCTTTGGCTCCGTTTAATGGTTATAACTTTGTTCCAATGATTAATAAAAAATTCCTTTTGCCAATAAAAAAAGGTTAGCCTCTAGTCAAAATATAAATCTGGCTGAGAAATTTGCAAATGACACGTGTTCCAGGCCAAGTAATAATTAAGTCTTTAATAATTAAAATACTTGCATGATTGAGTTTGATTAAAATGAGGCGTACACGTAAACTCAACAGGCCAGGTTGGCACATGCCATAAATGCTTCCACAATTACTAACTTTAATCATTAGAGGTCCTTGAGGACTCTTACCAAAGAAAAATATTTAACTTTTTTGATAATTTCAGGCGTTTAAGTTAGCTTACGTCAACTTCGACTAATTTTGGTAGACTAATCTTACTGTCCACTAGCGGGGCCTCAATTAGAGTCGGATGAAATGTCCCGTACGGACTAACCCTAAAAGAGTTGGGAGTTTTCGACCTAAGACTTTAGGAGGGAGAGAAAAATATTTAACTTTTTTGATAACTCAAGCGTCAGAGCTAGCTTACAACTACCTCGACTAATTTTGGGAGACTAATCTGGTCGTCCACTATAGCGGAGGCCTCAATGAGAGCTAGAGCAAATACCTCCGTACGGACTAACCCTAAAAGAGATGGGAGCTTTCGACCTGAGACTTTAGGAGGGATGAAACTCATTGATCCCACGTGCAGGCCACGACGGCGAAATCATTGGGTTAATAAAAAATATACGTGACTTGACAAAATTACCATGCACGAGTACTACTACGGGAAAATTTGCCAGAAGTACGTACCTCAACTTTCTTCATCCAAGAAGTAGCCTTTTGAACTTGAGCACCCTCCCAGCCACTGATCACTGCATCCTCCCTCTTAAACCTGTTATTAACCTTGGCAATCTTCGCGTTCTGCCACGCGTATATCTTCGCCTCCACCTCCTCTCTCTTCACCCTATGCACCGACACCTCCGCGTGGTTACCACCACCACTCGCCAAATCATTATAACCGGTGGTGGTGATGGCGCGTGGAGGTGACGGTAGTGGGCCTAGAGGGTGGTTGTCTGCCACTATTGCTAATGGGTTTGTCTCCTCAAACATATCAGCTTCTTCCCCAATTCTTGCTAGGCTGTGGTTATTCCCACCGTCACTGTCACTTCCAATGATAGTGTTCCCCATGGATGACCCTGTTACAGAATTGTCTTGACTCAACAGCTGATGTTAAAACATTGGCAGAGTTTGTACCAACTTACCCTTTTTATTTTTAATCACACTTATTTTCTTTGTTAGTGAACTTTATCAAAATACAGTTTTTTGGATTTGTCTCGATGAGAAGAATTTGAAAAGTAAAAAATAAATAAATAAAAATTCATCAAAAGTAAAAATAATTTAGAAATTCAATCAGTCTATTCTAGATGATTCTTGTCATTAGTGAGCTGTTTAGCTTTGGGTCGTAATTTTTTGCTATACACTCTTCTTGTCAAGATGATGTTTAATAAAAAAAAAAAATTTGACTCAAACGTAATAAAAGTTTAGAAGAGACAATATTAATCCAAAATAAATAAAAAAAAAGCTAGTCCAAAGGGGAGCTTAATTACTTTTATTGAGAAATTGAGCTTAAGAAACAAAGTGTATTAAAATTTCTATGTACGCACAGACCTGCCATGACTAAGGCACTGAACTCCCTACTCATGGTTGTGAAGTTCTGATCACTTGATGCTCCTTCACTAGCCATGGAAAGGGACGATGATCTACTTCTTTCCCAAGCTTCTCTCAGGCGGTTCCGGGCGGCCGACGGTGGTGGGTGAGGTGGTGTCAAGGCATGGATGTCTCTAATATATTCCTCCTGATCTTGATCTACTGTACCAGTGGCAGTCTCTTCCCTTTGGTCATTCGACATATCAAGCGGTTTTCAGGGTTGTGGGTGATATAAAGAATAGAGGAGAAACAATGGAGAAGAGGGTGGAGAGAGAAAGAGGAAAGGGTTTAAGCATAGTCTTCAAATGAGTGGTTTATGATTTGAGAGATGAAAAATATAAGGCCACACATGCACGTAGGAAACAAGACTAAGAAATCAATTAAGTTTTGATGTCTGTACCAAAAAAAATAAAAATTTAAGTTTTGATGTGAGAGCTTATTTGGTACTAGATGGAGTAAAACTTAAGAGATGATGTTTTTTTTCCTTATAATTGATCAGCTGTCTGAGCCAACTTATGTGTTCCTCTACTAATTTTAGAAGATCAATTTTACCGATCACGTACTTGCGGGATTCCTATTAAAGTCAGATTCTATAAGGACTGGTTCCAAGGAAGTTGATAGCACCGAAAATATTTCGAACATGAAACCTTAAAATTAAGAGAGCAAATCCCTGAGTCTCATGTATTAATCCATAGGCAACCCATCGAGTTAACTTAAAGATGATGTGTTATACTATCACTAGTGCTAGCCCGTATCTACGGCACTATGCATCCTGGTTGGAAGGGGATGGCAGTTGTGTGATTTAGGTGAAAACTATGGGCACTTAACCGGGAAGTGGGAGGATGCACTATAGCCTTTGGATCAAATGAATCTAAGCCGTTCCAACAACTTGTCCCCACACCCTTCTGTTTTATAATAGAGATTATATGTTTACATTTATTTAGAGGTCCTTGATGTTTTGAATTTTATGTGGACTAGCTTTAAAACAAAACCTAATGGACCCCTTCATTTTGCTATATTTTGCACCTGGACCCCATTGTATAGGTATATTTTTCTTTCGCTTAGTCCCCACCTGAGCCCCTACCAACTTTTCTTTCCCCTTTTTTCGCATCATGTTTTTTGATTAATGTGGTTGGTTGAGAAAAATCTCATGTCCTGACAAAAAACTTGGATTTGATTTTCGTAAAAAAATCATTTGGTGCTATTTTCTTTTCCTAAAAGTTATGTATTTTGAACTTTTAAAATGATGTGACTGAGATTTTAGCCACAATTAAGGCTTTCTCATTTCAAAAACTACTGTAAATAGGCCCCATTAATTATTTGTATGAACTTCCTACGATAATTACTAGCATATAGAGGCTTATAGCTTTTAGTGACTAAAAAGCACTCGTTCAATGAGAAATTATAAGGTTGCTAATGCTATGAAAACTCATGATCGAACCATAAAAACAAAGATACAACATGGATGAATTTGAGGATTTTAGCATAATCATTCACTATGAGACAATACATAATATCAAAATACATGTGCAGACAATTACGTTAATTTACAATTTATACTTAGTGTGTATTGTGTTTGTGAAGACTTCGTACGTTAATGGTATCAAGAGACTTTCATTTTGTTCTACCTAACCTAGCTGTGATTTTCTTTCCTGAGTAACACTTGAACTAAAGAAGAGGGGGGTGAATTAGAAAACATCGATCTACAAATAATAAATCCAAAAGATTAGGGACCATACTACAAATAGCTTAAACTCGAAGTGGGTTTTTTGGGAAAAAAAAAAAAATTCTCCATCAAAAACATATGCCTTTTAATATTGTCGGCCATAATTGTATTGATAATATTGGGGGTGGAGCCCACAGAAATTAGATGGGTTCTTTTAGACCAGTCACAGTCTACACACACGCGTTGCACAGGAACAATTAGCCTCCTCTTGATATTAACACGCGGCACCTTCGCATTGGGTGGGGGCCCATCACATCGCATTCCATGCAACGCTGACGCACGATTTCCCGCTGATTGGGGGCACGTGTACGGTCACAGTCCTAACAACGATCTCAGGTATCCCAATTGATCACGTCTCACGTGTTAATCAAGCATTATCTTTTGTCACTAATTGTGTACGGCTGTTGCTTTGTTTATTGTCTTATTTTGTTTTGATGTAATGGTAGGAAAGATCAAAGAACCTTTGGAAAATTATAAAGTATATGGGTCCAGACATTGGTAATTCAAGCGTACAGGGAGGGCGGAGCTAAGTTGGGGTCGGAAATATTTTGGAAAATTAGAAAGCATATGGGTCCAAACATGGGTGGCCCAAGCGTACAACGGTGGAGCTATGTTGGGGTAGGGGCCTTCGGCCTCCGAGCCCCCCAAGTTTTAAAATTTTGTTTAATATATACCTAATTTTGAATATTATTAATAATTATTCGTGTATAACTACTTAGCAATCTTAATAATTCTGATTTGATTTGATAAAAAAATAGTTATTTTACGTTCTTATTTCTCAATTTCTTTCTTTAATAAAAAACAAATATGTGACTGTTGAAGTAGCCTAAAGAAAATACAAAATTGATGGTATACTTTAACTGCATTATGCTATAATCATTTTAATGCACAAATGTAATGTATTGGAAATCAAAAATTTTATGATATAATCCATATCCATATAACAATAACAACACAAGGGAGGAATCTAAAAGATTTTTTGTTTCTTTCAATCTCAACCCTTCATTCTACACAATCTAATGGTTCAAAATGTCCCTCTCACAAACTAACAAACTAACTTTAGGATGGCAATTCAATAAATATGAAGCTGATTTAGGGCGATTAAGTTTGTAATGTTTTGAGGGCTGCGATCATTCTACACAATCTAATGGTTCAAAATGTAATGCAATTGATTTGGAGTAGGCCTGTCAATGGATCGGATCGGATCCGGATCCGATCCGAAAAATCCGATCCGGATCCGAATCCGAATCCGATAACGTCGATCCGATAATCCGATAATCCGAATCGGATTCGGATCGGATCGGATTAAATCCGTTATCAATCCGAATCCGAACTTTATTTTTTAAAACTTTTTTTAAAATTTTTAAATTTTTTTTAAAAAAAACAGTAAATTTTTTATTTTGAAAAAAAAATGTTTAAGAAGTTGTATTTTTATTTTCAATTTTTTCTTTTATTTTTTTTTGGAAAATAAATTTTTTTTAAAAAAAATTGTATTTTTTTTTAAAAAAATATTTTTTTTTTCCCTAAAATTTTTGAAGTAAAAAAGTTTTCGGATCGGATTCGGATTAATTTCCGGATCGGATCCAAATTTTTCGGATCGGATCCGGATTTCCATTATCGGATCTGAGTCTTATCGGATTCGGATCGGATCCAGTCTTATCGGATCCGGATTCGGATCCGGATCTGTCGGATTCGGATCGGATCCGATCCGTTGACAGGCCTAATTTGGAGGAAACAAATGTTTACACCGGCGGTGTAAATAATTTATTCTCTTCTAAATTTCGTTTCTCTAATGATTAATAAGCATACGTTCCGATAAAAAATAGAGTATGTGTCTATTAAGCCGGCCCTCATCGGGTCAAAACCCTGGCTTCGCCACTGCGTACAGATTCCTTTAAAATGTATTATTTATGGACTCTAAAACATCAGCTCAATTGAATATTGGTAAGGGCATTTACAAAATATGCAGTTTTGGTTCAAAATTTAGGCCCGAGTTCTAGAAAGAAGTTGGATATTTGTAAGCGCTTTTAATGATATTCGATTAAACTGAATTTTGTCAAGTACCCTAAACAAAAATATCGTGAACAAAATGAGCGATTTCATCTATATATGACCCGAGACAGACCCCAAGGTGATATGTAAGCGCGGGTATAGATTTCTGTACCTATAGCACCGCTGTTGCAAAATATATTTTCAGGTTATGAGGTATCCAATAAAAATTAAACGTATGGTGTACCATTTTGTTTTAGAAAATTCAAATGATGTAATGGAAGTGTAGAAATTTGAATGTGGACTGTGACATTTGGCCACTATATATGTGCTAACAAATTTAGGTACAAGTGTTGGCTATTTCATTGGATCTTAGGTGTGTGAAAATGACAGATTGATGGATTCTCTGTTGGGGAGTGATTTTGCACTCTCCGAATTGAGTGCGAAAATCAATTCTATATTGATTTTATTTTGCACTATCCAAAGTAAACAAATTTTTTTTGTCAATCGATAGAAAATATTATTTTATATCAGATATGAAGTATATAGTATAAACTCGGGACACTATATCAATTGTGAGAGTCTACGAGACAACCAAACCCAATAACTCAATCAATAAAAGAAATAAGCCCATCATAGGGAAAAAAACGAAGAAAGAAAGAAAAACTCTCTAATGGAAGAACATCCACACATAGGTGGGGAGACTCAAACTCCTGACCTCCTAGTGAGATACAAGAGTCCCGGCCAACTGAGCTATCATCGGTTGGTTAAAGTTAACAATTCGGGGAGCGCAAAAATCAACTCCAACACTGATTTTCACGAAGTGCAGTTAATGAATTGATGGTGCGAAAATCACTCCCCTTCTCTATCGTTACTTTTATTCTTTTGTTTCAATTGGTGCTTTTTGTCGTGAAATTCGGACGATAGTACCTTACTTTAACGGATGATATTGTCATTTTATAGAATTGAAATTACGAGATATTTTGTAACCAAACAATAAATGTGGGTGCCCATCTAATCTCTATAGTGTACTCTGAGCTAGGGAGCACCATTGCCTAATCTCAAACCGCGTTATGCATTAGAAATTTAATACGATGAAGGATAAGGGAGCAATGAATAAGAATTCAATAATAATTGATGCGTCGCAAGAAAAAAAAATATTAATAATTGATGGGGAGAGTCAGAGAGTGGCACATGCCACCCCGATTCTTTTAAAAAAAATATTTTACCCTAAGAAAAGTCGATCAAGTATCCATCGGTATCGAGATTACGTGTTTTTGTGCATAAATTATGAGAAACTAATAGCACCATCTTCTATTCAAATCCTGACTCCGACACTGAACGAGCGCAGCGCGTTTCGTTATGTAACAAGCAAGCAAATTTTGGTCGTTGATTGGGGAAGGGGATTGTTTAAGTGAAATCAACCGGGCTTTTGAACTAAAAAGGCCCAATTTTAGACAGCGACTCTACCAATATTGGGCCTCTCAACTGCACCTATTAGACTTGGTTTTGTGCACATCATGGGCCTGGTAGGCTTCAAGCCAGGCCGAGCTTGAGTTTTTTGATCAAGTTTGAACTTTACATTAGGCCTGGTCTATAAGACTGCGAATGAACCGAGTCGTTTGTGAACTGTTCGACTAAAGACTCATTCGAATTTGATTCCTCTACTGAGCACACCTAATTTGAGTCTCAATTTTAGGTTCGTTTAATAAAAGAGTCGAACATGAACCTAACAATATTATGCTCGATTAAGCTTGTGAACCTAGACTATACACATATACCCTCATAAGAATTTTATATATAATAATAGCCTTGAATATATACAGTTAGGATCAAGTTAGGACCTCTTACGGTCAGGACTATAAGGACCTCCCCTTCATCCCAATAATTTTCTAATGAACGGCTCGAATTATCAAAATTTGATCAGAAAATGAGAAGTCCTGACGGTCTTGACCGTAAGAGGTCTTGACTTGAACCGGACTGTATGTATATGAACTCATAAAAATGTACTAAAATCTTAATACTTTTATGTTCATAAGAATGGACTTATTTATGTACAAATTCAAAATTTTTATTGCAGCTCTAGACCTCTATGATAACATAAATTTCTTATATTTTTGACTCTCGAGTTTGAATTTGCTAATAAAAACTTAACTAAACGAATCTGAATATTTTAAAATTTCGGCTCGATTGCAGCCCTAAGCCTGAACCGCATAGATTCACCAAGGTGGTCTCCTTGTGACCATAGGCAACAGAAAAAAAAAATCAACAGGCAAAACAAACACAGCCAAACAAATACTACCCTCTCTCGACTCTCTCATTCTGAGTTACTAACGCTAGCCTTTCACTTCCCCATCTTCCATTTCTCTCTCTCTCTCTCTCCCTCTCTCTCTAGCGACTGTGAGAGCGAGAGAGCGAGCAATGGAGATGACCATGGCCACTCCCATCTCCTTCACAAACCCTAACCCCGCCAGGAACTTCAGCTTCTCCTCCCCTCGCCTCAGAACCCCATTCTTCGGCCCTACCTTATCTTATTCCACTTCAGTCGCCAAAAAGACACCATTCAATTTCCGGTCGAGAAATTCGAAGCGCAATTCAGTTAAATGCTCCGTCTCCGGAGCCACAGAAGCCGCAAGAGAAGCCGCCACAGAAGCCGCAAGAGAAGCCGCCACAGGTACTCTCCAAATTTATCCGTTTCATCGATACTTTGAATTTCTGTGTTAATGCCTTAAAGGTATTGTACTCGAGGTTCTGAATATTGTACGGGCTAGTGTACAGGTTTTTTAATGGTATTGTACTGTACTGTACGTACCAACCAACGGTACTGTTTTGGATTTATGGCTATTAGTGTTATTTTTTGAGCTTATGAAATTTAGCTTTAAACACATATTTAAAGAAGAAAATGGAGTTTAAAATAGTTCGGTACTGGACGGTCAATACCGATATTGACCGTTAATAGTGCTAGAACCACATACACTTGCACTTGCAAGTGCTCAAACACACTCACAAGGTGTGTGTGGGGTCCACACAAACTGAAACTGGGGTGTGCAGTATGGGTGGCACCCACACATTGTGAGTGAGTTTGTGCAATTGCATGTGCAAGTGTGTGTGGTTCTAGCATTTTTGATCGACCGTTACCGACTGGTATTTGAGCCAGAATAGAATTACAGCTCTAGGATGCTGAATTTGATAGAAAACGGCACCTACCTGCCAGTATCGGCCTGAACGGTGGATTCAAAACCCTGATTGTACGGATTGTACTATCTGAATTTATTTCACACATGCTTTGATATACATGTATATTCCTACGTATATGTAGAGCAGTCCATGTAGTCATGTACTACCTATGCGGAGTACTTTCTTCATTATCCCCGTCTCTTACTCTTTTTGATATCCTACGTTGATTGAATTCGTGTTCCATTACTGGATACTATGGAAGCTTATCTGGAAACATGCATGGTGGATGTTGTTCATGGAACATAATATATGGAACTACTTTGTACATGAAATGAGTGGGGTCTGCCAATAGTCTGCCCAATATATACCCCCAAAACTCACAAAATACTTATGAGGAAAAGTTTTATGAACATGTGATTGGTTTAGGGTTCTAGGCTTCATTTGGATAGATGTATATTTCAAACCAAGGGATTTAATATCAATCGCAATGAAACTAGAAACGGTTTAGCCATAGGTGGCTAGTGAAACTTGAGTAGAAGATAAATCAGAGATCAAAACATGTATTCTATCTGCGGATTTCGTATCGCTCTAGCATATATCCAAAAGGAGCCGTGATTTTGGCTGGAATCATCTGTTCATGTACCAGTAGACAATATGTTTGCATTAACTCTAGCATGTTGTTAAACTTCATGTTATACAGATTTGTTTTATTGCCTCAGAGAGAAGGAGCCAATTGATGAGGAGAAGTGACATAAGGAATATAGCGATTGTTGCTCATGTAGATCATGGAAAGACAACGTTGGTGGATTCTATGTTGAAACAAGCAAAGGTAGAATTTGAAAAATTCAATGTCTCATTGATTTCAATGAAGTAATTGTGTTTGGTAGTTATAAATTGTTGAGCATGCCCTTATCTAAAAGCACTGAGGAAAAATGTACTCATTCATGGATATTAAATTGTTTCATGAAGTACTATGAGCTCTTTTATGTTTTGCAAGTGTCAGTGTAGAATGCTGAAAGTAATCATTATTAATAATCCTCTGTGCAGGTATTTCGTGACAATCAATTTGTACAGGAAAGGATAATGGACTCGAACGATCTAGAGCGTGAAAGGGGAATTACAATACTAAGCAAAAACACCTCGATCACCTATAAAGATACCAAAATTAATATCATTGATACTCCAGGCCACTCTGATTTTGGTGGGGAAGTGGAACGTGTTCTCAATATGGTGGAGGGAGTTCTTCTAGTGGTACTCCCTTACAATCTCTTTTACTTCAGTCCTTTTCCGTGTATTGTAACCTTGCATTTCGTGGGCTCACAGCTCTCATGAGTTGCATTTTATGTCGCTCCGGTATTGTCACATAAAGGGTGCCCCAAATCAGATTACTAAGAAGAACTCTCACAGTAGATCTCATTTTCAATGAAATTGCTAATCTCAATCTTAGTTGCAGGAAACTCCTAAAATGGAGCCGCTCCCTCCTTAGGAGCCCACTTTTGCGCTCCCAACTAAGGAGCTTGACGGGAACCTGCTCCCATTGAGATAGGAGCTCACTCCTTACAAAGATGGGAGCTTTTGTATGATCTTTGTATAGGAAAACAGGGATTTGTCACTTGGCTTTATTCATTGATCTTCAATGAACACATGATATCTAGTCCAAGTCATGATATCTTGAAAAGAAAATCATATATTGTAACATTAGCCCATTTCTTACATTTATGGCGGACTTGGCTCATATTTTTACTTCTTAAAATTATTGTACTTTCAAAGTGAATACTCTATGCTACATTATTTTTATAATATATGTACACGCTACTCTCACGCTCCCAACCTTGGGAGCTTCTGTATTCTCCAATCTTTGCTCAGAGAACTCCCACTAGCTGCGGCTCCTGGGACCACATTGATTGGTCTCGATGCATCAGATGGTATCAAAGTTAGATGTGTCGAGTTTGAAACTCTTTGGGGGTGTGTGAGTTTGTGATGCAGGAGCAGCCTAGGTATGCAGCATCTCGCCCCAATTTGCTACAACCTTTGTAACATGGACTCTTGTCAAATGTGTTTAGTACCCGTGTAGTGCATTTGGCACTTGGTTAAGGGTAGGGAATACCAAGGATGTTTTGGAGATTGAATTTACCATGAACTATGCATACGACTTTTATATGATGCATGCAAAGGCCTAAGACTCCTTGTAAACATCATTTACCCTTGAAAATACGACTAACATGAAAATAAACATTTTTACACAAATGTGTCCGCAGTGGCTGCTCAAGAAAGTTTTATTTGGTTAGTCATTTTAAGAAACTTAATCTACCAATTCTGTGGGAAATCCGACATACTTTGGTATTACTGCTTCAATGGAAAAAAAATTCATGTAGACTAAATATTACAACTAAAAAAAGTAGTTTTAATATTTTCAAATTGTTGCATAACTGACTAATTTTTAATGCTACTAAATCCTTGTACTCTTTCCCCCTGGGATTTCAAGTGATTAGTCAATACTCCGGGCAGCCCCATTTGCAAATTTGTCTGGAACCAATGTACTTGGTGGTGGGTCTCATTCACATTTGTGAGTAGTTGTGCCATGCCTCGAGAAGACTACATGTTTTTTCTCAGAATCCCTAAATATCCCTTCATACCCATCCTAAAAGGTAATCAAAACATGTTATTACTTAACCAAATCCTTCTCTTCTCCACTTAATCCCGCGATCTAAACAGAGTTTGAGATTTTAAAATGTATTCACCAGAGCCTATGCTTTGCAAATCATGAAAGGTTGGGGTTCAGATTTGGCGAACAAAGCTTAAAAGTTAAAACTATCTATTACCTGTATTGAGATGGAAATTTGATGAATCAGACATTTAGATACATACTAGTTCATGAGATTTTTTCTTGTAACTGGTGCGACAATGGTAACCGAGGCTGCAGCCCTTGGCAAGGGGATAAAAGGATTGATTTGCCTCCTCCGAGTCTCCGACTACCAGCAACTTTTGGGTGAGTGGATGGCCTTCCTGCATCATTTCCAACCGAGGTTTGGTGCGGTAAATTTTAGTCCAATATCTAGACAGTGGATTTCCTTGTAGTCAAACATACAAACCTGATATGCAAGAACTCAGGCAACCTAAATCGCAAGCTCAATGTAGTGAACTCAGACATCAAATGTCTTAGAAGTTTGTGTAAAATTATCAAGATAGAAGGTGAAACATACACTAGTACCTCAGCATTCCCCAGCCAGTGATAGAAGGTGAAATTACTCAGAAGTTTTTACTACTATTTTATCTGGCATTTAAAAATGAGGCCTTAGTGGCACAAAAGCTTCCCATTTAAAAATGGGGCTGATCACCGAAGCTTCTCATTTGAGACCGTCTGTGGGAGCGGTTAGGGATGCTTTATAAGTTCAGAGAATTGTATTTTATTAACCTATAAATATATTAAAAAAATACTGCATAACTTACAGAAAAATATTTGCAATATTTACTCCACAATTAAATAAAATTAATTGAACTGAAACATACATAGAAGCTTTTTTTTTATTATAGAAATATAAATAGAAGAGTTTTTTTTTTTACAAAATAAGTAAATTTTATTGTTATACTAGGATCTTGAGCAAATTGGATTAATATTTTTGTCGTATATTATCACTAGTCCATATTTTCTCTTGCTTGGTATTTTTCTTTTGTTTGTTTGGGGATTTACATGCTTGTGAGGTTCTATCCTAGTTAGGAGCGAGCTCCTTTCTCAATGGGAACAAGGTTCCAAGGAGGTTCTGACTTGGGAGCATGGGAGAGGGGTTCTTGCAAATATGATAAGAGCTAGGTCGACGTCGAGATTTGTTGGGTTATACCTGATAACAGCTCCAATGCTTTTTGTGGGATCTATTTTGTTTGTTGAATGCTTACTTTTTATCTGTTAAAATGTCTTAAAGAATTTGATTCTTTCGTTCTTTTCTGTTACTACCTCGACTTGCTCATGAACTTGGATCTTTGGTGCTACTTTTCTTTGTTTGGCTTCGTCCTTCTTATATCATGTCTAAATATTATGCTCTCAGTGGTCCTTTCCTTTAATGGGATTGTGTTTCTGACGAACAGATATGTCACTACTTTGTAGGTGGATTCTGTTGAGGGTCCAATGCCACAAACAAGATTTGTTCTGAAGAAGGCTTTAGAATTTGGTCATGCTGTTGTGGTTGTTGTTAATAAGATTGATAGATCTTCTGCTCGTCCAGAATTTGTTGTCAATTCCACATTTGAACTCTTTATTGAACTGAATGCTTCAGATGAACAGGTATTTATGCGAGGTTGTTTGTGTAAAATTATCAAGATATACATATCACAGGATCTGCGTGATATGAGAATAAACTATGTCCGGATGAGGCGGAAATGCCATGGTTTCCGCCACTGCCATTTGTGGGCCCTACTGTGCACACATTGTAGTAATCTGAACTGTTCATCTCGTAGGGCCCGTAGAGTAGTGTATTCACACCAAAAATCAGCTTAATCAGATATCTATATAGGTATATCAAAAGTTAATTTTTGGTTTATAAAACGGACGGCCTGGAATCTGTCAATAGTTTCAAGTTAAAATGTCCATGACCGTCTATTTTATGAACCAAAATTCAATTTTTGATACACCTATAGATGTCCCATCAGGCTGATTTTTTGCGTGAATACACTACCCTGCGGGCCCTACAAGATGAACGGTTACCACAATGAACGCACGGTGGGGCCCACAATGGGAATAACTTATTCTCTAGTGATATACATATCAGCAGGTCTATCATTTTTCAGGGAGAACTAGAGTGTTTGATCAACAAGTACCCAAGGTTCCAATTATCTAACAGACTTGGGTAGCTTCTGATTTTAAGTAGTATCTGATGTATGAACAAAGTTATCTTTACTGAAGTCTAAATTAAATCTTCATTAGACCAGAAAACTTTAGGCTTATCCCCAAGATGTCAGATTATTTGTCAACAGATCACTCTACGTTCCTTTAAGGGTATTTTGATATCATCAGTGATCAGTCGTTACGGATTTTATTATATAGTTTACCATCCAAGTGATTTTAAACTCCATGGCAGTGTGATTTTCAAGTGATATACGCAAGTGGTATTAAGGGAAAGGCTGGACTTGCTCCTGATAATTTGGCAGAAGATCTCGGTCCTCTCTTCGAGACCATTGTTAGATGCATACCAGGCCCACATATTGACAAAGATGGGCCCCTCCAAATGCTTGTGAGTGACTATCGTTTGGTGTGCTTTTCTTTTATCCTCTCCCATGCTTTTTGTATCATTAATCTTGGTCTTACCCATTTTGACTAGATGCCGCAAATGTTCTGACAACTATTTGCTGGAAGGAGCGAACTATACTTTGTGACATTGATATGGTATTAGACCTTTATGGTGTAATTTGTCCATCTATATGGGTTTAAGTAATAGCTGAGTGGAATACAACAATTACAGTACCCATTTAATCTACAATTGATGGGGGTCTGGGTGGGTAAGGACCGGAAACAAACCTAATCTTTGGCAGTATTTGCACAAACTTGGCTGCTCTCAGGTAGTTTGCCACTGAAATAGCAGCCTACCTATGGCCCTGAGTGGAATGATACTCTTAATTTAGTTTGATCCAATTTACATAAAGTTATCATGAGATTTGATGACGTTTGATTGATCAAAATAGAGGGGTAAGCCTGCAACAAGAGAAATGCTGGATGTAAATCCAAGTTCTTATTTGAAAGCATGATCTCTTATACCTGTCTTTGTGGTTATGTAATTTGAACTGTAAACCTTGATAAGTACATACTCTCAATAGGGACTTCTCCTTTTGTGTTATTCGTTATCAAGTTTTAAGAAATGGCATACTAAGTATGTTGCTATTGATTTCTGTTAAACATACTTGTAGGCTACAAATATTGAGGTTGATGGGCATAAAGGACGGATAGCCATTGGGCGCTTGCATGCTGGTGTTTTGCGGAGAGGCATGGATGTTAAGGTGAGTCTGCTTTGTAGCTAAAATCTGTTACTTATTTTGGAACCATCATGGGGCTGGCGCTTATGTTTTTCAATTACCTTTTAACATGGCAATCAGTGGCTGTCACCACTGATGTTTGAGTCTGACTTGTATGGATATTTCTTGAAGTGGCATTCTGGACTTTTTGACCCATGTTTTATGGCAGAGCTAGTGGGATGAACAATAGTCTCTAAATAGGGCTCTTGCTTTTGATTTACAATGGCTTAAACGACTCCGTAGATCATCTTAATCCATTGGTCATCCCAAAAGCTTTAGCTTTTTGGATTGGTGGTGATCTATTAGCCTATTACGTATATGATACCATGTTAAGTTATTGATTATCTACCACAAACTAATTCTCTCCCTACAACCTCAAGAGGCAATGAGATGAAGCAACAAATTCAAACAAACCAACATATCGAACAAGTAGCAAATTTAAGCTGACAGAAAGTCAAAGGCCTCCATACAGTATCTAGGTTTTGATACCTTGCTAATTATCTCAAATGCCTCAGCTTTCGGTGCTATGGCGCTCTAATTGATCTGATGTGGTAATAAGCACCGTATGTGAATAGGACCTCACCATCCATAGGACTTGTATAAATTTCATGGAAGAGTGGTGTTAGACTTGTCCCACATCGCTCATTTAAGCCACCCAAGCTTGTTTAATATATTCTAGAGGCTACTCCACCTATTGCTAATTGGTTTTAGGTTGGAACCCTCCAAGAAATTTAACACGGTATCAGAGCTAGGGTTTCAGAGGCTTTTCCCCGATTGTGCCATAGTTGCACTTTCTTTTGTTGTGATCCGTGTGTTCCGGATCCTTTGTTTACCTCTTCACGTGCAAGTCGGGGGTCGCACGTGCGGGGGAGTGTTGGAGTTTGTCCCACATTGGTTAATTATTTCCTCCAAAACTAGTATATGAGCTTGGGCGGCCTCTCTACTCTTTGCCAATTGATTTGGAGTTGGATGCTTTAACATGGTATCAAAGCTAGGTCTTGGGTGGCCTCACCTCTCATGGGAAAGTCTTTGTCATCTCTGTCGCTCGAGTCAATCAGTCAGCTCTTGGTCTCCTGGTCTGTCACCTCCATGTGCATCCGGGCTGCACGTGAGGGGGAGTGTTAGACTTGTCCCACATCGCTCATTTAAGCCACCCAAGCTTGGTTAATATATTCTAGAGGCTACTCCACCTATTGCCAATTGGTTTTAGGTTGGAACCCTCCAAGAAATTTAACAAGTGGTATATGTTAGATAGATTTTGTGGGTAGTGAATACTTAGGATTTTTTGGGGAGTTTGTGTAAGTTGATGATGGGTAGTTATAATTGTCGAGATAAAAAGATGGCGATGACCAGCGATCTTCATGGAAGCAGGAGGTCCAGTTCACATTATCAAACTACCTTATCCCCTCTTCAGTATTTGGTCTTACTTCCAAGTAATATAGGAAACTATGTTGGGGATATTGCTTGACTGTATATTCTCTTGGAGGCTTTATGCAAATATTCTCGTGCATGTTATGTTTGACATATCATTTTGCATTGTTGGAAATTGTCCCTTATCTGTGTAGTAGAACCTCCTAAGTTTTATATTGAGCCTTGTGGGCCTCTCCACTCATTGAAAATAGGTTTCAAGTTGGGATGTTTAACCTGGTATTAGTGCTGCGCTTAGGACTTCAGGCAAGAGTCTGTTGTTTTCGTAGTAATTTCTTCCCCTTTCTTCGCATCATCGTCATCGGCGTAGACTGTAAGTCCTCCAATTTGCCTATCTACCTCTCCATATGGGAGTAAGGGTTGCATGCGCAGGGAAATGTAGCTTTTGTCACAAGGGTGTAATAGAACCTCAACCTCCCCATCTAGTACTTGTGTTTCTTATGGGCCTCTACTTTTTGAATGGATGATTTGACATTCATTACTAAATGTACACACATACACACTGTATGCTGAATTTGTAGTTGCTATTCTTGATAATGTGGCTCATGTGAGTGTTGAAAGATCCATGTCAATATAAGTTCCTCGTTTTGGAGATTGGGACAACAGTGTCCTGTCTGGATGAATTTAATACTGACTTGAAGATTCTCTCTGACATTCCTAATTGTCTTACAGCATCAGGGTGAAGTTCTTATTGTGTTCTTTACTTGAAATTTACATGTCAGCAAATGCTGGTTTGCAGGATTTTCTATGCAACTGATGAAAATAAAACGTTTTGGTTTTTTATGTCTTTTCAGGTATGCACCTCAGAGGACACATGCAGATATGCTAAAGTTAGTGAGCTTTTTGTGTATGAGAAGTTTAGTAGGGTTGGTGCAGAAGCTGTGGAGGCTGGTGATATCTGTGCTGTTTGTGGTATTAATGATATTCAGGTAGAACTAAATGTGATTTGCACATATTATTTGTATTCTACATGACATTACTCGTTAGATCTATATTTATAGTCACCATCATCCTGTCAATTTGTGGTGCCTGATCTTCTTTTTACTTAGATAGGGGAGACAATTGCTGACAAAATTTCTGGGACGCCACTACCTGCCATTAAGGTGGAAGAACCTACCGTAAAAATGGCGTTTTCAATCAACACTTCACCTTTTGTTGGCCGTGAGGTATGTTGGCAATCAGTGATTCCTTATTGTACTTCCAACGATTCGGAATAAACAACTGGACCAACAAAATAGTTTACTTTATCATCTTGTTGGGGTTGATTTCATAAGGCTACATTGCATGGTTCTGGTGTCGTTGGATTATATTAGGCTGCACTGGATGGTTCTTGTGTTAATGTGATTTTTTCCCGATGCTTTAAGATCTAGGAATTATTGGCTTTTTCTGGAGCCATGAGCCTCATGTCCCTTTGCCAAAAAAATGAGTTAGAAAAGCTGAAGTTTTCTTTGCGTGCAGGTTCATCTGTACGTGGATGGAGCTATTTTTAGCATTACCTGCGAAGTCTATAACATGCCTAGAGGATTTTAAAGATGACTGTAGTTGTACTTTTACTTGCTATGCCTGCCAAGGTTAGAGCTGAAACATGCAACAGGCTTCATGGTTCACAGTCTCTGTCTGGGTCAATATCTACAGGCAGAGATGATTGGCCATGGTGTCTTATCTCTGTGTTAGGTGATTCACGTCCAATGAGGCTGAAAATGCACAAATAAACTAATGAAATTATTAGTACAAAGCAAAATCTTTAAAACCGGTGGTTATGGTATTGTTTGGGTGAATGTCACGTTCTGCTAAGGACTTTTTGCTTCTTGCCTTCTTGGCATAGTGGATGTCCAAGGCGGGATAAAGGCTTGGGTAGCATGCCATCTGCTTTCACGTATCGGGTGCTGGTACGTGGCATGGTACATCTGCATGTGTATAGGGTACACGGTATGCCCAAGTTATTTTCTTAAGTTTATGTTGTAGAAGTTCCCAATATATGGTCAAGCTTATAAAGATGAAGTTGGCTTCATGGGACTTTCTGTTCTTACCATGCTTTTAGAATTGAACTTTGGATTTTAGGTTCTCAACGTTATAGGACTAGAAACTCAGGCTTGTACACAAAATTGTGGTTTGTCATTGTGTTGTATATCTACTAAGGCTTTCTCAAATTGGGGGAAAAAAAAAACCTAAGGCTTTTGACAATTCTTCCACTTTTTTTTTTTTTTTCTAGCATTGCATATCATGCATTCTCTAAACTATACAAATACATTCGATCAAGATGTATCCCAGCCGTATACATAGCATGCTTTTTTCAGAATTTGCTGGATGGATGTACCCATATGGTACTGGCACCCATACCGCTTCTTTGTAGATGAGAGGTCGCTCCTTTATGCATCATGAGGTTTCTATGGAGGGAAAGGAATTACGAGGAGAATTTTAGGGGGAACTATGGTAGTTTTTTCTTTTATTGACTAGGTGAAGATTTTCCTTTTTACTTGCTCTTACTGTTTGCTTTCTGTCCATCATGTAGATATATATGGAGCTTTGTTTTTCATTTTGTCAATCCCTTTGTACACTGTGTAAAAGCCCCTTCTGATGCTTTTTAATCTACTCCTTTGCATGTAAGAAAATAATAATATGAAGGCGCGTGTTATCCATCCTTTTGTAGTAATTTTGTTCCAATCTAAAAGTGCTTATGATTTGAAGTGGTGAAACAGAACTCTTTCGATGATGCACTCATATTGGGCGCACAATATTAGGGCAGTCATGAGATACATGGGTCTTAATTACTCTGAAATGTTTGGTTGGCATGCACAAAGGCTTAGCAAAATGTCATATAATGTGATTTTATGTAGCAGTGTAAGCAAAAGTTCCTTAATGTGTCATTTTTGTAAGAATGGAACTCTTGAAAATTTGGAATCACTGGGAATCATTAGGTTGTTCTTTCGAAAAGTTTTTGGGACTTTTGGAATGATAGAACACTTAGAAAAGACAGGGAGATACTAGAGGAAACATATTTCTGTAATTTTTTTTTTGCTTTTGATGCCTTATTGGAAAGCTAATGTTAACTTTGAATACAAGTTTTGTCACTGAAGTTACACTTCAATTTATCACAACAGTTCCTCGATATGAGCATTTATATTTCCCTGCCTGACAAAAACAGATGACACTGCTTTGTCATACTTGGGTTATATCTCAGGCATTTGCAGTTTATAAGCATTCCTGATGGTACTCTGGATTTTACAGTATTGCATTTCCTATGTTTGCTCTCAGGGAAAGTATGTTACCAGTAGAAATTTGAGAGATCGTCTTTATCGTGAGCTTGAGCGAAATTTGGCTATGAAAGTCGAAGATGGTGAAACTTCAGATACTTTCCTTGTTAGTGGAAGGGGTACTTTGCACATCACCATTTTAATAGAGAACATGTAAGTTTAAAGTATAAGCTATGTAGTGACTGGTGGGTCTTATCTCTTTTTGCATGCATATATAATAAAGTTGTGTATCAGGCGAAGAGAAGGTTATGAATTCATGGTGGGACCCCCCAAAGTGATCAATAAAAAGGTGGATGACAAGTTGCTGGAACCTTATGAGGTGATTTTTTTTTCTCACTTCTCTAGCAGTACGTAGGAGGAAGTAGATATGTATACTCCGAAGATTAAGATCTACATTCTTCGTTTTTAGTTTTAGCTTATTTCTTGCGCGTACTTGTTTTTGTTGCTTTTCTTTCCTCTCCTTTATGGAAGACTTGAAATTGTTGCCTTCACTATACCCACAGGTCAGGAGTTTTCTCTCCAGTTGAAAGGTATAGGGATGCGACAGACCCCTAATATAATACTTATCAGTTATCTCCTACCCATTTCCTCTATCTAATTCTTCGGAACCTAGGCGGAGCCCTGCTAGATCTTAAGTAACATATATGCCAACAGACTAACCAAGTGGGCACGTTAAGGCTCGGTTTGTTTTGAGATAACTGTTTTTCCGTAAAATATTGCCATTGTTTGGTTGGGCAAAAGAAAGTAAAACATTTTCCATCATATGGGCACAAATGATTTCCTTCCGAATTGCCCGTAAGTTGTTTACACAAGTTCAAACCTCTCTCTCTCTCTCTCTCTCTCTCTCTAGTGAGGGATATATATATATGTTTGCATACAGCCTACTGTATTGGTACAAATATTTTTCATATACTGCGTTCGGTTATCGGTATTTGTCTTAGATTGTGTTCTAGGTTTTTTTTTGTTATGTAAAATATATTCCAACTGCTAACCAAACACAAGAAAATAAAAACAAGAAGATTATTTGTTACTTACATGGAAAGTATTTTACGTCGAAACAAACGGAGGCTAAGCTTCCAAGTCAGATAATTCATCAACATTGTCTAAATGTTACTGAAGTCCCATCTAGCTGCCTTGTTGCCCCTTTATGGTTCACCATATTCATTCTTTTCCTCATATCTGATTAGTCTTATGTATGGACCAGTTGAAGCAACAATTTTTATGACTTACTAGCTGAAGTTACTTATTAAAAAAGAAAAGAAAATACTAGCTGAATGGAACATGAAGTCCCATCTAGCTGCCCTGTTGCCCCTTTATGGTTTACTATATTCATTCTTTTCCTCATATCTGATTAGTCTTATGTATGGCCCAGTTGAAGCAACAATTTTTATGACTTACTAGCTGAAGTTACTTATTAAAAAAGAAAAGAAAATACTAGCTGAATGGAACATGATATTGGTACGCATTTTGCCAGAATCATGTAGTCTTGTGTTTGTCTTGCATTAACTTTGCTCTTGAGAAGCACATTGGATTAACGTGTAGTTATTTGTACAGATAGCCACCGTGGAGGTTCCAGAAGCCCACACGGGACCTGTTGTGGAACTTCTTGGTAAAAGACGTGGGCTTATGTTTGACATGCAAGGGCTTGGGTATGTGAAATGCACTTTTTGCCAGGATTTCATTTCCGTAATTTGTCTTTGTTCGACTTCAAATTGGATTTCATGAATTTATGAGGTACTCCCTCCGTCCCATAATATTTGTCCGGTTCGCAAAACAAGGACGTAAAAATAATGCATTTCTTTCAATAAAAAATTCAAACTTTTTTCATAAATTACAAGAACTCATCGATGTCTAATGAATTGTTGAAAAAAATTTGAATTTTTCTTGCAAAAAACATATTATTTTTACGTCCTTGTTTTGCGGACCGGACAAATATTATGGGACGGAGGGAGTATAACGCAACTTTGAAGAAGCAGTACACAATAATGGAGTTTTCGTAATTGAAACTAAATTTATTACTAACTTTCTAGTTGTTCAATCAAGGTGCTGCTTCCTTCTTAGAATTGCATCAGAATATTCTTTGTCATTCTTACAACTAGGTTTGTCGTTTTACTGCCTGGTTATAGAATCTTCGACACCTAATTGTAATTGTATGCACAAGCAGCAATCCAACCATATGCAAAATTATGGACTCCTGTCCCGATAATATAATAAGAAGAATTATGTCTGGTGCGGTTGAAAAATGTCAGCTACTGGAATGATAAGGATTGTACCTGACTGGGTGGATGTCATCTAGCATGCAAACTAGAGAACCATGTGGATCCAGGGGACGCCAGTGTATATTTACTGGCGTCAACTGAACCCAGTGAACTGAAAATGTGCGGGAAATACTGAGTATGGATTATCTTTTTCTGGAAAGCCAATAGACTCATGACACCACTTCAAAAATCAAATGAACCCACATAGTGCGGACTGTGCAAGTAGGAAGCCTTCTCAAAAAGCCCCATTATGTACACCACGTAGTTATCCTATGTGTTATTATTGTTGGAATCCCTTATTCTAGGTAGGTTTCTGTTTCTTTTGAAGGTCTGTCATTCCTCTATGTCATCCGTCTGATAATCTTTACTTTCATGTGTCCACAAGGTTGGAAGGAACAACTCTACTTAAGTATAAGATACCAACTCGTGGACTCCTTGGCGTGCGGAATGCAATTTTAACCGCTTCTCGGGGAACAGCAGTTCTCAACACAATATTTGATAGCTATGGGCCTTGGGCTGGTGATATCAATACTCGTGATCAGGGTTCACTGGTAACTTTCTCCTTCAATTGAATTCACTTTCTAAAGGTCTAAGCACCAAGTGCAATGGTCATGCAAACCCTTAGGCCTGCAGTTGTTGTTTAACCATTTAAATGGTAGTTGCATGGCCTCCCTATTACCCCTGTTTTGGTTCAGCTTAATAGTTTATTATGTTGGTAAATATCTTTTAAATCTATAGACATATTACAGTATAATCATATCTATTAACCAAAGATAACAGTATTTTATGCAAAGAGATACCCGCCACAATGAATGCCCCTACTGGCTGGGAACCTGAAATTATGTTTAGCCTATGCTTAAGTTTCATAGTAGATGTATAGGAAATGTTATCGATGGATGGTCGGTTATTGTAATTGCCTACTTTTTTTTAAAACTCACTGTGTCCCATTGTGTTTGTCCATTGTTTTACTTTTTGATGTCACAAATTGTTTGTTCATTTTCAAAGGCCAAAGAACCAAATTCTATGGTATTCCCCTTTTACCCTACTCTCTTGAGTTGAAGTGACAAGTCCAACTTGTATGAAGGGCATTTTTGGAAAGTTCATGTTTGTAAAGTGTACTGATAATGTTCCCTTAATAAGTTGGATTCTCTAAAATGGTCAAAGAAATAGGGAGGAGGGAGTAGATTTTACATGGAATGAATTTATACTGGCGTGGTAATAAAGTAGGACTCCCATTAAGGTCCTTGCACCAGTTTTGGGTATAATGAAAATAACAATGGGACTTGACTTAGGTTGCATTTGAAGATGGAACCACATCATCGTATGCTCTGTCTAGTTCACAAGAAAGAGGGCAGCTGTTTGTTAGCCCTGGAGTTGATGTTTATAAAGGTCAAATAGTAGGCATCCATCAACGGTCTGGTGACTTGGCCTTGAATGTGTGCAAGAGAAAGGCTGCAACAAATGTACGTTCCAACAAAGATGTAGCAGGTGAGGAAATTGCTCTGATATGTTGCTCAAACTTACTTTCAACTCACTTTGTTGCTTCTTTAATCTATATATTCAGCATAAGCTCATATTTTTGCTCTTTGCATCATCAAATACAGAAATTCTTAACTAGTTTTAGGGAAATTTTTAGTACTTGGTACTGCACTCTGGTGAATTTTCTTTAGTAATTGCATCATCAAATGCTCATGGCTTATTCTTCTCTCCAATGATGTCTGAGAAAAGGGTAATTTTTCTTAAACTTGCCCATTTGCGGAAATGCTCATGTATGTAACCCACAGATGCTGGCTAGTGCACGTCATATACATGTTCTCAGATCCTTGCATTTTCAATCATTGATTGTACTTGGGACTGCACTCTGGAGAAAAATTGATTGCTTGGAAAAAAATTTATCGGGTAAGTGCAATTGGTGATTGTTTCTAGCTACAATAAGGCTTCTTAAGATGGTGCCAATCTAAGAAAGCATGGAACATGGACACGGCACAGATAGGGACAAGTTGGCACGTGATTTTACAAAAACTTAAGGCACAGACACGTTGAATATATTATGTTGAAGTTACGGATCCTGAAAATCCGAAATGTTATTCCTTTCCAATTCGGATAAAGAACAAGCATTTTAAAATTACGAAGATATAAGTCAACAAGCACCAAGTATTCATGGACTAAGAACTCATGGCAGTTTGACTTTGGGCTATTTGTTAAAAATTGTGTTATGACCTCCTTTTGTGTCCTAGCTTGTCTGACTAGAAAAAGTATGATGATTGTACACATATTTAGGCATGTTTGACACGTGTCCTGAGGTTGTCGTGCCATACACGGATATGTGAGGCGTGTTTGCTCCTATAGTTTTTTATATATAAACTACTAAACTAGTTAGGGTGTGATTGTGAATCCAGTCTTAGAATCCCCATTTAGGTTTTCAATGTGGACTATTTATTAACTTATGAAGCACAAGCTTTTTGTTACGCGCTTGGTAAACAAATAAAGTAAATGTGGAACTTTACTTAGAAAAGAAAAGCGAGTCCAAATATGTATTTTGAAGGTTACTTTTTCGCAGTAAGCCTAGCTTTCTTACAATTGACAACAAAAAACTCCTTAACTTCATGTATGCAGTGGTTCTTGATACTCCGTTGGAGTACAGTCTGGATGATTGCATAGAGTACATTCAAGAAGATGAACTAGTGGAGGTTACACCCAAATGCGTTCGGATGTTGAAAAATCCGAAATTTAAGAAGGCAAGGTAGAATTGTGTTACCGGCTGTATACCAGGTTGGCTGCTAATCCTTGAAGAATGCCCGAGGGGCACGTCTATCATACTTTATGAATCTTCCCCCATGCCTCAGCAATCCGTATAGTTGATTTTGTTTGATATTCAAATTTTGCAGCAAGTTTTGCTTCCTGGTCTAGTTAATGTGTATAGCATTGATCCCACGAAGTTGTATAACATAGCTCAAAAGATTGAGAACATTTGTATAATGAGAGCAAAAGTGTCCCTAATTTCATCTGCATTCTTCATGAATGGGACGGGGATAATACATTTCTTGTTTACAGAAATATCAATTTATACAAAGAGAAAAAGCAAGTTAAATCTTGGCGACTTAACGCGTGTGTGTTCATGTGTTTACTGTTTTAAGAGAGTTGCTTCTGCTATTCATTAGTTGTCAGCTTCTCAGTTTTCCAGAATGTGGAGTCTGAATTACTCCGTATTTAATTGTTAACCAGCTTTATTCATCTTGGGGATAACAATTAATTGGAAGTTTCAATTTGGTTGCATCACATTTTGAGGCTTGATCCTCGAAGATTTTTGACGAAGACAAATGAAAAATGAAGGCGGCCAGATACAGAAAGTCTAGTAGGAACACAATTCCGAGCACTATTGTGTTTGGGGTCATATTTTTTAAATTGTGTTTCTCGCATTGCTTTTTTTTTTTTTTAATATTTTTATTTATACGTGCCCTAGTAGGTTACGGAAAGTCTAGGAACACAATTCTGATCGCTATTGTGTTTGGGGTCGTATTTTTTAAATTGTGTTTCTCGCATTGCCTTTTTTTTTTATTACGTGCCCTGACAGGTACGATGAATCAAGTATCTTTTTTTATTTCGTTCTTGAGCCTTGACCTTCTTGTCCGTTGAACACAAAAACAACATCTAAGTATTTTTTTTTTCCAATATTTAAAAAACAAAATATTAGTTAGAGAAACACAAAACCACACACAAATACACAATGACTGGATTGAATTGTTCGTAGAAGACGTCAAGTGGATTCAATGGTATTATCCACAGAAGTGTTATAATACGCACTTGTATTTGGATATAACATTTTAATATGCACTCCAATTTCGATATAACTTTTTCAAGAAAAATTAAAATTTCTTGAAAGATTCGCAATATCAAGACAAAAAGTCATTTTACAAATTGATCTCTATATTGACCAGTGACCACAATATTCTCCCTTGCTCTATCCATGCTATACCCATCCCAGTTTTTAAATAGAAACAATTTCGAATTCTCAATTCTCTACGATGTCTAGACGATAAAATCATAATGATTGATGTCGAGATTCCCAGTTTGTCTTTGATAACGGCATTCGATTATCTTCTTCAAATAACACAAATCATTCGAGTCGATCCGAATAATATGGTTTCTCTTGGTATCTTTCATTAGTTTGCCCTACGAAGTAATATTTATGAGTTAAAAGTTGATGTTATGAATTTATGGTCAAACATTACGACGAGTTTCTATACCTAAGTTACCAAACTACTATTGATGATATGAATTTTTCACACAGAATGTTATAAATTTAAAGCGATTTAAGATGTTGTATACCATACATATTCAAGTAGGAGCGTGTAATAGCATTTCTTCATTATCCAAACAAGTTTACAATTTGTGTGGTGAAATAAAATACTTATCAACATACCTTTCTTTCATCAAGAGTATAGACTTGCGTTTATTTAATGCATTTAGGTTGTATCCTAATATTCCAAATTCAAAATTGATGGTTTGAAACTGTCATGCCGTCATGAATTGGATTTGGTGATGTGGCTCTTTCATAGTTGTTATTAATGGAAAGAAAATCTTCAATTTTTGCAAACAAACAAATTTTTATTTTTTTGAGAAGCAGTACTGTTTTATTCATCTATACATCAAAATCTGAAATGAAAATTGTACTGGTACTACTTCCAGCTAGAGGATGAGCTACCAAGATTTCCTGCTAGGATCAGCTGATAGACCCGATGTTCATTTTTTTTCTCTTCCTAGACCCAGCCATGAATGTAGGTACGGCGGGTGAGTAGCGTTCCCTGGCCAAGGAACTACATATGAACCGTTCTTTTCTTTTTACGCCTGACTAAGAAGATCCACGGTGATTAAGATTGACTAGTTCGGTCTCTACCATGGAGTCTGTAGAAATTTTATATCCATCTCAAAACCAATTGGCAATGAGTGGAGAGGTCTCAAATGTTATTAAGTGATCACCCATTCTACTCCCATGCAATGTGGGATTCTATTTTCTTAACATCCGTCATAAGGGAACAGACTCGCCTGACTAAGAAGATCCACGACGATTAAGATTGACTAGTTCAATCTCTACCATGGAGTCGTGAGGGTATCAAGTCTGTTCTCCAGACTTCCAGATCTTCAAGATTGACCTAAGCAGGGAAGGTTCCTCTTGTAAATATGGCTAACCTCAATAATGGCACCAAAAGAGTATTAAATTAATATGCTTGAGAGGAACTTGATTTTATGGCTGTCATCTTTTCCCATGTCACACATTCACCTCATTAATTAAGTTTGAGTCATAATTTGGATTGAAAGCATATGCGAGGAACTGATATCTTGTGACCCATGCACATTTTTCCCTTCAATTATTGATCATTGATAGAGAGAGCCAGGCTGAAAAGTCAGACCCTGGCAAGCAGGGAGGGAAAGGTGTTCATTTCTAGAGAACTTGGAAAATCTCAAATTCTAGAAGGAAAGGCTAGCTATGAAGTTCTAGATTTAGCAAACTAAGGATTGGTCAAATTCCGTGTGGACCTACCAATGGGTTATTGTCCTAGTTGGTAATTCGGATTCGTGAGCGTTTGGGATTCAGGACTATAGATAGTCTCTGAAACCCTCTGTAGACTAACTTACTAACACCCAGCTGATGTGTACAATATTGGCCAAAAAAAAAAAAAAAAATCGGTGTGGACCTAACTAAATTGTGATTTTAATGGGTCAAGAAATTAATTATTATGTACCACTTTTATTGCATCATTGAAATACGTAACATACTCGTAAAAATATATACTATTATAAAAGATTGATTTAGAAGAAGCAACACTATTATTATACTTATAAAAATATGATGCGCCTAATTTCCGATTGAAATCAATAGGTATGGTTCGATATAAGTGGATCAGGTGATGAGGATTATCATCATAGTATTTTGACTTAGACTTATTAAATTGACAAATTCAATTTGGTCCTATTACTGGTTGTAGGCAAAGTCAAAACTGAAAATTGGGTCAAAACTTGGAAGCAATATCACCATATGGATGCCCCAACTATACTTTTAATTTCCCCCCTTATTTTAGTGATTACCCTAAAGTAGGAAATATTAATTACTGACCAGGTGTAAGGACACGTGGTGCCCAACCCAGGCCAATAAAAGAACCGAACTGCTTGAATCGAACTCATGTTCGCTCGTTAAAAGTTTGTGTGAAGTTTGTTTGTTATTAGATAAAGGAATCAAATTGATTGAAATATTTTTTGATGCTCAATAAACTTTTCAACATTTAATAAATCCCAACCACCGAAATCAGCTTGTGATCGACTCCTAAATGCACGTTTGAAATGAACTTACCTCGTAAATAAATCAAGCTTGAACACATTTGAACCATTTGTTGTTGTGCTCACTTATCAGCCCTACCAAAGGGAACCCAGTTATAACTAAAAAGAAATCAAAATTCAAGTAAAGAAAAAGAGAGGGCGATCCGGAGATATCAGGGGTAAATTTGGAACAAAAAAGAAGTATATTTGGGGCTGCTGCATAATTAACGTGACAGTGCTTCAAAAATCTTGTCGATCATAGATTGATGTGGACTCCACCACTAAATACCTAACTCCCGGAATGGAGGGTGCTTTAGTACACCCGCACAGCCGGCCATCCATTTTGGCAAAGACAGCTGGGATTTAAACCGAACTCTCACAAATTTAAACCGCATGTTGTTTAGATTAAAATCTGAACCGTCTATTGTCGAAATGGACGGCCGAATGAGGCACACTACACGGCGTAGTACAGGATGCATTAAAGCACCCTCGGATTCATGACTCTCACAGTAGAAAAGGCCTCTGGAGTACCACGTAATAATGCACAATAATCTTGTAGTACTAGTAGACAGTTGGCAACAGTTTCCCAGGTCAGCAAACGTCAGCCCAACTTTAGTTAATGACGAAATAGACCTCCTGGTTTTTTGGCGGGGTGCCTCTAATTCTTGTGGTTTGTAGGGTTGCTTGCGTGAATAAATGTGAGAACGAAGGGGCTTTTGGACTAGTCAGTCAATGGGGATTTGGTCAGCTTCTAGAATGTCGGCAAGATAGATAGATGTAGACCAATAAAAAGATGCCACGTGTTATTCGGATTTCTGGTGGGAAACGAGCAACGTTTCTGAAACGGTATTATATACGTGTCGGCGGGAGGGAAGACTTGACCGTGCTTTAGACAAAATCAGTGAAAAATATTTTGTATTTTTTTTACTCGATTTTCATAAAAAAAAAATAAATTAATCGTTTGTCTTCATGAAATAAATTGAAGATTTTTATCTGTAAAAAAGATAGATCGAAGTTTAAAAAATTCTCGCTAGATGACTCTAAAAAAAAACAGTGTAATTCATATCTTTTTTTTTTAAAAGAATTAGTTTAATTTATGGAGTATCTATTTTATACGACTTCAAACACTTTAACAGAAAATTAAAAATAGGACCAACAGCTTGTTTAATAAAGTGTTTGGGATTTTTTTGTTTAGATAGTGTTTTGCGAATTCTATTTCGGAAATATATAATAAAATCCACAAATTTTCATGTTTTTTTGAATAAAAAACTAAAAGCACAAAAAATGTGGTTGGGGTGGTTTGTTTTGTTTTGTCAATGAAGAAAATTAATTATTTCATCAGCTTTAGCAAGGGATAGGATTTTTTTCGTTTTTCTAATTGATTTTTTAACACAATAAACTGTTTTCAAGTGACGCCTATTTTTTTTTAATAGGCAAAAAAAAAGTCACACCTGTTACTTTGAATTTGTCAATTAAACTTGCGGATGACGAAGATGAAATAGTAAACTCATTTGTTGCTTATTATTATAACTTGTGTGAGTTCTTTTTTTTTTTTTTAATCAAAGCAAATGTAAGCTTTGAAATTCAATTTCAATATTTTGGTGGAAATAGTACAGAGCACAAAAAAAAAAGAAAAGAATTCTTCTCTCTGAAAACTGGAGAGATGGCTCGGTAGGAGGGAAGTCTCTGCGAAATGGATTTGAGTCACTCTCCCTGACCTGTTCTCTCTCTCTCTCTCTCTCTCTCTCTCTCTCTCTCTCTCTCTCTCTTGTATCTGACATGATAAATTCCTCTTCTCACCTCTTTCTTCCCACAAACCCTTTCCTCTTCTCACATAAACATATCATCTTGATCATTTTTCAACTATTCTTTGTGTAGTCGATTTCCTCTGAAATCCCTTTTCTACAAATATAAATTTTCTCGGGAAAACTCCCCACGGGTTACTATCGAATTTGGGTTACAACATCTCAGAGGTCAAGTTTCGTATTGAAGCTCTTCAAGCGTTGAATTTCAAGAAAAACCCAGGTTCTGTTTTCTTGATTTCTTCTTGTTTTGGTTCAAAAATACAGAATTTCGATCATATGTGGGTTACCCATATCGCTTAAAGATCGAAACTTTCTTGATTGAGGCTTTGACTTGTGAGGAATTGAAGCTTGGGATTGCTCTACTTTTGGATTACATTTGACCCTTGAAGTATTTGGAAAGTTGGGAATTTTGAATCTTTAATTTATGGGAAACTGTTGTGTTTCACCATCTGTTCAATCACCAAAAAGGGGGAAACAAAAACAAAACCCATTTGCTATTGATTTTGCTTCAAACCCTATATATATAAATGGTGATGGAAACAAGACCTATGTGTTGGAAAACCCAACAGGCCATAAAATTGAGGAGAGATATGAGTTGGGTCGCGAGCTCGGCCGTGGTGAGTTTGGGGTTACGTACTTGTGTACTGATAAGATTTCAGGAGAAGTGTTTGCTTGTAAGTCCATATCTAAGAACAAGCTGAGGACTAGAGTTGATATTGAGGATGTGAGGAGAGAGGTTGAGATCATGAAGCGGTTGCCGCCGCATCCCAATATTGTTACCTTGAAAGATACTTACGAGGATGACACTGCAGTCCACTTGGTGATGGAGTTGTGTGAAGGAGGTGAATTGTTCGATCGGATTGTCGCGAGGGGGCATTACACTGAAAGGGCAGCTGCATTTGTCACTAAGACAATTGTTGAAGTCATTGTGGTAAAGATCTGTCTTTCTTCAATCTCCCAATTTTTTGCACTTTGAATAATCGTTTTGATTTTCAACTTTGTGAGTACAGAACATTAGTAGTTCACCTTTGGTTCAATATATTTTCCTTCGCAGAAGGAGAATTTAGTAGAAATCTAGCATGAGGACAACGTGAGTTTACTTTTTGCAGGAAATGATCATTCATTTGTTTTTGTCTTCTAAATCTAGTTGCAGTTAATTCCCAAAATTGATCTCGCCGTATGGGATGTTATATTAGCTGGCTTTCGTGTGTGTGTTTGTTGGAGTAACTCAAGTCCTAGTAAACACATATTTCCGTGTTTCTTTGGATTTTACTCGTTGGCAATTATTGTGAGTGACCTCTCAAATTTAGAATATCGTAGTTTCATTGCTTAATCTCCATTCTTGTTTCCCTTGGTAAGAGTTTGAGAGATCAGTTTCATGTGCCCTTGTTGCAAAACTTGAAGTGTTCATATCTAGGCATCCTTATCTGTGTGATTTTTGCCATTTTCATTTTTACTGCATTCATCACGTGTTGCAGAATTCCCTGAGTGGTATTTTGCTCCCTTTTTAATAATGTTATTTTCTGTTTGTATTAAAGATGTCTAATGTTCTATTATCTACTGTTTATTCTATATTTGTCGCTTGTCTCATTCATTTCTTTATGCCTTTCTTCCCTTATCATTTCATTCTTGAAATCAAGATAGAATTACAATGTTGTTTTCATTTGACTTCTGTTATTGCTTGGAATGCTTTCCGATATTCATAATTTATTATATGATCCTTTGCTTTGTTGCAGATGTGCCACAAGCATGGGGTTATGCATCGAGATCTCAAACCTGAGAACTTTTTGTTCGCAAACAAGAAAGAAACAGCGCCCTTAAAGGCAATTGATTTCGGGCTCTCAGTGTTCTTTAAACCTGGTAATGCCTTTGGATAGTCATAGCCTTGAACAAGTTGCTTCATCAGTTGATAAACCCTCCATTGTATTGGCTAAAGTTAGTTTAATTCAACAGGTGAGACATTTAATGAGATTGTGGGAAGTCCTTACTACATGGCTCCTGAGGTTCTAAAACGAAACTACGGTCCAGAAATAGATGTCTGGAGTGCTGGAGTAATCCTGTACATCTTACTTTGTGGTGTCCCACCTTTTTGGGCAGGTCAGTGGCCAATCCGAAGATATTTTATAATCGTTTTTCACCCAGGTGAAACATATAAGTGTACAGGGTATGATTTTTGCAAGCAGGCATTACTTGCAAATAATAGATTTTGAGGCTGTGTTGCATTTATGTGTGAGAATCGTGCAAATGTCCTTGTGGTTCACTGCACTTGAGTGGATTCTGGTTATTTCCTATTATTAGTATTATTGTTCTTAAAAAAATGTGGATGGAAAAAGCAGCAGCATCCTTTATTCTTCATGTTTAGCGCGGCCTGTTAAACATGATTTGCGAAAATAACATGGCTATGCGTTTCTTTTCAGTTGGAAAACTGGGAGGGCGCCCAAAGGTATACTTTTGAGGATCTTCAAATATCTTGGACTCCAACTTACCAATAGCAGATGTCAAAAAAGTGAGGGAAAGAGAGATTACTACCAAATTCTTCTTTTTCCTTTTCCATCTTTACATTAGACCAAAT
Source organism: Rhododendron henanense subsp. lingbaoense (assembly GCA_020567845.1). Taxonomy (NCBI): domain Eukaryota; kingdom Viridiplantae; phylum Streptophyta; class Magnoliopsida; order Ericales; family Ericaceae; genus Rhododendron; species Rhododendron henanense. The sequence continues at coordinate 2,574,335 of CM036317.1, forward strand.
AAGACAGATGGTGTGAGCAAGTATGAGATTCGTTTCCAGAAATGCTCCACCACTTTGTCATGAAGACAAGTAGAATTTTGCTTGTAGAATCCTATTTAGCTTATTAGTCACATAAATAAGAGTATTCACTGTAGTCAGTTTCTTTATGGACCGAATTTATTAGGTTGACATATGGGCACACCATTATATGCATTCTCCATACATTCACTGTAGTCAGTTTCTTGGGCAATGCTTCACATTTTCTGTTGTTTGGAATTGGCATGATTCTTGTCAAGTTAATTGTTGTTGTTATTGATTCCTGGAATTGCTATCTTATCTGAATATATGTTCTCGCTGTGCAGAGACTGAACAAGGCGTTGCCCAAGCAATTATTCGATCTAATGTAGATTTTAAGCGGGAACCTTGGCCCAAAGTTTCGGACAATGCAAAAGATCTTGTAAAGAAGATGCTTGACCCTGATCCTAAGCGTAGGCTTACCGCTCAGCAAGTGCTAGGTATGATCTTCTTGAAAGGACGAAGTACTATGCTAATGAATTTCGATGCACAAAAAGTACTCCTACTTGTTACTATCGGATTTCTTAGGTACAAAATGTCAGAAACCTTAACCTGAGTTCGTCTTTTCTGCCTTTATTCCAGAACATCCTTGGCTACAAAATGCCAAGAAGGCTTCAAATGTTCCCTTGGGTGAAACTGTGAGAGCAAGGCTCAAGCAATTTTCCGTGATGAACAAGCTCAAGAAAAGAGCTCTAAAGGTAATGCTTTGAAGGATGAACAGCATATCCAGATAACAACATATTTTTTGGCTTCGCATTCTGGAAGGTTGATTGATGTAAACTGGGCAGTTCTAATACTTTGCCAAATGAACAGGTAATTGCTGAGCATTTGTCAGCGGAGGATGCGGCTGGATTAAAGCAGGGGTTCCAAGTGATGGATATCAACAACAAAGGGAAGATCAACATTGATGAGCTTAGAATTGGGTTGATAAAGCTGGGGCATCAGATTCCCGATTCAGATCTCCAGACTCTCATGGAAGCTGTAAGTACTATATCTTATTTGGAACTGGCTTTTTCAACCTTTTCACCTTGGGATAAGAGGACAAGTGTCACTAAGACAGATTATTCTGGCTAATGCACTCTTATGAAGTTCGTCTTAGATTTGTCCTTGAATAATTCTTTATATGCTTAGAGCATCTCCTGTGGTTACTGCCTTAATTACGACGCAGTAGCAAATTATGCCACAATCCTAAGAGCAATCTCCAGTGGTTCAAGACATTTTGCCCTAGGCAAAATGCCAAAAAAAGGCATTATTGATGCATTGATGCAAAGCTATATTGACTCTAATACCGATTTTCTGTGTTCACATCAATAGTAACATTGATGATCACTTGGCAAATTTGGCTTAGTCAAACGTCATGCCAAATTCGGCACAAGCAATGGCTTTGCCAAATTTTGGCAATACTTTTGCCCAGCCAATGGAACATTAACTTTTGGTCTTCTCTTGCCTAAATTTGCAAGTGGAAAGAGGTTTGGCGAACCAATGAAGATGCTCTCATGCAGCAATCTTTCTACACCGGTGCTAATGCCATCTCTTGAGTTTTTGTCCACGAATGTGGAACGGAAATGTTATTTTGGTTCCATTATTAGGGAGCTAGAGAGAAGATGTTTACAAGAATTTGGCACTTACCAAATCTTGTGATAATTTGGCACAAGATTTTGTAATGCAATAATTTGGCATGAGCTTTGGCAAACCATTGGATTTCAGGGATAGAAGGGTGGCCAAAATTTGACTTTGGGAAGGTCTTTTAGCACACACCATAATAGACGGTATAATGATATCAATGCAACAGGCGTATAAGTAGTGTTCGTATCTTTTTTAACAGGCATACGCCAATCTTTCAAGTAACTTATCACCAATGCACTTCTTGTTTTCAATTTATTCTTGTAAGTACACTTAGATTTCAGGAAGTAATCTGAGGCTGTTTTACAGGGCGATGTGGACAAGGATGGACATTTGAACTACGGAGAGTTCGTAGCTATTTCTGTTCACCTCAGAAAGATGGGTAATGAAGATCACCTTCACAAAGCGTTTGAGTTCTTTGATCAAAACCAAAGCGGGTATATAGAGATTGAAGAATTAAGGGATGCCTTGGCTGATGGAGATGAGAGTCATGGGACCAACAATGAAGAAGTCGTTAATGCCATCATGCAGGATGTCGATACTGACAAGGTCCGTATTATCATAGGTTTTCTTTGAGTATTTTTTTTTTGGACGGCTAGGTAATGTTTGGTTTGCTAAAAGGTATTTTGGGAAGGAATGGAATGTTCATTGCTAGCCTCCTAGTTGAATGGTCATTTATGTAGGTTGGTGAATGATGATTCCATTTATGACATAAATTGAGAAATTTTCAGCCACCTAACTGTATAAGAATTTCATGGGAATGACCATTCCATTCCAGCCTTCATACAGTGAATCAAACACCGCCTTAGATTTTTCATGCCACATTCTCATCCTATTGTGAACCGTTTTTGATGTATGGAGAAATGTGTTATTTTGCATGTGATTGGTTCAATTCTTAATTTTGCTTTATTTGTTTTGCAGGATGGATGTATAAGTTATGAGGAGTTTGCGTCAATGATGAAAGCCGGCACGGATTGGAGAAAAGCGTCAAGGCAGTATTCAAGAGAGCGGTACAACAGTCTCAGCTTAAATTTGATGAGAGACGGATCGTTGAAGTCGAGCAGTGGTGGTAGATAACTCATGGAAAACTGAATTTTCTTGCCCAAAGACGAATACTAAACGACAGATCTCTTGATTTCTTGTGCTGCCATTTTTGCTTATCTTTTTATATTTTTCGATTTCTTTCCTGGTTCATTTTCCTTGAAATCTTTTCAAGACCCTGTTTACAGGATAATTAGGATCCAGGACTTGAGTGTTTACCGTATTTCCTGTGTGCAATATGTTAGTTATAATCGGGCATGTACGAAGAGTTGGAGTATAAGTGTGAATTTGTGATGAAGATGGAGCTGGAGCTGGAGCTGGTGGTGTTACGTTATTGTAAATGGAGTATGTTGCATATACCTTCACAAAGTAGTCAAAGAAAGGCTTTTGTTTCTTGAATTTCATCTGCGTTCTTGGTTTTCGTTTGTATGTTTTCTGGAGGAATCTCCTTCCCCGCCACGTCGAGACTCTCTTTTGGGAGTGCAATCACCACCGGCTTGTTGAAGATGGAAAGCCCCTCCTAAATGCAGCCGTGACCTTATATATATGATAGCACGAGATGCATTCTTGCCTTTTTCGGAGTCAAAACTCTCCTCTCTAGTAGTTTAAATGCTTCACCCAAATTGCGTTTGCTATGTGAGATTAGAAATGAGAGAGAAAATTCACTTCCCCTGTTCAATCAATTCTTGTTTGCTATATTATACTATTTTCAATTGAAGTATATATAGCTCTCTTTGTTATTTTTTTAGTATTTTCTCTTCTACTTTTTCTTTTATTTTATTAGAAAAAGGGGAGTGCAATTTTGTTCACCCTCCTTAAAAGAGGGTGAACATTACCCTCTCTCATTAGTTGAAATGGTGTGGACCCCACCACAAAGTGATATCATGCTTACCATACAATACATTTTTTGGCAAGCATGACATCACTTTGTAGTGGGACCCATATCATTTCAACCAATAGAAAAGAGGATAATGTTCGCCCTCTTTAAGTGGAGGGTGAACAAAACTCAACGGAAGGAGGGATAGAAAGGTGTTGACGAGAAATAACCAAAACAATTGGGCTCAATTTGGGTGATAGTAATCTTGAGAGGAAATGTGAATGTAATGCAATATATTCATGCTTTCATTTGGAATTGGCTTGAATAGAAATGTGATTGCTGACGACATACAAATATACAATGAGGAATCACAATAATATAGTACTGTACCAAACTAAATACCAATCAGATCCCTCCAACTCCATGGGAATCCGAGACTTTTGGCTTAATCCATGCAAATAGGAAATGTTTGACTTTAGTGAAGTACAAAATAATTGATTCCTGAAGAATATTACTGGATTAATCCAATTGTTAGAATAGAATTACTTCGGGTATTAAATTATTGGAAATCAAATTCTTTTTTATACGGGAGATTACAAATATCCAAATTGAGCATAAGTTGCAGTTAATTAGGATTGGTTACATTACCCTAGAATCTTTATTGAAATATGTCGACAGTATCGTCTTCCGATCAACTTATTTTTCTTCGAGCTCAAAATAAACCTAGTTTAGAGGCACAGTAAACCACCAGGCCCCCGAAGTTCCTTTTATGAACATCCAAACGAAGCCTAATGACAACCAGCTCAGTTTAGACCGTCGTTTGCCACTTCCCTAGAGAAGAGAAGCCAATAAAGAAATGACACGTGTCCACCCAGAAAACCTTCCCGCTCCCCTCCTTTGTTTTGAAGCTTTTAACCCTTGTGCTTTGAATTTACTCTCTGCTCATTAAAAAGAGAGAGAAATTCCCCAAAATCCTACAGAGTACGCAACAGGTTCTTACAACTACTGGTACATCTCTCTCTCTCTCTCTCTCTCTCTCTCTCCATGCATACAGATGTACATACATGCTCTGTTTTCTTCGATTTCCGCTAGTGGGTCTGATGAATACGTGATTCTTGAACATACCCTCTGTTCTTTTACCCAATTGTGAGAAGGGTTTGTCTTCTTCTTCTTCTTCTTCTTGTTTGATGAATACGTGATTCTTGAACATACCCTCTGTTCTTTTACCCAATTGTGAGAAGGGTTTGTCGTCTTCTTCTTCTTCTTCTTCTTCTTCTTCTTCTCTGTCTCTCTGTCTGTCTGTCTGTCTGTCTGTCTGTCTGTCTGTCTCTCTCTCTCTCTATCTCTCTATAAAGGTGTATTTGTTCACGTTCCAATAAACATAATCTGGTTTACTCAGATTTTCCTTCATTTTCCGCAGCTGTGTTGAATGAAATATGTGTTTCTTGCATATTGTTATGCTTCTGCCCGTGCCCATGGTACTTGAGAATGCTCTGTTTCTTGAACTCGTTATATCCTCGAATCATTCATGTCCAATGTGGTTAGGGTTTTGTTTTGTGAAACCTGCAAATCTTTTAGGGTTTTGATGGATTTTGTCTGAGACACTTTTTGCTTCACGAAGGTTGGAAAGTTAGGGTTTTGTGCTCATGGTCTTTCACAACCATGGGGATTTATTGAGTTTGTTAACTGTTTGTGTTTGGGCATTTGGATTTTTGAAGAGGGAAGACTAGGGTTTGGTGAAGCTAAATTTTCCTCTTTCTCCCCTTGGTTTTCTTTTCCCCATTGTTGAAATAGTTGAGTTCTTGAATTTTCTTAGTGGGTAAGTGACTCGTGTCCTCTGTTTATTTCGCTATCTCTAGTTCTTTTTTTTTTTTTTTTTTGCATACCTTCGATGGGTTCTCTGTTTTTGGTTAAACTAGGGTTTCTATACCATTTGATAAAATGGGTCTATCAATCATGGAATTATTGTAATTTGGATTTCGGTGTTTATTCTGTTGTTGGGTTCTTAGTCACATAGTACCCTCATTACTGCTCTCAATCATCGCTTTGAGCTCGCGCTTTTAATCCTCGCTCAAGCAAATTGTGGTAGTTTGGATGTTTTTTAAAGACACTTCCGTGCTCGCGTTGTACACATGCATGCACATTGTGTGACTTAGGTTGGGTTTTGAGGGTTAAGTTACAAAATATTAATGCATTAAGGTTGTGTTTGAGTCCTGGATTCGTAAAGGGAAAAAGAAAAAGAGAAAACGATAGGAAAAGAAAAGCAAGCAGAAGCTAATGTGTTTTTTTTGGCATGCTCATAACTAAACATGTCTCCAAAATTCTCTTGTAAAAGTTACCCATAAAATATTATCTTGGCATGCTCATTACTAAACATGATCCGGAAAGAAAGTTTTTTTTTTTTTTTTTGGGCATATTGTAAAGTTGCCCTATTTCTGTCCATTTTTTTGATCATTTCTTTGATCTTGCAGCATTGAGGCTTACATTGATTGTTTTCTAAGAAGGTGAAAACAATGGCTAGGAAGAAAGTTGGTGGAAAGGGCAAGTCTGACGATGTGGCCTCCAAAATGGACAATCGTGGCAACCGCAAGAAAGGCAACATTGCTGAGAAGGTTAAGGATAGCATAAACTCTGGTGGCAGTGAGAGGGTTCTAAGATCACGAAGGGCAACAACTAAAGGGGGGGCAAATGCCGATGAAAAGTCCAGCGGGAGGAAACCAGTGGTAGATGGAAACTCTGATAGAGGAGTGGCAAATGCTGATGAAAAGGCCAAAGGGAAGAAACCAATGGTGGAGGGAAAATTAAACAGAGGAGGGGCAAATGCTGCTGAAAAGGCCAAAGGGAAGAAACCAATGGTAGGGGGAAACTTGACGATTAATGACGAGGTGGCTCAAAAGGGTGGTGGAAATGAGAAGGGAAAGAGGGTTTCGGGTGTCCGGGATTGGATTCTTAAACCGCATAATCCAAGACAAGGAGATAGAAAGATCAGTGAAAAGGCCAAGGGGAAGAGAAAGCTTTTGGTTGAGGAGGAAAATGATGAGGAACCAGTAAGTCCAGCAAAAAGGAGAAAACCCGCCGATGGAATAGCAGATCCAAACGCGTCTTCTGCTGGAAGAGGTGCATACAATATGAGGGCAAGAAAGGCAATTCCTTCCTTTCAGAGACTTGGGTTGAGTCAGACTGGTTTTGCCCTTGTTGTGGGAAAGAGAGTGAAGGTATACAATTCTGGCTCTAGGAAATGGGTTACTGGGACAATCAACTCCTATAACGACAAGAAGAAGCTGCACAATGTTTTGTATGTTGATGGTGAATCAGAGGAATTGGACCTCAAGTCTCAACGTTTTGAGGTTGAAGTTATGCCTGGGGAAGCCTCCACATTATGTACCAAAGAGAAGCCTAATGTGAACCCCAAAAGCCGGAAAACCATGAAGACAGGTTCTGATGTCAGATCAGATGACCGAAACGTGGAAATGGAAAAAAGCTATGAAGAATCTTATGATCAAAATATGGTCATTTCAGAGGTCGCAAAGGTTTCTCAGAAGAAAATTGCTGCAAAACCACGGCAGAAACTGGTGACAAATGCTGGCAAAAAGAACGCAGGAGATGGAGCTTCAGCTTCAAAATCTAAACCTTCACAGAAAATGAAGAAGGATGAAGAACAGGTTAATGTGGAGAAGAGAAAGAATCCTCCGAGGAAGGGGCGGTCAAATTCCAACACTAAGTGAGTTTGCTTTTTCTTACAAACAACAGAATGCTTATGGAGGGAAAAATGTGTTACTCCTACTAACTGAACTTGCTAAATGTGCAGGACGTGAAGTGCATTTGTATCATCGTTCAGCTGTTTACAAATAGGTAAGTCCTGTTGGAATATTTGAGTAATTGTTATGAGTCTTGTCCCACATTGGTTAAACAAGTCTTGTATCGAGTTATCTCTTAATATACATAATAAGTCTTTGTGTTAGGGTTAATGAGAATTCATTCCCCCTTGTTTATGCCATAGTTGCACTTTGTTTCGTTGTGATCTGTGTGTTCCGGAACCTTTGTTGACCTTTCCATGTGTGAGTTAGGGGTTGCACGTGCAGGAGAGTGTTGGAAAATTGGAAATTGTCCCACATCGGTTAATTATCACCTCGAAAACTAGTATATGAGCCTAGGCGGCCTCTCCACTCATTGCCAATTGGTCTTAAGTTGGATGGTTTAACACTTACATAAATGCATATGAGAAAAGATTTCAAAATCGCTTAATTATCTAAGAGTGATGACCATTTGGCTTTGGAGCTGAAGATAAATGCAGAAAACAGTCGATTTGGGGGTAGTCATTTCGGAGGTATTTGGTGATTTGGAGGTAGTCGATTAGGTGCATACAATTTGAGCACTAGGTAAGAGATTTTTAGAGTTTTCAAGTACTATAGCAGTCGATTTGGGGACTTTCGAGAACTGTAGTAGTCGATTAAGTGATTTCAAAATCACTTAATTATCTTAGAGGTGATGACCATTTGCTTGTGAGTTCATAATTGTAATGTAATGAACAGGACACCACATGATGCCCATCTTAGTGATTCGAAGAACATACATGGGGTTGCAGAATTTACTGATTGTCTTAACTGTTAGTATACTTGTTTGTTCTTGAAAGTCGACATATTCGAGATATGTAGGTACTTGTGTTGTGGTTGTAAGGAAAAAATTGCAGTATCATTAGACATAGCAGCTGATGAAGCAAGTTCAGAAAGGCTTCATTTTGGCTTCAAAAGCAGGTAAGGTGTCTTGAGTGGATTGTTCTCTGTGAATGAGAGTAATCCAAAAGATAATGTGGCTCGAGTAATCTCTTTAATGAAGAGTACTAGATGCCGGTAATTACTTCATTTTTGTCTTGAACAGAATTTTTTTAGATGCCATTTGGAAGACTATCACGTTTCAGAACATATCGAACAAATGAGACGAGAACTACTATTCAGTTTTTGATGGTGTTCCTGGTTTTGTTTGCAGGTGTTTTTTGTACGATGGAGAAACAACTGAAATGTGCATAGGGCTCCTGTGAATTTTTGTTCACTCTTTTTGGGACGTGCCACTCAGAAATATAGTTAGATATGGAATAGCAGCTGACAATTTTGTTGTTGTACGTACTCCTATGGAATTTTTTTGCCTGTAATTGTTTTTGTGCAGTTCTGCACCTGTTTCCTGCATTTATCTTCAGCTCCAAAAGAGGCGAATATTTCGCTTTTTGCAGCAATTTAGATAGACAATGGAACAACCATATATAGTACATTGAGCATGTCTATGATAGTCTTGATGAATTCTGTTGTTGCTGAGAAGACTTGGAAAATGAGACGATGAACCGAAATTTCTACTAGCTATCAGCAAATCCCATTTGACTTAGTATTTTTTTGGTTGCAGAAATTGCTAGATTTGGGTTTGTTATAGAGTACTTTCTTGGATCCTTTTATTGGCTCAAACTGAGTTTTGAACACTCAGAAGTTCATCATGGTGTCTTGGTCCCCCAGATCATACCTCCAGCCTAGTAACACTTCAGTTTTCGGTTCAGAAATTTTTTCTCAACTAGTCACGGGGCATGATGCGCGCGCCATCATCTTTTTTTTGAGCTGTATATAACTAGTTTTTTCGTTTCTGTTTTAGCATCCAGTAATTCGTTGTCGTTGCATCTGATATTCTCTGTGGAATTTCGTTTAATCGCACAATGTGGTGGAGTGAATAGTTGGATGCTTATTTATTTATAAGGTTTGTTAAGAACATTATTTTCGTAAAAAATCAAGTTGATTGGAGATTGATAGCCACGTCTTTAGACAAGGTGTTCTTTTGAAAAAAGAAGATTCAAAGAATGAATTGTAAGAAAAATCTGACTTGATCATCTCTATTATAAAACAGAAGGGTGTGGGGACAAGTTGTTGGAACGGCTTGGATTCATTTGATCCAAAGGTTGTAGTGCATCCTCCCACTCCCCGGTTAAGTGCCCATTGTTTTCACCTAAATCACACAACTGCCATCCCCTTCCAACTATGATGCGTAGTGCCGTAGGCACGGGCTAACACTAGTACTTTTATAAATGTTGAATTTAATTGATTTTTCGAACAATCTCACTTGATCATGTTTTGAGGTAATGAGTGGAGATTGATAGATAGAGAAATAAGAGAAATAGTTGAAGAGAACTCATTGGCGACCGCGCATGCTCAGAGAGAGTGGTGGTTATGGAAAACATGAGCTATGGAGAGCAACCAGTAAGAATCAACATAGGGAACTCTTTTGGGCTTTGGCCCTTGTATTTGGGCATTTAGGTCTTATTTAGTGTTGGGCTACGTCCCATTTGCACTTTACTATTTTATTTGGGATTTAAGGCCTTCAGGTGTTGGGCTCTATTCTTTGAGGTGTTTCTTTGGTTGATACCTTGCCAATCAGAGGCTTGGGTCTCGGAAGGAGACGATACGAATCGCAGAATAGGTATCCCATATCGTAGGATTTTAACAACCATATTAGCTTTATGTAAATAATATCAGGAGGCCGTGGAGGGTCGTTGGCTTAGCAAGAGCATCGCGGACGATGTTCATCCTACTGGTGGACCGGTAGGCCAGCTGCCTTGGCCGGACAACAAGAGTTGTCCTTGTCATTGCAGCAATCCAATCGGATCTTTTTAGTTGGAAATTCCATCTTCTTGCGGTGTTTGTAAAATAGGGATTCATTAGATTTAATTTTAAATGTGTCATGGTTGGCCCCCTATTGGCTCCGCCTCTCCGGAGAGAGAGAGAGAGAGAGAGAGAGAGAGAGAGAGAGAGAGAGGAGCACTGAATAATTTTTCGGTGCAGTAAAGTCTTCCTACTAATGGATAATGAGAACCCTTGAAGACTTAAATCACCCATCTCTCTACCCAAACCCATCCCTCCCATTTTGATCACAAAATCAATAATCGAAAGATTATACGGCAGTTCTTGGTGATGCCATCAAAGTTAGCCAAAGACATTAGCTGGATTGCTTTTGAATAATCGCGATCGAGTCAATAACAACGCGCCAAGTGTCTCATTCTAGCTAGCCAACCCTAGAATACTAGCTGGCCATGTCACTCATGATTTTTAAGGAAGGGTAGAAGAGTAATTTTGCACACCAACTTACTTAGGCAATTGCTGACTAGGTAAGTGGTGAAGGACCCTTATACACAAGTACACAACAATCTAAACTCCCGATGTGAGAGGCTGCCCGACACCTAACAAGTGACAAAACATGGCTTTTTTTAAAGGGTAGAAGAGTAATTTACTCATAATTCGTACAAACTAGAGTTTAACACTCAGAAGTATAATACGGAGTAAATCTTTTTCTATAAGAAAAGCATATACAATTATATTGAACAACATTGGGTTGTAACTCATTAGCTCGTCAAGATATAGATATTTTTGTCATTCGTTAATCTTAATCTACTTTATTTTAGGGGACTCGAGAAGGGGGATGTGTGCTTATGAAAATCGAACTTTGCCCATGTGCATGAGAATATAAAGGAGGCACCAACTGCACTTCATCCCACTTGCGCTCGTCAAGATCATTAATGATATATGATTGTTAAATATTAGACTGCTTAAACACATTTTTAATCTCACTAGCTCATGAGTACGTTCTAACTCAACATACTAAATAAAGAGCTCTGCTACACACACAGACAGTTTGTGCACAGATTTCATTGTGGGGCCCACCACGGGTCCCACACAAATAATCTGAACCGTTCATTAAATGTAAAACAATGTTTTGAGGGTCCCCTCAAAAAATTAGCTCAATTTGATACCTATAGATGCTCGATCCAATCGTCTAATTTTTTATTATTCTTAAATTTGAATGAAAAGTTAGACAATTAAATTGAGCATTTATAGGTATCGGATTGAGCTAATTTTTTACGGGAACCCTTAGAAAATGTTTTACATTTAATGAACGGTTTGGATCATTTGTGTGGGACCCGTGGTGAGCCCCACATTGAAATCTGTGCACAATCTGTGCACATATTCTATGTGTGTGTAGACTTTCTACTAAATAAATTAGAAACCTACAACAATAAATAAAGCTCAATCATTTTTATGATCATCACTCCGATTGGTAAACTATTTAAGCTTCACCATGTTTTGAAACTCTTGAAGTTTTCAAGTCGATCTTGAACAACACAATCCTCAACTCGATTTATTACAACCTAAAAAAATTCTATATTTCCTCTTTAGGTCACACATTGTGACTTTTAGGGCAATGTTTTTGGGTATCAAATTAAAAATGTTTTTAACTTAAGACACTTGAAGTCTACATACATTCAAACTTCATCATGTTAATGTATGAGGATTGTTTCAATACATCAGCAAATTTTGAGGATAGATACCAATCTTCCGTGATCGATTCGCCATCTTGATTATTATCAAATTCGATTAATGTAATGAAAGATCAGAAGTGATAAAAAAGTATTACATCCCACGCATGTGGGGAAATTCAAACACACCCAAATGATGCATGCATGGACCTTAACACATACATAAACATCATGTGCATGCACACATACCTTGGCAATGTTCTCTTAATTTTGTCATACATACATACATACATATATATATACACACACACACACATACAGTAATATAGTACTTTTTTTTTTTGATCAGCAAAATAATAATTTCATTAACTTATAAACATGAAGTTTACAGAGATAATAGGAGCTTGGATACACCGGCCTGACCATCCAAGATCCTCTTCTCCAAACCACACGGAGGAACTGAAATAGGCCCAACAGGCTGAGCCTAAACCAGGAAAACACCCATTGGGACAAGCCCACGCCTAAAAGGCCCAAAAGCCCTGATCAATACAATTTAGCACAAACCTAACCCTAATCCCAACCATTGACCAGCAGGAGTAGAAATGCATTAGCACCTTCGTCTGGCGAGATCTAAACCTAGCAGGACCCTGGTGGGCCATCGGGCCCAAACAAACTGGCCCAAAACCTGAACCCAAACCGAACACCAACACCAAAATGGGCAAAGCCCAACACCTAAAGTCCAAAACCAACCCTAACCGCCTGCCATCAGCAGCTCCGACCATCGCCGCCGCCACCCATGCCCACCTCAGATCACCCATGAAATCACAGCCGCCCAAAGGAGCCCCAACCACTGCCCACCACCATCTGCTGCCACCGTCACCGCCAAGAGGGGTTTCGCACGCACGCTCCAATCCACCTAAACAAACCATGCCTAGGGCGGACCGAACCAGATCTGAGGACGGAGAGAAGCGCGATCGTCGCAGCCGTGAGCCACCCAAACTCCACCATCTACATCCGACCTCCGCCTAAATAAACCCCACCGCTGCAACCACCACACCGTATATATTATATATGGATGAAGCTGTGCTTCTCTTTCTTGAAAATGCTCTTATACCACAAGTAGGTTGGGATAATATTAAATTTACGATCGGTAGTAATCACTTCAATTGAACATACATTGTCAAAGATTAAGTTAGCTTCCGGTCTCTTTTCCGCTCAAACCTCCATTGATCGGGGATTACATGGAGTATTACTGCTTGCTTGTGCATGTCTTCTTTATTGTCTAGATTCACAAGCAGATTTATAGAATCACATATGCATCTTTTGATACACATATATTTATGTAATGTCCATGTATGATGTATGTATGCATGGAGCAAAAGTCAGCAACCGCCTACCCAGGCCAAAGGAAATCTTTTCGTCCGAGTCTCAAATCTCGTCCCATACCTATGGAATAATTTAGAATTAGGACTCAACCATCTCTCTCTCTCTCTCTCTCTCTCTCTCTCTCTCTCATTTCTATAAATACACAATCCAGCTAATGTACCATTATATCATCCTTTAAACCAATCTTTTCCACACTTTTAGAATAAACCCTATCCTTGTTTAATTTAGAAAGAGAAAAGCAATGGCATTACAAAGACAAGTACTCTTCCCATTCCTCACCATGATCATTATTAGCATCATTTCAGGCTCCACCAGTAGCCTCCATGGGGACTCACCTCATGATTATGGTCACCTTGAAGAATATGGTTACGACTTCGAAGCGTACCCTTCTTCGTATATCAGCTCTGATATTATTGAAGAAGACAATGATCAAGGAGTGGGCAGGATTTTGGCTTCAGCCACAACGATTAGCGTTGATCATTATGGAGCAAAAGGTGATGGAAGCAGTGATGATACTCAGGTACCCTTTTACATCTTCTTTTTTTTTTTTTGTGTGGACAAAATTAAGGAACAAAAAAAAAGACAAAAAGACAGTATTGAGAGAGCTTTGAAGAGCACAATAACTATCCTATAGATACGGTGCTGGTGCTCGCAAAGACTCAATCTATCATCGCCCTCACACTAATACTAGCTTATTATGTATGTGGTTGTTATTATGAGATTTACAAGCACAATTAATGATTGCTTTTTATAAAGAAAACTTGTACGCTATGGTGAATTGTGGCATTCTTTATACTCATACACAATACCTGATTTTTTGGTTGGGTACGTATATCAATAATATTACGAACTCAAAAAAAAAAAAAAATTTACCAACAAAACGAAAGTTATGCACATCGCAATAACATTGACATTTGAGTATTTTTTTTTCATACATAGCATCAATGTAAACTAGAAGACCATAAAAGGTCTGTCACATCATTCTGTATCAAAATTCTATTGAGAGAATGTGTGGAGAATTACCAATATGGTTGATGGAAAAGCCCTTAGACAATAAACATTAATATACGATATCTTATTATAGTATATTATTAATATTTCTATATGGCGAATAATTTCGAATCAATATTATACTATAATACGGAGTAAGATATATTGTGGATCATGCACTTGAGAACTCCTGGTATTTGTATGTGGCTATAAAAATAATATATATATACATGGACAGGACACATGCATACTTGCATGCTATTGGCACATGACTCTCGGGCATGCAATCTTCCCCACAGTTTAATTTGTTGGGATTTCTTTCTGTTTTTCTTAATTAATTTTCTATTGTGGTTCTAATAATAATAAATTGGTAATTTGGAGTGATCTTCTGCAGGCATTTAAGAAGGCTTGGAGCAATGCTTGTTCATCAAAAAGTGCGGCTGTGTTCTTGGTTCCCCAAAAGACCTATCTTGTCAAGCCAATCACATTCCCAGGCCCTTGCAATTCTGGTCTCACAGTGCAGGTGAGAGAGAGAGAGAGAGAGAGAGAGAGAGAGAGAGAGAGAGAGAGAGGTGTTAAAGGAATTTTTTTGGAAAGATAGGAATAAAGATTATTTTGAAAGAAGATTTGTTCACAGAGCCTAAAGAATTTTTTAGATTCAAAATGGTATGGTTAATTAGATCACCTTCGACCAAATGAACATGAACGAGATTAATGATCATTTTTTCGGCAATTTTCTTAGTATTTGTAGGTGTAATTTGTTGTATTGTCGCTCAAATATTTGTGAAACTTACTTAAAAAGATAAGAGTACATAAAAGTTCAAAAGAAATAAAATTTGGAAAAACTTAATGATTTTTCATATCAAAATGGCATAGCAAGACCACCTTCCGAACCAATCTGAACCGCAATACGATCAATTTTTTTGGATAATATTTGAGAGTAACTTTTTATGGATATATTAGATTTATGGAACAATAGAAGCATCTGCTGATCGAGCTGACTATAGCAAAGATGGGAAACATTGGCTTCTATTTGATAGTGTTCAAAATTTGGTGGTTCAAGGAGGTGGGACCATCAATGGAAATGGGAAGATATGGTGGCAAAATTCTTGCAAGATTAATAAAGCTCTTGTAAGCATTAATTCAATTTCAAAATTCTTCAATTTAATTTGTCATCCTGTTTAATTATCTTTTTTTAAAATCCTTTTATTTGTCCTAATTTGTTTAACAAAAAAAGTTGACCTACTTCTCTTGTTGATTTGCAGCCTTGCAAGCATGCGCCAACGGTATGTTAATTAATCTCCCTATATTTTTTTTTCATTACAACATCTTAAATGTTTAAAGTGTCGTCTTTTTTAAACGCACATTTCTTTCATCTCTCGAACATGACCAAATCCTCGCAAGGTATTTTAAGGTTTCAGCAACCTTCGATTCATATTTCATCGACCAAGCCTTCCTGGTTCACACGGTGATCAAACCACCTTTGAAAGAATTTATTTTGCTAATTCCATCCCCACAAGCAAACAATTTACAGTACTTTTGATCCATCTCTTTTTTTATTTTCTCTTTAGTTTTACGAAAGTCAAGTAGTCTTGAAATTGCAAGGATGGTGCTGTGCGGGTGGTGCACACATCACAACACTGTGTTGTGCACCATTCGAGCCGTCCGTTCGATAATCTAACGATCCAAATCTCATCTCGACAATGAATGGCTCGGATGCTACACAATGGATATGAGATTTGGACCGTTGGATAGCCGAACCGATGGCTCGGGCGCAGTGTTGTGCATCACCCACACAACACCATCCCCGGTTTCGTTTTTTTTTTTTTCTTCTAATTCCTTAACTACGGATTCAGAAAATACAGATCCCCACACCTATACAAGCAAGTTCTTTATACTTTTGACCAAATCTCTTTCTCTTCTTGAAAGAAAGGTTCCTTTTTATTGGCAGGCTTTGACCTTCTATAACTGCAAGAATGTGAAAGCAAATAATTTGAAGATCCAAAATGGGCAGCAAATTCATGTTTCTTTTGAGAAATGTGTCAACGTTCAAGCATCCAATCTCAAAGTGACTGCACCGGAGAACAGCCCTAACACCGACGGAATTCATGTCACTAATACCCAAAACATCCAGATTTCAAGTTGCGTTATAGGCACAGGTATTTCTCATAATCAAAAAGGCAAATTTCATTTTGTTTCTGCTTTAAAAACCCATAAAGATTTTCGGGAACTTGAAAATTTTTTGTTTTGTTATCTTTCAAAAATGGGATCTTTTGAAGGAAAATCTCAAGAAACAAACATGGAAATTTTAATCAAGCTCATAAAAAGCCACACCAAGCACATGCATCACCAACTTATTTCGAATTTTGTAAGTGAATAATTAAAATAATGATAGTCTAATAATCTAATTTATAAGCTAGTGATCATAACAAACGGGCCAATATACACCTCTTAAATCCACCATCCACCCGTCACAGTTGTATGTATATTGATTCGTAACTTTTGCAGTTGAACTCGAGACCAAATTAAATTTAAGACTGATTTCAAAAGTGCATCCCAATATACCATACATTGTAGGACTTCTAAAAATATATAAAATTAATGAACATCTAGCTCACATTTTTTTCCTTGAAATATTGAAGGTGATGACTGTATTTCAATAGTGAGTGGCTCTCAGAAAGTGCAAGCCACAGACATAACCTGTGGACCAGGTCATGGAATCAGGTCTGAAACTCAATCCCCTAGCTATTTACACCTCCAATTCATATTAATTTCAATGGAGTTGATCATGTTTTGCTATAATATTCATAGCAATAATCAACTTCTTCTTCTTCTTCTTCTTCTTCTTCTTCTTCTTCTCTCTCTCTCTCTCTCTCTCTGTGTATGTATGTATGTATGGTCTAATGATTTTTTGGTAATTTTACCTCAGTATTGGAAGCTTAGGATCAGGGAATTCAGAGGCTTATGTTTCAGATGTGGTGGTGAATGGAGCTAAGCTTTCTGGAACCACAAATGGAGTCAGGATCAAAACATGGCAGGTAATTAATTTTTTTTCCTAAGCAAAAAGAATTTATTAATCTTTATAAAAGATAATAAAGATTAAAAGGATTAAAGACACACTGATACTAAGCCACCTGAGATCTAAAAGAAGGTAAGATGCCAACTGAACATCGAAAAACCACAAAGACCAACAAAAAACATCCAAAAACCAAAACGAACCTCAGACTCTACACACAAACCCTATCATCAAACAGTCAGAGTGCCAAACAGACAAAGAGATAGAACCACCGAGACCTAGAAGGAAGCGCCATCCCTCCGGACAGAAAAAACCCCCCCCCTCACCTACTCCTACAAATGACTACACTGCTATCTCTCCAAGACAACGAAACACCTCAACCAAAAGAAGCGCCCAAACCGAAACCAACTAAGCAAAACACCCCAAACTCGTAATCAAAAGGCCAGAGAAAGAGAGAGGCATCATCCTCCGAGATAGAGTCTTCCTCAAAGTCATCAAGCGCATGGATCCTTTCCCTTAATTCTTCCTCTTGCATTTCAACAATTTTTTTTATATTATGATTCCTCCCTTCTTTAATTTCAATGCCCAAAGCAGAACCTACATCCAACATCTTGCGAGTTAAAAATACTCCATAAAATTTCAACTTTTTAATCCTTCTCTTTCCTTTTTGAAATTCGTGACAGCTTATTAGGTGCATTTTTTCTTCTAGTTATGGGAAGAAAACAACTTAAGTTTTGATTAAAAGTTTTTTTTTTTTTTTTCTCGGCAAAAGAAAGTTGATAATCAAGAAGTTCCATTTTGATGGTTTTGACTTCTTCGGTTTAAATTGCAACGAAAGCCCACACTATAAGCCAAGATTAAGGATCGGAGATGATACGATTCCGAGGCAAGTAGTTAGATAAATCCACAACCGCAAGATTGCATGAGAGAATATGTTTAGCGAGCACGATAGCATTTCGAATGATTTTTGAATGTCAATAGTCAAAATAACTCTTTGCTGTATGTATGTGCAGGGGGGATCTGGTAGTGCAAGCAACATAAAGTTCCAGAATGTGGAAATGTATAATGTGAGCAACCCCATAATCATTGACCAACATTACTGTGACCAAAAGACGCCATGCCAACTACAGGTAAATAACTCCACACACAAAAAATAGGGGGAAAATATTTCAAAAATAAAATTTGGTAGGAATTTCGGCATGCTTTTATTCATTCGTTGAAAATAAATAAAAAAAAGCCTTTTTTTTTTTTCAGAATTTGAAATTATAATGCTATGGTAACCATATTTTACAATACTGTACAGTTAGTCTCACTTAAATCTTCAGTATAAGCTTTTAGTTTAAACTTTCAAGGTTACTCTCGCGCAGATTGATCGGTACCCCTAGTTCAGATGCTCTCAACTATGAAACCATACATATTGACCGGCGCTTGTAAAAGTGTATTACTTTCACTTTTTCACGAGATTTATTCCACATTGGACGGTTTAACGCCATGATTGTTAGGCTTGGTTATATGTTCACTCACTTCGAATTCCCATAACATTACTCACTACTAATGCAGTTTTTCTTTAAAAGACTCGACCTAATTGCTCGGGTTTGTTACGTACAGAGCTCAGCAGTTCAAGTTAAAAATGTGTTGTACCAAAACATCAAAGGAACAAGTGCTTCAAATGTTGCCATAACATTTGCTTGCAGCAAGAAATTTCCATGTCAAGGAATTGTGTTGCAAAATGTCGACATAGAGAAACGAGGAGGCGGAGCAGCAAAAGCCTTGTGCAACAATGTCAAAGCCAGTGCAGTTGGAGTTCTTTCACCACATTGCCCTTGAGATTGAGGAGAATTATCAAGTGTTACATATTCCTAGTGCTACAATAAAGATGACAATTTGGTCTTTTGCCTCTATATATGGTTTGATAGGAGAAACCCTATGAGGTAAGAAAAATTGGTCTTTTGCTCATATTTATTTTATTCGTCTCTCATATGAACTAAACAAATTTTTTACTAATTTTTGTTTTAGGTGAAATGCTATTCTAGGGGTTCAATGCAACCGCACTGAGGACAAACGGGCTCTTATCAATTGTTCACCGTGCTGCATATGTGGCTTGGAATTGTTGTACATCTCATGGAATACTAAGGATTCTTTATTTGTCTATGTAAGCAAATACTGTAAATAATACATGAAAGATTGAATAAGATCGAGTTGTTGTATAATAGTAAGGTTAATTTCTTATCCTTTGTCGTGAATAAGATATAGTTGTTACACATTGCTTTTGGAAGTATTTTAAATTAAGGACACGTCTTCCATTTTTCTATGGACCGCTGATTTTGCCACTTCCTTTTTTGTTAACGCCACTTCCCTGCAAGTGTATTTTTGGTGCAAAAATATACTTGTAGGGGAGTGACGTTAACAAAAAAAGGAGTGACAAAATCATTTCGCTTTCTATGATGAAAATCTTATTTGTACACCACATTTATAGCTCAATTAAAGAATTTTTGATTAGTGACTTTTTTGCATGCAATTATGTAGGAACAAAGAGTATTGGAGATAGGTCAAGCTCAAGCTATAGAGCATTGACTATAATATTTCTCCTTTTTTTTTGGGTAAATATATTTCTCCTTTGATATTGCACGAAACATCTACATTTTTGTTTCGAGAGTCAGGGGTGTTCGAGCCAGATTTCTCATTCTATTTTTCAGTTTGTTGATTTTCTTATCGTACCAAAAAAAAAAAAAAGAGTATTGGAGATAGGTCAACCTATAGAGCATTGAACATAATGTTTTTCATTTGTTATTTCACGAAACACCTCCTACTTCTTTCTATTTTCTTGTTTCGAGGGTTGGGATGTTCAGGTCATCTTACGCGCATCTAAACCAATCCCTTCCCAGGTCCGCTCAAACGCAGACCGTCCACGCTAGGGCTAGAGAATGCTCAAAAAATTACTTTCCGCGGCCCGATAGACCCTAAAAATTCAACCCTGGTCAATTGAGTAGGTAGCAGACCCACCGATCAACCGGGCCAATCCTTGGGCTACTTTTTTCTATTCCTCCCTCTCTCATCTTGAACAACGGCCCAATCGCGCCACGATTTTGGAGAAAAAATGAAGGCCCAATTCTGCCCCACCTCCCATCCTTCCGAAAAGCCCACTAAAACCCCTCAAACACACCCTCACAAACCCTACTCTCTCTCCTTCTCAACCACCTCATATATATACTCTCCATCCGAATCTCTCTCTCTCTCTCTCAACTCTATCTGTACATTTCTCTCTCTCTCTCTCGCTTCGAAGTTCAAACCATGGCTGAGAGAGGGGGAGGAGGAGACCGCGGGGGTTTCGGCCGAGGCTTCGGCGACCGCGGCGGCAGGGGCGGCCGAGGTGGAGACCGCGGAGGACGGGGCGGCCGCCGCCGCGCCCCACGCCGCGACGAGGAAGAGAAATGGGTCCCCGTCACAAAGCTCGGTCGCCTCGTCAAGGACGGGAAGATCCGCTCCTTGGAACAGATCTACCTCCACTCCCTCCCCATCAAAGAGCACCAGATCATCGACACCCTCGTGGGTCCCACCTTAAAAGACGAGGTCATGAAGATCATGCCGGTCCAGAAACAGACCCGGGCCGGCCAGCGAACCCGGTTCAAGGCCTTCGTGGTGGTGGGCGACGGAAACGGCCACGTGGGTTTAGGGGTCAAGTGCTCTAAGGAGGTGGCGACGGCGATACGTGGCTCGATTATACTGGCGAAGCTGTCGGTGGTGCCGGTGAGGAGAGGCTACTGGGGGAACAAGATTGGGAAGCCTCATACGGTGCCGTGTAAGGTGACGGGGAAGTGCGGGTCGGTGACGGTGAGGATGGTGCCGGCGCCGCGGGGCGCCGGGATTGTGGCCGCTAGGGTGCCCAAGAAGGTGCTGCAGTTTGCTGGGATTGAGGACGTTTTTACTTCCTCTCGTGGGTCCACCAAGACTCTTGGAAATTTCGTCAAGGTTTGGTTTTTTTGCTAGGAGTACATCTGTGGTGGTTTAGCTATCCTTGTGTTTTTCGACATGAATTTATTACGGTCTTGCTCACCTCCGCCTACTAGGAATAATAAGCAAATAACGCCATTTCAATAGATATCTAATGGATATTAGTGAGTTGAAGTGATCTTAGGTTTATCAGTTTCTTTTAACAAGCATGCTTTGGTTGAGTTTTTCGGTTTTATTATTTTAGCCTGCACCATTTGAGAAGTTATAAAATTGTTCACATTAGTACCATATTTTGATCTATTTTTACACGTAAGGACAATATGCACCAACAATTGGGGATGGAGGAGGTAATAGATTGACTTCGGTAGAAGAGTTGTTCTATTTACTAGTATTTAGCTTTCTGGACTCCTTTTCTCCTTGCCATGTAACCATCTTGTGGTTTAGGAGTTTCATATTTCAAACCCTCCAATCAATCGCTTCCGTGAGTCGTTGCGTCCGTCGGCCGCTGCCGTTGGACGTGTCAACGAAAGCGTAAATGAAAGATCAAGGCTGAGGAGGATTATATTAACTTATAGTCCCGCATCACAATTACGACTTGCTTCAGTGTCGTAGGTTGTTTCACAATCGGCTTGATAAATCACCCTCTCAATTGTTTTCCGATCCATTCAAAGCAAAGTATATACACATACATAGGTTTAGATTATTGATGATTAGATTGGTTGTTGCTTCTTACTTGTGAACTCTCTCTCTGTTTTTTTGACAAAACAAGAAGTGGGGGATGTTCATGTTTCTGAAGCATAGATGTATCGTTCGCCAGCATTAAACAGCTCGGTGCATTGCACGAATGTGTTTTGTTGCACCGTGCTACCTGTCTTCTGGTAAATTTCTTTTTGGCTTTAGCAAAAAAAAAAATTACTATCCTTATAAATTACAAATTACGGGAAGTGTGAATCATAGTTGACAAAATCGTACGATGAACTCACTCTGCACCAATCAATCGCTTCCGTGAGGCGTTGCGTCCGTCGGCCACTGCTGTTGGATGTGTCAATGAAAGCGTAAATGAAAGATCAAGGCTGAGGAGGATTATATTAACTTATAGTCCCGCATCACAATAACGACTTGCTTCAGTGTCATAGGTTGTTTCACAATCGGCTTGATAAATCACCCTCTCAATTGTTTTCCGATCCATTCAAAGCAAAATATATACAAATACATAGGTTTAGATTAGTGATGATTGGATTGGTTGTTGCTTCTTACTTGTGAACTCTCTCAGTTTTTTTGACAAAACAAATAGTGGGGGATGTTCATGTTTCTGAAGCATAGATGTATTGTTCGCCAGCATTAAACAGCTCGGTGCATCGCACAAATGTGTTTTGTTGCACTATGCTACCTGTCTTCTGGTAAATTTCTTTTTGGCTTTAGCAAAAAAGAAAAAATTACTATCATTACAAATTACGGGAAGTGTGAATCATAGCTGTCAGAATCGTACGATGAACTCACTCTGCACCAATCAATCGCTTCCATGAGGCGTTGCGTCCGTCGGCCACTGCTGTTGGACGTGTCAATGAAAGCGTAAATGAAAGATCAAGGCTGAGGAGGATTATATTAACTTATAGTCCCGCATCACAATTACGACTTGCTTCAGTGTCGTAGGTTGTTTCACAATCGGCTTGATAAATCACCCTCTCAATTGTTTTCCGATCCATGCAAAGCAAAATATATACAAATACATAGGTTTAGATTAGTGATGATTGAATTGGTTGTTGCTTCTTACTTGTGAACTCTCTCAGTTTTTTTGACAAAACAAATAGTGGGGGATGTTCATGTTTCTGAAGCATAGATGTATTGTTCGCCAGCATTAAACAGCTCGGTGCATCGCACGAATGTGTTTTGTTGCATCGTGCTACCTGTCTTCTGGTACATTTCATTTTGGCTTTTGCAAAAAAAAGAAGTACTATCCTTATAAATTACGGGAAGTGTGAATAACAATGTCATGTTTTCTTCTGCATATGCTTGTTATGAGGTTTGCAGCGTTTCCGAAGTAGTTTAGGCCACCTAGCTTCTTTATCAATTTCACAGTTCTAGATAAGTACGCCAATTGGTATGCTGCAAGCTCACCTCCCATAGCTTATTTTTTGACGGACTGTAAGGAGCCAACGTACCTTTTTCAGTTAATTAATCTAGCTCTGTCTATTTTCATTTTAGATAGCTATGGTATCTAAATAGGTTATATATCTTGTCAGGTAAGTTTTTAGTAGCTCCCATTGATTAAGCTCTATGTGCTGAATTTCTCTAATAGCACTTGTATGGTTAAAAAACGTAGTACAAAAGGATATTGGTACAAAGGAAACTATGCTGACAACTTCTTCTCTTAATTCCCTTGTAGTGTTCTTTTGTTGTGGTATTTATGCTGGTATATCTCTGTGTTATTTGCAGGCTACTTTTGATTGTCTGATGAAGACGTATGGCTTCCTTACCCCCGACTTATGGACAGAGACACGCTTCACAAAATCTCCATACCAAGAATATACTGATCTGTTGTTTGCAAAGCCCACGGCCAAGGTGACACTTATTGAAGAAGCTTCGGAGAGGGTTGATGTTTAAGTTCATTAATGGTTTAGCAAAAGCAGGAAGGAAGTTCTTCTTTGGACTGCTTTTAAAGATTTCTAGTATTTAAGATACTTATTGTACTTTATTTTTCGAGAGAAGTTAATTTGTTCTCGTTTTGGATGTGTTGTTGGATAGCTAGCTATATCAGTTTTGTTGGATTTGCACAATGCATTGTTCTGAGTTTCTGTAGTTTTTGCAAGATAGTTGACAGTTTACACCCTCCACCTGTTTCCTGTGTGAATGATTTTCAAAGGCTAGGCAATGGTGTTCCTTCCACCTATTTGCTTTGCTTCCACTGTTTCAAGGTTTTCCACAATCCATGAACCTTTGAAAGCTGCATTTTTATTTTATTTTATTTTTATGTTTCTGGGATGGGAGATTTCCAGCACAGATTTAGTTGCAAGATGTGCAGAAATGTTGGAATTTCTTGTGGACATGGTTATTTTTGGTTGCTTCCTTGAATCCTTAGATCAAAATCTGAGTTGTTTTCTGCGTAGCGCTGGGGATTTTGAGATCTTGCGATCCTTGTCGTATCCTTCGTGGTTTTTTGAACTTCCAATTCTTGAGATCTCGCGATCCTTGTCGTATCCTTCGTGGTTTTTTGAACTTCCAATTCAGCAATGGTTTCTTTTTAAATTCTGTTGTGGGTGGTCTTGATCTGGTCTTCTCCGGAGAACTATCGACAACCATAATGAACTTCAACTGCATTCTCTTTATCGTGTGTCATTATCTTGTATTGATTCTGATATTGTTGGTTATAGGAGTAATGAGTCGTGTAATTTGTATGTGATGCTATATCTGTATATGTTGGAATCCTTTATCCTCCAAAAAATGTCAAGTGACATCAAATATCAAATAATAAACTCCCCATAATATAAAGTAAAGATGAAATCATTTGCTACAAAATGCCTTTGATGCATTTGTAATAGCATCTCCAACAGCCTCGATACTCCTCAGATTTGGGTATTTTCCCGAGCGGGAAGGCTCGAAGCGGAACCCAGCCGTCTCACCGTCGTCCTCGTCACTTCCCCTTTGCTATAGTGACTCGTTGGGTGCGGCGAGTCACTGTAGCTCTCTCTCTCTCTCTTCAAAGCTACTGCGTTGCCGTCGCCGAAGATAAGCTCAATTCGTGTGGCAACCTTTGATGAATCATCTATGAGTAATTATTCAATACTCCCGGAGTATAGGAACAATATACTCTATCCTCTCACATAACATATGGGTCCCACATGTGTCCTCCATGTGGGCCCCATATGTTATGTGAGAGAAGGGAGTATACTGTTCATATACTCCGAGAGTATTGAATAATTTTTGTGAATAGTTTAGACTGCAATGATAACATCTCAAAGGAAACGAGCCGAACCGAGGAGCTAAGCTATAGAATGTTCAAACTTGTTAATTAATTTTTTAGTGAACTTGAGCTCAACCTCGAGCCAATGAAGGTTTGATCAGAAATTTGAGCTTATTCACGAGTCTTAACGTGCTAAAGAGATCATTATTGCTCACATACTCTCTCCGTTCCATATTGAAAGTCCACCATGGAAAGTCGTGCCATTTTTCAAATAAAAAAAATCAACTACTTTTGTGTATAATTTTTTAAATTTTTTCGCACCAAGTCAAAGTTCTAATTGAAATCTTTAATACAATGCGAAAAAATTTGAAAAATTATGCACGAAAGTAGTTAATTTTTTGATTTGAAAAGAGATAAAGAGAGAGAAAGTGATATGTTGGGGAAGTTTGGCCATACTCACACCAGTAATATACAAGAAAAATAAACCGCCAATGGATTTTTGAGGGGCGTCAAATTTCAACGGTAACAGAACCAACGGCTAAGATTTACCATCCTAAATATCCGCATGACATTCGTATCGAAATCAATAATTTGACCACCGAAACGACTAATTCAAATATTTTCAGTCATTCAAGGTTGGATTCTCTAATTAGTAGCAATTAATTATTGCAGGCCCTTCAATTTATGATTATAGACGTAGCTGTAGAGAGAGAGGGGAGGGGGTTTTTAGAGAGAGAAAAGCAAGGTAGTTATTTTAGGAGAGAGAGAGAGAGAGAGAGAGAGATGGTAATTTATGTACATGGTTGAACAGCTTTGACGGATTACCAGCCTCCGGTGTGCTGCTAAGAGCATCGATCCGAAGGTATCATTGATCGTGGGATAAATGTCCCTGCGTTTAGGATTTACAATTTCTGAGATGGGTTATTGAAATAATTCAAGGTTTGCTGATCTCAAATTGTTTTGACCCCAAATTCACCACAATGTGTACAAGAAATTTCCCCATCTCTATCCATGCTTTTCGAGAAATTTAGATGCAACAGTTAGTTTGTAACGCTGCTCTCACATGGCATGATAACATGGGACTTAAATAGTCATTGTATCCAAAAAAATTTCCTGCTTTTCAGATTTATGATTTTTTGATTTGGGGGCATTGAAATTCTAGGGTTTGATGACCTCAAATTGTTGATTTGTAGGCTGGTCCGTCCCGGAATCCGAAAGTAGCCATTTGATCTCCAGAGGTTTTCTTTCCCTTCTTTTTGGATTCAGAAGATTCCGAGGATTGCAGGGTAAAGAAGGGAAAGAAAACAAAAAGGATTTGGAAAAAGGGTATAGGGAATTGTAGCGAATTTGAACATAATTAGAATTCAGAATGAGCGTTGTTTCCGGTGTAATTTCGAGGCAAGTTTTGCCGGCATGCGGCACTCTTTGCGTTTTCTGCCCTGCTATGCGGGCGAGGTCTAGGCAGCCTGTGAAGAGGTACAAAAAGTTGATTGCAGAAATTTTTCCTCGATCTCAGGTCAGTTTTATATGTTGTGTATTACTTCGTTTACTTCACATTGCTGTTGAAAAGGCCGATTAATCTTTCTTGTTCATTTGATATGGGATTTATGGTTAGCCTATTGTTTTGTTGTATTCAAGATCAACTTCAAGAGATTTGATTTTATATTACGTAGAGTTTTGCCCTGTGTTGAATTGATTAGAGACTTTGCTCTCCGTTTGCAACGAAATGATTTGTGCCTTGTGTTTGGTTGAGTGAAAAAGCAAAGCAAGAGAGATGGGATATGGGTGTGATTTGTTTTCGACTTCATTTAGTTTATTTTAGAATAAACAAGGAATCAAATTTGTCTCTCATTAATTCTCAGCAAATCATACCATCTTTGGTGAGAAAGAAAACAGATTAGATAAGAGAGTTCTCTACCTCTCCATTTCTCACCTTATTTATAATCCCAAACATGATATATAATTCTCTTTCTCATTATTTCTACGGTCTTGTAATCTGATCACTTGCACCCTTTATAAATATAACGATGTTCAAAGTCTTTTCCAGCATAGTTTTGACTTTTGAGGAACTTTTAACTAGTCTTCCTAGTTCCTAGTAATTGTTTCGTGGCCTATATTATGGGAAGCCCATTGTGATGATGGAGGTTGCAGAACTTTCTAGGTTTTGGAAACATTAAGCAGATAAATTGGTTGATATTGATTCAGAAATGACAAAGGGTTGTGTTGAGACTAAATTCAAATTACCTTCCAATGTGAGTTTTGAGCACACAAGGGGACCAGTGCTTTTTCATGATATCTTCATGGCCGCTAGTGATGAACTTCATGAAGAACTTAATTCCTCTTACATATTTGCAGATTTCCTGAAAGAGAAATAAAGCATTCTAGTTTCTGCTAAATCAGTAGCTGAAAAAATGCCCTCAACTCTGATGCAACCCTAGTTTTGTTTCGTAAAATGCTGCATTTCCTAGGTTCTGCTTGTACAGAAATCAACTGAACAAAATTCACTTCAAAGAAATTGGAATCTTCTATGAGAATCTTTTTTAACCATTTACTTTAATTTATAGTACGAATTGAAAAGGTTTATAGTGATCTTCATTTCTGTGATTTCCATTTTCTATTTGTTGTGGGGGAGACTTAATGGACCACAAAAAACTGAACGTCTAAACGATGAAAGAAGGGTTTTGGCCACTTCTGTTGCAGTTCATGTCTTGGATTCTGCTTTTATTGGTCAAGTCACAGAGAATGTTCCAGACTGCATCTTAGCAAGATCTGTGATCTCTCGATCATATCCCATACGTAGTACTATTTTTTACAAGGTGAAAAATGTGCCCGGAAGCATATGTGGAAATGACCGGGCAAGAGAGTATGAAAAAGCTGAGGATCTGTTTGCTTCCATATTCATTAATTTGTTTGTTTGTTCTTGTCCTTTGTTAGGGTAGTCTCTCTTAGTTTTCCCAAGAAAAGGGCCCCAGTTCCTACTTTTTGCAGATAAGTTTAAAAGCAGACTTCTACTATTCACTACTGTGGCACAATTACAAACATCGACTTCCAACAGTTCATTTGTTGAATGATTTTGCTCAACTTGTGTCCTCGGTTTTATCGTCTATGTTACTTGTATTGTTAATCTTGCTGCATCTTGTTGCCATGCATGTTATATTTCACTCACTATCCTTTTTGTTATGTGATCGGGGATCAGCAGTATCATATCTAAACATATTCGCAAATTTCAGGCCATTATGTCTTGCAACATGAACATATTCCTTTTTTTATAACATATTGTGATTTGTCATTTTATAGGAAGAGGAACCAAATGATCGAAAGATTGGAAAACTATGTGAATATGCAGCCAAAAATCCTTTGCGGATACCCAAGGTACCAACAAATTTATTTGGAGAGTCCTCAAAACAATGGGGTTCCCTCAATATTTGCAATGCTGTCACAATTGTAGGGGAAACTCTTATGCAACATGAGTGACGGGCAACTATTTGTTTGCAAATGATATTCTTGATACAACTTTATAAATTGATTTGCTTAAGTCAGTTTTCATTGTTAATCTTAGTGTAACTGTCCTTTGAAACATCATGAACTTGGACCAAAATCATTGAGCTTTTTACACTCTGTTTGATCAAATGTTGTTTGTAATGGTTGTTCTTGCTCCATCTGTTCCTTAATCCCCTGCCACTGAGTTACATGGTGAATGGACGCTTCATTTCTACCTGTGTGGCCCATTCATTCTTCACTTATGGAGAAATAGAAAACTTCCACATACTGTTTTTAAATCTGGAATTTGTCTCCTAAGTTATGAGTCCTTTGGGTGATCTTGCAATTCTGAAGGTCATGGGGATAATGTTACGATTCATGTATCTATGCTTAGGTGTGTTATGAACTTGAAGTACTCGTTGAGTAGGTTACCTAGTCTTGAGTTAAACTTGTTAAGGTACTTTCTCAGGGGTGGGCTACTCAGTAAATTAGCGTTTGAGTGCTTCACTTCTGCATAATCTCCTTAATACGTAACTTATCTTCCTATGTATGAAGAACACATATGCTCCTTAATATTTGATTGCCCTAAAAATGATGATGTTTAATTGGAGTGACTAGGTAATATTGTTTCCTTTCGCTTCCTATTTGGCTATTTTTCGTACTTGCTTCAAGTATGTACTCTACTTCAACCTGTCTCTGTTCATATTTCAAATTCTCTTGCATCTCCTTCAATTACCTCCCCAACTCTTTGTACTGCCGTGAAAGTGCCACAACTTTGAAGGAGACAAGGTTGAACTTGTTTAGATCCGAAATTACGAAATAAAATGAAACAGCTGCGAATAGTGATGATTGGACACTGCCACAAGGTAAACAAATACGAAATTGAAGAGATGAGTGGGATAAAGGATCAAAGATCATGAGCGGGCCAACAAGAAACATGGGAGGAACTTGTGAGGCCAGAATTTGTCAGCATGAATAGTGTGGAAAATAAAGTTACAGATGTTTCCAGATAAATAGAGTTATTTTGTCAAAAAATCAGTTGGAGAGATTCCTATAGCATTTGATGATAGTAGATCAGCTGTGGACTCTCAGTTATGGAATTTCAAAGTATGCTTAATAGAGTTTGTGCAGAGACATTGATTTGATATAAATAAGATAAAACCACCCCCATCACCTCCCGTTCACAAAGCTGTGAAAGGAAAGGACGCTATGAAATTGTAAATCAAGTGGAGGTTCATGATGGGAGCAAAATTAATATCAGAACTGCTTCTTGGTTAGGTTTTTTGTTTTTTGGTCGGAGACTCGGAGCTACTTGGTTAGATAGTCTCCCACTTTTTGATTTCAAAGAAAATTCTCTGCGTGATCCAAAACTCAGAAAATAAAAGTGGCTAGCCAACAAAGGGAGATTTTAAATCTCTGAATCTGGTGTAAACTGTTACAAATGTTCCTATAAACATGAAAGAATGTCAAATCAAATATTCCTATTGGGAGGCTCTAACAAAAGGCATTGAGAAGCTGAGTAAGGTTGAGAAACTATGTGATGGAGGAACTTGAAAGACAAGATTCTCTGTTTTCCAATGTTGGATCACTCGATTACATTGCTGCATATTTCCTGACATGCTGACAGCTTAAGCTTAAAGTATTGATCTACAATAGTATCAGACCTTTGGTTTTCGAGAAGTCGTGTTTTAGTCACTCCATATGTGTCTGCTCCCATGTGCATTCTTTTTCTTTGTTTGTGTTATGCTTATGTTTTTTGATCCCCTTGTGCAAGACGGGGTTGCATGTGAAGGGGATGTTGGATAGCTTGATTAATTTACTGCTGAGCCCATTTCCTAACAGTTGGAGCTTTTGGGACAATCAGTGATCTAACAGCCAAGAAGAAGTGAACTCACAAATTGTGCACTTGCTTCTTTGAGAATTTCATGTTTCACATTTTTATGATTGTGAACATCTATTTTGAAGCAACTAGTTCATCATTAAAGATCCCCCTTTCGTGACAATGATGTGAAAGCCCTGGATCAATGCTAATAATACTAGCGAAGGACAATTTATCGAGCGTGAAAGAAATCAGGCAATGAAGGAGCAAGAAACTGTTTGAGAGTAATTCTACATTTTGTTCTATCACTGCTTGGTTGTTGTAACCTCTTGGTCTATGTTTCTCTTAGTCTGGCAGACTTACCTGATTTCTCTGTGTGTGTGTGTGTGTTGGAAAATGGAGTATCCTTTGGTTTGCAGATTTATTGACCTGAGGCATTTCCTTGCCTCCTTTCGTTTACTAAATGGAATCCTTTTACGTAACGGTTGTTAATCCAACTTCCTGCCCATATTGCAAAAGTCAATCTAGGAAAAGTTTCCCTGCAATCTCTCATTGTTGCTTCTTTTACTGAATTTTTATCATAATTACCAGATCACAAATTCACTTGAGCAGAGGTGCTACAAGGAATTGAGAACTGAGAATTTTCGATCAGCAAAAGTTGTCATGTGTGTCTACAAGAAGTTGTTAGTTTCTTGTAAGGAGCAAATGTGAGTTCATTCCTTCTTGGTTCTTACCGAATTTTTATGCTTTCATTACAATTTCTTTTCGAATTTCTTCTGGATTATGGTGTATTTAAGTTATTAGTGGGTTGTTATAGGCTTTACGGAAACTATGCCTATTTTTACTACGGGGTGCCATTAAGATTGTATGCCATAATTTTTATTTTAGGTCTTTTCTGGGATCCAGAGAGTTAAAAGTTGAAAGGTTGATTTTGTGGGAAGCTTTGACATTTAAAGCATTATGAATTAGTTGGATTTGTTGTAGAATTTGCATTTAAAATATGTTGCACTTTGCTGGGAGTTATTGAAAGATTTATAATAGCGTCATAGATCATAGTATCTACCAAGAGTTGGGATTATTTGTTGAGAGTCTATTTTTCCTTCAACCCTGTCCGTGTTCTCCATGGGTTTCCATTTGGGTTTTGGAAATGGTTTCATTTTCTCTGAACCTGTTCTTGTTTCAAATTTGTCGGCAATGAAACTATCACTTGCGTCTTTTTTTTAGAAGGGTTGGGGGAAGGTCCAGGCAGGGGGAAATTGCTCTTATTTAATACTATCTTATTATAGACTACGATCTAGTATGGAAGAGAACTGATAACGGCCAATTATTGGTCACTACTTTTACAGTTATCCAGTGATAGCATTTAGAGATTTCAGATTCAGATTGATTTGTGTCCCAAGCAAGCCTCAAGTTACTGCTTATGTTATAAGTAATTGGAAATCTTACTGCAGTTACCTGATTGATGATACGGACTTAGAAGTAGAGCTTGAGCATGTTCCAAGCATAAGTGGTGTTGATGCCTGCTCATTGTGTATCCTCTGTATGGTGTTTTATCTCCAGATTGTCACTTTCCCTATACATACCCTGTATTTTGTTGATAACTCAGAGTGTCTGGGCCTCAACTAATCTCTGGGGGACCAATCCCACTGTCCACTAGACGGGGGCCAAATCCATATGGAAGTCTAATTTATGTCCTTACTGCCCTCCTCAAGCTGGATTCCCCATTGACCAGCAATAAATAAATTCATGATGGAGATCCTCCTATTTCATTCTCATAGCATCTGTTATGTTTTTCAGCAAACACAGATAGATGTTACCCTAATGCTATGATGTTATCTATGGTAGTTTAATTGGCATGCACTTGTTTCTTCTTTTCTTCTTCTCCAGTGTAACTTAATGCCATTATTAGTCATGACTCATGAGCTAGAGTTCAATAGACGAAGTGGAGGCCAAACTGTTCTATCATTAATGAATATCATGTTCTGATGTATACCTTCTGTTATCTTTATTGGGTCAGAGATATCTAAATATCTGCACTTTAACACGATTATGTGACAGGCCTCTCTTCGCGAGTAGTTTATTGAGCATCATTCACACTCTGCTGGATCAAGCACGACAGGATGATATACAAATTATAGGATGCGAGACGCTTTTTGACTTTGTAAATAATCAGGTTGGTGGGCTGTTTTTATGTAGCGATCAGTTGCAGAAATTAATGAAATTTTTGTCAAGCTTGTAAGTTAATGCTCCCTACAAAAACTTTGGACTTATCTGTCTTCTGTACTTTTGCAGACAGATGGAGCTTACATGTTTAACTTAGAAGGATTCATTCCAAAACTCTGTCAACTGGCTCAAGAAGCAGGGGAAGAGGAGAAAGCTAATAAACTTCGTTCAGCTGGGCTGCAAGCCCTCTCTTCGCTGGTATCTTTTGGAAACCATAAACATGGAAAAGAAAAGTTCATCTTAATGAATAATTTTCAACCTAATATTGCCATGGCATTTGGCTTCAAAAATAAAGGATGGAATCTAAGCAGTGTCGAGCAAAATTCCTTTTATTGTTGTGTGAAGCTACCATCTATTCTTCATTAATTCTTCACTCTTGACTCTGCCCTCTCCCTGCCCTCCTGCGACATCCATTAATGTGTATGTAGGTTTACTTCGAGTATGTTAATCATCTTTCTTGCCTTGAAAATGATAATGGTATTACAGATTAGGTTGTAAAAGGAATTAAGGCAATTTTGTGGTATCGTCTGAGTCATTGGTGACAAATTGTGCAAGACCACTTTATATAGTTACATAAGAAATGCTTGCTATTACTTCGGAAAATTTGTACATGTGTATATTTAATTACTTGATCACCATTTCCACGTCATTTGCTGTTTTGTGTGCTGTGTAGGTTTGGTTTATGGGTCAAAACTCGCATATTTCAGCTGAGTTTGACAATGTAAGTAGTTTGAACTTGTTCAATCTCCCTTTCATAGAACCTCAGTTCTACTTTTGGTTTGTTAGTTTGTCTGATCAATACTGCTGTTGTTTTCTGGTCTCTCTCTCTCTCTCTCTCTCTGTGCATATGTCATTGTTTTAATTTGTGCTCAGAAAACCGAAAGCTTTCTTATGATTTCAGAATTGGAAAATTTTCTACATAGAGTTATTGGATGTAGCCAGTTTTGGTTGGGGAATACAGCTAAAGGTTCAATTACATATTTTTTATTGGCGTAACAGTAGTTGAAATCATCCTGTCATTTGTTGTTATGCTTGTTATGATTTGAGAATACCGCCAAAGCTTATCTTCTTTTTGCTTGCAAATTGGCAAATCCTTGGTGGTTAATAATCTTCTAGACAGCATTAGACTGTCAGTTCATAGGTCTTGCACATTTGCTTATATGTTTTACTTTCCTGCATATAGAGAAGGAATTTGAATTTGAGAAGTTAGCAAAGGAAAATGTGCATCCGTTATGATGACTATTATTGAACCAACTCTAAAGA
The DNA here is from genome assembly GCA_020567845.1 of Rhododendron henanense subsp. lingbaoense. Taxonomy (NCBI): domain Eukaryota; kingdom Viridiplantae; phylum Streptophyta; class Magnoliopsida; order Ericales; family Ericaceae; genus Rhododendron; species Rhododendron henanense. Next base: position 2,608,183 of record CM036317.1, read on the forward strand.
GGCATTAGAAAGACATTAAATACACTTATTTAGCACAAAAATTTCAGGAGTTGGATGCGCATCCGAGTTGAAAACATGGTGAACAAATGTGTCCAAGTTGGTCATTGCTCTCATGGATTATAAAATTTATTTACTTGGTGGGCTGCTGGCTATCAACTCAATAGAATCTGTAAATAGTTCTGTGTAGCTCTTTCTGGACTGAAGATATATCTCATATTATTGTTCTAGCTAGAAGGATCATTTTCTCCACGTCCTATGGTCGTTTCCTAAAATGGTTTTCAACTTCTAAGAGTTAGTCATTTGCCAGTAGCTATCTCGCATCTGAAGTTCTCAACCAGAAAGAATATGTTAACAATTAACTATCATGTCTAAACACCTTCATTCAATATTTATTCTTTTGAACTGATTTTGTTTGCATCACAAGTATAGATGCATGTTTTCATGTTTGGATTCTAGTTTGTAGAGTTGAAATTATTGAAATAACTCGACATTGTTGCCATGTGAAGAACAAGTTCCACTGCGATGCTTCTGACCTTACTTTCATTAAATAGATTGTTTCAGTAGTTTTGGAAAATTACGGATGTCCTAGTAAAGAGTCTATGGACTCTGGAAATAATAATCCAAACCGGTGGGTGCAAGAAGTACTTAAAGATTCGGGACATGTGTCTCCTTCACCAGAGCTCAAAATGAGGGTTCCTTCTTGGAGGACGATCGTGAACGAGAAAGGCGAAGTAAATTTGGCAGCGTAATTTCTTGGCACAAATCTACATGCAAATACATTGCTCCTTTTTTTCTATATAAAGTGGAAACATAACTTTTTCTTTCTTAATTTTTTTTAACAGGGAAGATGCAAATAACCCCAGCTTTTGGTCCAGAGTATGCCTGCATAATATGGCCAAGCTGGCCAAGGAGGCTACAACCACGCGGCGTGTTTTGGAATCATTGTTCCGTTGTTTTGACAATGGAAAACTGTGGCCTGCTCATCATGGGCTTGCTTTTCCTGTCCTGAAGGACATGCAGTTTTTAATGGATGATTCTGGTATTTACCTTGATTACTACCTCACTCTCTTTCGGTTAGTCTATCTCGAGAGTTTCAACTTTTTACGGGGACATGCATGTCTCCTTAAAAAGTTCAAGTGTTTCCATCCTAATTATATTGTTTATGAAGGTTACCTTTGGGAATGTAGAGATCTTTTTTATTTTTCAGAAGGGGTTGAGTTTTTGAACTCCAAAACATAGAATAAAGAACTAACATAAGGGACAATGTACTAGAACAGTCCCTCCACCAGCAATTTTGATGGTGCAATGCTACAGTTCTCACCATTAATGCTATTTCTTTGCAATCCCTTAATTTGTATTGTACTTTGACATATTGATGACCGTGGCTCTTCTTTGATTTGATTTTGCAGGGGAAAATGCACACTTTTTGATTTCAAGTTTAATCAAGCATCTTGATCACAAAAATGTCCTTAAACAACCAGAAATGCAGCTTGAAATTGTCGAGGTTACCACCTCTCTGACTCGACAAGCAAATGTTCAGCCTTCCGTAGCTATAATTGGTGCAATAACCGATGTTATGAGGCACCTAAGGAAAAGCATTCATTATTCACTTGATGATGCAAATTCAGGTGCTGACGTAATCAAATGGAACAGCAAATTTCAGGAAGCTGTTGATGAGTGTCTTGTGGAGTTATCACATAAGGTGACATTTATCTCCTACACTGCCAAATACACCTGCAGTGTATATTTATTAGTAACTAACTTGAACTACTTTTGATGCTATGTACAAGTTTTATTTTATTTGCTAGTGATTCACTGGTTCTTGGTGGTTCAAAACATGTAGGGCGTGTTTGGAACTTGAGGAAAGGAGGAAAAGAAGGGGGAGAACTTCTTTTCTGTCCTTCATTATTGTTGGGTCCTTACTAAGAAAGGAAACTGGACAAACATCAAAGAAAAAATGCAAAATTATTTTTCCCCCTTTTGTTTCCTTGCTATTTCATCTTTTTATTTATTTGTTACTAGCATTGCATATCATTTCTTTCTCTTTGCCTTCAAACCCAAACAAGGGAAATTGTTTTTCTTCACAGTTTGTTTTCTCTTGCTTTGCAAACCAAACAAAAGAAAGCAATTATTTTCCATAGAATTTGCTCTCTAACTTACTCTCCCTTTCCCTTACTCAAGTCCAAACACACCCTTGAGTGAATTATGTCAATGTGTCTAGAATGTTTGAGACAAAACTAAAAAGAAGTTAATACTGAATTGCCAATCATTGAGAAACAGGTTGGAGATGCTGGCCAAATTCTTGACACCATGGCTGTGATGTTAGAGAACATCTCAAGTGTTACAGTTGTTGCCAGGACTACCATTGCTGCTGTTTTCCGTACCGCTCAAATTGTTGCCTCCATACCAAATTTGTCATACAAAGACAAGGCAAGGAAGTAAACTCTTTCAATGAATTTACCACTTTCTCCTGTTGTTTACTTCATCTCTTTTTCTTGGTCCATATTCCATTTTGGGATGTCCCATCTTCAATTCAAATTTTCACTGTGGAAAAAGAAGTAACTACTCCAAGGAAGCAAAATAAGAGCAATAGTGAAGGACACTTTTGGAAAGTATTGACTTCTAAACTGCTATCATTGTGTCTCCTTGAAAAGTTGGGTTACTAAAATGGACCAACAAAAGGGGAAAGAGATGTTATATCCTTAGTCAACCTTACAGCTGACATTATCTCCTTTTTTCCCGTGTTATTTTTTTCTCAGGCATTTCCTGAGGCTTTATTTCACCAGTTACTCCCTGCTATGGTCCATCCAGACCATGAAACACGAATTGGGGCTCACCGCATCTTTTCTGTTGTCCTTGTACCATCTTCTGTTCGCCCTCATATAAACTCATCTGTTACTGAGTCAAAGAATGTGGCTGATTTTGCAAGAACTCTGTCTAGAACTGTTTCCGTTTTTTCCTCATCAGCTGCCCTCTTTGAGAAGTTGAGAAACGAAAAGTCTTCCTCAAGGGAAAATGTAACTCAGGAAAATAAACAAAACCTTGTCACTGAGGGGCAACAGCAAAACGGCAACGATGGGATGCTGAACAGAATCAAGTCTGCTTACAGTCGAGGCTATAGCATGAAAAGTTCGCCAGTACTTCCAATAGCAGATGAAGGTTCTACGAACAATTCAAATAAGGAATTGGTAGGTTCTGAATTTTCTCATTGATCTGGAAACTTTATACTATGAAGGGGTGCATTTATATACATCGCATTGTGATGCCCATTCCTCCAACTTCACTTTGAACTGGACATGGCAGTTAAATCAAATATCCTTTGTTCATTTTTCAGAATGGTCTAAGCCATTTAATCTACCTATTTTTCCACACTGCTAGCTGTAAGCTTATGTAATATCATCAATTTATATGCCAAAGCCCGATCGCACACATGAAAATTTTGCAATCATTAAAAGTTTCAGATCATTTATGCACTGAGTATGTAAACAAAATAGAAGATCTAACCAAACTCTTTCACCAAAATGATGAGGCCGTGGTATTCTTTTGGTTATTAAAAGCCATCTTAAGGGGTTGGTCATAACTCAGGCACTCATTTGCATATGATTTACTTTTTTCCAGTTGTATAGGCATTACCCTTGTATGTCAACAGGGTTTGGACACACTGTGGTCTACTTTGTTTATCCATCATTAGGCTAGGTTTCAGCATATAATACAATTCTTAGGCCAGGCCAGACAGGGGCTTGGCTTGATCCATGTATGTTAGGGGTATAAGACCTACTGTAGCCTGATTATGACTCCTTAGTTGCATCAAAGTCACTTATATTTTGGATCGTCAAGTTGGATGACTTGTTTTTGTTTTTTAAACGCCAGGAAGCAGTTTCTCTTAGGCTGAGTAGCCGCCAGATTAGCCTCCTGCTTTCATCAATTTGGGCGCAATCCATCTCACCCGCAAATATGCCTGAAAACTATGAAGCAATAGCTCATACATACAGCCTAGTGTTGCTGTTCTCTCGAGGCAAGGTATTTATCAATTTGTGTTTGGCTTGATATCTTCGTTCTTTTATTCATGAACATGTTCTTTTAGCTGACTGATTCATTTTCGTGTTGTAATATTTGGCTATGAAAGCTTCAACTAAATTCATAGCCCATGTTCTGTGAGCTCTCCTAATTTGGGTCTTGGATATGTACCCGACATGTCTAGTTGGACGTGCTTTGTGTGGGATATTTACCTCACATATCTAGTTGGACATGCAACCAAAAAAGCATATTTAAGCAGTGGAGATTACAATAAAACTACTCGAGAACTCCCATTATGTGCGTGAAAGGTCCTTGGGCATGTGAATTTGAGGAACCCAACAATAGGATACATACACCACACTTGACACCCATACCTGAGTCCAAGTACCATAGTTCTAGAACATCTGTATCACACTTGGAGAACCTTGGTTTCTTCAACTAGAGCATAAGACTTTTTGAGTTAATGCAGCCTTCTAGTTCTACCCATCCGTAACTTGGAGAATTTTGGTTCCTTCAACTAGAGCATAACACTTGCACAATATGGCTAATATAGTTTTTTGGACTCCATGCTGCGCTATAGTTCTGCCCATCTGTGTGTTACAGGCTTGTTAGAGAGTGTTTCCAACCATTTGCCTCTACCATAGTATCTTCATCCAGTGACTTAAAAGAAACTTCATATACAACCCCAAAGCTTAAACTATTAGGTAGAGAGGTCCCAATATTATATGAATTGGTCACCCATTCTATAGATTGTGTTCCTTAACATCCCCCATCACGTGCAACCTCTTTTCACAATCTGGGGTGGAATGGGCCCAGCTTTAATACCATGTAGAAACTTTATATCTAACACAAAAGGTTAAATTATTAGGTGGGGAGGTCCCAACATCATATTAAGTGCTATACTGGATTGTGTTCCTTAACCGGTAGTGTTAACACTAGGCAAGAAAAAGAAAAGACAAAAGACAAAAAAAGCTAAAAATAGTATATGCACTTGCTCAAAATTTACAACATGAAGCTAGTACATCCATTGAGAGTCTGAGGCATCCTTCTTTTTAGCCAAATGACATCCATGATCTTTTATCTAGCCCATAGATGTTCTCCAGTTTCATGACCCCTTATCTGCTTCAGAAGCTCTTCTGTTAAACTATTCGGCCTCGTTTACTATGTGGATGTGGTCTAGCTTACCGTTACTGTTTTTAGTTTCCTACTTCCCTCCATGGTTGTTTGGTGGCTTAGAAAGATGTAACTGCTGTCTCCTAGGATATTTGGAATGATGAACTGTGATTTTACAATCCTTTCATCGCATCGGTCATGCAAAATGACGTTTTTTAGGAATTTTAGTACTTCTACTAGTCCGCGATGTTTTGTTTTTGGTTCTTCTATGCAGGCAGATTCTCCACATGTGATAAGCAGTATCATCATTTTGGTGTCATACGTTTATTCCATATTTGGTTTCTCTGTTTTTTTCCTTTTTTTTTTTCTGGCTGTTTCTTCTTATTACAATTCATCTTTTTATTTTTTAGCACTCCAGTCAAGAGGCTCTGGTCCGAAGTTTTCAGCTAGCCTTTTCCCTGCGAAGCATTTCTCTCAAGGAAGGAGGTTAGCATCTGTACATATGAATTTACATCATTTTGTATGTCAGGTAGAATTGAATTTAAATTGCCCTTGTAGTGCCTCTTCTTTTTTCCTTTTTATTTATTCACTATTTACTAACATATGATCTTTTATTTTTGGGGCTGGTTGGTGGGTAGTTTTTCAGGTTAATTTAGAAAAGTTCTACAAGATGGCCCCTGCAAGTTCCTTGGATGGAAAAAAAAATCTTAAAAATAGATATATATGTGTTGAAAAAACTCCCTAAATTCTAAGTTATCTACACTATTTTGGTCGTGGGTGTAAAATAAAATGATGGCTACGCATATACACAAATTTAGATCTACCAAGTAGCAATACGTAAACATAAAAGATATTTTTGGTTATCAATGTTGAAATACACTTGCTCGGGCCCCCACTACATACAAATTCAGCATTAGCCGCTGGCCCCACATTTTGAATTGTTATTCTAGTGTATTCCTGCATGGGCGGAAAAACTTCTTTTTGTCCTTTTGTTATTAGGGGATTTTGATTCTTGGTTAAGCCCGATGAGACTGCCGTTACCATTGTCATTTGTATGTTAGTCTATAATTACCTTATCTTAAAATGAATTTTTGCTGTGTATGGTGGTTCGCATTACTAGAAAATAACTCTGCTTGGGCTCCCCTTTTCTAGATTTAACTCCTTTATTTTATGTTTTCTTGTTCATAGTAGTTGTTTACAAATGGCAAGGGTGACTTAACAGGACATCAACTTTGTTATCTGAGTATGTGCTACTGTTCCTCCCACAGGGTCTCTACCGCCATCGCGTCGAAGATCGCTCTTTACATTGGCGACTTTTTTGGTCATCTTTTCATCAAAAGCATACAATATCCTTCCGCTCATTCCATGTGTCAAGGCTTCCCTTAGGAACAAAATGGTAGGTGGGTCTTTGTTATGTGTGTTGTCTGTTTACTGAGGTGGGTTTTGACACGCAACTTTCTTGGAAGGATTTTCCTGTCTTCGCATGTTTTTTGTGTGAGGCTGCTTCTTAAAGCAATCTATAATGCAGGAAGCCCATTTTTCTTGTTTTCTATATCAACGAAAGTGACGTCATATATGACTCTGTATATGTATCTTGTCAGGTGGATCCATTTCTGAATTTAGTTGACGATTGCAAGTTAGAGGCTAATGATACTGGATCTCAGCATTCCAGCATTACTTTTGGATCTAAAGAAGACGATGTTTCTGCTTCAAAATTCGTTTCAGAAATAGAAATTACCGAGGACCAGAGTAGGGAATCCCTGGCATCTGTGATTGTGAAGAGTTTGGAAAATTCATCAAACGTAAGTCTCAATGACTACCAATTAAGCCTCAAGAACTTCTGTTTCTTAAAGCTTAAAAGCACAAAAATTAAAAGCACAAAAAAAAAAGTGCTTTAAATGCTACTAATGACACCAAAGTTCTTTTTGCTGTCTCAGATGTCTGTTATAAGGGAGCAATTGTTGAACGATTTTGTACCTGATGATGTGTGCCCTCTGGGAGCCCAGTTCATGGATCTTCCACGAACGGTATATCAGTTTGATCCAAATGACAATAACTCTACAGAGGAGGTAACGGCTAAACATCACCTCCTAACTTAACCATTTGACAATGAGGATTCAGTTTGATTACTTTCAATTTTTATAAATGCAGGCTAGTCCACTTTTTTCAATAGATGATGATGCTCCAGATACATTTGGAAGTCAACCTAAGCATAGCTCGGAGCATGCCTTCGAAACCTTTGATCTCTTGAGTGTCAATCAACTTCTAGAATCGGTACGTTTCGATTGCATTTTTCATTTTTCAAATGAGGTGCTTCAGTGCATACAAGGAAATTAAAACAAATGATACCCGAAGGAAAATATCATACCAAAACTGGTCCTCTACAAGTTTGAGTTCTTGTAAATTGTTGCCTTGTCTCTTTTTTTTGTTCTATTTTGGTGAATCCGAGTTTTGGGGAGACGTAACAATCATACTCTAAAATTTTCACTTTCCAAGTAGTGCCATTCACCATCACTGTCAATTTGATTCTTTGGAGTTGTTATGTCAAATCAAGAAGCAAAGGGCATGATGGGATTGGTAACAGGTATTTTTTCCATTCACTTTATAAAGTGGACATAAAGTATGGGATGCCTGCTTAGCAAAAAAAGAAGAAGTATGGGATGCCCTAAGATGGAATATAGGTCTGACAAAAAGGGACGTAGGGAGTAGTACTTTTCATAGCAGGCCCTTTAGCTGATGTTCTCAGTTTTGGTGATGGTATGTTGAGTGATTTTATGTGACGGTCAACCTAATAATGAATCTGCTTGAGCTTTTTTGCTGTGTGCTTTTAAAAAGTCCACTAAATACAAAATAAACTAAAACTTGTGGCTTATTTTGTCTTTGGTGGTCTTTTTCCCAAACCCAATCTTTTGGATTTCCCAGTCTCTCATTGAGACAACCTGAAAAGTCAAATCTTTTTACCAAAAGGTGAAAATAGTTCGGTAAAGTTTGTCTTTGCTAAAACATGCTAAACAAAGTGCACATTGAAATAGAAAGAAAGAGGCCCACAGTGAACTTCTCCATATTGGTTCTCTATTGCTTATTACTCAATTGTTCAGACTATTTTTATGTACTAGGTTTTGGAGACAGCACATCAAGTTGGGAGACTCTCTGTGTGCACCGCACCTGAAGTGTCTTACAAGGAAATGGCTGGTCACTGTGAGGCACTTCTGATGGGAAAACAGCAAAAGATGTCCTATTTAATGAGCGCCCAGCAGAGGCAGGGGAATTTTCTGAGTATAGTTCCACAGAATCATGGTGAAGAGAAGGCTTTTGTTGATGGGGACGTCCAAGGGGTACTTTCTTCATTTAATACACTTCAACCATCTCGTGTGCACCTAGATAACCGATGTTTTCTTTCTATATAGGTTACTGTTTTTATCGCGCTGAATAATTTATATCCCTTTTAAAATTCTTGCATTTTCTTTCTTTGCACATTGATGTGAATAGCTGCTTGTAAAGTTAGGCTTTACAAACACATTATACCTATCAAAATTCCCCCCAAAATGGAAAGCATTATGTCATCAGGAGCTTGTCATGTTGGCACCAACATGTAGCAGAATATCTTGTGTATTTAGCAGCTTGTCATGAATGTCTCTTATCAGTTACTATGGCATCAAACAAACACAACTTGACAAGCGTAAAGCAAATTTACATGTATGCACTTGGCTTGCCATTCTTTGTCTGTCAACATGTTATCGTCACTTGTTATGGTCAAACCATACAATATTACATTACACCTTGAGCAACCTAGGAATCATTGCCACATGTTGTGTACGAGAAAACAAAGAAAGTGTTCTCATGGCAGTCGAGGTTGTAATTGCTCATGATTGGGAACTTCCATAACCTTTTACATAGATGTGTACATGTACTCTTGGGTTACTTCATCTTCCACCCTCCTTTTTAGAGTTCTTCAGTGCCTATCCCATGCTTTTGTCAGTTTGCCATCTCTCAGCCTAACCATGTCCAGAATACCTAAATAGAAATGGAAGGCACATAAAAGGGGTCATTTTTTGTGTTTAGCACTTCTCCGGTGCATGCTGATAATATTTAGGCAAATATAGATTTGCACAAGTTTATAGCTTGCATATGGTTTACATTACACTCACACTTTCACTGCTACAATGCCTGTTCTCTGTATTAATCTGACATCTTCATTTAATTGAAAAAGCAGGTTGGCAATCCTTTTATGGAGCAGACCTCAACTACCAATACAATCAAACCATCTGGGGGCAGTATTCCTATGATGTGTGCTGCAGAGTTCCAAAATCATCCTCACTCCTTCAGGCTACCTGCATCAAGTCCATACGACAACTTCTTGAAAGCTGCTGGGTGTTGATCTTAGGGAGTGTTTGGTTCGACATGATATGGGAAGAGATGGAACTCATTCCTCGGCCTCTCAATGAAATGGCGATTCACCCAAATTTGTGAATAGTGATTCCATTTATAGCTTATATTATGGTTTTTGGTTTAGTGAGTCAAAGGTCGGAATGAGCATTCTAGTGGAATGGCATTTCCATTCCCGTGAATCAAACATTGCCTGCCAAGATACGGAATTTCACTCACCTTCACGAGCCGAACAAGAAAGATATATTTTGCTTCTTTGGTTGGAAACCAGAATTCCTCGCGCACATAGATTCTTGTGGTACGACAAGCGCGAGTTGGAGATTGACTAATTGGCAATCAGGTGAACAACTTAATTTTTTTTTTTTTTTTTTTATCAAGATTTGATTCAGTTGGTTTTTTCATTATTTCATTTGTTTATTTTTCTTCCCCCTTCCTAACATTCAATGTATGGCTAACTGTAGGCAATTCATGAGAGTTTTCCTTCCTTGCTTTAAAACCCATATGTTGTATGAACAGTGAATGGTGAACAGTAGGTTTTGTTTGTTCCCCTGTATTGTTTTTTATTGTGATGGAGGTGTATGTAAATATTTCATGGTTTGCAATATTTGTGTGATCCATTTCTTAACATCTATATTGTTGATTCTTCTTCAAACTTAGGTTCAAAATTGCTATTTGGCTGTTCACAATGATTTCCTATCCTCTGTTCTTCACCAAACCAAATCAAATCGTGCCTTGAGTTCCAATCAATCGACATCGCCTCTGTGAAACCGTTATTCCCCATTAACGAAGGACGCGTTCCGCATATTACTTGGTTAATTTCAGACTATCGCCTCTAAGTTCAATATTGACTATCTTATCTTCTATTGATGCTGCCTTTACCATTCCATGAAGGTTTTGTTTTAAATACTAGTATTTCGTAGAGTGTTATCACGCATTTATCTCAACATTCTAATTTTAGCTACGCTCAATGTTTTTCAAAATAATTTGGCAAATATTATACGTAATTTTCAACATGCGCAGTTCATCAGGTTTTTATTGGCATGGCCTATATTAAGGTAGGCGGCTAGGCGCCATCTTAAAAAATATTCACTAATCTAAAAGGTAATGCAGACGGTATGAAAGAATTATCAAAAATCTCGAAAGTAGTACTCCAGTTTTTTTCTTTGGAAAGTTACATAATTAAACCCAGAGTTTCAACTGTTTTCCAAATCAAACCATCTTTAATTTGAACAACTCCCTCCCTCCCGAAATTTAGTCCACTATAAAAATAATCGTGTAATATTTTGATCAAAAATAATATTTTTGTGCGTAATTATTAATTGTTTGGCACCAATTTAAAAGCACTAGTTATCTTTAATTTGGAGACACGAAATTCAAAGGACGCATAATTCAGCACAGAATTACGCGTCATTTGAATTAGTTGCGGTATGCGTTAGTGGCATGGACACAAAAGAAAAAAAACGTGGCCTACTCCTATCCTGACAACCAAACACGACCTCTTAAATAAATTTGCAATAAGTGATATAGGAAAAGGAAAAAAAAAACAAAAGAAGACAAAAGAAGAAGCTCTGGAGTATGTGCTATCATTTCAAGCGAACAATTTGGAATCTTCGCCAACCCCACAGCTCTCTGCAACGTTCGGTCGCTCGGTTCCATCGCTGTAAGCTCGCTCTCTCTCTCTCTCTCACAATAATGGAGTAAGAATGAAAAAAACCGCACAATCCAAAAGCCAAAGATGAAGCAGCCAAACCGGCCCTTATCTAGTGGTTTTTTTTTATCCGGCCCTTATCTTGTGTTTGGTCGCTCGAATTCAGGCGTTTGCATGGAAAGTTAATTCAATGGTTTTCTGTTCTTTATGCGGTTTGTGTTATGGATTTTACGCAATCCTACAACGCCCCTACGGATCTTGGAACAATGGATCACAGAATAAAGTAAACAAATACGTGCGTAACGAAAAACTGGAAAGAAAACGAGACACAAGATATACGTGGAAAAACCTCAACGTGAGGAAAAAACCACGGGAGCCACACCAGTCCACTATGAAATCAATCCAAGAGTACAAGTCTTCTCACAATCTCTCTGAGATGTGTTTTCTCTCGCCTCTCTCTTTTTCACGCTCAGAAAAAGTGATTACAATTAACCCTAACACGCACAGCCGCGCACAAAACCCTAAATACAATTTAAGGCCCGAAGGCTCTCGGTAGCGCTATAGCAAAATTGCTATAGCGCTAGACCACGCGGTAGCGCTACACCAAAAATGGTGTAGCGCTAGGAAGCTCTCTGACCAAAAAATCCCATTTGCTGAAAAGTTTGTCTTCACCCCAACAATCTCCCACTTGAAGATAACCTGAAGCATCCGCAAACAAACAAATGCAAACCCAAATAATTTCAATCAAACATGGACGTAGTCATCTGACCCCTCTTGGTGTGGCTCCAGGCCCATCATCTCTTCAAGCATGAAGGCCAACTGAAGTCGAACACAACTTCAGTTTCTGAACAGTAACAGACTTGGTCAACATATCTGCCGGATTTCGTTCCCCCAAAATCTTCTCTAGCAACAAATCCCCATCTTCCAAAAGCGAGCGAATAAAATGATACCTCAAATCAATGTGCTTCGTCCTGGCATGGAACACTGGATTTTTGGCAAGGTGTATAGCACTCTGGCTGTCACTGAAAAGAACGCAGTTCTCTTGCTTCAAACCTAGCTCCTCCAAGAAGCCCTTTATCCAAACCATCTCCTTTGCAGCCTCAGTTACGGCCACATACTCAGCTTCTGTAGTAGATAATGTCACTAATTTCTGCAGACGTGAGACCCAGCTCACCGCTGTTGAACCCATAGTATAGATATATCCTGTGGTACTTCGCCGCGTATCATGATCACCGGCAAAGTCAGCATCCACATATCCCTGCACTGTCAATTTCCCTCTCCCAAAACAAAGTGGCAAATCAGTGGTACCTTTCAAGTATCGCATAATCCACTTTACTGCTTCCCAATGCTGTTTCCCCGGATTGCTAGCAAACCTGCTCACAACTCCCACTGCATGGGCAATGTCTGGTCTCGTGTTCACCATCGCATACATCAGGCTACCCACGGCCGAGGTATACGGAATCTTGGCCATGTACTCTCTCTCTGCATCTGTCTTGGGTGATTGCCCCTGAGAAAGTTTGAAATGACTTCCCAAGGGTGTGCCAACTGCCTTGGCACCCTGCATATTGAACCTCTCCAGAACACGCTCAATATACTCAGCTTGACTCAACCGTAAGGTTCCCTGAGCCTTATCTCTGCTGATTCTCATCCCAAGTATCTGCTTAGCTGCACCTAGATCTTTCATAGCAAACTCTGTTGCCAACTGCTGCTTCAATTTGTTGATCTCCCTAACACAGGAACCTGCTACAAGCATATCATCTACGTAGAGCAATAAAATGATGTAGCTAGACTCAAACCTCTTGAAGTAACAACAGTGATCCCCATTGCACCTTGTGTAGCCACTGCGCTGCATGAAACCGTCAAACTTTCTGTACCACTGTCTGGGAGCCTGTTTCAAACCATACAGACTCTTCCTGAGTCTGCACACCATCTCTTCCTTGTCTTTCACAATGAAGCCAACAGGCTGCTTCATGTAGATTTCTTCATCCAAGTCTCCGTGAAGAAAAGCAGTTTTAACATCTAACTGCTCAAGGTGGAGATTTTCAGCAGCAACCATACTCAGCACCACTCTGATAGTGGCCATCTTCACAACGGGTGAAAATATCTCTGTATAATCAATCCCCTCCTTCTGTTGGAAGCCCTTTACAACCAATCTTGCCTTGTACCTTTTCTTGCCATCACTCTCCTGCTTAAGCCGAAAAACCCATTTGTTCTGCAAGGCTTTCTTTCCTGCGGGAAGCTGAGCTAACTGCCAAGTACCGTTGGAATAAAGAGAATCCATCTCTTCCTGCATCGCAGTCTTCCACTTTGCTGACTCAGAAACCTGCATAGCCTCATCATAGCACTCTGGTTCTCCACTGTCCGTCAAAAGCAAGTAATCAAGCGAAGAAATATATTTCGGATTCGGCTTGTGTACTCTAGTTGTCCTCCTCAACTCTCTGAACGCTGAACTAGTCCCTGTCTCTGGAGTTGCCTCATCTGAAACTGCCCCCTCTGAAACTGTCTCATCTAAAACTCTCTCCTCTGCCTGACCAGACCCCTGTTCAACCCCTCTGTCACCTGGAAGATCCTCCAACCCAAAGTACTCGGATGTATCTCCATCCGAAGTGGTACTCCCACTGCTCAGTTTGCTGTCCCTGTCTTTGTACATCACCTTCTCATCAAACACAACATCTCTGCTTCTGATTATCTTCCGGTTCTTGTTATCCCAAAAACGATAACCAAACTCATCTCCGCCGTATCCAATAAAGGTGCACTTCTGTGACTTAGCATCAAGTTTATCCCTGTCCTTGTCGCTAATATGCACATAGGAAACACAACCGAAAACACGTAAGTGTGAGAGACTTACCTCTTTACCACTCCAAACCTCCTCTGGTATGCCAAAATTCAACGGAACTGATGGCCCAAGATTGATCAAATGTGCTGCTGTGCTGACTGCATCTGCCCAAAACATCTTGGGCAACCCTGCGTGTAACCGCATGCTCCTAGCACGCTCAGTCAAAGTCCTGTTCATCCTTTCTGCAATGCCATTGTGTTGCGGAGTCCCTGGAGGTGTCCTCTCTAAACGAATCCCGGATAGAGCGCAGGCTTTCTTGAACTCCCCCAACTCATATTCTCCGCCGTTGTCGGACCTCAACCTTTTCACCTTCAAATCTGTTTCATTCTCAACCATGGCCTTCCACTTCTTGAAGACTTCAAAGACCTCTGACTTGTGCTTCATGAAGTATACCCATACCTTCCTCGAGTGATCGTCGACAAAGGTAACATAGTAATAAGAACCGCCAAGAGAAGACACTGTAGCTGGACCCCACACATCTGTATGGACAAGCTCTAGCTTCTGATCCCTGGGAGGCCTGCCGCCTTTCTGAAAGCTAACCCGTTTCTGTTTCCCGAAGATACAATCTTCACACATGTCAATATCCACTGACCCTAAACCTGGTAGCTTCCCTTTTGACTGCATAACCTTCATTCCCTTCTCACTCATATGCCCCAATCTATAGTGCCACAGATTTGAACTCTCCTTGCTGTCTATAACTGCAAGTATGTCGCTACCATGTGAAGTCAAGTAAAGTGTACCAACTTTCTTGCCTTTAGCCGTCACCATGGTACCATTGGAGACTTTCCACATGTCCCCTGTGAATGTCGATGTATAACCTGCTGCTGCAAGCTGTCCAACCGAAATAAGATTCCTCTTCAACTTCGGAACGTGCCTGACATCTTTCAGACACCATTTGAACCCATGCGTTGCAATCTGAACATCCCCTTTTCCCACAATACTGCAAGGCTCGTCGTCCCCCAAGTATACTTTCCCAAAGTCCCCTGCTACATAGTTCTGCAGAACCTCCCTGTTAGCAGTGGCGTGGAATGAGGCACCCGAATCAATCACCCAAGATTCAGTGTCGCTGTTCATGGAAAGAATAAGTGCATCGTGCACAACGTGAGCCTCCTGCCCACCGTTATTCTTTTTCGGTGCTTTGCAAGTTTGTGACATATGGCCTGTCTGACCACAATTCCAACATTCACCTTTAATGGGCCGAACCTGAGATCTATCTTTATTTCCCTTGCCCTTGCCCTTCGATTTCGACCTGTTCCTGTTCTGATTCTGACCACCCTTGGTCTGGCTTCTGCCCCTCTGCTCAAAATTTAGAGCTGAACCTGAACTACCTGAACCATCGATCGAACCCCTTCTGACCTCCTCAGTCAGAATCAAACTAACAACCTCACTCAGTTTCAACTTTTCTTTCCCTGCCGAATTACTGACTGCAGTAACAGTACCCTGCCAGCTCTCTGGCAACTGAGACAGTATTAACAAGGCTTGAACCTCATCATCAAACTTGATTTCGACAGACATAAGTTGATCAACTATCGTATTGAACTCACTGAGATGTGACATAAAGGAAACCCCTTCAGCCATAGACAGATTGAAAAGTTTTTTCATGAGATGTACCTTATTCGCAGCAGACGGTTGCTCGTACATCTTTTTCAGTGCTTCCACAAGACCCTCCGTCGTTTTCTCCTTCAAGATGTTGTGGGTGACTGACTTTGAAAGGGACAGGCGAACAACCCCTAACGCCTTCCTGTCGAGGACGTCCCAATCCTCGTTGCTCTCATCTTTCTTCTTCCCCTTTTCTTTACCCAGCAGCGGCCGGTAAAGATCCTTCTGATACAGATAGTCCTCTATCTGCGTTTTCCAGAACGCGAAGTCTGACCCGTCAAACTTCTCCATCCTCTGCTTGCCTTCTTCAGAACCGATAGCTCCCACTGAACTCTGGCCTGCCCGAACGAGATTAAATCCTAACCTGTCGAACAAAACCTACCGCAACCGCGGCTCTGATACCAGTTGTTATGGATTTTACGCAATCCTACAACGCCCCTACGGATCTTGGAACAATGGATCACAGAATAAAGTAAACAAATACGTGCGTAACGAAAAACTGGAAAGAAAACGAGACACAAGATATACGTGGAAAAACCTCAACGTGAGGAAAAAACCACGGGAGCCACACCAGTCCACTATGAAATCAATCCAAGAGTACAAGTCTTCTCACAATCTCTCTGAGATGTGTTTTCTCTCGCCTCTCTCTTTTTCACGCTCAGAAAAAGTGATTACAATTAACCCTAACACGCACAGCCGCGCACAAAACCCTAAATACAATTTAAGGCCCGAAGGCTCTCGGTAGCGCTATAGCAAAATTGCTATAGCGCTAGACCACGCGGTAGCGCTACACCAAAAATGGTGTAGCGCTAGGAAGCTCTCTGACCAAAAAATCCCATTTGCTGAAAAGTTTGTCTTCACCCCAACAGTTTGCCCCTCAATTTTCCTAGCTTGTAATTTTCTTGATAATGTAATTTTGATATCTTGTTTGAATCTGGACTTGATGAAGTAAAATGATATTTCTGTTTGAATTTCATTTGTTGGATGGATTTTTTATTTATTGAGTATGATATTGATGCCAGACATTTCTTTTCTACTCTATTCTACTTTTTTTTTTTTTTAAGAACATGCAAGAATTTTTAGTTGTTAGTGAGACTTGACCCTTCGTCTTGTCTTGTGCATGGGGTATATGGTGCCTTCCAACTTGGCTACCACCCCACTTGCCTATTCTACTTTGACCTAGTGTTTGGTTGCTCAAATTCATGGTCGTATTTTGTTGTTCACGAGGTAAAGTGATATCTTGTTTGAATGGGAAGTTGAAGAAGCAGATTGATATCTCCCCTTGAATCTGATATGTCGGATCAATGTTTAAGATTTACGGGTTTTGGTACCGTGCGTTCCCATTCCGCTTTGATTTTGTATTTGGTTGCTCAATTTTTTTTGCGGAGGTAGAAGGACACAGCTTGTTCGCTTTTTTCTCGGAGGACAAGCATTGCAGTATCAATGGCTTAATATGGAAAGTTGATTTTAGTGTTTTCTGTTCTCTTATTAGGTTCGTTTTCTAGTCTCTAAGGTGGTAATTGTCGTTGTCGCGGTAAATTTACTAGGGGTGTTCATGGCTTGCATTGTGCGGTTTTCAGTCTAATGAGATGGTTCAGTTCAGTTCATTTGGATTGATGGTTGGTCGCGGGTGGATGGTTTTACGTATGCAATGTAATGCTTTAAGGCGTTATGCCAGCTGATTTAGCTGGGAGCCCAGGAGATTCCTTTGATTTTGTTCAGATTTGTGATGCCTGGTTATTCTATTAACGGCAGGCTAAACATGGGAGGCAAGTACTACATAATAGGTTCTCTTTTGGGATCCTTGGCTATCGCGTACCTGTTCGACCATTACGTTGCTGGCAAGAAGATATTTGGAGGTAAATTTTGTTCATCCTTGATTTTTCTTCCTCCCTCGAGTAAACTTTGTAGAACTTTGGTACCTTAGTCGAGTCTGCAAGTTGGGGCTTTTCGCCATCCAATATTGGCCTTTTTGTATGTGAAATTAATTAAACACCAAATGTATATATGTATTCTAGAAGTCTTAACAATTGGAGTACAATTCCCTCATTTCAAAGGGTGGAATGAAATGAAATGAAACTGCGGAGGGCAGCACAATTTGGGACCCTGTTAAATTAGGGGTCGTTGGCGGCCGCCTAAGATGGCCTAAATACGGGCCACATCTGGGCCTCAAGTTGCATCAGTTTAATCTTTCACTGGGTTTTGAACCAGGCACGACCCCAAGAACTGTCGCAAGCAAGGAATGGTGGGAAGAGACTGACAGAAAGTTTGATAGAGGATGGCCTCGGACGGCGGGCCCTCCGGTGGTCATGAACCCCATCAGCCGTCAAAATTTCATTGTCAAGGAAAGCGTTGAATCTTGAAGCTCCTCCACCTTACAAGCCTGTGACTTTTGCCTGGTTTTTCCTGCATTACCACTCTCTGGTTGTGAATAGGAGGTGTCTAGTTACGAGTAGGAATCGTTTAGTTGTTTACTTAGCAAGGTTTTTGGATTGTGTTGCAAATAGTTGAGTAGTAGTTGTCATTTCTTTTGCCATTTTTGATAAAAGACCACAAATTTTCACAAAATAATAAGTGTATGAACATTTTTACCGATCTCTCCTCTCTCACATATATATGGGGCTTATTGATTGTCGAGCAGACACATATATGAGAGAGAAGTGATTGATAGGAATATACGTAACATTTTCGTTATTAAAACAATAAGTCTACGAACACTCATACATGTGTGATTTATCTAATAACTAAAGGATTTTGATATTCGCGCTCATTTTTTTACTGATAGTGCTCTTTTTTATTTATGAAATTACTAATAATTTCACGTTAAAAATAGAGCACCATCAATAAAAATGGAGCTCGAAAATCAATTTCCATAACCAAAACAGGGACCCGGCGTTCCGGCGTTCCTGCAGTGACTTTTAGTCACCGCAAAGTCACTGCAAACTGCAGCCCCTTGGTTATGGAAATTGACCTATACGGATAGGAACTGGATGGGTGGTGACTCTCAAATTCACGTGGATAGTTTACTAGCCACCCAAATCGCGTTTAGTGGCCGACACAAAAAATATTAAAATATCCCACTCATACAGCCAATTGCCCCTTCTAACCCCAAGGTCCCAAACCCAGGTCTAGTTTGAGATTTTGTGGATTCATACTGGACTCACAATAATGGTTGAGATTCTTCATTTTGGAAAATTCGTTGAGTTTGTCATTTTTGTTTGATCAAACAATGTTAGGTACGTGATCGAAACAGATTTGTACAAGAAAAATCGGGTACGAATAATTCGACACTCAAATTATCTATTTTTTCTTGTACGTATCTGTTTCAAACGTATCTCTATCGATGTCCGATCAAACTAAATTTTTTGTTTCGATTGTCAACTTAACGAAATTTACAAAATGAACAATTTTGATTATTGTTTTGATGCCCACAGGCCACAAAGGCTCAAAAACTGAACCCAGAACTGGAAACTCAAATACTCCGTACTAGACAGGAGCCCGATCAACCAGGGCAAAACCGGAACCCAACCGCCTATTTAACTCTTCCCTCAACTGATACCTAACGCCCAAGATACAACTATCCCAATCTTGGATCTCACTACCCAAAACAAACAAGCCATGGACTCACCTCCCCACCACCAAACCACCACCGGCCACCACCACCGGCCAAAATCTTCCTCCGAGCTCTTTTCCAGCGCCAAGGTCCTGGCCGAGGCGGGCCAGGCCACCTACAGCCACGGATCCGTCGACAAGGAGAAAGCCGCTGGCGCCGCTTCCGACCTCCTCGGCGGTGCCTGCCAGTACGGTAACCTGGAGGAAGGGCAATTTGGTCAGTACTTCGAGAAAGCCGAGACTTATCTCGACAAGTACGAATCTCCCGATCCCGCCGGCGGCGCCACCGCCGCTGCTACGGGACACGGTGGCGGAACCACACCGGATTCCTCTTCGCATTTGGGTGGTGGTCACGGACAATCTGAAGGGACGACGAAGCATTCGTCGTCGGAGTCGGGCGGTGGTCACGGACAATCTGAAGGTGGGTATGGGGAGTACTTTAAGGTGGCCGAAGGGTTCATGAAGAAAAGCGGCAGCGGGGGCGGCGGTCAGGGAAAAACTGAAGGTGGGTCCGGCGATTACTTGAAGATGGCTCAAGGGTTCTTCAAGAAGTAATGATTGCCTAATTTTGGGGCTTTGAAGCATCTGTTATATACTGTTTGTGTGTATTTACGTTTGTGGGTTTTAGATTTATGTATGCATCTAATTTCTCTTTGTATAATTGTGTTTATGAGTGTTTGTTTTACCACGAATAATAGGATCTTTTCCTACAAGAAAAACCCATAAATGACTGGTTATTAATTTGTAGAATATGGGATGTGTCCCAAATCACCCTTTTTTTAAAAAAATGGGATGAGATCCTCACCCGTTAGTGTCTCGATTAGTTTATATTTTTTCTCATCATACAACATACTCTTACCGATAGGGGTATTCTTGTGAAATTTACACTTGTGAGATGCCTCTAGCAACTATCCTATCTATCTCCTTTTTGTATAATTTGTGTTCGTATGATAAGAATCGGCCTTCAGATGAAATTCAAGTTGCGACCACTTTAGGCCAGCGAGATTTTTTATAAATTTTAAGGGTTTCGTCATATGTTTTTATCTCTCATGGTAGTCCAAGAAAAGAGCGCATTTTCAATTTCGCTTCGGGCCCTCGATCGAAAGATTAGGGCCCGGTTTTGTGTGTTTCAACTTGTATTGGTTTCTATACGAGCTTGGTTAAGAATTAAGCAAATTTTGAATTTGCTAAAATGGATTCGGAATTGGATCGACATTTCTGGTAGAAATCTTTATAAAGTGGACGACTACATTTTTGGGATATATTTACTCAAATTTAATACTTGTAATTTAGATAATTAGATATGGAAAAAAGGTGATACTTGACGGAGTTGACCCAAAAAAAGAAGTGAGATTCCAAAATCCAAATGCCTTGGGCAATAAGATGTAGGCATGGACATAGGCATATGGATTATCGAGAATCAAACGGTCCTAATCTTTGAAAAGGCAAGGACAAGTTTCATTCATTGTCAAACATTAGGCTCTGTTTGGAATCTAAGAAAAAGAAAAGAAAAGAAAAGAAAAGAAAATGAGCGAAAAATAGGAAGAAAAATTTATTATTCATTATACTTGAAATTTTAGTTTCTTCTTTCTTTTTTTTCTTCCAACCAAATAATAGAAGGGAATTTTTTGAACATAAAAATACAAGGAAGAAACATAGGTTGGATGAGAACAATTAGATCCGAATAGATCTAATAGCCTGAAAACACCTTTTCAATTTTGTCAATAAAGTTTTAATAAAGCCAATTGAATCCTTAAATTATTGATATTGTCCTAAGTGGTCTAATTGTCAACAGCATTCGAAAAGGAGGGACATTTTGAGGCCAGTCTATCTCCTTCACTCGAATTCCCTTCAATCCATTTCAACTTCAGAATATACGGATAAGGGATCACGACAACATCATGATGGCGGTGGTGGTGGAATGCAAAGTTGTCAATTCCGTACCGGGCAGCGTACTGTTTTCACTACTGGAATGGTACGTACCGGTACCAGGCTATACCTCGGTACCGTTCCGGATTTACCGCAATTAATATTTTTTATATATTTAATATATATCTACCAGGTTGCAAAATCATTTTCGTGAAACAAATGGCAGCAAAAAATTATCCAAAAAGACTCAAAACAAAGTTATGAAATAGATCAAGATTCCATCGTGATCTTAATCGAAGAAAATCATGTATAAGGCCATAAGTTTCTTTTAATTAGTTTAGAGCCCACAAAAAAAAAAAGAAGGTAATTTTGAACCGTCCGGAACACTGGAAAATGTCCGAAACAGACCAGTATCGTCCGGTACATCCGGTATTGGCCGGAACAGGCCGGTATTTCAACTGGAACGGATCTTGAATTTTTGTGTTCCGTTTAAGCACCGGTACGGTACGTACTGGCCGGTACGGAATGGATTTCACAACTTTGGTGGAATGTGGTGATGGCAACGGTGGAGGGGCGAAATTAGCAGTGGTTGAGTGGACGTAGGTTGAAAAACTATGAACCAAACAAACAAGTTTTGTTTGACCTGAAAGGTACTCAGCCTACAAGAATTAACTGTGCTATATTCAGTTAGGTGAAAGTATTCTTCTCCACATTTATCTTACAATCCCTTTTCAATGTTCTTAACTGCAATGATAATTTTTCATGTTTAGGTAATCAATTTCTCTGAAATGATGAACAGCTTAGAGCTTCTTCTTTTTTCCCCCTTTTGGTAACTTAATAAGCAACCATTACAGGAGCAAAGGAGCATTATCCAGCAAAACAAACAATCAACAGCAATGACATCCTATGAAAAAAAAATGCAAAGCTACTCCTACAACCAGGATCAACTGAGTGACAATCTGTTTACTAACAATCTAAATAAGAAAAAAAAACACTAGTAACGATATGTTTACTAACAATCTGTAATCGCAGTTTCATTTCAAAGGGTGGAATGAAATGAAACTGCGGAGGGCAGCACAATTTGGGACCCTGTTAAATTAGGGGTCGTTGGCGGCCGCCTAAGATGGCCTAAATACGGGCCACATCTGGGCCTCAAGTTGCATCAGTTTAATCTTTCGCTGGGTTTTGAACCAGGCAGGACCCCAAGAACTGTCGCAAGCAAGGAATGGTGGGAAGAGACTGACAGAAAAGTTCGATAGAGGATGGCCTCGGTCGGCGGGCCCTCCAGTGGTCATGAACCCCATCAGCCGTCAAAATTTCATTGTCAAGGAACGCTTTGAATCTTGAAGCTCCTCCACCTTACTAGCCTGTGACTTTCGCCTGGTTTTCCCTGTATTACCACTCTCTGGTTATGAATAGGAGGTATCTAGTTACAAGTAGGAGTCGTTTAGTTGTTTATTTAGCAAGGTTTTCGGATTGTGTTGCAAATAGTAGTTGTTAATAGATTTCGGAGTCTTGGGACAATCATGTCTTTCACATTCTGTTTTATGTTCTTTACATACACGCAGGGCCTGTTTACAGTTCAGATTGCTTATTTGCTAATTGTGTAATCTGCCTTGCTCTGTTTTGGGTATGAGTGTTGCATGACTCGTTTAGTTTTTACTGTACCGAGTGATCCAAATAAGCGATAAATTGTCGAAAATAAGCTTGTTCTGTTAGACCATTTTGGATATGGTTGCTAAAATTGAGTGTCTTTCGTGGTTGATCTTGCAAACTGCAAATGCTATTGTTATTTTTTTTGCTTGAACGAATCCCCTCCAGAGAAGCGAAAAACTATTAGACATATATATGCACTTTGTTAGAGCATCACTGGTAAGCTTGATCCTCGGGTTAAGGTAGCTGCCAAGGAATGAATCAAAGACCTAAGGACGTTTCCAATACCACTGCTCCCGCTAAAACAATTGTAGATGTTACGAAAGCTATTAAGGACAAAACTATTAAGGACAAAGCAATTGTAGATGCCAAGGAATGAATAAAAGTAAAAAAATTTACTTTTACCCAAATATTTTGAACAAGGACCACTTTTAAGTAAAAAAAGTAAATTTCAAGACGAATCAAAAAGTTAAATAAATTTGACGCAAAACGAACAAACTTGAAAAAAATTCAAATAAGGACAAAACTAAAAAGCTGAAATAAGTTGTTAATGGAACGGGAGACAAATTGGTTAGCAACTAACCACCCCCAGATATTTCTAACGTTAATTACTTGCTCACCGCTATTGTCACTTATTTGTGATAAATAATAGTAAATCAGTTGACAAATCTAATTAAATATATTAACGTAAACCGATCCATTCCAAGTTTCCTTTCATAAAATTAAACTCACGTCCAATCCAAATTGAACTCCAAATACATATACGTGTGAGGATTATAATTTAGTGTAGCCCTAGTGACTTTTAGGACTTTTTTTTGTCCTTATTTGAATTTTTTTTTTCGTATTTGTTAATTTTGAACCAAATTTTTGTACTTTATTGATTCGTCTCAATGAGAGAAATAAGAAAAGTAAAAAAATGTTTACCCAAAGTAAAAAGGGAAGGCAATCTATATAGATGAGGATAGATATACTTTGAAATAATATTAAGAAGGCATCCTCGAATAGGAAAAATACACAAGTGAACTACTAAATAGTGGAATAAAAAAAAAAGAAAAAAACTAGTAAACACGAAAAACGGTCTTGTTAATCATGATGTGGACGAATTTTTTTGCCCATCAGCAGATCTAGACCATTAAAAACACGATCCAATGGCTATGAGCTGACGTCCGCATTTTTTGAAAATAAGGACGACCATATTGAAAGGGCCCTATTAGAGCAAGTTTATCAGTGGAGCTAAAATGGCCATTTGAGCTATTTTACCTAAGGAGAACAAAAAAAAAAAAGGGTGCAGTAGAGGAGGTAAAAAGGGAGGTAAAATAGCTTTGAAGAATTGGTTATGTATTAATACCTCACAACTGTTCATCCAGAATATCATTTATTTGATTATTTAATTCTCTCTCTCTTCCTCTCCCTTTCCCCTCTCTCATATTATAATAATAGGATAAAGGAAAAGATTGAAAGAATGTGTATTTTAATATAGAGTAGGTTAAATAGATAGTGTTAGTGTAGTATTGAAAGAAATGTGAGAATGTAAAATGAAAAATATGCACAGAGCACAAGTTTTTTTAACTAAGTACCGGTAAACTTGCTCTTACCTGTGACCTGCATAAAGAGCCCCATGTTTTAAAATTCTGGCATGAGCTCGCAAAATGTCAAAACTGGCCTTGCTTTTTCCCCAAAGAGGATTATGCACTAACTTGCAAAGCCAATACTTGATTGCACGATTAAAAAAAGTTTGTACTACCTCAACTTAAAATAGACAAAGCAAATAGTTCTTAATTAAAAGGTCTCAAGTAGACCTTACAAGTTTAAGATGACGTTCCTTTAAGGAGAGTGATTTTGCCACTCTCCTTTTCTCTAACGCCACCACCCTTTGTGTCTCTGTTAGGTGATTTGTTATGTAAAGAGGGGAGTGACATTATAGAAAAGAGTAGTGACAAAATCAATTTCCTTTAAGCTCAATGGATATAATGCCATAACTAACATGTCGGGCACACGCGATGCATGTGCAAGTTGAATTTTGACAAAATTTGCGCAAATGCTTCCCAGTACTTATTGTTTGATCGAGTTAAGCCACCAACATTGTACAATTGATTCCACATTTTCAATCATCTCTTGCACACACATGGCGTGTGCCCAACATGCTAGTCTGGACCTAAACTAGACTAGTTTGAACGCCTGTGCACATAACATTTATCCATGATTGTGTACATCTCAGTTGATTGTGTACTTGTTGTATTCCCAGATTAGATAGTGGTCACAATTGCGCGTAATTGTTGCACGGCCACTTTTCCTATGGACCTGAGTTCAAATGTCATTTTATGTTCGAGTGGATTTTATTCGGATTTGTTCAAACTGGTTCATCCAAAAGAAGCTTAGAGGCACTCGCGAATATTCCGTCTCTCTTTTAGTGTAAAACAAGAAGATTAAAAACGTGCAAAACAGGTAACACAAATAAGATTTTCTAATAATATAATTTCAAAAATAAAATTTTAATTCTAAATAAGATTTTAAATTTTTATTTTTATAATTCTGAAATCATAAAAATAAGAATAAAATCTTTTAATATATTGTCCTACATCACGAACGATAACTTCGAAAAATTCAATTCGACTCTAATAATGAGAACATGCCGCATGATCAAATCTTGAAATTACTACTCCCTCCGTCCCGATTTGTTTGTCCATTTTTGAAACTCCAACTTTTTAAGGGAACATAATGAAAATTGGGACGGAGGGAGTAATATGTTTTGAGATTTTCACAATACTGTCTGATTGGGAGTGCATTGAAACTATAAATAGATTGGGAGATGTAGCCAAACAGGGGTGCTTGGCAGTAGTGCCGAGCATCCGATCCGGCCGTTCATCTCGACACAGACGGCTTGAATCTTGTCTGAGCGCATAAAAATATGAACCGTCTGTTGCTCGAATTAAGATCCAAACAAATTATTAGATTCCCAAATCTAGAAATTTAAAAATCTTATTGTTCATAGTTCACCCCCGCGTTCACGAAATCCTGATTCCGTCCATACTTACAAGTTTAAGCTCAATGCATGGATATAACCATAATGGTGGCCCCTCACACGTCATCACATGCCATCATGTCCATTTTTACCTCAATTGCTTGTGTTGTTTGTATATTCCCAGTTTAGATAGTACTGGTCCCAATTGCGTGTAATTGTAGCACGGCCATTTTCCCTATATGCATACCTGACTTCAAATTTCATTTCAAGAAGTTTTTACTCGGAGTTGTTTTAACAGAACTCATAAAAGGAACAGACTAACTTCTTCGTCCATGGCTGAACAACAAATTAAGATTGTGGCTACCGAGATTTCTGAGATTGAGGCTATAGAGGCTGCCCCGATGTCTGAGATTGAGGCTGTCGAGATCTCTGAAATTGAGGCTATAGAGGCTAATGAGATGTCCGAGATTGAGGCCGTCAAGATCTCTGAAATTGAGATTGCTGAGATGTCCAATCCTGAACCTTCCGATGGTTCTAGACGTCAGATCCCTGGTCCGGGCAACAACATACTCCAAAGTTACTATTTAGAAGATTAATTACCTAATCCTTACTCTATACACCAGTTTAATATGTATTTTCTCAAACTATGAAAACTCATTGAGGATAAAGATAAAATTTTACTCCTTTCATATCTAAAAGATTGTCCATTATATAATACGAGACCGAAAAAAAAGCTTGCTTTTTTGGACAAATACACTTTTAAGTTGTTATTTTGCATAATCGACATTCTTTTGGGACGAAGGTTAAATTTCTTGACCGTATTATTTGTATTAATTGAGATCTTGTGCATATTGTTTTTGTCTCAATTATAAAAGAGCTAATAAAGTAAATTTTCCAACACGGACTGCCAATTTGCAAAACCACAAGTTTATTTCTATCACTTTTCGAATAAGAGGATTTCTGTTGTCTATTTTTTGGGCCAAGTAATGAGAGTATTGTTATTAGTTGCAGTTTTATAACGGGTAGTTTTTTTTAAATTATTTGGAGGTGAGTATATATTGATTGGTTTTACAGTAACTTTGAAGAATTGGGTTGTCGAAGGAAGCTACCGATTGTTTGATCAGTATAAAAAGTAAATGAGTCTCGGAAATCGCTTTAAATAGCATTTTTTTAGTATTTGGGAGGGCCGTAAATTAAGAATAGGTGAGTAAGTGGCGCTTGACGAAATGCTCCCAAGGAAAAACACCGAGGCCGGCGTGTCTCCTAGGACGGTGGTTCCGCCCTCTGGAACCTCGAAAAATAAAATAGATTGCCATCAGTTCGACTAAGAGTTCCGAGACACAGGGACACTCGGGAGATAAATCAAGTTATGTATATGGGACGTTCCACATGGCGTGTCCAATAAATTTAATTAATAATTAATTTTTTAGAGGGGCACAGGAGTGTTGGGGACACGCAAGGGACACATATGGAGACACAGTAAAGGTTAAATATGCAATTTTGGGGGGAAAAAATTGGGGGTTAAATGTGTATTATTTCAAGCTTTATGGTTATACATCTAAGTATATTCCCACTGGTATAAAATAAATTTATTTATTTATGTGTTTTTGTCGTGTCCCCTGCCGTTTCTGTGTTTCGATTTTTTAAGAAATCATGTGTCTAGTATCCGTGCTTCATAGGACAACTTAAATTTGTGCAATTCAGATAATTAAGGAACCCAATTTCCTTGTGAAAGAACGCGGTTTTGCCGTTTGGATTAATAGCTTATAGTAAATAATTTGAATGGTAATTTTTGGCTTATGGCATGTTTGGTTATCACATCTTATTGGTTTATTTCTTTTTTGCTTAGTGTGACACTGTGAGTACGAATGTGTATAAATTTGGAACTGATATGGGAAGAAAATTTAAAATCTTGCCCTTTCTGTATTTTGCTGAAATTCATTGGCATTGGTTATATCTCGAGTCACCTTGTTATTTTGCATCCACTAACCATGATGACAAAACTTGGTATATATGGTAGTGATCATTCAAAATTTATTCATCTGAACAAAAGAAAGGAAAGGAAAATGTGTGAGGAACCTGCAATTGGGCCCATAAAGGAGATTAGTCTGATTGATAACCTAACACTATATTTGAATATTTAAGCACCTAATTTTGTTGCCTACTAATGCATAAGTTTCTTCTTCATTATGTTTTCCTTTCTTAATTCTAAATCCAGGACACAGAAACAGTCTCATTCCTGAGGTGAGGTCTATTGTGTCAACGAACGATGATCTAGACTTGGAGTCAATGACAATAAGGACATGGATAATTGGACCAATCGTATGCGCGGCAATGGCAACTGTTAGAGCAAGGGTGTTGTTTGATCATAAATCCTTGGACATTCCAGTGGATTTAATTCTATTCTCAATCCTTGTCGTTGGAAATTTAATGGCAGCGAAGCTTGCCAACCGAATTGTTCACGAACCATTGATAGGGTTTGAGTTTTCATTAAATCCTGGTGGGTTCAATTCTAAGGAGAATTTCTTGATTTGCGCATTTGCATACATAGGAATGGCACGTCCCAATATGTTACAGACGATTGCAGTCCTTAGAAATCATTTCGGCGAGCAAGTCTACCCCTCCGCAGCTTATTTTGCCGTGCTATCTTCATATGTGAGTTCCTAAGTTGAACATGTTATTTTCAATTTTAGATTTCATTTTAACTTTGTGGTTTCATAGACATGTGATATGACGCTTGATAACTTAATTAAGAGCTTAGGAATTACTACATCGCAATGAAATCCATATTTAGTAAAGGAAAATGCTAACAACCCTTTTCACACCCCTTAATAACTTAAATATGTGCAGTTATTGAGCTTTTTACTTGTTGGCATGTTCCTGAGTTGGGTGTCATCACCTAAAATGTGGTGCCTATGTCGTGCCTATCTCGTGCCTATGTCGTGCATATCTCGTGCATGTTTCGTGTCGTGCCCGTGCCTAATTAAACATTCAAGGATAAAGTCAAAAATTCAACTAAAAATAATCTCTCTCTTTTTTCCTAACTGTAGAAATGTCACTTAACTATAATTAAAATAATAAAATAATCACTAATTAAGGGTGCCAATCATGGTTAAACAAAATAAACACATAATTGCTGGATGTTTTTTTCAGGTTCTTTCTTGCCTTCTCTCTTGGACAGACATTGGCGTACGTTCAGCAAAAGACTTACTAAATTTTGTTTGTTTTCAGGACATGGCACAGAGAATATGATGGGTCAATGGGGAGCATTACAAATCGAAATTTTTTTATAATATTTTTCGTTGTTAGCATAATATATCATATTCCTGCATTTATATATCCTCCCATAGCAACACTTTCATTTTTGTGTTGGAGGTGGAAGAAATCCACTACAGCCCAACAAATTGGATCCGGGGTCAACGGGTTGGGTTTGTTTTCCTTTAGTTTTGACTGGTCATCATTGTCCGATTTCATGGGGGATCCTCTGTCCACACCACGCCCCGTGATCTACAATGTCATGGCTGGTTTTTTTTATCACCTTTTCGTCTTGATTCCAAGCATTTACTGGACAAATGCTTATCAAACAAATAGATTTCCTCTTTTCTCAGCATCAATGTATGATGCTTCGGGGAATATCAATAACATTACTAGAGTGTTGAATCATGACAGAGTGATGATTAATGAACAAGCTTACAAAGACTACTCGCCAGTATTCTGGAGTGCTTTTGCACTTATCTCATACTGCTTAAAGTTTGCCTCAATTGCTACCGGCTTCATTCACGTCCTAGTGTACTATGGAAGGTAACATTTTTTAAATCACTCTCTTAATTTTTCCTTTATTTTTTCCTTCGCATTGTTAGTTGAAGTGCGAGAGATTTCCATCGTAATGTACTCTTTCTGTCTCTCACTATTTCAGAGCAATGTGGGAAGTAGTAAATGAAGACGAGCACAATGAAATGATGCGACAGTACCTTTCTTTTGATAAAGTTTACTTATTCAGATCAATTTAGTAACTAGCAGTCTAGCAGCAAAAAAATTGAATTTTTTTCATACGAATTTTTGTGAAACGAATAATCTTTTTGGACTGAGGTACTAATATGTGCTACTGTAATTGGGACCCATTTATGACAAGATGCCTGGATTTTGTATTTCAGGTTATTCCAGGGTATTTAGTTTGCAGATTGCTTGGTGGATATTTATATGCTAATAAGCCTTTTTAGTTTTTGATTTTCAATGAATATGCAAAGCAGTTGCTAGAAATCATTTCTGTGAACATGTATACATTTTTGCAGCTTAATTATTTTGTCGTGCTATCTTCATATATGATTTCTTTTTAAGGCTGTGGTTTCATAGACATGTGATGAGACACATAATCACTTAATCATCCCTTAATTAGTAGATTAGGAATTACTACATAGCAATGAAATCCATATTTACTCCATCCATTAACTGGACAGACTCCTTCAAAACGAAGTTGGTTCCAATTTTATCTACACAAATGTACGACTCTTACGAGAGGATATATGATTTTAGCCGCATCTTAAATGATGATGGGCTCACCTTACATGAAAAGAAATACAAGGAGTACTCACCTATTCACTTGAGCACTTTTACAATCATATCCATTTGCTTTATGGTGGCCTTAATGTCAACAAGTTTGGTTCACATTAAAATACATTATGCAAGGTATTCTTACCAAAGCTCAGAGATTTCTCGTTTTGATTTTGTGTATTGTTTAGTTGCATTGTATGCTTTGTTAAGGTGGGAGAGAAGTTCACATAAAGTGAGCACACTTCACTAATTGCACAGAACCTTTGGAGAATTCACTCTTCGCACACCCCCTCAATAACTTAAATATGTGCAGTTATTGAGCTTTTTACTTGTTGGCATGTTCTTGAGTTGGGTGTCATCACCTAAAATGTGGTGCCTATGCCGTGCCTATCTCGTGCATGTGTCGTGTCGTGCCTAATCAAACCTTCAAGGATAAAATCAAAGATTCAACTAAAAATAGTCTCTCTCTTTTTCCTAACTGTAGAAACGTCACTTAACTATAATTAAAATAATAAAATAATCACTACTTAAGGGTGACAATCATGGTCTAACAAAATAAACACCTAATTTTGCTGCCTACTAATGCATAAGTTTCTTCTATGATATGTTTTCCTTTCTTAATTCTAAATTCAGAATACGGAGACAGTCTCATTCCAGAGGTGAGGTCTATTGTGTCAAGGTACAATAATCTAGATCTTGAATCAATGACAATAAGGACGTGGATCATTGGACCAATCTTATGCACTATAATGGCAAGTATTAGAGCAATGGCCTTGTTTGAAGATAAAGCCTTGGACATTCCAATGATCATTGTTGAGTTCGTAATTCTTGGCACTGGAAATTTAATGGCAGCAAAGCTTGCCACAGAATTGTTCAAGTTCCATTGATGGGGTTTGAGTTTGGGATATGCTACGTACAAAGAAATTTTCATTGATGGGGTTTAAGTTTGGGATATGCTACGTACAAGGAAATTTTACCCGGAAATAACTCGGAATGCACTATTTATTTTCGGGTAACATTTCTTTGTACATAGCACTTTTGTTTGAGTTTTCCTTAAATCCTGGTCCGTTCAATTATAAGGAACATGTGTTGATATGACTATTTGCATACATAGGAAGGATACGTCCCAATTTGTTACAGGGAATTGCAGTCGCTAGAAATCATTTCGGCGAACATGTATCCATCTCTGCACCTTATTTTGCCGTGCTAACTTCATATATGAGTTCCTTGCTTGAACATGTTATTTTCAATTTTAGATTTCTTTTTAAGGTTGTGGTTTCATAGACATGTGAGGAGACGCATGATCATTTAATTAGTAGCTTAGGAATTACTACATAGTAATGAAATCCATATTTAGTAAAGGAAAATCTAACAACCCTTTTCACACCCCATAATAACTTAAATATGTGCAGTTATTGAGCTTTGTACTTGTTGGCATGTTCCTGAGTTGGGTGTCATCACCTAAAATGTGGTGCCTATGTCGTGCCTATCTCGTGCATATCTCGTGCATGTGTCGTGTCGTGCACGTGCCTAATTAAACATTCAAGGATAAAATCAAAGATTCAACTAAAAATAATCTCTCTTTTTTTGCCTAACTGTAGAAATGTCACTTAACTATAATTAAAATAATAAAATAATCACTAATTAAGGGTGCCAATCATGGTTGAACAAAATAAACACATAATTGCTGGATGTTGTTTTTTTCAGGTTCTTTCTTGCCTTCTCTCTCGGACAGACATTGGCGTACGTTCAGCAAAAGACTTACTAAATTTTGTTTGTTTTCAGGACATGGCACAGAGAATATGATGGGTCAATGGGGAGCATTACAAATCGAAAGTTCTTTATAATATTTTTCGTTGTTAGCATAATATATCATATTCCTGCATTTATATATCCTCCCATAGCAACACTTTCATTTTTGTGTTGGAGGTGGAAGAAATCCACTACAGCCCAGAGAGATGCAGCATTGTAGAGGACCATGGCGAGAAAAACCCAGAGGTGGGTGATGAAGAGGGGCTTGAGAGAGGCGGCGCGGGTGAAGATGATGGCCGATAGGAGAGGGAAAGCGCAGAGGGAGATGAGGTAGCAGAAAAGGACTTTGGCCCATTCCGAGAAGTTGGGGTTGACTTGGGAGATGAGAGGTTTGGGGAAGAGACCGTAGACGAGTGCCACAGAGATAAAAGGCCAGATTAGGAGGTCTCTGAGGTGGAAGGTTTCTGGAGGTTGGAGCTGCGGAGGTTGATCCATGGCGGTTTGGGGGGGGGGGGGGGGGGGGGGGGGGGGGTGTGGGGGTGTTATGAATGAAAACTACGAAAGACAAATATAGAGAGAGAGAGAGAGAGAAGTTGGGTTGTTTTGTTTTGTCACAGTCCTCCAATTCCAATGTCCAATCCATCACCATCCTAGTATTGAATTTGCTTCTAGTTTCCCTACGGCTTCCTTAAAGTTATGTTTCTGTCCTTTTTTTCCATTTCCGTATAACTGGCCCCTGAAAATATCTTTCTGTCCTTTTTTTCATGCAATCTCATGGGTTGTTTTTTTTTTCACGTTTAAACCTAGCCCCTCTGTCCTTTCCTTTGTGGAGGATAATGTAATGTCTCTTAGAAAGGCCTTTTCAATTTTAGCTGCACGTTCATATATTTCGTATTTATATGTTGTTTGCTCTTTCTTTTTTCTCTTTAATGGTTTTTGACAATTCCATCTACAGTTCTTGGGCCGTAGGCGTTTGATTGAGCTACGTAGAGCAGGCTACAACACTGAGTTTTCTGCGCCTTTGGATAACATCCCCTCTTCTACAAACATAGAAAGAGAGCGAATTGGGAACCGGTATTTATTTGTTTTACGTGTTCACAAAGTTGTTTACCATTCTTGCAATTTCTTTCCCCTTATTTTTCACGGGTTATTGGTTAATTTAGTGACAAAATGGGATTATGTATTCTGAAATCTGAAGTGTTAAAACACCGACACAGTTTCATGCTGTTACCATGACCTTTCCTTTAAGGAACACCACTATTGGGTTAGGTTTAAAAGTGATTGTGTTTGGGATCTGCAACCTTAAGGAACACTGATATTGGCTTACGGATTACCTTGCCCGTCCCATTTGATTGTTCAAAGAATTGTTTGTCAAGTGGCGGTTATGCATTTGACAAGCAATTCTGTTTTTTAATTGGTGTGAAGGAGAAGATGACTGAATGTGGAGGAGTATTTCTTTTATTGTTGTTAAAATTCGGTTTTTGCTGACCCCATTAGAGATAGACGCCAGGCTTTGTATATATTTGTAGCCAAGGCTGTGGAAGCTAACTATGGTGATACATATATCCACCCAAATCTCAACTAGGAATTATACTTTTTCTGTTGTTAAATTGGTGCAGAGAAACTTTGCATTTGTAACACTATGGAGATGCTCAAAGAAAGGCATTAATTGTGAGAGCCAAGGCATTGGCAAGAGTGTAACAGATTGTCCTTGACATTTTATGTATTTGGAAAAGAAACTTAAGTTTTATGACCTGAAAGCCAGGCCAAAGTTCTTATATTCAATTACTTAGCATGACACTAGAATATTCTGAGGCCAATTTCCAATTAAGTTGTCCATTGTTTTATGGTTTATGTAAATTTTATCCTTTCTACACTGATGACTGAGCCTTGAGTATTCTAAACAGGTGTTTCAAATACTGTTGATTTGGTAGAGAATGTTAGTTATTCAGTGCTCCCTATCCATTTCAGTTCATAAGTGGTTTGGTGCTCACAAAGTAGTGTCAAGGAACGATGATCTAGACTTGGAGTCAATGACAATAAGGACATGGATAATTGGACCAATCGTATGTGCGGCAATGGCAACTGTTAGAGCAAGGGTGTTGTTTGATCATAAATCCTTGGACATTCCAGTGGATTTCATTCTATTCTCAATCCTTGTCGTTGGAAATTTAATGGCAGCGAAGCTTGCCAACCGAATTGTTCACGTGCCATTGATAGGGTTTGAGTTTTCATTAAATCCTGGTGGGTTCAATTCTAAGGAGAATTTCTTGATTTGCGCATTTGCATACATAGGAATGGCACGTCCCAATATGTTACAGACGATTGCAATCCTTAGAAATCATTTCAGCGAGCAAGTCTACCCCTTCGCAGCTTATTTTGCCGTGCTATCTTCATATGTGAGTTCCTAAGTTGAACATGTTATTTTCAATTTTAGATTTCATTTAACTTTGTGGTTTCATAGACATGTGATATGATGCTTGACAACTTAATTAAGAGCTTAGGAATTATTACATGGGAATGAAATCCATATTTAGTAAAGGAAAATGCTAACAACCCTTTTCACACCCCTTAATAACTTAAATATGTGCAGTTATTGAGCTTTTTACTTGTTGGCATGTTCCTGAGTTGGGTGTCATCACCTAAAATGTGGTGCCTATGTCGTGCATATCTCGTGCATGTTTCGTGTCGTGCCCGTGCCTATTTAAACATTCAAGGATAAAGTCAAAAATTCAATTAAAAATAATCTCTCTCTTTTTGCCTAACTGTAGAAATGTCACTTAACTATAATTAAAATAATAAAATAATCACTAATTAAGGGTGCCAATCATGGTTGAACAAAATAAACACATAATTGCTGGATGTTTTTTTCAGGTTCTTTCTTGCCTTCTCTCTTGGACAGACATTGGCGTACGTTCAGCAAAAGACTTACTAAATTTTGTTTGTTTTCAGGACATGGCACAGAGAATATGATGGGTCAATGAGGAGCATTACAAATCGAAAGTTTTTTATAATATTTTTCGTTGTTAGCATATTATATCATATTCCTGCATTTATATATCCTCCCATAGCAACACTTTCGTTTTTGTGTTGGAGGTGGAAGAAATCCACTACAACCCAACAAATTGGATCCGGGGTCAACGGGTTGTGTTTGTTTTCCTTTAGTTTTGAGTGGTCATCATTGTCTGATTTCATGGGGGATCCTCTGTCCACACCACGCCCCATGATCTACAATGTCATGGCTGGTTTTTTTATCACCTTCTTCGTCTTGATTCCAAGCATTTACTGGACAAATGCTTATCAAACGAAAAGATTTCCTCTTTTCTCAGCATCAATGTATGATGCTTCTGGGAATATCAATAACATTACTAGAGTGTTGAATCATGAATGAGTGACGATTAATGAACAAGCTTACAAAGACTACTCGCCAGTATTCTGGAGTGCTTTTGCACTTATCTCATATTGCTTAAAGTTTGCCTCAATTGCTACCGGCTTCATTCACGTCCTAGTGTACTATGGAAGGTAACATTTTTTAAATCACTCTCTTAATATTTCCTTTATTTTTTCCTTCGCATTGTTAGTTGAAGTGCGAGAGATTTCCATCATAATGTACTCTTTCTATCTCTCACTATTTCAGAGCAATGTGGGAAGTAGTAAATGAAGACGAGCACAATGAAATGATGTGACAGTACCAGCCCCTCCGAAGGTTTTGGTTCTTCGTAGTTTCTGCAATAGCCTTTTGTTTAGCATGCGGTAGTTGTTCTATGGGTTTGGGGCCAAATATTAGGTTTCCTTTCCTTCTGCTACTAGCGGCTATTGCAGTAGCCCAGTTGATTTTCACTCCGATGGGAATATTTGTGGCAACAACAAGTCAAGTGAGTTGTGTGTTGGTTATTTATCGACTCTTCTACTACTCCTTCCGTGTTAAGAGATTGGTTAGTTTCCAAATCGAGAACATAAAATCTGCATTTGAACAACAAAGAATTGAACTTTCTTTTGATAAAGTTTACTTATTCACATCAATTTAGTAACTAGCAGTCTAGCAGCAAAAAAATTGAATTTTTTTCCTACGAATTTTTATGAAACGAATAATCTTTTTGGACTGAGGTACTAATATGTGCTACTGCAATTGGGACCCATTTATGACAAGATGCCTGGCTTTTGTATTTCAGGTTATTCCAGGGTATTTAGTTTGCAGATTGCTTGGTGGATATTTATATGCTAATAAGCCTTTTCAGTTTTTGATTTTCAATGACTATGCGAAGCAGTTGCTAGAAATCATTTCTGTGAACATGTATACATTTTTGCAGCTTAATTATTTTGTCGTGCTATCTTCATATATGATTTCTTTTTAAGGCTGTGGTTTCATAGACATGTGATGAGACACATAATCACTTAATCATCCCTTAATTAGTAGATTAGGAATTACTACATAGCAATGAAATCCATATTTACTCAATCCATTAACTGGACAGACTCCTTCAAAACGAAGTTGGTTCCAATTTTATCTACACAGATGTACGACTCTTACGAGAGGATATATGATTTTAGCCGCATCTTAAATGATGATGGGCTCACCTTACTTGAAAAGAAATACAAGGAGTACTCACCTATTCACTTGAGCACTTTTACAATCATATCCATTTGCTTTATGGTGGCCTTAATGTCAACAAGTTTGGTTCACATTAAAATACATTATGCAAGGTATTCTTACCAAAGCTCAGAGATTTCTGGTTTTGATTTTGTGTATTGTTTAGTTGCATTGTATGCTTTGTTAAGGTGGGAGAGAAGTTCACATAAAGTGAGCACACTTCACTAACTGCACAGAACCTTTGGAGAATTCACTCTTCTCACACCCCCTCAATAACTTAAATATGTGCAGTTATTGAGCTTTTTACTTGTTGGCATGTTCCTAAGTTGGGTGTCATCACCTAAAATGTGGTGCCTATGCCGTGCCTATCTCGTGCATGTGTCGTGTCGTGTCGTGCCTAATCAAACCTCCAAGGACAAAATCAAAGATTCAACTAAAAATAGTCTCTCTCTTTTTCCTAACTGTAGAAACGTCACTTAACTATAATTAAAATAATAAAATAATCACTACTTAAGGGTGACAATCATGGTCTAACAAAATAAACACCTAATTTTGCTGCCTACTAATGCATAAGTTTCTTCTACGATATGTTTTCCTTTCTTAATTCTAAATTCAGAATACAGAGATAGTCTCATTCTAGAGGTGAGGTCTATTGTGTCAAGGTACAATAATCTAGATCTTGAATCAATGACAATAAGGACGTGGATCATTGGACCAATCTTATGCACTATAATGGCAAGTATTAGAGCAATGGCCTTGTTTGAAGATAAAGCCTTGGACATTCCAATGATCATTGTTGAGTTCGTAATTCTTGGCACTGGAAATTTAATGGCAGCAAAGCTTGCCACAGAATTGTTCAAGTTCCATTGATGGGGTTTGAGTTTGGGATATGCTACGTACAAAGAAATTTTCATTGATGGGGTTTAAGTTTGGGATATGCTACGTACAAAGAAATTTTACCCGGAAATAACTCGGAATGCACTATTTATTTTCGGGTAACATTTCTTTGTACATAGCACTTTTGTTTGAGTTTTCCTTAAATCCTGGTCCGTTCAATTATAAGGAACATGTGTTGATATGCCTATTTGCATACATAGGAAGGATACGTCCCAATTTGTTACAGGGAATTGCAGTCGCTAGAAATCATTTCGGCGAACATGTATCCATCTCTGCACCTTATTTTGCCGTGCTAACTTCATATATGAGTTCCTTGCTTGAACATGTTATTTTCAATTTTAGATTTCTTTTTAAGGTTGTGGTTTCATAGACATGTGAGGAGACGCATGATCATTTAATTAGTAGCTTAGGAATTACTACATAGTAATGAAATCCATATTTAGTAAAGGAAAATGCTAACAACCCTTTTCACACCCCATAATAACTTAAATATGTGCAGTTATTGAGCTTTTTACTTGTTGGCATGTTCCTGAGTTGGGTGTCATCACCTAAAATGTGGTGCCTATGTCGTGCCTATCTCGTGCCTATGTCGTGCATATCTCGTGCATGTGTCGTGTCGTGCACGTGCCTAATTAAACATTCAAGGATAAAATCAATGATTCAACTAAAAATAATCTCTCTTTTTTTGCCTAACTGTAGAAATGTCACTTAACTATAATTAAAATATTAAAATAGTCACTAATTAAGGGTGCCAATCATGGTTGAACAAAATAAACACATAATTGCTGGATGTTGTTTTTTTTAGGTTCTTTCTTGCCTTCTCTCTCGGACAGACATTGGCGTACGTTCAGCAAAAGACTTACTAAATTTTGTTTGTTTTCAGGCTCCAATTCCAATGTCCAATCCATCACCATCCTAGTATTGAATTTGCTTCTAGTTTTCCCTACGGCCTCCTTAAAGTTATCTTTCTGTCCTTTTTTCCCATTTCCATATAACTTGCCCTTGAAAATATCTTTTTGTCCTTTTTTCATGCAATCTCATGGGTTGTTTTTTTTTTTCACGTTTAAACCTAGCCCCTCTGTCCTTTCCTTTGTGGAGGATAATGTAATGTCTCTTAGAAAGGCCTTTTCAATTTTAGCTGCACGTTCATATATTTCGTATTTATATGTTGTTTGCTCTTTCTTTTTTCTCTTTAATGGTTTTTGACAATTCCATCTACAGTTCTTGGGCCGTAGGCGTTTGATTGAGCTACGTAGAGCAGGCTACAACACTGAGTTTTCTGCGCCTTTGGATAACATCCCCTCTTCTACAAACATAGAAATAGAGCGAATTGGGAACCGGTATTTATTTGTTTTACGTGTTCACAAAGTTGTTTACCATTCTTGCAATTTCTTTCCCCTTATTTTTCACGGGTTATTGGTTAATTTAGTGACAAAATGGGATTATGTATTCTGAAATCTGAAGTGTTAAAACACCAACACAGTTTCATGCTGTTACCATGACCTTTCCTTTAAGGAACACCACTATTGGGTTAGGTTTAAAAGTGATTGTGTTTGGGATCTGCAACCTTAAGGAACACTGATATTGGCTTACAGATTACCTTGCCCGTCCCATTTGATTGTTCAAAGAATTGTTTGTCAAGTGGCGGTTATGCATTTGACAAGCAATTCTGTTTTTTAATTGGTGTGAAGGAGAAGATGACTGAATGTGGAGGAGTATTTCTTTTATTGTTGTTAAAATTCGGTTTTTGCTGACCCCATTAGAGATAGACGCCAGGCTTTGTATATATTTGTAGCCAAGGCCGTGGAAGCTAACTTTGGTGATACATATATCCACCCAAATCTCAACTAGGAATTATACTTTTTCTGTTGTTAAACTGGTGCAGAGAAACTTTGCATTTGTAACACTATGGAGATGCTCAAAGAAAGGCATTAATTGTGAGAGCCAAGGCATTGGCAAGAGTGTAACAGATTGTCCTTGACATTTTATGTATTTGGAAAAGAACTTAAGTTTTATGACCTGAAAGCCAGGCCAAAGTTCTTATATTCAATTACTTAGCATGACACTAGAATATTCTGAGGCCAATTTCCAATTAAGTTGTCCATTGTTTTATGGTTTATGTAAATTTTATCCTTTCTACACTGATGACTGAGCCTTGAGTATTCTAAACAGGTGTTTCAAATACTGTTGATTTGGTAGAGAATGTAAGTTATTCAGTGCTCCCTATCCATTTCAGTTCATAAGTGGTTCGGTGCTCACTATTCATGGCAGGTATTTCGGAATAAATTGTCATTTTTTGCCGCTGCAAACATTTCTTCGTCATTCCTGCCTCCTGATCTTCCGGAGATTGCATTTGGAGGTACTTGTTTTGTAATTGTTTCCCTCGTGGTGTCAGTATATCAAATTTGTTTAAACTCGTGAGCTTTCCTGAAACAAGCAATTTCTATTGTTTGAGGACGGTCCTTTCCTTTTGTAATAGTGGGAAGATTTTAATTTATACGGTGTGTTCTATACCTGTTGATTGCCATATGATCCTGGCTTCCTTTTTTGTTTGCTTTCGTGGTGTTACATTCAGTGGGCTTAAGTTTGCCTTTATATGCATTTACTAATACCTATGCTTTTCTTTAGTATTATTTCATTTCGGTTCTTCCCAAGAAGTGAGATAAATGTTAGTGAGATATTTAGCTGAATGAAATTTTCCTTATTGGGAAGGACCGGAAGGTCCAACGTTGGAAAGTCATCCTTATTAAATGCTCTGACCAGACAATGGGGTGTTGTCCGGACATCGGATAAGCCTGGGCTTACTCAAGTGATGCTTTTTCCAAGAAATTGAAAACTTAGTATGTTTTATACGGATAATCATCCATAACATTCTTCTGCAGACTATTAATTTTTTCAAGCTTGGACCAAAGCTCAACTTGGTTGATTTGCCTGGATATGGCTTTGCTTACGCAAAAGAAGTTAAGGAAGCTTGGGAGGAGCTTGGGAGTATGCCAATTGGTTCTTGCCTTGGATGTTTCTTTTCATTTTTTTGTCTCTCATCTTGTAAGTAGTGAAGCATAAAAGTTTAGTGAGACGTCATTGGTACCTCATTTGGTCCCTGTGAGATGTTATGTGGAGGTGATAACTCTTCATTCCCTTGAAAAGCATTTTGGGGTACTCGTGCTATAGGTAACGTCCTTTGAGCTTGTCAAGGAAAGGTTATCACTATTGATAATCTGGTTTGAAGAGTTGTATGTGCAAGCAGACTGCCGAGTTGGTGGTACATTAACATGTAAACTATACCGTGGGGCTTAGCTATCTCCTGTTTAAGGGTGGGTGGTATGAGTATTTCTGGATGGCATGGTTGAGCTTCTTCACTTTTGGCGAGGGGCTAAACTGCTAAAGCAGGAAGTGGGAGTGGTGACTGCGGGATATGGTTCGTCTATGTTTGATGGGGCTTATTTGGTGGGAAAGTATGACACACTTTGATGGCTTGGGAAGTCCTTTGTGAGTTAAAAGCTATCTTGTTTGTAGTCTCTGTAGATGTGAGTCTAGGGAGAGTAATCTAACCCTCCGGCCACCAATTGCTTGAAATGATAGAGTTTTTCATTACTCTCGGAAGTGCATAGGGCTTATTGCTTTTTTGGTTTCTTTTTAGTTTTTATGCTCTCCTTCTGTATATCCTTTTGTGCTCTTGGTAATAACTGCTTACCAATTTATGTTTCGAACATGTACTAAATGGCCAAACAGTCTAAAAGTATCTCCTTATACGGGGAGGTCCATGGCATCATTTGTGTCACTGGCACACTTGATGCCACTGATTGCTTGATATTTTTCGATATTGGATGTTATCTATCAGATGTTATCATGGTTTTCTCATACCAAGCATGTGATGGCAATTGTCAATACCATTTTAATAAGTGTGGACAGCTGTGTTGATTGATCTATAGAGTACTTGGCTCCATTAATTACAAAGGGTAGTCAGATTTGTAATTTTTCCCTTCTCATGGAGATTTACTGTTGAAAAAGGGACCATTCTTTAGGTAGGAAACTGAGACCTATGGAGTGTGAGTATATAAATTGTCCCCAACTAAGGATTGCTTTGCTCAGCTGATGGATTAGATTAGTGCATTCATGGCGATCAAAAAAATATTGAAGCATTCATGCTGCCACATTGTTATTAATTCTTCTTTTTTTATGCTTATTTATTGAACAGTAGTTGATTCTGATTCTCCCTGTTCTTTCTGTAACTTCTGAATTTTCTAGGTGAAGGAGTATGTTTGTGTTGGTCTAAAGCGAGTATGCCTTCTTATTGATACAAAATGGGGTATGAAGCCAAGGGTCCGTGAGCTGATTGACTTGATAGAAAGGTATGGATACATATGCTTGTTGGTTTTCATAGACATGTGATGTGATGCATGATAACTTATTTAGTAGCTTAGGAATTACTACATGGCAATGAAATCCATATTTAGCAAAGGAAAATGCTAACAACCGCCAAATAATGTGTAAAAAATGTGTCAGCTTGTTGGTATTAATTACATGCGTATTATTCATCCAGCGCACTGGGGGGGTGGTTAGCAAGATCACATAGAATTACATAAAGTGCAGTTTCGATCTACAAATCCAATGCCTGTTACTTATAGGTGGCGTCGGTTATCGGCAGTTATATATCACTATCACACTCCCCACATGGTAACACAATTATGTGCCCCTTAGTATTGATGCAGTATTCTTGGATGCATGTTTCATATTGTTTCATTTAGTCTTCTGTTCTCCTTCATAAAAATGAATAAATTCTTACGTTTTCTTTTTTGCGCCGAAATTCTTACCAAAGTTCAGAGATTACTTGTTTTGAATTTGTGTATTGTTTAGTTGCATTGTATGCTTTGTTAAGGTGGGAGAAAAGTTCACATAATGTGAGCACACTTCACTAATTGCACAGAACCGTTGGAGAATTCACTCTTCTCACACCCCCTCAATAACTTAAATATGTGCAGTTATTGAGCTTTCTACTTGTTGGCATGTTCCTGAGTTGGGTGCCATCACCTAAAATGTGGTGCTTATGACGTGCTTATCTCGTGCTTATGCCGTGCCTATCTCGTGCATGTGCCGTGCCTATCTCGTGAATTCACTCGGAGTTGTTTTAACAGAACTCATAAAAGGAACAGACTAACTTCTTCATCCATGGCTGAACAACAAATTGAGATTGTGGCTACCGAGATTTCTGAGATTGAGGCTGTCGAGATCTCTGAAATTGAGGCTATAGAGGCTACTGAGATGACCGAGATTGAGGCTGTCGAGATCTCTGAAATTGAGATTGCTGAGATGTCCGATCCTGAACCTTCCGATGGTTCTAGACGTCAGATCCCTGGTCCGGGCAACAAAATATTACGTAAGTGCCCACACTCAATATTTTGTTAAAGGGAGTACAACAATTTATTTATGTTTATTTAAACCAGTGGAATAAGTTTACTTCAATGATCTGATTAATTTTTTTAGAGCTCTTTGAGTAGATGAAGTTACTCTTTAAAAAATCATCTTAGTCCAAAGTTACAATTTAGAAGATTAGTTACCTAATCCTTGCTCTATACACCAGTTTAATATGTATTTTCTCAAACTATGAAAACTTATCGAGGATAACGATAAAATTTTACTCCTTCCATATCTAAAAGATTGTCCATTATACAATACGAGACCCAAAAAAAAGCTTGCTTTTTTGGACAAATACACTTTTAAGTTGTTATTTTGCATAATCGACATTCTTTTGGGACGAAGGTTAAATTTCTTGACCGTATTATTTGTATTAATTGAGATCTTGTGCATATTGTTTTTGTCTCAATTATAAAAGAGCTAATAAAGTAAATTTTCCAACACGGACTGCCAATTTGCAAAACCACAAGTTTATTTCTATCACTTTTCGAATAAGAGGATTTCTGTTGTCTATTTTTTGGGCCAAGTAATGAGAGTATTGTTATTAGTTGCAGTTTTATAACGGGTAGTTTTTTTTAAATTATTTGGAGGTGAGTATATATTGATTGGTTTTACAGTAACTTTGAAGAATTGGGTTGTCGAAGGAAGCTACCGATTGTTTGATCAGTATAAAAAGTAAATGAGTCTCGGAAATCGCTTTAAATAGCATTTTTTTAGTATTTGGGAGGGCCGTAAATTAAGAATAGGTGAGTAAGTGGCGCTTGACGAAATGCTCCCAAGGAAAAACACCGAGGCCGGCGTGTCTCCTAGGACGGTGGTTCTGCCCTCTGGAACCTCGAAAAAAAAAATAGATTGCCATCAGTTCGACTAAGAGTTCCGAGACACAGAGACACTCGGGAGATAAATCAAGATATGTATATGGGACATGCCACATGGCGTGTCCAATAAATTTAATTAATAATTAATTTTTTAGAGGGGCACGGGAGTGTTGGGGACACGCAAGGGACACATATGGAGACACAGTAAAGGTTAAAAATGCAATTTTGGGGGGAAAAAATTGGGGGTTAAATGTGTATTATTTCAAGCTTCATGGTTATACATCTAAGTATATTCCCACTGGTATAAAATAAATTTATTTATTTATGCATTTTTGTCGTGTCCCCTGCCGTTTCTGTGTTTCGAATTTTTAAGAAATCATGTGTCCAGTATCCGTGCTTCATAGGACAACTTAAATTTGTGCAATTCAGATAATTAAGGAACCCAATTTCCTTGTGAAAGAACGCGGTTTTGCCGTTTGGATTAATAGCTTATAGTAAATAATTTGAATGGTAATTTTTGGCTTAGGGCATGTTTGGTTATCACATCTTATTGGTTTATTTCTTTTTTGCTTAGTTTGACACTGTGAGTACGAATGTGTATAAATTTAGAACTGATATGGGAAGAAAATTTAATATCTTGCCATTTCTGTATTTTGCTGAAATTCATCGGCATTGGTTATATCTTGAGTCACCTTGTTATTTTGCATCCACTAACCATGATGACAAAACTTGGTATATATGGTAGTGATCATTCAAAATTTATTCATCTAAACAAAAGAAAGGAAAGGAAAATGTGTGAGGAACCTGCAATTGGGCCCATAAAGGAAATTAGTCTGATTGATAACCTAACACTATATTTGAATATTTAAGCACCTAATTTTGTTGCCTACTAATGCATAAGTTTCTTCTTCATTATGTTTTCCTTTCTTAATTCTAAATCCAGGACACGGAAACAGTCTCATTCCTGAGGTGAGGTCCATTGTGTCAAGGAACGATGATCTAGACTTGGAGTCAATGACAATAAGGACATGGATAATTGGACCAATCGTATGCGCGGCAATGGCAACTGTTAGAGCAA
Organism: Rhododendron henanense subsp. lingbaoense; assembly: GCA_020567845.1. Classification (NCBI taxonomy): domain Eukaryota; kingdom Viridiplantae; phylum Streptophyta; class Magnoliopsida; order Ericales; family Ericaceae; genus Rhododendron; species Rhododendron henanense. Next base: position 2,652,980 of record CM036317.1, read on the forward strand.
GGGTGTTGTTTGATCATAAATCCTTGGACATTCCAGTGGATTTCATTCTATTCTCAATCCTTGTCGTTGGAAATTTAATGGCAGCGAAGCTTGCCAACCGAATTGTTCACGTGCCATTGATAGGGTTTGAGTTTTCATTAAATCCTGGTGGGTTCAATTCTAAGGAGAATTTCTTGATTTGCGCATTTGCATACATAGGAATGGCACGTCCCAATATGTTACAGACGATTGCAGTCCTTAGAAATCATTTCGGCGAGCAAGTCTACCCCTCCGCAGCTTATTTTGCCGTGCTATCTTCATATGTGAGTTCCTAAGTTGAACATGTTATTTTCAATTTTAGATTTCATATTAACTTTGTGGTTTCATAGACATGTGATATGACGCTTGATAACTTAATTAAGAGCTTAGGAATTACTACATGGCAATGAAATCCATATTTAGTAAAGGAAAATGCTAACAACCCTTTTCGCACCCCTTAATAACTTAAATATGTGCAGTTATTGAGCTTTTTACTTGTTGGCATGTTCCTGAGTTGGGTGTCACCACCTAAAATGTGGTGCCTATGTCGTGCCTATCTCGTGCCTATGTTGTGCATATCTCGTGCATGTTTCGTGTCGTGCCCGTGCCTAATTAAACATTCAAGGATAAAGTAAAAAATTCAACTAAAAATAATCTCTCTCTTTTTGCCTAACTGTAGAAATGTCACTTAACTATAATTAAAATAATAAAATAATCACTAATTAAGGGTGCCAATCATGGTTGAACAAAATAAACACATAATTGCTGGATGTTGTTTTTTTCAGGTTCTTTCTTGCCTTCTCTCTCGGACAGACATTGGCGTACATTCAGCAAAAGACTTATAATATTTTGTTTGTTTTCAGGACATGGCACAGAGAATATGATGGGTCAATGGGGATCATTACAAATCGAAAGTTCTTTATAATATTTTTCGTTGTTAGCATAATATATCATATTCCTGCATTTATATATCCTCCCATAGCAACACTTTCATTTTTGTGTTGGAGGTGGAAGAAATCCACTACAGCCCAACAAATTGGATCCGGGGTCAATAGGTTGGGTTTGTTTTCCTTTAGTTTTGATTGGTCATCATTGTCCGATTTCATGGGGATCCTCTGTCCACACCACGCCCCATGATCTACAATGTCATGGCTGGTTTTTTTTTATCACTTCTTTGTCTTGATTCCAAGCATTTACTGGACAAATGCTTATCAAACGAAAAGATTTCCTCTTTTCTCAGCATCAATGTATGATGCTTCTGGGAATATCAATAACATTACTAGAGTGTTGAATCATGACGGAGTGACGATTAATGAACAAGCTTACAAAGACTACTCGCCAGTATTCTGGAGTGCTTTTGCACTTATCTCATACTGCTTAAAGTTTGCCTCAATTGCTACCGGCTTCATTCACGTCCTAGTGTACTATGGAAGGTAACATTTTTTAAATCACTCTCTTAATTTTTCCTTTATTTTTTCCTTCGCATTGTTAGTTGAAGTGCGAGAGATTTCCATCGTAATGTACTCTTTCTGTCTCTCACTATTTCAGAGCAATGTGGGAAGTAGTAAATGAAGACGAGCACAATGAAATGATGTGACAGTACCAGCCCCTCTGAAGGTTTCGGTTCTTCGTAGTTTCTGCAATAGCCTTTTGTTTAGCATGCGCTAGTTGTGCTATGGGTTTAGGGCCAAATATTAGGTTTCCTTTCCTTCTGCTACTAGCGGCTATTGTAGTAGCCCTGTTGATTGTCACTCCGATGGGAATATTATTGGCAACAACAAGTCAAGTGAGTTGTGTGTTGGTCATTTATCGACTCTTCTACTACTCCTTCCGTGTTAAGAGATTGGTTAGTTTCCAAATCGAGAACATAAAATCTGCATTTGAACAACAAAGAATTGAACTTTCTTTTGATAAAGTTTACTTATTCACATCAATTTAGTAACTAGTAGTCTAGCAGCAAAAAAATTGAAGTTTTTTCATACGAATTTTTATGAAACGAATAATCTTATTCTTTTTGGACTGAGGTACTAATATGAGCAAAGCTATTCTTACCAAAGCTCAGAGATTTCTCATTTTGATTTTGTGTTTTGTTTAGTTGCATTGTATGCTTTGTTAAGGTGGGAGAGAAGTTCACATAAAGTGAGCACACTTCACTAATTGCACAGAACCTTTGGAGAATTCACTCTTCTCACACCCCCTCAATAACTTAAATATGTGCAGTTATTGAGCTTTTTACTTGTTGGCATGTTCTTGAGTTGGGTGTCATCACCTAAAATGTGGTGCCTATGCCGTGCCTATCTCGTGCATGTGTTGTGTCATGCCTAATCAAACCTTCAAGGATAAAATCAAAGATTCAACTAAAAATAGTCTCTCTCTTTTTCCTAACTGTAGAAACGTCACTTAACTATAATTAAAATAATAAAATAATCACTACTTAAGGGTGACAATCATGGTCGAACAAAATAAACACCTAATTTTGCTGCCTACTAATGCATAAGTTTCTTCTACGATATGTTTTCCTTTCTTAATTCTAAATTCAGAATACGGAGACAGTCTCATTCCAGAGGTGAGGTCTATTGTGTCAAGGTACAATAATCTAGATCTTGAATCAATGACAATAAGGACGTGGATCATTGGACCGATCTTATGCACTATAATGGCAAGTATTAGAGCAAGGGCCTTGTTTGAAGATAAAGCCTTGGACATTCCAATGATCATTGTTGAGTTCGTAATTCTTGGCACTGGAAATTTAATGGCAGCAAAGCTTGCCACAGAATTGTTCAAGTTCCATTGATGGGGTTTGAGTTTGGGATATGCTACGTACAAAGAAATTTTCATTGATGGGGTTTAAGTTTGGGATATGCTACGTACAAAGAAATTTTACCCGGAAATAACTCGGAATGCACTATTTATTTTCGGGTAACATTTCTTTGTACATAGCACTTTTGTTTGAGTTTTCCTTAAATCCTGGTCCGTTCAATTATAAGGAACATGTGTTGATATGCCTATTTGCATACATAGGAAGGATACGTCCCAATTTGTTACAGGGAATTGCAGTCGCTAGAAATCATTTCGGCGAACATGTATCCATCTCTGCACCTTATTTTGCCGTGCTAACTTCATATATGAGTTCCTTGCTTGAACATGTTATTTTCAATTTTAGATTTCTTTTTAAGGTTGTGGTTTCATAGACATGTGAGGAGACGCATGATCACTTAATTAGTAGCTTAGGAATTACTACAAAGTAATGAAATCCATATTTAGTAAAGGAAAATGCTAACAACCCTTTTCACACCCCTTAATAACTTAAATATGTGTAGTTATTGAGCTTTTTACTTGTTGGCATGTTCCTGAGTTGGGTGTCATCACCTAAAATGTGGTGCCTATGTCGTGCCTATGTCGTGCATGTGTCGTGTCGTGCCCGTGCCTAATTAAACATTCAAGGATAAAATCAAAGATTCAACTAAAAATAATCTCTCTTTTTTTGCCTAACTGTAGAAATGTCACTTAACTATAATTAAAATAATAAAATAATCACTAATTAATTAGGGCTTTGATTAGCTAAATATATGTACTATGAGGATATAGTGTGCGAGTGAGCAAGTTCTTTGAGTCTTCAATTAAGGCTTGTTGTGGATGTCCAGATGGGTAGCCTTCCTTGATCAGTTGAACAGCAACTTGGGAGTCAGTTTCAATTTCCACTGCATCCTTAACAACCCTCCAGACTTTCCTCTAGAAGAAGAACTCATGAATTTTTGCTTCAACGTTCTCGTTTGAAACTGCCGTGGAGCAGGTAATTCAAATTTTAGAAGGAATTTTGCGGATTTGATCCATACACATCATCCGGAAGCGGTAGCCTTGCTATTGCCATTATTTCATTTATATCATCATATGCAAATTCGGCCAATAAAAAGTCCGACCCGACGAATGTGTACCTTGGTGATGATCTTAGATGAAGTAATTTATACTGGCCTGACCGCCTATTTGAAATAGTATTTGACTGAGAGAGGGTAGAAGTGATTTAATTGACTCAAGGTAACACAAATGATCTGCCAATAAATAAACAAACAGCATCCAGGAAATTGTCCAATAGATTTCAAGCAGTCAAGTTTCTCCGTTTAAAGGGACGCTGGTGGTCGTTAATGGAAGGGGATGGGTCACCTAAAGTGCGAGCGGGTGCGGGTGCTGGAGTGCGAGCGTGAAATCGTCTCTCAAAAACCTCCAAAACAACTAAATAAGTACGTGCGAGGATTGAGAGCGCGAGCCGCGAGCGTAAGCCATTTTGAAAGATTATGTGACTTAGAGTGTTACTCAAGGAGAAATGATCTTGGTGATCCTATTTTGGCCAAATAATCTTAAATGGATTTTTTTTTTTGTTCTTATTTAATTTTTTTTTTCGCATTTATTAGTTTTGTGTTGATTTTTTGTGGATTATTTCTTCATCATGACGAGAGGAATTTAAAAACTAAAATATTGACATCGAAACCCAATTTTTTTTTATAAATAAAGACAAAAAAGCCAATAAGCGGCTTTTTTTTGTCTTTATTAAAAAAATTGGGTTTCGGTCGTAATTTTTCACTTTTTGGATTTCTTTTGTCATGACGAAGCAACAATCCAAAAAAAAATTGACGAAAAACTAACAAATGCGATTTTTTTTTTAAAAAGAAAAAAAAATAATTCATTTGGATTATTTGGGCAAAATATGGGTTGCAGGTGTAGTGGGTAGGAGCTATAGGGAATTTGGGCTGTAGGCATATAAGTCTAGGATAGCCTTAAGTCGGCTTAAATGAAAATGGGCTGGATTGTGTGGTAATGGGCCTGGAGAGATATTGAGTCTGGAGTAATTTTTTTTTTGGGAAAATGATGGCCAATGACTTGTTTTGATAATTAATACCCGCCAATAATATTTTCAGCATTAACAAATGTTTAAGCTTGTCCTTAGCAGGTATTAATTATTAAAATACGTCCTGGGCCGTCATTTTCCCTTTTTTTTTTGATCGGCATTGTGTCTGGACTCTGGAGTATTGGGTTGTGAACTGAAGAGACAAACAAAAAAATAAAAAAAGGAAAGTACCACCGATTATCAAAATAAAAAAGTACTCCGAATGTTTTTTTTATTCTCTCTCTCTCTCTCCTTTGTTTTTGTATTTCGTTTTTTTTCACCACAGAAAAGTAAGGAAATTGAATTCTACACTTTCTTTTTTGACATCTGTACTCATTTTTTTGTCATTTAGCAAAAAAATTACATACACTTTCAACACTAAAATCCAAAAAAAGAACTGTAGATGTCTAAAAAAGGAGTGTAGAATTCAATTTCCAAGAAAAATACAAAAACCAACCCAATACTATCATCTCTAAATAAAAGTAAATTGATTGAGACTATTGGGTCCGGAGTGCCTCATGGATTTGGTTACACAATGTCATTCCCTGCGACCGCTCTAAAAATAAACTTGCGGATGCGATGTCGAATGACATAAAAAACTTAATTGAAACCCTTCATACCACCAATTGGTTTTAGGAAAGATGGTGGAAAAGCGGTCCGATAGAGACCTTGTTCCAATAGGAACTTTTAGGACCTTTTTCAATTTTGTCCTTATTTAAATTTTTTTCGCGTTTGTTAGTTTTACGTCTCACTTTTTTTACATTTCCGATTTGTCTCGGCAAAAAAATTTAAATGAGAACAAAACCAAAAAAAGTAGAAAAAGTGTTAATGAAATGGGATCTGAGAATAAAATCTTGGACATAGAGTAACAACAGAAGGAACTTTGAAAACATTTGTTTTGTCAATGATTTTGCGGTCAATTCATGCGAGGCATTTTTCCAATTTTAATTGTATCTCCCCTAATGAATGACGGGATTGATCTTCTAAAATTAATTGAGGTGCGAGTAAATTAGCTCAGACAATTAACTTTTAAGAGCATCCACATCAATATGAATGACGGGATTGAACTTCTAAAATTAATTGAGGTGCGAGTAAATTAGCTCAGACAATTAACTTTTAAGAGCATCCACACCAATATTTGCCATTGTTGTACCCCCATGTATGTCATTCTCATTTTTCTCCCTCTTTGCTAATATGTTTTCCCGAATATGGAAAATAAAAATGGCATTTGTAATATTTGAGAAATTTTTGAGTTTGTGGGTGTAGAGTAGTAGTTGTCATTTATTTTGCTATTATTGATAAAAGACCACAGATTTTCACAAAATAATACGTGTATGAACACTTTTATCGATCTCTCCTCTTTCACATATGTGTGGGGCTCATTAATTGTTTAGCCGACACATATATGAGAGAGAAGTGATTGATAGGAATATACATAGCATTATTGTTTTTAAGTCTAAGAACACTCACACAGGTGTGATTTATCTAATAACCAAAGGATTTTGATATTTAGTACTCTTCTTTGTTCATGAGGTTATGTTAAAAATAGAGCACCATCAATTAAAAAATAGAACGCAAAAATCGGTTTTCATAACCAAAATAGGATCAAAATATACGGATAGGAACTGGATGGGTCCTGACTAGGGCTGTAAGTGAGCCGAGCTACTCGCGAGCTCGGCTCGACTCGGCTTGTTAAGGCTCGGCTCGATTCGGCTCGTTTAGTAAACGAGCCGAGCTCGAGTATTCGGCTCGTTTAGTAAACGAGCCGAGTGGAGCTCGGCTCGTTCGACAAAAGCTCGGCTCGTTAAGGGAGGCTCGACTCGATTAAAGATGCTCGTTTAGTAAATGACTAAGCTCGGCCCGATAAGGGCTCGGCTCGTTAAGGCTCGAGCCGAGCTCGAGCTCAAATTTTTGGCTCGTTAAGTTAACGAGCCGAGCTCGAGCTCGCCGAAACTCGGCTCGGCTTGGCTCGTTTACACCCCTGGTCCTAACTCTCAAATTCACGTGGATAATTGACTAGCCACCCAAATCGCGTTTAAGTGGCCGACACAAAAACGTCCCACTCATACAGCCAATTGCCCCTTCTACCTCCAAGTCCCAAACCCACACGCGCGTTACACACGGCACGGGGGAAGGCTCTGTCCAGTTATTGTGTGTCCAGGTCTAGTTTGAGATGTTGTGGATTCATACTGGACTCACGATAATGGTCGAGATTGTTCATTTTGTAAAATTCGTTGAGTTTGTCATTATAGTTTGATCGAACAATGTTAGGTATGTGATCGAAACAGATTTGTACAAAAAAAAAATGAGATAAAAATAATTCGAAACTCAAATTTTCTATTTTTTCTTGTACGTATCTGTCTCAAACGTATCCATCAATGTCCGATCAAACTAATTTTTTGTTTTGACTGTCAACTTAACGAGATTTACAAAATGAACAATTTTGATCATTGTTTTTGATGCCCACAGGCCACAAAGGCTCAAAAACTGAACCCAGAACTGGACACTCAAATAGTACTAGACAGGAGCCCGATCAACCAGGGCAAAACCGGAACCCAACCGCCTATTTAACTCTTCCCTCAACTGATACCTAACGCACAAGATACAACTTTCCCAATATTGGATCTCAATTTGTCTCACTACCCAAAACAACCAAGCCATGGACTCACCTCCCCACCACCAAACCACCACCGGCCACCACCACCGGCCAAAATCCTCCTCCGAGCTCTTTTCCAGCGCCAAGGTCTTGGCCGAGGCGGGCCAGACCACCTTCAGCCACGGATCCGTCGACAAGGAGAAAGTCGCTGGCGCCGCTTCCGACCTCCTCGGCGGCGCCTGCCAGTACGGTAACCTGGAGGAAGGGCAATTTGGTCAGTACATCGTGAAAGCCGAGACTTATCTCGACAAGTACGAGTCTCCCGATCACTCCTCCGCCGCCGGCCACGGCGGCAAAACCGCCGCTGCTACCGGACACGGTGGCGGAACCACCACGGATCCGTCGTCGCATTCGGGTGGTGGTCACGGAGAATTTGAAGGGAAGACGCATTCGTCGTCGGAGTCGGGTGGTGGTCACGGGCAATCTGAAGGTGGGTATGGGGAGTACTTTAAGGTGGCTGAAGGGTTCATGAAGAAAAGCGGCAGCGGGGGCGGCGACGACGCCGGCGGTCACGGCAAAACTGAAGGTGGGTATGGGGAGTACTTTAAGGTGGCTGAAGGGTTCATGAAGAAAAGCGGCAGCGGGGGCGGCGACGACGCCGGCGGTCACGGCAAAACTGAAGGTGGGTCCGGCGATTACTTGAAGATGGCTCAAGGGTTCTTCAAGAAGTAATGATTGCCTAATTTTGGGGTTTTGAAGCATCTACAATAAACAGTTTGTGGGTATTTACGTTTGTGGGTTTTAGATTTATGTATGCATCTAATTTCTCTTTGTGTAATTGTGTTTATGAGTACGTGTTTGTATTTATGTATGCATCTACGCTGGTGAGACGCCTCTAGCAATTATCCTATCTATTTCCTTTTTGTATAATTTGTGTTCGTATTATAAGAATCGACCCTGAGATAAAATTCATATTGCGACCGCTTTAGCCCCTCGAGATTTTTATAAATTTTAAGGGCTTCCTCATATGTTTTTATTTATCTCTCATAGTAGTCCAAGAAATGAGCGCATTTTCAATTTCGCTTTAGGCCCTCGATCGAAAGATTAGGGCCCGATTTTGTTTGTTGCAACTTGTATTGGGTTCTATACAAGCTTTGGTTAAGAATTATGCAATATGAATTTCGAATTTGCTAAAATGGATTCGGAATTGGATCGACATTTCTTGAAGAAATCTTTATAAAGTGGACGAGTACATTTTTGAGATATATTTACTCGAATTTAATACTCGTAATTTAGATATGGGAAAAAAGGTGATACTTGACCCAAAAAAAGAAGTGAGATTCCAAAATAAAAAAGCCTTGGGCAATAAGACGTAGGCATGGACTTAGGCGTATCGATTATCGAGAATCAAATGGTCCTCCAAATCTTTGAAAAGGCAAGGACGAGCTTTATTCATTGTCAAAGATTCAAACTCAAGGCCTTTAGCTCTGCTGAGTTATTGCTGGTTTGTTTAGGGATCGGGAGATCCTGCCAAGCAAGGGTGCTTGGCAAGGGTGCCGAGCGCATCTCGGCCGTCCAAAAGTGTTTTGGACGGCCCGGATGTAAAAGTATCGAATGGATTTAAAAAAAAAGAAAAGGAAAAGGAAAAAAATGTTTCGATCCGAACCGTTGATTCCGAGATGGACGGCCGAATTGGCCGCTTGGCAGGCACCCCGGGTCCTTTGTTTAGGATTGATAATAGTAACTGAACTCCTCATTCTTCTAGTTACCCTTGCCAAGAAAGTCATCCATTTAGAAAATTAATTTGATTGACAATCTATGTATTTAAATATAGTTGACCATATCATGATTTGACCAACTATTATTGATGCTCAGTGACTTTTGTTTAGTTTTTGCTCAATTATTTTTAGCTCAGATCGTTATCCATATCCATATCGCCGGCCTCACATGGACAGAGATACTTATCAAATCAAAGAAATACAAATACATAGTTGATCGCGATTGGAGGACTTTAAAAAATATTTTTCAAAACTTTTTTTTTTTTTTTTGCTTTAACAGATTTTTGGAGTCTTCTACTCATAGTTTTTAGGGAAAAATTTAAAATACCCCCAACCTTTACACCAAAATTCAATTAGACTCCCAACCTTTTAAAAATTTTAATTTTACTCCCAAACGTTATCTTCTGTTAATCAAAACGCCTCATTCTATCCGAATGACTAACGAATTTCGTTAAAGGCTCCGTTAAATGTCATCCCGATTGAATTTTGATGATCCGAGCTGCTCAATGTGTTCAAAACGTGATTTTAAAGGTACTCGCAATAAATCAACAAAAAACGACAGGGAAGGGCTTTATCTGAATAGTATTTTAATGAATAGTTCAATAAAAAACTGTTCAGATGAAGCCCTTCCCGATCATTTTTTTTGCTGATTTCTCGCGGGTACCCTTAAAATCATGTTTTGAACACATTGAGCGGCTCGGATCATCGAAATTTGATTGGGACGCTATTTAACGGAGCTTTTAACGAAATCCGTTAGTCATTCGGACGGAAGAAGGCGTTTTGATTAACGGAAGATAATGTTGGAGTAAAATTGAAGTTTTTAAAAGATTGAGAGTCTAATTGAATTTTGGTGTAAATGTTGAGGGTATTTTAAAATTTTCCTTAGTTTTTATTTCCGGATTCCGTTTTTTAGAATGATTAATGCAACAAAATTTGATGCAAATAACAAACATTAAGAAAAAAAACGATCTAATTGACAATGACAATTCTAACAATGAATAATTTCATCTAAACACAGCCTTATTCTTTCGGGAAGTACTTTATTCCTATACCAACTGATATCTTACTACATTTTTGACAGGATTTTCAAAATAAACGATTTCAATCTTTGTTGTGGATCTTAACGAGCTCAAAACGTTCCAACACGGGATCAAACTAGAAAGTGGAGCGAAAAAAAGGATCTAACCAGACGGATAGTAACTGGACGGGAGCTGACTCCCATATACGTGTGGATAGTTGACTAGCCACACGGAACGCGTTGGGTGGCTGACAATCTTTAACGGCGAATTCCCCTTTCTAGCCCTTATCACAAGACCCACACGCGCGTTGCCCACGGCACAAACCTCCGATACAGGAGGGCAGAACCGGAAACCCAACCGCCTATTAACTCTTCCCCCAACTGATTCCTAACCCACAAATACTCAACTTTCCCAATCTTGGATCTCAATAATTTGTCTAGCTACCCAAAACAGGGCCATGGACTCATCTCCCCACCACAAATCCGGCCACCACCACCAGCCCAAATCCTCCTCCGAGCTCTTTTCCAGCGCCAAGGTCCTGGCCGAGGCGGCCCAGGCCACCTTCAGCCACGGATCCGTCGACAAGGCCAAGGCAGCCGGCGCCGCTTCCGATTTCCTAGACGCCGCCTGCCAGTACGGTAAGCTGGAGGACGGGAAATACGGCCAGTACTTCGAGAAAGCCGAGACTTATCTCCACAAGTACCAGTCTCCCGATCACTCCTCCGCTGCCGCACACGGCGGAGGGAAAACCAACGCCGCCGCGCACGGCGGTGGAAGCGGTTTCGGAGGATCCGATGGTGGGTATGACGAGTACCAGTCCTCCGATCACTCCACCGCCGCACACGGCGGCGCAAAAACCAACGCCGCCGCACACGGCGGCGGAAGCGGTTACGGAGAATCTGATGGTGGGTATGGCGGGTACCAGTCTTCAGATCACTCTGCTGCCTACGGCGGCGGTAAAACCACGCATTCATCGTCGCAATCGGGTGGTGGTTACGGGCAATCTGAAGGTGGGTATGGCGGGTACCAGTCTTCGGATCACTCTGCTGCCTACGGCGGCGGTAAAACCACGCATTCATCGTCGCATTCGGCTGGTGGGTACGTGCAATCTGAAGGTGGGTACGGCGAGTACCAGTCATCCGAGCACTCCGCCTCCTATGGCGGAGGTAAAACCACGCATTCATCGTCGCATTCCGGCGGTGGTTACGGGAAATCTGAAGGTGGGTATGGCGAGCACCAGTACCAGTCATCCGATAATTCCTCTGCCGCCGTGCACGGCGGAGGAACCACCGGGCATTCGACGGAGCATTCGGGTGGGGGTTTTGGGCAATCTGAAGGTGGGTATGGGGAGTACTTCAAGATGGCTGAAGGGTTTTTAAAGAACAGTGGCGGCACGCATTCGTCCTCGCATTCGGGTGGCAGTCACGGGCAATCGGAAGGTGGGTACGGAGAGTACATTAAGATGGCTGAAGGGTTAATGAAGCACAGCAGCGGCAGTGGTCACGGTGAATCTGGAGGTGGGGGATATGGTGAGTACTTTAAGATGGCTGAAGGGTTCTTGAAGAAGTAGTGATAATTGCCTTAAATTAGGGGTTTGGATCATGTGTTTGAACAAGTTTGTTCTTTGTATTTACATGTGTATCTGATTTGTTATTTGTGTGCAAGTGTTTAACCGTGAATAATTGGATCTTTCCCCACAAAAACCCCCTATAAATAACTGGTTGTAAGATGGTAGAATATGTGGCAGTAGAATTGAGTCTGTGTGCCAAAACCCTGTTATGTTCCCCCATTATTCTGGACTGATAATTCGTATATGGATTGTGGTTGTGTTGCGGTGGAGATTTTGAATTATTGTACTTTTTTTTTGTTGTTGCAGAAATGGCTTGGTTGAATGCTGAGTGACAAATAGGATTCGTAATTTCTTAGTGACTATGCAGAAATAGTATGAGAAGCAATTTTTGTTTGGAGTTGAATTGGAGTACAAATGCAATTGATCTTTGGCTCTATCTTAGCTTCTAATCATTTGAGTAATTGAGTCCATTTTGTTGGTTGGCTATTTGGTTGATGCTGTCTGTTTGGTTTGATGCTTCCTCATAACAATATACTAATGATCATACAAATGCGGATAAGAAACACTCCATGTTCTTATTACCAAATTGAACATGTGTTAAGAAAAATAAATTGTGTGTTCAAAGTTGTGCTTATAGAGCAATAATACGGACACAACTTACAACTCTGGACCCATTGGAGGCACATGGGTCTATATACATCTAACGGCTCTAGACAGAGTTGTGTTAAAGTTGTTTCCTAGACTTTTTATCAGGAGATATGAGTGAAGAGTTCATGATTGAGTTTGCATTTGAATGTCTGTTTGTATTTTACCTTCTTTGATGCCATTGCCCTTCAAAATTGAAGCGCATATTCATTTCTGCCATGGTTGCCCTGAAAGAACAGAAAAAGAAGGGAGATCGATTAGAAGAACGCAATTAGAAGGAGAATAGTTTCAATCGGAGAGCTTGAAACCAGATGCCATGGAAACAGAGGTGCTCCAAAGGGGTGACCTGAGAACACACAGTGCATTTTTTTTGTCTAAACCCACCCTGTGTTCTAAGTGTCACTCCTCTGGAATATGCTTCTCTCATTGACTCCACGATATGTTCCTAAAGATTTGGAAAGATGAGTTAGTTGCAAGGTGTGCTTTTGTTTTATAAGGGATGGCAGTACTAATCATTGTGCTCACTATGTGGTCACTATGTCTACAAAGTACAGAAATATGTTGTCATCCTTGTATTATCTTGGGAAACCCTTCACCCTTTCTATGAATTTGGGCGTGGGAGGTGAAACTATAATCTTACGTTCACGAAAAAAGATGCGGAGATTTGTTAAGCAATATATGACGAAGTCAAGTACAACAATGGTCTGTCTCATGGCACAAGTGTCGACAGTAATGAACTGCTGAGCAATGAACATGTCACGTGGGCACCGTCCGCAGTGGCCAATCTTGTAAATGTGGAAAGAAAACGGTCAAAGGTTAATCGCGGTGGCTTGGATTGGTTGTGGGGAACATCAATAGTACTATTTTGTTTCTCTAAACATTATGAGACGTCCATGTTAGGTGATGAAATGGAGATCGTCGAAGGACAGCTTTTGAGTTGAGGTTGGCAAAAGAAGTCAAAAAAAGGAGGCAAATATAGCTTTCAGATACCTTACACGAAAAAATGGGGCAAAAAGGTTTTGGCAGTAATGTGTGTATTTACGCTAAATGTCTTACCGTGGCCAAATGGGTGGTGGAAACTCCAGGAAATGAAGGTTGGTTGTACAAAGGAGGAGGAGCGAGCAAAGGTCAAGTTAATTTTGGTGGTTCTACAGAAAAAAGGGCGTAAGCCATCAAACACCAGTACTACAACAATTATGATAGCAAGAACTGAAAATGAAATAGGGCTCCCTCAATACAAAAATGATCATTTCATGGTCATTGTTTTGGGTTCATTTCCATGAAATGATAGGTCTAGTTCTTTACTTTCCATCAATAATAGCCTTTGTTTCCAATTTTACTTGGAGCAAAACGATTTCATTCCATTCAGTCATCTCTGGCCACTCTATCACTTGGGCTGGGATTGCTTCGCAGTTTAGAGGAAAATGGAAATGGCGATGGTTCTTTTATCCGGTTGCAAGAGAAAGATAATGTTCACCAACTTTGAGATTCTTCAGTATGCATTTTTGCTTAGCTAATCTCACTTTCGAAGCCCAATGGACTCTTTGGTGAGCCAATGTTCCTGATGACCTCTTTGCTGGCTAACTTTAGCCAGCCATGGAGGGTGGCTTATTGGATACATTAGTACATTGGGCTCTATAACCACTGCTGTGGCTGTTTTTTTTTGACTCGGGTGTTGTGGCTGCTTGACTTCTGATCTTTTCATCCGTTTATGTGCTCGAGCAGAGTCAATCCACCTGAAAGGGCTTCTTCCCTTTTGTTCTTTACTTCTTATAACCTATTCTTCTTTCACCTATCCTATTAGAGAACATGATTTACACCTTAAACAAGGTGTACGGAGCCATCCCCTCTGCTCAAGTGGTGGGAGGACGTGCTGATTTGTCTTCGAGGTCACCTTCCTCCACTTGAGCAGAGGGGATGGTTCTAGAACACCTTGTTTGCCTAAGTTAGAGGAGGGGAATAACAGCAGGCCCAAGCCTTCCCTGCTTTACGCGTTGAGTTGCTCTCTTCTCAATACTGACAACTATATCCACCTTGGCTACCTTTTGTATTTGGAGAACCTTTCTAGGGTCTCGCTCTACGATTGGAGAGGTGCTGCTTTGGCCACCTTGTATGCATTTATGGGCTCAGTTTTCCAAGGAGAGCACCTCAACGTTGCAGCGTTGCTGGCTGGCCAGTGGAGGGTTTGGGAGGTATACTTGCTTAAAATTCTTCAACAAAGGCTGGTTTTTCCTCTGTCATGCTCATTTTAATTTTAGCAACTCCAGCAGAACATGCATGGGATATGCCAAAAATAGTAGATTGACCGGTCAATAACGGAAAACCATTTTTAGAATCTTGTTCTGCACAAATGGTTGTAATCTTGTTGCCAGCTCCAATTCCTCTTTTCTCTCCTTTCTTTCTGCAAGGCCCCCCAATGTTCCTCCAAGAACTTGCATAAAAGGAACTACCCGTTCAGAAGAGAGAAGACGAAGGAAAAAACAAAAGACGAAACATCCCCGATTCTTCTGAATCTTCTCTGAAGAGGAGGGAACAACCTAACGATTTGGCATTGGTTTTCCTACCCGACTCAACGAGAATATAGCTTCAAAGCTCTACGACCAAGCGTATCGTCCCCTATCTTCGTTGCACCCTGGACAGAGGTATATTTCCTTTCACACGTTCGTAAGAGAAAACAGACAGCCGAAAAGGGAGGGGAAAGAAAAAGAAAAAAAACATAAGAGATATCATCTTGATTTTAGGCTTCTCTTGCTTGGCCTATTATCTTTCCTGCTGTAAGTTTGTTGAATATATTCGATTGGTCATTAGTTCCAGAAATTGGTCATTAATTACTCACCAATCCCCCATCTGCATTTCGTTCTCGCGTCTCTACTTTCTCATATTTTCTAGCATACATCCAACGATTATCTTTCTTGAACATGTTAATCAGCTTCTTATTTGTCGGTGGCTTCACAATTTCAGCGACATCACCCAATGGTCATCAATATCAGACTTGAACGGTGGGCCGGTGACCCACTATCAACGCCGCTTGTGCTTATTGGGAAAGCTATGGCGGGCATTTTGATTGCTTTCTTTCTAATGACTTCTGCATTGTATTGGACCGATGCCTATGACACGCAGAAGTTTCCCATTCTCATGACAGAGCTGTACAATGCTTCCGGAAATAAGTACTACAAGGAGTACTCCGTCACTCGCTTGACCAGTTTTAGAATTGCTTCACATGCCTTATTATTCGCAGCAATATCAACGGGCTTGGTGCAAGTACTAACGAAGCATGGAAGGTATTATTAGTTCATCTGTCCACTCGCCAGATGTCCCACCGCACCTGGCATGGTGGTCAAAGGTTGACCAGTGATATGACATGAAACTTGAGCTTTTATTTGTTGGTGTCCTGTTATATATTGTTTCGGCTTTCTATTATACCTTGTATAGAAACAATGTATTATCTGCTGTGGATCCTGGTTGACCTTTGGGTGTTCTGGGCTTTGCCCTTATGGTGTATTGTCCAACTATTTGGAGGATCCTCTTCCCCTTTCTCCGTTTTTAATAAAATTCATCTTTTGCTGATCAAAAAAAAAAAAAACAATGTCGATAGTACTCTTATTGTACGGGAGGCTTTCTACAATAGTTGTGTTGAGAATTCATGATGCATGTGTCATTGAACGTGAATGAAAAGTACAATGCAATTTTGTTTGGGATTGAATTGGAGGACAAATGCAATTGATCTTTGGCTCTATATTACTAAATCCAAACCTTATTACACTAATGTATGGTCCAGATTTGGACTATCTCGTTCAGTCCAAAACTTGGACCGGAGAGGATCCGGAACCTAAGGAATATTCGATGTTCTTATCACCACATTGAACTTCTGATCAGAAAAAATAAAATGTGCATTCAAAGTTGTGCTTATATAAGTAAAACGACAGATGGTTATCAAGAAACTATGGAGGAAATCAGGAAATTAGAGCGTCAGAGCTTGTGATTGAGTTTGCATTTGAATGACTTTATGTGCATTGTCTTCTATGATACCGGCGACCTCATTGGAGCCGGGAGGTCTGGGATGTTCACTTGGAAGGGGGACGTGTACCCACTACTCACTGGGACGTGCGTCCAAATGTTCTATCACACTTGTTGCTGCGAACTTGCGCAGCGTTCTTCTTTTCAGCTTCATCGTAGCCAACGCCATATACTTTCTGTTGGAGTAGACATTGGTGTTTTTCTTGTTACTGAAAATGGTTCCCATTATTCAGCTGTCGCCAAACTCAGCTTTGTAGCTTTCATAAGTAAACTTAGATTCACTTCATCTGTTAAATCAAGTTGTTGAATGAACGATGAATGATTGTGCACTGATTAGTTATGGAAAAAAAAAGATGGTTTTGATGGCTTGTGATACGCACAAATCACAAATGACGAATGTCGGCAATAATGAATTGCTGAGCAACGAAGACATCGGCGCCCTCATTGGAGCCAGAACCCTGTTATCCAAATGTGTGTGTGTGTTTAACCATGGTTTTTGTATGCAAAATGTAGAATGTGGGGCATTAGAATTGAGGTTTAATACCAAGACCCTGCTATATATCATTTACCAATACCCTGCTATCATTTCTCTCGTCATTTCACTCTGTAATTCTTATTTTTGTGGTTGTGTTGTGGTGGCTCTTCCATATGGTCAATCCCTTTCTTCCCCCCACCCGACGTATTGGAGTTCAAATCCTACTGGGAAATGCCTGTATTGTTGTTCGGGTTCATCCAGCGGTGCATCCAGCTATTGGATCACGTGAGAATCGTTACATCTCTCGAGATTATCTCTCGATTCTGCGAGTAATCTAATGAATTGAGACGTCAGTTCCATGAGACATTTAGATAAAAGTTCTAATCTTAAAAAAAAATTGGAAGACTTGGTGGCAGATTTTGGCAGGGTATTTGGATGCTATTGTCACCGTTATAAGATCCTTTTGCTTAGGAAAAAAAATAGTCTAGAGCCTTATGAAAACACCGGTTTTAGAGGAGTCTCGTTCTGTTTCTATTCTTAAGCATCATAGAGAACGATTCTACTGGGCTAAAATTAGAGATAAGACCCGCAAGTATATTGACATTTGTTTCCAATATTCTCACATATATATCTCCGCATTCTCATTAATTCTACGTGAGCTCAATTGGTTCATAGCTCTACGACCAAGCGTATCGTCCCCTATCTTCGTTGCACGACAGAGGTATATTTCCTTTCACACGTTCGTAAGAGAAAACAGACAGCCGAAAAGGGAGGGGAAAGAAAAAAAAAAAAACATAAGAGATATCATCTTGATTTTAGGCTTCTCTTGCTTGGCCTATAATCTTTCCTGCTGTAAGTTTGTTGAATATATTCGATTGGTCATTAGTTCCAGAAATTGGTCATTAATTACTCACCAATCCCCCATCTGCATTTCGTTCTTGCGTCTCTACTTTCTCATATTTTCTAGCATACATCCAACGATTATCTTTCTTGAACATGTTAATCAGCTTCTTATTTGTCGGTTGCTTCACAATTTCAGCGACATCACCCAATGGTCATTTACATCAGGCTTCAACGGTGGGCCGGTGACCCACAGATGCCGCTTGTGCTTATTGGGAAAGCTATGGCGGGCATTTTGATTGGTCTCTTTCTAATCACTTTTGCATTACATTGGACCGACGCCCACAACACGCAGAAGTTTCCCATTCTCATGACAGAGCTGTACAATGCTTCCGGAAACAAGTACTACAAGGAGTACTCCGTCACTCGCTTAACCATTTTTAGAATTGCTTCACATGCCATATTATTCGCAGCAATATCAACGGGCTTGGTGAAAGTACTAACGAAGCATGGAAGGTATTAGTTCATCTGTCCACTCGCCAGATGTCCCACCACACCTGGCATGGTAGTCAAAGGTTGACCAGTGATATGACATGAAACTTGAGCTTTTATTTGTTGGTGTCCTGTTGTATATTGTTTCGGCTTTCTATTATTCCTTGTATAGAAACAATGTATTATATGCTGTGGACCCTGGTAGACCTTTGAGTGTTCTAGGCTTTGCCCTTATGGTGTATTGTCCAACTATTTGTTGGATCCCCTTCCCCTTTCCCCGTTTTTAATAAAATTCATCTTTTGCCGATAAAAAAAAAAACAATGTCGATAGTACTATTATTGTACGGGAGGCTTTCTACAATAGTTGTGTTGAGATTTCATGATGCATGTGTCATTGAACGCGAATGAAAAGTACAATGCAAGTTCCTAACGGTTTATAATTCGTATATGGATTGTGGTTGTGTTGCGGTGGAGATTTTGAATTATTATACTTTTTTTTTTTTTTTGTATGCAGAAATGGCTTGGTTGAATGCTGAGTGACAAATAGGATTCGTAATTTCTTAGTGACTATGAAGAAATAGTATGAGAAGCAATTTTTGTTTGGAGTTGAATTGGAGTACAAATGCAATTGATCTTTGGCTCTATCTTAGCTTCTAATCATTTGAGTAATTGAGTCCATTTTGTTAGTTGGCTATTTGGTGGGTATGGGGAGTATTTTAAGATGGCTGAAGGGTTCTTAAAGAACAGTGGTGGCACGCATTCGTCGTCGCATTCGGGCGGCGGTCAAGGGCAATCGGAAGGTGGGTACAGAGAGTACATTAAGATGGCTGAAGGGTTAATGAAGCACAGCAGCGGCGGTGGTGGTCACGGTGAATCTGGAGTTGAATTGGAGTACAAATGCAATTGATCTTTGGCTCTATATTACTAAATCCAAACCTTGATAACACCAATGTATGGTCTAGATTTGGACTTTCGTTCAGTCCAAAACTTGGACCGGAGAGGATCCAGAACCTAGGGAATATTCGATTTTCTTATCGCCACATTGAACTTCTGATCAGAAAAAGTAAATGTTCATTCAATGTTGTGCTTGCACAAGTAAAACGACAGAGACTTATCAAATAACTATGTTGTGTTTGCATTTGAATGTCAGTGTGTACATTGTCTTCTATGATACCATTGCCCTTCAACATCTGTGAGTACGGATTTCTGCTGCGGTTGGCCCTGAAAGAACAAAAAAGGAAGGGAGATGAGAAGAACAAAACTAAAAAGGAGACTAGTTTCAGTTAAGAGAGCTTGAAAAGAGATGCCATGGAAACAGAGGTGTTCCAAAGGGGTGACCTGAGAACACACAGTGCATTTTTTTTTTCCTCAAATCCACCCTGTGTTCTAAGTGTCCCTCCTCTGGACTATTCCTCTCTCATTGAACCCACCCTGTGTTCGACGCCACCTGCCAGTACGGTAAGCTGGAGGACGGGAAATTCGGCCAGTACTTCGAGAAAGCCGAGACTTATCTCCACCAGTACCAGTCTCCCGATCACTCCTCCGCTGCTGCACACGGCGGCGGGAAAACCAAACACGGCGGTGGAAGCGGTTTCGGAGAATCCGATGGTGGGTATGACGAGCACCAGTCCTCCGATCACTCCACCGCTGCACACGGCGGCGCAAAAACCAATGCCGCCGCACACGGCGGCGGAAGCGGTTACGGAGAATCTGATGGTGGGTATGGCGGGTACCCTGCTGCCTACGGCCGCGGTAAACCCACGCATTCATCGTCGCAATCGGGCGGTGGTTACGGGCAATCTGAAGGTGAGTACGGCAGGTACCAGTCTTCGGATCACTCTGCTGCCTACGGCGGCGGTAAAACCACGCATTCATCGTCGCATTCGGCCGGTGGGTACGGGCAATCTGAAGGTGGGTACGGCGAGTACCAGTCATCCGAGCACTCCGCCTCCTACGGCGGCGGTAAAACCACACATTCATCGTCGCATTCGGGCGGTGGTTACGGGAAATCTGAAGGTGGGTATGGCGAGCAGCAGTACCAGTCATACGATAATTCCTCTGCCGCCGTGCACGGCGGAGAAACCACTGGGCATTCGTCGGAGCATTCGGGTGGGGGTTTTGGGCAATCTGAAGGTGGGTATGAGGAGTACTTCAAGATGGCCGAAGGGTTTTTAAAGAACAGTGGCGGCACGCATTCGTCGTCGCATTCGGGTGGCAGTCACGGACAATCGGAAGGTGGGTACGGAGAGTACATTAAGATGGCTGAAGGGTTAATGAAGCACAGCAGTGGCAGTGGTCACGGTGAATCTGGAGGTGGGGGATATGGTGAGTACTTTAAGATGGCTGAAGGGTTCTTGAAGAAGTAGTGATAATTCCTTAAATTAGGGGTTTGGATCATGTGTTTGAACAAGTTTGTTCTTTGTATTTACATGTGTATCTGATTTGTTATTTGTGTGCAAGTGTTTAACCGTGAATAATTGGATCTTTCCCCAGAAAACCCCCCATAAATAACTGGTTGTAAGATGGTAGAATATGTGGCAGTAGAATTGAGTCTGTGTGCCAAAACCCTGTTATGTTCCCCTATTATTCTGGACTGATAATTCGTATATGGATTGTGGTTTTGTTGCGTTGGAGATTTTGAATTATTGTACTTTTTTTGTTGTTGTAGAAATGGCTTGGTTGAATGCTGAGTGACAAATACGATTCGTAATTTCTTAGTGACTATGCAGAAATAGTATGAGAAGCAATTTTTGTTTGGAGTTGAATTGGAGTACAGATGCAATTGATCTTTGGCTCTATCTTAGCTTCTAATCATTTGAGTAATTGAGTCCATTTTGTTAGTTGGCTATTTGGTTGATGCTGTTTGTTTGGTTTGACGCTTCCTCATAACAATCTACATAATAAGGGAGAAGAGTTTTTGAATCTTATCTCTCTATAAATCATAACCATTGATTTGCTCCATAAATCCTACGGCTCTCCCCCTCAAACAATATTAATTGCACAATTACCACTAATTAGATCTCACGTTGCGCCGTGCCTTTAGGCACGGGCAAACCCTAGTATACTAATGATCAGACAAATGCGGATAAGAAACACTCCATGTTCTTATTACCAAATTGAACATGTGTTAAGAAAAATAAATTGTGTGTTCAAAGTTGTGCTTATAGAGCAATAATACGGACACAACTTACAACTCTGGACCCATTGGAGGCACATGGGTCCATATACATCTAACGGCTCCAGACAGAGTTGTGTTAAAGTTGTTTCCTAGACTTTTTATCAGGAGATATGAGTGAAGAGTTCATGATTGAGTTTGCATTTGAATGTCCGTTTGTATTTTACCTTCTTTGATGCCATTGCCCTTCAAAATTGAAGCGCATATTCATTTCTGCCATGGTTGCCCTGAAAGAACAGAAAAAGAAGGGAGATCGATTAGAAGAACGCAATTAGAAGGAGAATAGTTTCAATTGGAGAGCTTGAAACCAGATGCCATGGAAACAGAGGTGCTCCAAAGGGGTGACCTGAGAACACACAGTGCATTTTTTGTCTAAACCCACCCTGTGTTCTAAGTGTCACTCCTCTGGAATATGCTTCTCTCATTGACTCCACGATATGTTCCTAAAGATTTGGAAAGATGAGTTAGTTGCAAGGTGTGCTTTTGTTTTATAAGGGATGGCAGTACCAATCATTGTGCTCACTATGTGGTCACTATGTCTACAAAGTACAGAAATATGTTGTCATCCTTGTATTATCTTGGGAAACCCTTCACCCTTTCTATGAATTTGGGCGTGGGAGGTGAAACTATAATCTTACGTTCACGAAAAAAGATGCGGAGATTTGTTAGCGATATATGACGAAGTCAAGCACAACAATGGTCTGTCTCATGGCACAAGTGTCGATAGTAATGAACTGTTGAGCAATGAACATGTCACGTGGGCACCGTCCGCAGTGGCCAATCTTGTAAATGTGGAAAGAAAACGGTCAAAGGTTAATCGCGGTGGCTTGGATTGGTTGTGGGGAACATCAATAGTACTATTTTGTTTCTCTAAACATTATGAGACGTCCATGTTAGGTGATGAAATGGAGATCGTCAAAGGACAGCTTTTGAGTTGAGGTTGGCAAAAGAAGTCAAAAAAAGGAGGCAAATATAGCTTTCAGATACCTTACACGAAAAAATGGGGCAAAAAGGTTTTGGCAGTAATGTGTGTATTTACGCTAAATGTCTTACCGTGGCCAAATGGGTGGTGGAAACTCCAGGAAATGAAGGTTGGTTGTACAAAGGAGGAGGAGCGAGCAAAGGTTAAGTTTAGTACGTGCTTCTATAAAAGAGGAGGAACATAAGTTAATTTTGGTGGTTCTACAGAAAAAAAGGGTGTAAGCCATCAAACACCAGTACTACACCAATTATGAAAGCAAGAACTGAAAATGAAATAGGGTTCCCTCGATAGAAAAATGATCATTTCATGGTCATTGTTTTGGGTTCATTTCCATGAAATGATAGGTCTAATTCTTTACTTTCCATCAATAATAGCCTTTGTTTCCAATTTTACTTGGAGCAAAATTGTCACACCCCAAAAATGAGAAGTGACCGGCCGTGAACCATGAGGCTAATCCATGGAACACGCAGCCTGAATAAATCAAAGTAACCGAAAATCAAATGATCGCTTTTTCGTTATTAATCAAATCAAAAGCCAAATGTGTCTCATCATAAACATGGGGCACAACCATCCCATGAACCAAACAATATCCAATGATCCAACAATAATAAAAAGAATTTGTTATCTGACAATTGTTTTCAATGCGGAAGCGTTTATTAAAATAAAATTAGAATGAGACACCCTAAGGAGGTCAACCAAAATAAATCCCCGAGATGCCGCCAGAGTCCTTGCCTAACTCCCCAACTCGCCTAAAAGAGAAGTTGGAATAAATCCGTCAGCTGACAAGCTCAGTGAATAGCAAGTATGTATATTAAATAAAGTTGAAAGCGGGGATTAAATTAATTTACCATTAAACATAATTTGGCATACGAGGTGTCCAGCAAAATAATGAATTAACCAATGAAGCATTTAACCAACAAATATTATTGGTTGTGATCACAGCATCAACTCCATCAACAATGGGGAACCACAATCAAACAGTACCATGGCCAAAATAAATCTCAACAAATTTGGATCCAATTAATATCGAACTAAGAGTCACCAGGGTTTACGCCCTACCTTTTCTTTTACTAATATTTATATTTCCCGTGGTGAGAATTGGGTTTTATGGCGTGGGCCCTAATTATTATTATTATTATTATTATTAAAAGAGATGTTTGATATAATTTTTATCGGCCCTATTGTGGTTCTGAGGGCACAAGTCTAATTATTAAATTATGTGGTTAGTCAATCTTATTTAGAATACGTTAGTTGGCTATATAGCTATAGTATAGGGAGTAGTGGGTAGTTTTACAAAGTTAGGAGTTATTTTTACCGTGTAGGGTTTTTATTTGGAGAGAACGGTTGTGATAAGAGATTGAGAGAACTTTTTGAGAGAGAGCTGCTGCAGCCGGAGGAGATTTCCGCTGGGTTCACTTGAGGTAATTTTGTTCTTCATCTCTCTTTGTCTCCTCTTTTAAGAAATCATCGGGTTCATGAATTGAGCGCACTGGAATGGAATTTATATATTGGATTTTATTTGTGGTTGTGAGTGTATTGGGAGAGAGAGAGTGTGTTCGTGGCTCGGTAATCGTACGTTGTGAGTTGGGTGGAGGCGTGCATGTGCTGTCATGGTTTGTGTAAAATGGGTGAGATCGTGGTTGATCGAGTGTTGTGTGGCGTGGGAGATTACCGGCCAATTGCGGGGTTATGGTTTTGATATTCACAGTTGTAGAAGGAAACAAATGATCTTGGGTTTTGATCTTATGTTATACGTACAAGTGGTGTACATATAGTTATACTTGTGTGAATCAAGTCCTTGTGGTAAAGTTGGAGAATGGAGAACAGGTGGCTGGCTACGTGGGAGACCAATGGTTTGGAGTTGAAAATCAAAGTTTGGGTGTTATAGTTTTGGTTCGGTGCTGACCAAAATAGAAACTTAGATTGGGATTGGGTAGTTCATTGATACATTATTTCCTAGTTTGTACTTGGCCAACGGAGTATTCATATTGGTTAATTATTTCGTAATATTCTTTTGTTCAGGTTAACTTTATTTCGCGTTGTTCGGTTAGATTACCTTTGGTCCCAGGTGAGTAGTTAAGTATGTTACGTATTTTTGAAAGATTCCTGTGTCCCTTAAAAGTATTTTTCCTTCAGAAATTTATTTGAATGTTATTCGGAGACTCAAAACTATTTATAAGTTGTTCTATAAATTGGCATGCGATGAATTTTCTGAGATCAATTGATAATATTCTTTTTGGTGAGATCTTGGTGGATATTAATGAGAACATTTATTTCGGAAGTCCAGGGAACTTATTTTGGCCGTGGTACTGCCGGATCGTCTTAGGGAAAAGTACCACGGGTTGCTAACCCTGGTGACTCTAAGTTCGATATTGGATCTAATTTTGTTGAGATTTATTTTGGCCATGGTACTGTTTGATTGTGGTTCCCCATTGTTGATGGAGTTAATGTTGTGATCACCACCAATAATATTTGTTGGTTAAATGCTTCATTGGTTAATTCATTATTTTGCTGGACACCTCGTATGCCAAATTATGTTTAATGGTAAATTATTTTAATCCCCGCTTTCAACCTTATTTAATATTCATACTTGCTATTCACTGAGCTTGTCAGCTGACGGATTTATTCCAACTTCTCTTTTAGGCAAGTTGGGGAGTTAGGCGATGACTCTAGCGGCATCTCGGGGATTTATTTTGGTTGACCTCCTTTGGGTGTCTCATTCTAATTTTATTTTAATAAACGCTTCCGCATTGAAAACAATTGTCAGATAACAAATTCTTTTTATTATTGTTGGATCATTGGATATTGTTTGGTTCATGGGATGGTTGTGCCCCATGTTTATGATGAGACACATTTCGCTTTTGATTTGATTAATAACGAAATAGCGATCATTTGATTTTCGGTTACTTTGATTTATTCAGGCTGCGTGTTCCATGGATTAGCCTCATGGTTCACGGTCGGTCACTTCTCATTTTTGGGGTGTGACAAAAATGATTTCATTCCATTAAGTCATCTTTGAGAAGGTTTAGAGGAAAATGGAAATGGCGATGGTTCTTTTATCCGGTCGCAAGAGAAAGATAATGTTCACCAACTTTGAGATTCTTCAGTATGCATTTTAGCTTAGCTAATCTCACTTTTGAAGCCCAATGGACTCTTTGGTGAGCCAATGTTCCTGATGACCTCTTTGCTGGCTAACTCTAGCCAGCCATGGAGGGTGGCTTATTGGATACATTAGTACATTACCGCCATTTGGAGAACTGTTTACACCCATTTTTGGCCCAAAATAAGAAGACTGATTGATTGGTTAAAAGCGGCTTTGGATGTCGATTCCAGGCCATGAGATGCCATAAAAATCGGTCTCAAGCAAAGCAGAGGCAACGTGAGTACAAAAGGGGCAATCAAGCTTCCAAAGGCTTGGGGCAAAGCCAGAGCCCAAAATGGTACTCCCTTAAAAGACCAAGAACTGGCCAAGGCCTTGGGCCGGTCCATTAAGCTTAAAACGTTTTTTATCCGAGGCCGAGGACAAGCCTTGGAAGTGACGAGGCCTTCTAATAGGTCCAAATCAGTAAAAGCCCATGATTCACATTGGGCTCAGAAGGCTTACAAAGGCCAAAAGCCCATGATTCACATTGGGCTCAGGCCCGTTTAAGTGGTAAGCCTGCCGCTTAGAGAGTTGTGTGTGGGCCTTAGTTAGCAGGAGAAGGCCTTAAGCTGCTCACAAGCAGCTCAAAGGCCTGGAATGTTCCTGTTGGGCAGGTCTGGGTAAGCTGGTTAAGTTGTGATTTCAATCAGCTCAAAGTCTAGACCGATGGGGCCCCATACTTCAGCATGAAGCAAAGCTAACGACAGATGGCATACATGCAGCTCTTGGAAGTGATGGTAAGTGATACTGGCAGGCCTCAGCAAGCTGCTCACAAGCAGCTCACCCAGGCCTGCTTGTTTTTATGTTTCTCGATCCTTCTTCCGTGAGATACCAAGCTGAGAAGACTTGAGGGCCCACAAGAGAAGGGAGGCCCAATAGAACGTAGGGAAGGTTTGAGAAAATCTTGGTAGGCCCAGAGAGAGTCCCTCCAAACAGTAACTTGAGTGCTGAAGCAACTCAGAATGGCCTGGATGCTGCAAACGCTGAAATTCTTTTTGCCCTTCTACAGATTTTTAGACAAAGAAGAAGGGCTCCTTAAGCATTTGCCGTATCCTTGGAGTAAAAGACACGTTTGGATCTGGAAGAGGCTCTCCATTGGAGCATTTTTGAAGCTGCTCTAGCCCAAGCCCTTGCTGAAAGGCCACATGGCGGCCATGCATTGGGGGATTTTGAAGCAGCTCAAGGCTTGTAGGTTTTATAAAACACAGTTCGGAAGGCCTTGCCAAGGGTCCACGACCTCAAAGCTCACAGCTTATGCATTTCCATTTCTTTCAAACTTCACTTGTACTCACTTCATAAGTAGTCTAAGTTTTATTACTTTCCTTGTATCCAAAGCTTCATTAAACCGATAATGGAGTTCGTTTAATTCAAGTTTCAGTTTCGTTCTGTCCCTTTCTTTCCATTTTCTTAGCAACGATAAGAAAATATTTAAGTCCTTATCTCGGCAAGGCATCCAACGAACCACTCCGAGGCCTTACCCTTTGGGCCAAGCGCAATCACTTGAAAAGAGTCAGATTTTGAGGCTTCCAGGCCTTGAAAAAAATCACTTGGACAACAGTACTGTCCTGGCACGCCCGCTCTTTCTAGGCCGAATCAGTTTGACATTTTTGTGGAGAACATTTTGGCACGCCCGGTGGGACCTCTCATCGTCAAAGGGTGATAATGGCGAAGAAAGATAATCAGAAAGGCGCTTTAGCTTCTGACCCTCAGGAGGATCCAAGCGTTCAGCAACCAGTTCATGACGAACCAGGCAGAGGCTTTGAACAGCCTCTCCTCAGCGTCCAAGACTTGAACGAGTCTATGGGCAGCGTACGAAATTACATGCTGGAGACCAATCGAGAGATGTCACAGGAAATTTCTCAATACGTTGGTTTAGCGATGACAGAGATTCGTGACTCGAATCTACACCTCGCAGCCTCCATGGGGTCGCTCAATACTAACGTGAATGCAATGGCAGCGACTATGGGTGACATGGTGACAATGATGAAGGAGGAGAGGAAGGCAAAAGGCCTTGCTGATGCTCCCCCGCAATCACAAGGGATGCCACATTTCGGCGTGTTCAACGGAGTCTTAGGGCGCCAGCCTCCTGGAGGCTTCGCATCACCACAACCATTCGGATTCCAGGCCTCTAGCTCTGGTGGAGGCCCGGCTCACAGTGGAGTGCACTATCAACTTCAAGACCCAACAAGCCAAAACCCACCTAGGCCTGTTGAGAACTTGGAAAGGCGTTTCATGCTTGGAGGAAATTCCACACCGCGACCTCATTATGGAAATCAAGGTGGAGGGCCTCCTTTGATGGGAGGCCATAATCCCCATATGGCACCAAACGTGGGATTTGTACAACAAGATGCTCGGGGGGCATGGCAAGGCCAGCCGCAACCAGCCCATGTCGGGCAGGCAAGGCCGCCTCCCCCAGAGCAGACTCCCGGTAGGGACCAGATCATAGCCTTGCTTCAGGAGCAGCTGGGACCAGAGTTTAGGCCTATGGGAAGGCCTATGTATACCAAGCCCCATTCGGACGAGGTTGACCAGTTGCAGTTCCCAAAGGGCTTCCGAGTGCCCGAATTCCACACCTTTTCTGGTGAGGATGCCAAGGAGTCGACCGTGGAGCATGTGGCTCGTTTCTTAGTCCAATGTGGGGAGGCAGGGACTAGGGACGAGTGGAAGCTGAGGTTGTTCCCAAACTCCTTGACTGCCACTGCTTTTACGTGGTACATCAATTTGTCTCCCAACTCCATTCAGACCTGGCGACAGATGGAAGAGACCTTCCACCAACAGTTCTATAGGGTGGAGCCAGAGGTCACAATGGCAGACCTTTCAGGCCTGTGCCAATTACCAGACGAAGGAGTAGAGACTTACCTGGCCAGGTTCAAGAAGGCTAGGTTCAAGTGCAAGGTCTCCCTGTCCGAATGGGAGTACATACGATTGGCTTTGAACGGTTTGAGCTTTGAGTTAAAGAAGAAGTTTTACGAGGCCGAGTTCAGGGATCTCTTCGAGTTGTCGGCCAAGGCAGCAAGATATGAGCGAATCTTGCGGCAGGAGCAAGACGGAATGGCTGCCTCGAAGGGAACCTATTATAGGGACCCAAACTATGAAGTGGCGGCAATGGAGCCCGAACATGAAGCAGAGGTGGCCGTGGCGGAGCTGATCAATAAGAAGCCTTATTTCTTGAAGACCGGCAGGATAGAGAAGGTAGACTTTGCGACATCATCGGGCAAGTCAAACCGGGTGTATACGTTCGACATCGCCAAGGCTGAGGCAATATTCGATCAACTCATGGCCGACAAGCTGGTAAAACTCCATCCATGCCATAAGTTCCCTTCACCAGAAGAAGTGAAGGGCAGGGAATATTGCAAGTATCACAACTCGTGGAGCCACACCACCAACAATTGCATAGTCTTCCGGAATGATATTCAAGACAAGATCGAACACGGAGAGTTTAAGTTTGAGCAGAAGGACAAGAAGGTCATGGGGGTGGATGCAAATCCATTCCTAAAGAGCTTCAGTACCAATATGGTGTCTTTTAATATGAGGGGCATGCCTAGGAGTTCTCCGAGGCCCAAGATCAGCCTAGGAGAACCATCGCGACAAACACGAAGGCCTGTCCGTGAAGACCCATCTTCCGGAGAGGAGTGCAGAAGGCCTTGGTGCGAGAGTAAGCCTGAACAGCGGCCGTCGCGATGGAGTAGGCCTGCCTCAGAAATCAAGAAATTCTTCCAACCCAGGTGCTCCCTAGTCTGTAATGAATGTGGACAGACGGTGGAACCATCTAGGCCACAGTTGAAGAGCGTCGTAGTCAGGCCTCACGAGGATAGGCTTGACCAAAAGCAGGAAACCCACCGACGTTCGTCCGTTTTCTCTCGTCTCCAGTCACACCAAACCGGTGATTCCAAGCGCGACTTTGGATTTGAAACTTCTTCTTCGGCAAAAAGAAGGCCTAGGGCGGTGAAGCCTAGAAACACTCCACCAAACGAATGGTTCAGGGTAGAACACCCCAAGTTTCCTGCAGTAGGGCCACCTCTATCTAGGTCACAGAAACGGCGTTACCAGAGGTATAGGCAGGCCAGCAGGAGGACCCGGGAGGAAACAGACCTGGAGGATCTACCGGAGGAGGATCCTTTGAAAGACCCGAAGCCTGTGAAGCAAGGTGACATGGAGGAGGACTTTCATGAGGCAGTGAAGTTCATGGGTAGCAGAAAGGGCAAGGAGAAGGTCACTGTGCAGACAGCCCTTTCAGGTTCAGAGGAAGATGAGTCTTCCAAGCCTAGAAGAGAACGCAAGCCAAAAGAAAGAGAGGTGGATGAGGTTTTTACTGAGCCAGGTGAAGATCCTTCGGAGGCCTGACCCAGTGATCACTACTTCTAGCCCAAGCTTGAGCAAAGAATCGAACTCGGGGGGCAAGTCACGCCTGAATCCCTTGGCTAAGGAGTTCAGGCCCGCTCGAGGCTTTCCTAAGCCTTGCAACATGGTTTTTATTCTGCCGGAGGAGGCTATAGCCAAGGAACCCCAACTTTCCATCATGGAAGGCGACGTAGAAGAATTAGGGCAGACGGCACAGATTCTGGGACAGTCATCCAAGCCTGTTGAATCTGTGTCATCCGTAATCATCCTAAAGGAGAAGGCTGATAAGGAGCAGGCCGAGAAGGCCGCTTGCGCAATTTTTGAGAAACCAACACCAAAGGCTGCCAACCATATTAAGCCTTTATATATTTCGGGTTGTTTGGATGGGGTGCCTACCAACCGTTTGCTGGTAGATAATGGTTCAGCAGCCAACCTACTCCCCAAGTCCATGATGCATAAGTTGGGGAAAACTGATCAAGACCTTATCGCGTCCAGCGCAAGCTTGACTGACTTCACCGGAGGTGTCACTGCTTGCCAAGGCATTTTGATCATGAAGCTGACAGTGGGGACCAAGACACTCACCACTCCTTTCTTCGTGGTCAACTCTCGGGCATCTTACAAAGTTTTGCTGGGAAGAGATTGGATCCACGCGTGTATGGCGATTCCTTCAACTCTTCATCAGCGCATAGTCTTTTGGAACCAAGACGAGGTGGAAGTGGTTTGGGCAGATCGTAGGCCTTTCCTCGCCTCTACGAACCACGCAGAAGCGATGCTCTATGATCCCGATGTTGGCCCAATGAAGGTGGCA
Organism: Rhododendron henanense subsp. lingbaoense; assembly: GCA_020567845.1. Classification (NCBI taxonomy): domain Eukaryota; kingdom Viridiplantae; phylum Streptophyta; class Magnoliopsida; order Ericales; family Ericaceae; genus Rhododendron; species Rhododendron henanense. The sequence goes on from CM036317.1 coordinate 2,683,760, forward strand.
GGCCTGGACAAATATGGCCGCCACAAAATGGTCTCACTATCTCCGCAGGCCTCTGTTGAGGATTTAAAGATGCTTTTTCAAGAGCTCGTCGGCCCAGACAACCATAAGCCAATTGCTCCTACGATCCAAGCCATTTCCAATGTCAGTACAACCAATGGAGCAAGAGAAGGACATGGCCCTCCAAGCCATGATTGCAAGGTTTAGTTCGTATTTGTTGGAAAGGAGGATGTCAGAGCTACATGAGGGGGAGGGATCCTCATCGATAGGGGCAGCGGAGTTCATCTACGAAGAAGAAGGCCTTGCGGAGGGGCCCGATGTAATACAGCTGGAGGACTTAGATGCAGCCCCGGCCAAGATGGACGACTTAAAGGCCGACGTGCAAGACCCCTTAGAGGAGATAAACCTGGGGGATTCAGAGAATCCAAGACCCGTCTACATCAACCAGCTCTTACCTGATGACGTGAAGGAAAAGTTCATCCAGCTTTTGTCCGAATTCAAGGGTTGTTTAGCTTGGGATTACGATGAAATGCCAGGCCTTCCAAGAGATTTGGTCGAACACAAGCTGCCAATACAGCCAGGGTTCATGCCGTTCAAGCAGCCTCCAAGAAGGATGTCAAGTGAGGTGGAGCTCAAAGTTAAGGAAGAAATTGAAAGGCTTCTTAAAGCTGGCTTCATCCGAACGGCAAGGTACGTAACCTGGCTTTCCAATATTGTCCCAGTGGTTAAAAAGAATGGCAAGATTCGGGTTTGCATTGATTTTAGAAACTTGAACCTTGCGTCACCAAAGGATGAATATCCAATGCCACTAGCGGACTTGATGGTGGATGGGGCAGCAAAGCACAGAATCCTGTCATTTATGGATGGCCATTCGGGTTACAACCAGATCTTCCTCGACTAGGCCGATACCGCCAAAACGGCATTCAGATGTCCAGGCGCTTTGGGGACATTTGAATGGGTTGTGATGGCATTCGGCCTGAAAAATGCGGGTGCCACGTATCAAAGGGCCATGAACGCCATCTTCCATGACTTCATCGGCCATTTTATGGAGGTCTACATTGATGACGTGGTAGTGAAATCCCAATCCTATGATGAACACTTGGAGCATCTCCGGAAGGCCTTTCAAAGGATGAAGGAATTCGATTTGAAGATGAATCCTTTGAAATGTGCCTTTGGGGTATCCGCGGGGAATTTCTTGGGGTTCTTGGTTCATCAACGCGGGATTGAGATCGACAAAAACAAAGCAAAGGCCTTGATGGAAGCGAAGCCTCCCTCAACGAAGAAGGAGTTGCAACAGCTCCTTGGTTCCCTAAATTATTTGAGGAGGTTTATCTCAAACTTGGCAGGAAGAGTCAAGGCTTTTTCCCCTTTGCTGAAATTAAAGGACCGAGAAGACTTTGTTTGGGAGGCCTGTCATCAAGAGGCCTTCAAGGAGATCAAAGGGTATCTAGCAAGGATCCCGGTCTTAATGCCTCCAATTAAGGGTAAGCCATTGAAGCTATACATCTCTGCGGCTGAAGACTCAATTGGGAGCTTGCTGGCCCAAGACAATGAGCAAGGCATGGAGCAGGCGGTTTACTACTTAAGTAGATTGTTAACTCCTTGTGAAAAAAGATATTCTCCTATAGAAAAACTCTGCCTTGCCTTGTACTTTTCAGCAATAAAATTAAGGCACTACATGTTGCCTGTTTCTGTTTACATCATGAGTAAAACGGATTTAATTAAGTACATGCTAACTCGGCCCATTCTAAGAGGCCGAATTGGCAAATGGTCTTTGGCCTTGATGGAATTCAGCTTCCATTACGTTCCTCAAAGATCAGTGAAAGGCCAGGCCTTGGCTGATTTCCTGGCTGACCATCCATGTTTGGAAGTCAGCAAGGAGGTCGATCCAGGCCTAGACACGTTTGAGATATCCGTAAAACCTTGGAGATTGCTATTTGATGGGTCTAAAACACAAGAAGTCTCAGGCTGCGGGGTTATCCTCATTTCCCCGGAAGGCCTAAGAACGGAGCTATCTTTCCAATTTGATTTTCAATGCACTAATAACCAGGCCGAGTACGAGGCCATGGTGATCGGTCTTGAGATTTTGAGGGAATTAGGTGCCAGAACCGTCGAAATAATAGGCGATTCAAGCCTTGTCATGAACCATTTGGCTGGCACGTTCAAGTGTTACAACGAGGATTTGGTGCCCTATTATATGGCCGCAATGCAGCTCATACAAGATTTTGATGATGTCACAGTAAAGCACGTGCCAAGGAAAATGAATGAGGAAGCTAACAGTTTGGCTCAGGCCTCAACAGGCCTGAAGCTGTCCCCAGGTACCTTTTCCAAGGCCATAACGGTCCAGAAAAGACTGTTGCCCTCTGTCCGAAGGAGAGGTTTAGGCCTTCCAGCATTTATAGTAGAACCTCTCGAGCCCGTAGAGGATGATGCTCGTGAGGAAGGTGAACCAGAGCGGGACGATTGGCGTGACCGCATTACGTCTTTTCTCAAGAATCCACATGTAAAGGCCACCAAGAAAACTAGAAGAAGGTCTAGTAGTTATCTTTTGGTAGGAGATGAGCTGTTCAAGAAGAGCCTCGAGGACGACCTACTCCTTAAATGCCTCAATGGGGTGGAGACATTTAGGGTCACGGGTGAGGTTCATGAAGGTGTGTGCGGTGCTCATCAATCCGGTATTAAAATGAGGTGGTTGATTAGGAGGTACGGATACTATTGGCCTAGGATTCTTGAGGACTGCATTCGGTATGCTAAGGGATGCCAGGCCTGCCAGGCCCATGGCCAAGTCCAACACGTGCCAGGGGCCAACTTCCAAGCCGTGATTAAGCCATGGCCTTTTAGAGGCTGGGCCATGGATTTGATTGGAATGATCCACCCTCCGTCATCAAAGAACCATTCCTTCATTCTAGTGGCCACAGACTACTTTACCAAATGGGCCGAAGCCATCCCGTTAAAATCCGTGAACCAACAAGACGTGATTAAGGCCATAAGAGAAAGGATCATCCACAGATTTGGGATTCCCCAACACTTGGTCGCAGATAGAGGCTCGGTTTTCTTTGGAAGAGAAGTTCAGGCTTTTTGCAGCCAATACAGCATTTCCCTTTCCCATTCCACCCCTTATTATGCTCAAGGGAATGGACAAGCAGAGTCTACAAATAAGACCTTGATCGGGATCATAGAAAAGATGATCGAGGACAATCTGAGAGGTTGGCATGAACTTCTGTCCGAGGCCTTATGGGCCTATAGGACATCCAAGAAAGGAGCTACTAACGTCACTCCCTATATGTTAGTATATGGCCATGATGCAGTGCTGCCAATGGAGGTTAATGTTAGGTCAACAAGGTATGCCTACCAGAATGGCCTTACTCCAGCGGAGTATACCCAGGCCATGCTCATGGAACTGGAAGACCTGGATAAAGCGAAGCGGCCTTTGATCATATGATAGTCCAGAAACAGAGGGTGGCCAAGGCCTATGACAAGAGGGTCAGGAGGAAGAGCTTCGCGGAAGGAGATTTGGTTTGGCAGACTGTGTTGCCTTTGGGTGCTAAAACTCCTAAGTATGGAAAGTGGTCTCCGACGTGGGAAGGGCCTTATCAAATCTGTCAGGTCTTTAGAGGTAACGTTTATCTCCTTATGGATCTAGATGGTGAGGTCCACAAGCACCCTATTAACGGCAAGTTTTTAAAACACTATTATCCTACCATATGGGAGATGGGGGATTTCAATGAAAAATCACCATCAAAAACATGAAACGTATGCTGGGAAGATTAAGGCCTGAGGTAAAGCCTTCAGGCCACATTTAAAACAAGCAAAAGGCCTGAAGAAATAGTTTTCAGGACAAGCACAATAAAAAAAGGCCTGGATACTATAAGGCCACGGCACAAACAAAACAAACAGGCCTTGAGCCCAACAAGGAAAGTTTTAGGCCAAGGCAAAGCAAAAAGTGCATGACTAAGTTTATTACATGCTCTTTGGAACTCAGAGCTCGTTTTCCAGAATGGCCTTGAGGCTATCCCAGGCCGTCACGGCATCGTTAATCACTACCTCTGCTTGGTCCCTCGAGGCCTCGACTTTCGGCTTCTCAACCATCAAGAGTTGAAGGGCACTCAAAGGGCCCTAGGCAGCATCAAGGAGTTTTTGCCTCCTCTGGGCAAATGATGCCTCATGTTGTTCATGGTCTACCAATTGCTGGCGGGCTTCGCTCAGTTCTGTTTCCAACGTCTGGATGGTGGTAAGAAGGCCCGCGCGCTTGGTTTTGGCCTCGTTGATCTCCGTCTTAAGCTGGTCCCGTGTCCCAAACCCTTGTTCGAGTTCTTGTTGAAGATCATCGATCTTGGTGAGTTTGAAGTTGGCAAGGGCACATTTCTGTGTGGCAGACTCGTAGGACCTCTTTGAATTGGGAAGTTCTCTCAGAAAAGATTGTAGGGCAGGTTCAGCGTTGCTCCCCAAGGCCTGGGATTTAACCAGGACGTTCATTGATTTCCGGAGTGAGGGATAGTGGTCTTGGTGAAACACGGAGTCGATACCCAGGCCTAGGGCTGCTTTCAGAACTTCTTTGGCTTGGATAATTTCCTCGGGGGCAAATGATGACGGGGTTGACGACCCAATCCCACTACCGGAGGCTCCTGAAGCAGTTGGTTTGACTAATTCCTCTACGGTTTGGAAAAACTTGTCGAAGGATTCATCATCGAGGTCAAAAAGGACAGGTTTATTTTCAGTAGAGGGTTGTGTTTTGGGCGTTCCAAGGGAGAAAGAGGTAGTTTTGACCTCTCCAGACGCTGGGGAATTTGGTTCCAAGCCACCAGATGAGTCAGAAGAACCCCCTTCATCAAGATCCTGTCAAGACCAAAGATGGGTCAACATCAGCTGAGGCCATGGTAAGGAGACTAAGTAAAATGAGTCCTTACATGAACGAAAGGGGAGCTAGAATCTGTCCCCTCATGAGAGGCAGTGTTTGGTGCCTTTTGTTTCAAAGTTACCTGCGGTTTAGGTGTCTTGCAACAACGGCTTTCATTCCTTTGCTGCTGCCCTTGCTTTTGGCCTGATTTATTGGAAATAGATAGTTTAGGCCCAACTTTGCCTCAAGACAGAAAAAGAAATTAGGGTTTTAAGGGCCAGGAGTGAGGAAATTACCACCATGGGGGGAGATCCTTCCGGTGGAGATTTGGATGCACTAGCCCGGGTACGATCGGCAATGGCAGCCTTGAAGGCCTGGGCAAAAAACATCGTGGAACACTTAAGCGCAAGGCTTAAGAAATCAATCCGAATGGAAGCCTAAGAAATAGGATACCTTTGAAGGCTGGTCCTTCCCAGTGGTAGCCTTTGAGGTTGGAGTCGAGGATTTCTTGACCTTTTTGGTGGCTGGTGTTTGTTCCACTTCTTCATCTTCCTCCTCCTCAAAGCCTGTAAGAAACATAGCTGTTCGTTAAAACAAGTCAGAAAGCGAGGCTACTAAAGTGAATCAAGAAAGGTCTTACCCTTCCTCTTGGAGGAGGTTGCGAAGGTCGCCTTGGCTTTAGCACTGCCTTTCTTTGGTTCGGGAGGGGGTGGAAGAGCAAGGTCTTTCAGAACCTTCCCCACGGACTTAGAAAAGAGAGGCTTGATATAGCCTTTCCACCAGGAAGGGAACTCATTTGATTTCTCGGGAAATTCAGAGTAAGGCCTGAAGTCAAAACTAGCCCTCGCCTTGTCTGAATCTTTCTTCACTTGTTCCAAAAGCTTCAGATCAACGACAGGCCTCGATGTGAAGTTCGAGTTAAGAGATTTATATGGAGGGAGGGGAATGAGTTGGAGAAGGCCGAATGATCGTGCGAATTGGGCATCATTGTAGAATTCGACCCCGACCTTATCATTCCTCGATTGGGCACTTAAGCCAAACAACAAGTCTCGGGAAACCAGAAAGCTTGCCCAAATCTTTTTATGATCACCTCCTTCATCCCCAACTTCTCCGGGAAAGGCCTCCAGCCAATCTGGGACCGTATCCCTCTCAAAGGGCATCCAGCCTTCACCCATCGAAACTAGGTCAGAGTAAAAATACTTAAAGTAGGCCTCGAACGTATGATCTCGGGGTGACAAGTCAAGGTAGTGGAGGCCATAACAAGTGTGGTCGGGATTCTTGTTCAAAGCTGGGCCTAAAGAGGGAAAGTAAGCCCACAGCCATAAAGTCATGACCCACAGAGGCCCAGCAGCGAAAACATATTGATTCTCTAGAAGGTCACGCATGCCTCTGAAAACATAGGCCAAGATTAACGGGGCCATGGCTACCTCTCTACCCGAGGCCAGAGCTTTGGCCAAATCTGTGAAATCTTTGGTAATACGGCTAGAGGAAACACAGAAGATAAACTTATTAAGCCAGTAAATCAAGAAGGCCACGTGCTCGTCATCAGTCACCTCCCTTTCTCCATGGTACAGTGAAACGAAGCGGGTATAAGCCAAATATTCCGATGCGGGATACTCGAAGACAGGGGTTGCTTGGCTCAGGAAACAGTCGGCCTCGACGCCGTGAGCGCGGAGGCCAGTAAGGAAACAAACATCTTGCAGAGTTGGGCCCATCATCCCAACTCTGAAAAGAAAACTGTTAGAGGTTGCGGACCAAAATTGGGCCGCGGCGAAGAAGAGGGCTTTGCCCATAGGTATGAAGGACCTACTGAGCATAATGGCGTCATGAATACCTATTATCTCCCATAGATTTCCCTTGGCCTCGGCAACTCGATCCAACCAAGCGATGTATTCCTTATCGGGCCGAGGCCATAGCCGGTTAGGGTTTGGTTTATAGTAACAATTCCAGTTAGGTACCACCGAATCAAATGGCAAGGAATCTTCAGCGAGGGGATAGTAAGCAAAGAGAGAAGGAGGAAACTCACTGTCGAAGGCTGGGACCAGCGCCATCTCCGACTTCGCTTCTTCTTGTGGAATCAGGACCTCGGTATGAATGTGGGTTCTTCTCCTTCGAGTATTTGTGCCACCTGGGTTGCAAGGCTCGTGGTTTTTGGGCTTTTCTTCGGAGCCATGGTGGAAGCAAGAGGTTTGAATTTTGGGTTTTCCAGTTGTCTTTTGGAATGAAGGAGTGGGAGAAGTAATGGAGGGGAGTAGCGGTTTTCAATCGTGGGAGAGGAAAGAGGAGAAGTGGGGTTTTCCTGAAATTAAAGAGAGGAGTTATGGAAGGGGGTAGTGGAGTAGGAATCAACCGCCCACTCTCTCCCTCACCCTCGGGAAACGGAGAAAACCCATGTGGGGTAATCATCTCTCTCTTCTTGTTTCTAGGCAAGGTATGTGCCTAGGAAAGACAAGTGTCCTATTAAGGAGGCGGCTGATTTGAAAATTTAGAGTTACAAGACTTCTTGGATTTAAATTGGGTACGAAGGGAACACCAAGAGCGTCGCTGTCATGACTAGATTTTTGGGACTAGCAGCGGCAGGGAGGCCAAAATGGAACGGTTACACGCCTCAATTTTTGACAAGATCAAGGCGTGGGGGGGCAATGTTTACACCCATTTTTGGCCCAAAATAAGAAGACTGATTGATTGGTTAAAAGCGGCTTTGGATGTCGATTCCAGGCCATGAGATGCCATAAAAATCGGTCTCAAGCAAAGCAGAGGCAACGTGAGTACAAAAGGGGCAATCAAGCTTCCAAAGGCTTGGGGCAAAGCCAGAGCCCAAAATGGTACTCCCTTAAAAGACCAAGAACTGGCCAAGGCTTTGGGCCGGTCCATTAAGCTTAAAACGTTTTTTATCCGAGGCCGAGGACAGGCCTTGGAAGTGACGAGGCCTTCTAATAGGTCTAAATCAGTAAAAGCCCATGATTCACGTTGGGCTCAGAAGGCTTACAAAGGCCAAAAGCCCATGATTCACATTGGGCTCAGGCCCGTTTAAGTGGTAAGCCTGCCGCTTAGAGAGTTGTGTGTGGGCCTTAGTTAGCAGGAGAAGGCCTTAAGCTGCTCTCACAAGCAGCTCAAAGGCCTGGAATGTTCCTGTTGGGCAGATCTGGGTAAGCTGCTTAAGTTGTGATTTCAATCAGCTCAAAGTCTAGACCGATGGGGCCCCATACTTCAGCATGAAGCAAAGCTAACGACAGATGGCATACATGCAGCCCTTGGAAGTGATGGTAAGTGATACTGGCAGGCCTCAGCAAGCTGCTCACAAGCAGCTCACCCAGGCCTGCTTGTTTTTATGTTTCTCGATCCTTCTTCTGTGAGATACCAAGCTGAGAAGACTTGAGGGCCCACAAGAGAAGGGAGGCCCAATAGAACGCAGGGAAGGTCTGAGAAAATCTTGGTAGGCCCAGAGAGAGTCCCTCCAAACAGTAACTTGAGTGCTGAAGCAGCTCAGAATGGCCTGGATGCTGCAAAAGCTGAAATTCTTTTTGCCCTTCTACAGATTTTTAGACAAAGAAGAAGGGCTCCTTAAGCCTTTGCCGTATCCTTGGAGTAAAAGACACGTTTGGATCAGGAGGAGGCTCTCCATTGGAGCATTTTTGAAGCTGCTCTAGCCCAAGCCCTTGCTGAAAGGCCACATGGCGGCCATGCATTGGGGGATTTTGAAGCAGCTCAAGGCTTGTAGGTCTTATAAAACACAGTTCGGAAGGCCTTGCCAAGGGTCCACGACCTCAAAGCTCACAACTTATGCATTTCCATTTCTTTCAAACTTCACTTGTACTCACTTCATAAGTAGTCTAAGTTTTATTACTTTCCTTGTATCCAAAGCTTCATTAAACCGATAATGGAGTTCGTTTATTTCAAGTTTCAGTTTCGTTCTGTCCCTTTCTTTCCATTTTCTTAGCAACGATAAGAAAATATTTAAGTCCTTATCTCGGCAAGGCATCCAACGAACCACTCCGAGGCCTTACCCTTTGGGCCAAGCGCAATCACTTGAAAAGAGTCAGATTTTGAGGCTTCCAGGCCTTGAAAAAAATCACTTGGACAACAGTACTGTACATCCTGGCACGCCCGCTCTCTCTAGGCCGAATCAGTTTGACATTTTTGTGGAGAACAAGAACTAGGTTTGTAATTGCTACTAACGGATTGCAGCTCCACGGTATGAATGTATGATCTGTATCGACCTCTTTCTCGATCTGTTCACCTTTCTGCCATATCTCCACCCATCTAGGGATGGCAATTCTTCCATACCCAGTAGATAATCACTCTAACCCGGTCAAATCTAGAGAATTAACGTGAAAACTGAAACCCTTCTACCATGGCCTACTCCAACTCCCTTCCAAAATGAAAACTAATGTGTTTATGTTAAAAGACATGCAAAAGAACACCAATTGATGGAAAATTAGTACCTCTATCTTGTAGGGGACAAAAGGAAGCATGGATTCTTCAAGAGAATTTTGGACACGATGAACACGATTGTGTGCATGATGGTGGTGAAAAGGTATGGGGAAAATATCAAATGTACACAACGCGTTCATCACCATACCAAAGGTATGGGCTCTATAACCACTGCTGTGGCTGCTTGACTTGTGATCTTTTCATCCGTTTATGTGCTCGAGAAGAGTCAAAATCCACCTGAAAGGGCTTCTTCCCCTTCGTTCTTTCCTTCTTATAACCTATTCTTCTTTCACCTATCCTATTAGAGAACAGGATATACACCTTAAACAAGGTGTATGGAGCCATGCCCTCTGCTCAAGTGGTGGGAGGACGTGCTGATTTGTCTTCGAGGTCACCTTCCTACACTTGAGCAGAGGGGATGGTTCTAGTACACCTTGTTTGCCTAAGTCAGAGGAGGGGAATAACAGCAGGCCCGAGCCTTCCCTGCTTTACGCATTGAGTTGCTCTCTTCTCAATACTGACAACTATATCCACCTTGGCTATCTTTTGTATTTGGAGAACCTTTCTAGGGTCTCGCTTTATGACTGGAGAGGTGCTGCTTTGGCCACCTTGTATGCATTTAGGGGCCCGATTTTCCGGGGAGAGCACCTCAACGTTACAGCGTTGCTGGCTGGCTAGTGGAGGGTTTGGGAGGTATACTTGCTTAAAATTCTTCAACAAAGGCTGGTTTTTCCTCTGTCATGCTCATTTTAATTTTAGCAACTCCAGCAGAACATGCATGGGATATGCCAAAAATAGTAGATTGACCGGTCAATAACGGAAATCCATTTTTAGAATCTTGTTCTGCATAAATGGTTGTAATCTTGTTGCCCGCTCCAATTCCTCTTTTCTCTCCTTTCTTTCTGCAAGGCCCCTCAATGTTCCTCCAAGAACTTGCATAAAAGGAACTACCCGTTCAGAAGAGAGAAGACGAAGGAAAAAACAAAAGACGAAACATCCCCGATTCTTCTGAATCTTCTCTGAAGAGGAGGGAACAACCTAACGATTTGGCATTGGTTTTCCTACCCGACTCAACGAGAATATAGCTTCATAGCTCTACGACCAAGCGTATCGTCCCCTATCTTTGTTGCACCCTGGACAGAGGTATATTTCCTTTCACACGTTCGTAAGAGAAAACAGACAGCCGAAAAGGGAGGGGAAAGAAAAAAAAAAAAAACATAAGAGATATCATCTTGATTTTAGGCTTCTCTTGCTTGGCCTATAATCTTTCCTGCTGTAAGTTTGTTGAATATATTCGATTGGTCATTAGTTCTAGAAAATTGGTCATTAATTACTCACCAATCCCCCATCTGCATTTCGTTCTCGCGTCTCTACTTTCTCATATTTTGTAGCATACATCCAACGATTATCTTTCTTGAACATGTTAATCAGCTTCTTATTTGTTGGTTGCTTCACAATTTCAGCGACATCACCCAATGGTCATTTACATCAGGCTTCAACGGAGGGCCGGTGACCCACAGATGCCGCTTGTGCTTATTGGGAAAGCTATGGCGGGCATTTTGATTGGTCTCTTTCTAATCACTTCTGCATTACATTGGACCGACGCTCACAACACGCAGAAGTTTACCATTCTCATGACAGAGCTGTACAATGCTTCCGGAAACAAGTACTACAAGGAGTACTCCGTCACTCGCTTAACCAATTTTAGAATTGCTTCACATGCCATAATATTCGCAGCAATATCAAGGGGCTTGGTGAAAGTACTAACGAAGCATGGAAGGTAGTATTATTAGTTTATCTGTCCACTCGCCAGATGTCCCACCGCACCTGGCATGGTAGTCAAAGGTTGACCAGTGATATAACATGAAACTTGAGCTTTTATTTGTTGGTGTCCTGTTGTATATTGTTTCGGCTTTCTATTATTCCTTGTATAGAAACAATGTATTATATGCTGTAGACCCTGGTAGACCTTTGAGTGTTCTAGGCTTTGCCCTTATGGTGTATTGTCCAACTATTTGTTGGATCTCCTTCCCCTTTCCCCGTTTTTAATAAAATTCATCTTTTGCCGATCAAAAAAAAAACAATGTCGATAGTACTCTTATTGTACGGGAGGCTTTCTACAATAGTTGTGTTGAGATTTCATGATGCATGTGTCATTGAACGCGAATGAAAAGTACAATGCAAGTTCCTAACGGTTTATAATTCGTATATGGATTGTGGTTGTGTTGCGGTGGAGATTTTGAATTATTATACTTTTTTTTTTTTGTATGCAGAAATGGCTTTGGTTGAATGCTGAGTGACAAATAGGATTCGTAATTTCTTAGTGACTATGCAGAAATAGTATGAGAAGCAATTTTTGTTTGGAGTTGAATTGGAGTACAAATGCAATTGATCTTTGGCTCTATCTTAGCTTCCAATCATTTGAGTAATTGAGTCCATTTTGTTAGTTGGCTATTTGGTGGGTATGGGGAGTATTTTAAGATGGCTGAAGGGTTCTTAAAGAACAGTGGTGGCACGCATTCGTCGTCGCATTCGGGCGGCGGTCAAGGGCAATCGGAAGGTGGGTACAGAGAGTACATTAAGATGGCTGAAGGGTTAATGAAGCACAGCAGCGGCGGTGGTGGTCACGGTGAATCTGGAGGTGGGGGATATGGTGAGTACTTTAAGATGGCTGAAGGGTTCTTGAAGAAGTAAATTGCCCAGTTTATTAGGTTTGGATCTTGTGTTAAAACTGTTTGTGGGTGTTTATGTATGTTTCTAATTTCTATTTGTGTGTGAGTGTTTAGCCGTGAATAATTGGATCTATTCACACATGAAACCCCCCATGAATATCTGGTATTTAAATTGTAGAATATGTGGCCTTAGAATTGAGGCTGTGTGCTAAAACCTTGTTATTTCACACTGTATTGGTGTATTTATTGTGGTTGTGTTGTGGTAGAGATGTTCAATTACTAATCTTTTGTCAGAAATAGCTTTTTTGAATGCTTATTTTACATGGGTAGTGAGTAACGAAAAGATTCTTAGTGAATATGCAGAAATACTATGAGAAGCAATTTTGTTTGGGATTGAATTGGAGGACAAATGCAATTGATCTTTGGCTCTATATTACTAAATCCAAACCTTGATAACACCAATGTATGGTCCAGATTTGGACTTTCGTTCAGTTCAAAACTTGGACCGGAGAGGATCCGGAACCTAGGGAATATTCGATTTTCTTATCGCCACATTGAACTTCTGATCAGAAAAAGTAAATGTTCATTCAATGTTGTGCTTGCACAAGTAAAACGACAGAGTTTTATCAAATAACTATGTTGTGTTTGCATTTGAATGTCAGTGTGTACATTGTCTTCTATGATACCATTGCCCTTCAACATCTGTGAGTACGGATTTCTGCTGCGGTTGGCCCTGAAAGAACAAAAAAGGAAGGGAGATGAGAAGAACAAAACTAAAAGGAGACTAGTTTCAGTTAAGAGAGCTTGAAAAGAGATGCCATGGAAACAGAGGTGTTCCAAAGGGGTGACCTGAGAACACACAGTGCATTTTTTTTTCCTCAAACCCACCCTGTGTTCTAAGTGTCCCTCCTCTGGACTATTCCTCTCTCATTGAACCCACCCTGTGTTCGACGCCACCTGCCAGTACGGTAAGCTGGAGGACGGGAAATTCGGCCAGTACTTCGAGAAAGCCGAGACTTATCTCCACCAGTACCAGTCTCCCGATCACTCCTCCGCTGCTTCACTTCCCCTGTTCAATCAATTCTTGTTTGCTATATATACTAGAGGAAAATCCACTTAAACTCCCTGTGGTTATCGCCATATGTGCGGATACACCCCCTGTGGTTTAAAAGTGTGCACATAACCCCCTGTGATTTTCAAATTGTGCGGATAGACCTCCTGCCGTCATGTTTTCCATCCATATTAACGGAAACAACGTTAAAAGACCGTTATACCCCCATCACATCCCTTGATTCTTCTTCTTTTTTAAATCTAACCACACCATCCCGTATACCAAAAATTGAATCCAAACCGTTGATATTATAAATTTTGACGAGTACTACGTCTATGCCAAAATTCAAGTCAATCAAAAAATGAAAAGCTTATGGTCAAATCGATTTTGTTATGAAATTAAAATTTCAAATTTGAATTTACTAAAAATTAGATCACTGGGTTACTGATGGCTGATTAAGATGATTTTTTTACAGAGATACTCTATTCTTTATTTAATACATTATGAACGACTCAGATTACATTCTAGAGGTGTGTGAGATACACCTCCGTTAATATGGATGGAAAATATGACGGCAGGGGGTCTATCTGCACAATTTGAAAACCACAGGGGGTATGTGCACACTTTTAAATCATAGGGGGTGTATCCACACATAGCGATAACCACAGGGGGTGAAAGTGGACTTTCCTCTTGAAGGGGGCGACTATTCGCAACCCTGTTTTTTCTCCCTTAGCCCCTTACTCCATACAGTCCTTTTAAAATAGAAAATTTTCTCCATGGAACCCATTAAATGTACCTGGTCTTCCCATTATACCCTTCCTCCCTCACAAAAACATAAAATTACACTTTTTAACTCCCCAAATACCCTACCTAAATACAAACCCTTATCCCCACATCAAACCCACGGCCTCCCATCTCCCTAGCCCGCCCACCATCTCTACAACCCTCCATTAACACCGCCGCACACCGCCACTCCTGCCAGAACACCGCTGCACCGCCGCCACCCTTCTTCTCTCTTCAAGCTCTCTCTCTCTCTCTCTCTCTCTCTCTCTCTCTCTCTCTCTCTCTCGTATCCATTCCGATCCACATCCACTTTCCATTCTCTCACTCTCAAAGGTACACTACGTCTTCTGATTTTATCTTTAAGTTTTTTTATGCATTATGGAAAAATGTAGTTCAATTTTCAGATTTTGCATGTATGTTCTTAGAGACCTTTGTTACAATGGGTCTGATGCAAATTTTGAGATTTTCTCAGTTTACTGCGGATTCAAAGGAATTTAGTAAGATATGGTAATGGAACTTTGATATGATTTGCTTACAAAAAAAAACTTTGATATGATCGAAATCAATTTCTTGCCCTATGAAATACAGTGATTTTAATATTCTATTTCTTTCCCATGTTTATCTTGCTTATCAGCAAACGAACTCTTTATGGTTTTGCTGATAAACTAGAAAGCCCCCTCAGATTTGCTGCAAATTCATTACTATGCTTTTTTCCTTCAGATTGGTCAGCTTGGAAAACTGCCATAAACCAGCTGAAGTTTTGTTTAGTCTTTTTTACAGATTGGTGTAATCCCCATGTAAATTGGTATAAATTCTGTTGAAAATGCAAGTTGGTGTAAACCTGATGTACAAAACCTTGTTAACTACCATAAGAAATCACAATTTACAAAGGAAAGTACATCGTGTCAAATTTTGCTTCAAAAGAGATGGAGAAACTAGAGATGTATTCTTCCTCCTCTGTTTTTTCTGTTATTTTTTTTCTGAGAAACAAGTGCGGGATAATACATATACTTGTATGTACGGGAGAGATTTTCTATGGTTAGTAGACCCAATTTTGATAGTAAGGTTCAAGAGTATTATTGGCATTCGTAACTTGTTTTACCTTTTCGGGCTTCTAAGTTTGCATTCCTGTTATTATATGCAGGTTATTATGCGTCCACCGCGTCGAGACCGGGGTCGGGGCCGCACCGAAGCACATCCACAGGAAGAAGAAGACAGGGCTGTGGGCGATACTGGACTTGGAGCTGTGGAGTTGCGTGCGGCACTGCAGGAGGTGTAGGCCATTCTACGGCCGAAAACTGTTATTTTCGTTAGCGAGGTGTTGGGGCTTCAGGCCGAGGGTAGATCTTGGGTTTATGATGTTAGCCAGTCATTGGTTGTATATTTTGGAAAAGCTTTCTATCTGTGATGTTTATGGATGTCGGATATTTGATACTCCGTATTTAGAAATGTTGGGCTATGATGTCTGACATATTTTGACTGTAATGAACTTATTAGGGGTCTGATTTTGAACTTTCATAAAATTGACCTGTAATGCAGTAGACTTGGGAAAACAAATACTCCTACTTGGCAAGTTTGGTTCCCTGTAATGCTAAGGTGGCTAATTCTATGAATGGTAAATCTACGATTTTTTTTTAGCAGTAGATATTATCCAATGTCTCAACTCATCTTCGAATGGAAAAACCTACAAACATGGTTGAAAAAAAAACATTCAATGGCAGTAAAAAAAATAAAATCAAAAGAACCAATAATCATCCACCTGTTTGAAAAGTCCATTAAAACAAGTTTTCTAGCTCTCTGGATCTGTTTCGGTAATTGACAGTCGACAATTAGTCTATATTTCGGTAAGTGAAAGTCGAAAATATACTTACAATTCGGTATCTAACTGCTGACCATTACTGAATGAAAAGTAATACAATTCAGTAACTAACTGTTGAAAACAAGTATCAATTTCGGTAACTAGATGTCAAAAATGTGTGCACCATTCGGTAACTAACTGCCGAATTTCAATAAATAAAACATGTGTGTACGAAAATCCTACATTTCGGTAAATAGCTGTTGAAAATAAGACTATATTTCTGTAACCACATGTCGGAATTGCGTACTAAAATCGGTAATTAACTGCTGAACTAGAGTATAACAGAAATAAGATACATATATTTCGGTAATTGAATGCTGAAATTATGTCTAAATTTCGGTAACTAACTGTCGAGTAGGGTAATTGTTTACGGTAGTTAACTACCGAAATTACTTAACTTATTCGGACCTGAAACACCGAAAAACTAGTTTAAAAATTTGTAAATCAGGAGGCCGGACTGTGAACGGGGAAAAGTTTCATTCTCACGCGGCTTCCAAGATACAATGTCCATCACAACATTTTTCTACTCAGCCATCATATCGTTGCCGATAGAATTTGATTCCATTTCAATTTCGAAATCATAACCTAGAAGTGAGTCATCTTTTTTTTCAATGGAAGGACTGGAACCTTCCATTGATACAATATTTGGCTCCTCCATTGAGATTGAAATGATGAACAAGCTTGAGAGAGAGGAGAAGAGAAAGGATGAAGATGAAAGAAGAAAGAAGAATGGATTTTGGAGAAAAGAGAAGACGAAGAACAGAAGAACCAGACGAAGAGCAGAAGAACCAGTCGACTGGTGTTTTTTTTTTTCTTTTTCAAACGTACTGATGAATTTCAGGGGGAAGGAGAAGAAGATAATTTAAGGGTTTTGATCATAAGGGCATGTAGGTCATTTCATGTATAGGTATAAGGGTAAGTATGTCATTTTACATTAAGGAGTCATGTTGTAATTAATTGAAAATTTTTAGAGGGCTAAGGGAGAAAAAACGAGGCTGCGAATAATCGCCTTTTTTCCTCAAACCCACCCTGTGTTCTAAGTGTCCCTCCTCTGGACTATTCCTCTCTCAGTGAACCCACCGTGTTCGACGCCACCTGCCAGTACGGTAAGCTGGAGGACGGGAAATTCGGCCAGTACTTCGAGAAAGCCGAGACTTATCTCCACCAGTACCAGTCTCCCGATCACTCCTCCGCTGCTGCACACGGCGGCGGGAAAACCAAACACGGCGGTGGAAGCGGTTTCGGAGAATCCGATGGTGGGTATGACGAGCACCAGTCCTCCGATCACTCCACCGCTGCACACGGCGGCGCAAAAACCAATGCCGCGGAAGCGGTTACGGAGAATCTGATGGTGGGTATGGCGGGTACCAGTCGTCGGATCACTCTGCTGCCTACGGCGGCGGTAAACCCACGCATTCATCGTCGCAATCGGGCGGTGGTTACGGGCAATCTGAAGGTGAGTACGGCAGGTACCAGTCTTCGGATCACTCTGCTGCCTACGGCGGCGGTAAAACCACGCATTCATCCTCGCATTCGGCGGGTGGGTACGGGCAATCTGAAGGTGGGTACGGCGAGTACCAGTCATCCGAGCACTCCGCCTCCTGCGGCGGCGGTAAAACCACACATTCATCGTCGCATTCGGGCGGTGGTTACGGGAAATCTGAAGGTGGGTATGGCGAGCAGCAGTACCAGTCATCCGATAATTCCTCTGCCGCCGTGCACGGCGGAGAAACCACTGGGCATTCGTCGGAGCATTCGGGTGGGGGTTTTGGGCAATCTGAAGGTGGGTATGAGGAGTACTTCAAGATGGCTGAAGGGTTTTTAAAGAACAGTGGCGGCATGCATTCGTCGTCGCATTCGGGTGGCAGTCACGGACAATCGGAAGGTGGGTACGGAGAGTACATTAAGATGGCTGAAGGGTTAATGAAGCACAGCAGCGGCGGTGGTCACGGTGAATCTGGAGGTGGGGGATATGGTGAGTACTTTAAGATGGCTGAAGGGTTCTTGAAGAAGTAGTGATAACTGCCTTAAATTAGGGGTTTGAATCATGTGTTTGAACAAGTTTGTTCTGTGTATTTACATGTGCATCTGATTTGTTATTCGTGTGCAAGTGTTTAACCGTGAATAATTGGATCTTTCCACACAAAAAAACCCTATAAATAACTGGTTGTAAGATGTGTAGACACCCCAATCTGGGCTTTCAGATTAGTTTACTTACGGTTTTTGATTCTCCAATGATGAAATGGATCAAGAACACCCCACGAATGTCGAGTGTTTGAGTTTTGAGTGTTTGCAAAACCTTTGAGCCTAACCCAACCCTAAGCCACTTTCAAAAGCCAAAAAAATCCTATTGATGTGTGCCAGGGCACAATCATTGCGCGCCAGGGCACAATCTTCGTGCGCCAGGGCGCAACCATCGCGCGCCGGGGCGCACCGTCGCGCGACGGTTTGACTCAATCGCGCGATGGTCGACCGGAGCATTGACTAGCGCGCCAGGGCGCACCATCGCGTGCCAGGGCGCATTGTCGCGCGACAGTTTGGAACCATCGCGCGACGGTCAGAACCTGTCCCCATCACCTTTATTCAGCTGGGCAGCTTAATTACCAAGTAACCCCCAGCCAGCCTCGTGGCTGGCTGGCCTCCATTCTTTGGACCAGAGCTACCTTTCCATTAATGGAAGGTGCTCTCCCTATAAAAACCCCCATTTGTTCTCTTTCAAAAGATTAACAAAAATTTGGCATTACAAAGGGTCTTTGCTTTGTACTCTTTTAAGCTAATAAAAGAGATACAAAGACACCCTAAGAACAAAGCTTGTTCTTCCTCCCCATTTTCACATTTCAATCAAACCTCAAACTCAACCTCAATTCAAAACTCAAACACTTTTCAAACCTCAAAATCCAAAGGTATATCTCACATTTGTTCTGCTCTCTGTTCTGATCCCTGAGGGGGGCTGGCAGGGTCAAGGCTGGTAATCAACACCAGTTCTGGCCCTAAAGCTAGCAAGGTTTCAAAAGCCGTGGCCTAGCAAACCCTTGCGCGATGGACCCGAACACTCGCGCGACACTTTTGTCTGCATGAGATTGGTCCACGTGGGGAATGGATGCTAGCATTTTCTTGTCTTATTCATGCTCATGGCTGTTATATAGTTTTATTTTGATATAGATCACTGTTGATGCATGTAAAAATCAGTTTATTGTTTTTCTTAGAGCTTAAATTGCTAGCTTGCATGTCAATATTTGGTTCTGCTCTGTTGGAGTACTCCTGAGATCATTCTGGACTTGTCTCAGAACCTAGGACGTGCAAAACCAGACACTGGAAAGTTGGCTCCAACCCGCGCGCACTACACCCAAACCATCGCGCGATGGTCAACGCTCCATTTGACCAGTGCGCCAGGGCGCAATCGTCGCGCGCCAGGGCGCAACCATCGGGCGCCCGGGCGCATTGTCGCGCGACGGTTTGGAACCCTCGCGCGATTGTTTGTCCCCGATCAGTGGCTGGCCTTGCATGTTTAACTTGATTTTAGGCTATTATTTTGTCCCCACACTGTTTATGGGGTGTTTTTGTTTATTTATTAGGCTTTTCAGCCTTTAAACTGTATATTATGACTGCATAAACTGCTTGGTTTGTCCTGGGTGTGCACTGGTCCTTCCAGAGCCCAGAGAGTTTAAACTGCTTGGTTTGTCCTGGGTGTGCACTGGTCCTTCCAGAGCCCAGAGGGTTTGAGAATAAGAGCTGTGGGCTTAGGCTTACTGGCGCGCGCAGGTCTTGTAGTAGCGTGCGCAGGTGTGGTCAGCATGCATTGACTTGATCAGTGCATACTGGTTTCTTCCTGTGCACGACACTCCAAAACATGGGCTTTCCAGTCTGTTTAAAACTCCCACAGAAGTCTGTTCTCATCCTATACTAACTGCTCATTCATGCTATACTTGATCACATCCTGCAAACATGTTACAGTTTTAAATACCCGATTAACTGTTCCCCCGCCCTAATTGGCTAAAATTGATTAATAAAAGAAGAATCGCAATGTTTTCAAAATGCCTAAGTAGAGACCGATCTCCGGATTGGGCGAGAGGGGTGCCATAAAACCCTTCCCCTCTCGTAACCTGACTCCCGAACCCAGATATGGTTATGACGGACTGGTTCCTTAACTTTTTCAAATCAAACAGCGCGGCAGGTGCTTCGAAATACGGTTCCTTGGGTGTCGGACCTTCAAAACTTGAGTGACGACTCTGTATTTTTTAGCGCTTGCCACCTGCGCTCGCGCTCCCTCGATCCGGGCCCTTGCATTTTTGGAAACCGGAATTTCCAGGGCATGCTGCCCACAGTGGCGACTCTGCTGGGGATGATCGAACCAATATTAATCTATACTTAGAGTTTAATACGCTTGGGAACAATCCCTTAAAAGTCTGTCAAAACGGTTAGCTTCGCGCGGCCGAAGGTTGGAATGGTGATTTAACAGGACCTCGTGTCCAGCCATTCTAATCTGGGGCTTTTTCGATTGTTCGCTTGCGTAGTTTCCTCTAAAGATAGACTGAATAAAGTGAGCCAAATTTGAAAAAGGCATTTTATGACTTTGCGATTCTTCTTCTCTTAATCAATTCTAGCATCTCATTTGCATCGATGTGGGATAAGTCTCGTTGGATCGTTTTGGCAATCCGGCACGGTTTACCGGAGCTCGGGGACCCCGAATGACCGACAACCTTCGACGATGATGGGTCATGCTACCGTTCGACTGTTACTCTGCGAAAAACGCGGGTAACGGGAGGTATATCTGTGGCCCTAGTCCGAGGAACCTGTTACAAGCCAAAACCAGCCTTTGCATATACAAAGCACTAGGACTCTCCAAACTAGGACAGGTACCCACAGGTTAAGATCTATTTGCATCTAACCCCGTAACTGCCTATGTGTTACTGCTTTCCCTATCGCATGCACTGTACATACACTATTTTTGCATAGGAGCATGCTTAAGGCTGTTTTGTCTTTCGAGTTTGTCTTACGCTGTTTAGGACGTTGTTGGACCCGATGAGGAGTCGTTCATTCTGTCGAATGTTCGTTATCAATTGCAAAGTCCTTAGTTCAATGAGACTTTGAGAAATCAAAATTTATTAAGTCCTTGGCTCATGCCCGTTTAAGGATTCAACCAACAATAAGGAACAACAGAGTAGTGATGTCGTGTCACTGGCGCCACCCAGGTTGAAGTGCGTTGTCACTATACACCGCCGTGTTCAAGGTTAAGGTGCCATGACATCAATACCGAGTTGTTCCAAATTCGAAGTCGAATCTTCAAAAGGGACTAGCTGAAGGTTTAGTCTATTTTGACATCTTTTAGGATCTGTCGATCTACTCAAGGACACATCGCCGAAAAGAATTCTGAGGATTCCGGCAACGTCTGAAATATTGTGAGACAAACTCGTCTCTGGTTCTGGTCATGCATGCATACATTATGTTCTGCGTAGGAGCATGTTTAGGGCGGCTTCTAGGATTGTCACTTTTTCGAGTCTGTCTTATGCTTACTAGGACGCTGCTATAACCCGATGAAGAGTCGTGCATCTCGATGGTGCACGTTGTTAATTTTTCAAAGTCCTTAGATCAGCGAGACTTTGAGAAATCAAACCTTATTAAGTCCTTGGCTCATGCCTGATTGCGGATTCAACCGACAATAAGGAACCACAAAGTATTGATGTCGTGATATTGATGTCATTTTGGTTATCGTGCTTCGCACGTACACCGCCCCGGCTAAAGCGCGTTGTCGCTCACGCCACCCCGGTAAAGGTGTCACGCCATCAATACCGAGTTGTTCCAAGTTCAAAGTCGAATCTTCAAAAGGGACTAGTCAAAGACTTAGTCTGTTTTGGCATCTCTTAGGATCAGTTTGATCTATTCAAAGGATATACCCTCGAAAAGAAATCTGAGGATTTTGGCAGCGTCCGAACATCATGAGACAGACTTGTCTCTAGTTCTAGAGTCTAGGAGGACACTGACAACGATGATCTCTGCATTTTCGTTCTTTCAATAAACTGCTGAAAGGGCATCACTGAGTTTTCATTACTTTACTGTCAAAGCTTCGAGCCATTGCATCATCGGAAAGTACCGAAAAGAAGAGCCAAACCTACTTAGAAGAGTCTGCCAGGGCTGTTACACCTTTGCTTCCAAGGGCATATCACCTACCTCGCTCATCAATTCGGAATGGCAGTACAAATGGAGCTGGCTGAGCTCAGGAAAGCTGTAGAAGAATTGGGTCACAAGATGGACAAACAGATGATTATGGTCCAGGGACTCGTTGGCCTTGTTTCCTCCACAGCCTCGCAACCAGATATGGGGCTAGTCACAGAACCTTCTTAAGCCTGCAACACTCCTACAGTCGGAATCAAGCTGTGCACAAAGGACATATTCAAAGACCTGGCTGAGTTTCATGAGGCCAGGACCTACCCAAAGGAGGATGCCCGATCCTTATTCACAACCACTGCTAAGGGGAAGGACATGCTTAGTGATGAATTCAGCCCCAAAGGCAAAAGAATGCATCCAGTTGATGGGGCAATGTGTTTCAACAGCCAAGCAAACAAGAGTCCTGCTTTGAACTCTCAATCCACTCGCCGGAGCCCACCGAGGACTTTCTCATGCTTCTCTGCGCCTTTGGTCTCAATTTATGAGAAACTGCTCGATGCTGGTTCCATCAAGCCTCTCGATCCAACTCCTCTACCCAAAAATCCATCACCCAATTTCAAGCATAACCTCTATTGCACCTACCATCAAATGCCTGGCCATTCTACCAATGCCTGCTTCCGGCTTCGACATGCCGTTCAAGATCTCATCGATTGTGGCATTATCACAACTCCACCTCCATCAACAGCCGAT
Source organism: Rhododendron henanense subsp. lingbaoense (assembly GCA_020567845.1). Classification (NCBI taxonomy): domain Eukaryota; kingdom Viridiplantae; phylum Streptophyta; class Magnoliopsida; order Ericales; family Ericaceae; genus Rhododendron; species Rhododendron henanense. Next base: position 2,706,247 of record CM036317.1, read on the forward strand.
ATCAACCAAATTCGAAGCGCTCAAAGCCTCCGATCTCGAACACAACCCCGGAGTTTCTCTGTCCTAGAGGTATCTCTATCTGCAGTAATGGAGAAACTTGTCAAGTCTGGGCACCTCAAACTGTTGACCCCAACTTCTCCACCCAAAGTCTTTCCAGCCAACTACAGTGCCAACCATTTCTGTGCCTTCCACCAAATGCCTGGCCATCTCACTGATAACTGCTTGCGTCTCCGACACGAGATACAAGACCTAATTGACAATGGCACGTTTCAAGTTCCACTGAAGTCCAATGTCATTTCCGACTCCTTGCCTCAGCATGAGTCTGACCCTCTGGTTGGTCAAATATCAATCAACTTTACTCAAATCAACCCGAGCTCCAAGCCGACTGTACCCATCCTGTCCGAGCCCGAGGACAGCCTGCTGGCTGCTGTTTGTGTGATTGGGACTTCCTCCGCCAACATCTGGTTTGACAGTGATGAGGGGCTTACAAAGGAGTGGACTAACCAGCTGAGGTCCATTGATCAAAAGAGCACCGAGTAGGTTTGGTCGAAGAAGCTGAGGAGGCCGAAGTGCTGTTGCTTGGGCCTGACGCCCGCTGGATCCTACCTCTTTTTATGGAAGCTATGGGTAGCTTTTTAACAATTGCATTTTCAAAATCACGTCTAGTTTGCATTGGCGTCTTGTCTGAGTCTGACACAGAGTCTTTTGCGTTTGTCTAAGTCTAGCTCTGAGTCGGAGGTTGTGCCTCTTGGCCCTCCACGTCGTAGCTTTTGTTTTAAGTTTTGAGTCTGCTGTACTTGGCAACCCCGAGGGTTTTTATGATATGCATCATCTTGCTTCTACATGCTTCGCTGGCTTTTATATAAACTGTGTCGACCCTGACAACGAAGGGATAAATTTTGATGGGATCATTCCCAAGGAAATGTGTTCCCTCGCCGAAAGGGAAGACGAAAGGCATGCTCAGCCTATTAAAAGAAGAAGTAATTTCAAATAAACTTGAAAGACAAGTATAACCTCCCAATGGTTCAATTGGTTCAAAGCCGCCCCCAGAGGAGCATTGTGCCCGGTCAGACAAGTTCGAAAAATTCATCGACGTCTTGGCGTGGTATCATCAAGTCACGCCTCGCATTGATCCTGAGATAAAGGAGTATCAAATCCCCTGTTATCGGGTACCAATCTAGAAAGTAGAAGCACAGGAGGCTCCGGGCCTTATACCATGTTCAAAAGCAACAACAGTGGCGTTTTGCCAAGCACAAATGAGAAAGTGTACAAAGCGGCCCGGAGCAAGACATTTCCAACCGAAGCACTCTTGACTCTTTGTTATCAAAGCCATATTATCTGGGGCTGCAGCCAAAGGTCTTCGACCTCAACGGCAACAAATTCAATACCATGGTCGATCTGGATCAATTCAAAAGCAACTTTTCCCTGAGAGAAGCTCGTTGGGCTGAAAACCCCAAGGGTAGGCAGTTCCAAGCAAAAGTTAGAGCAGCCTGCTAGACCAAAACCTATGAAGGCGGTTTAGGCAAAAATGAATAGGCAATCAATCAAAGCTTGCTAGACCGAAGACCCGAATGGGCGGTACTAGGCAAAAGTTAGAGCGTAAAAGGAGAGGTAAATACTCGAGAGTTAACCCTTGGCCTGAACTACGTTTTGACCTGATTCCCTAGCTTGGGATACGTAGGCAGTCTTTCTTTGAGACTCGGTCACAATCTATCAATTGGATCCATGGTTGACATTTTGGTACACATCAAAGGTCAAAGAGGATCGGAGATCAAGACAAGCTTCCTTGGAGGAACCAGAAGGGGGAAACCCTTTGTCTTTCAATTTTATTACAAACTACTTCTTCAAGTTACAGGCTGAGCATAAGTCTTAAAATACTTGAAGTATAAAAAACAGAACGAAATGCTAGAGGCCTTAACGGCTCACAGTTTATTCTAAGTTCAGCGAAGTCTGGTGTAAGCAACCGCAACGCGTTTGTTCGAAGTGATGCGCATTGGTCTCAAACCTATGCGCATTGGTCTCAAACTTACAGCAGACAGTAGCAGTCTGCTACTACCCTCGAATGTCGTTCCAGGGGCTTTTGCCAAGTCTTGTCATGCTGTGCAAGTCATATGGACTTAATGTGACTGCACGGGGGTGTTCAGTCCGGGCCTATACGTGTCATAATCTGCGTCTTATGTCCATTTTTGCGACATTTTTCCAGTTTTTCAATCAATTGTCATTTCGAGGTGTTTTTCTCGATTTTGTTTGTACAGGTCTTTGTACCTTTTGCACCTTTTGTAAGTGTCCGTTCCACCTGTTCATGAATGTTGTGAGTTTTGGCACATTAATGCCCAAAGTTTCATTGTATTCCGTGTGTCTAAGGGTTCGCATTGTACCCTGGTTCTCTTTCTCCCTTTTCATTCAAGCTAGGCGAGTCTGTACGTATGTGCGCATGTCTGTGTGTCGATTCAAATCACTTGTCAATGCAAATTAGATATTAGTGGTTAGTTTTTGCATTCTCTTCAACACTTGCAAAAGAGAGTCAATAAATTGGAAAACGCGATTGTTACATTGCTACCCGCAAGCAGTGGAATCTCTTGAAGCAATAGGGCACGTCAGCCCAGGGCCAAGCGAAGCATCTCTGGGGCACACCTGCCGAAGCATCAAAGAAAGGGCGCGCAGGCCCAATTCCATTACTAAACGTCAACTGGGGCACACTGGCCCACTCAATGCCTATCTATCTGGGTGCATATCTCAGAAGCACAGACAGTACAGTGATGAGGCTCAGTGGTAGTTCTTAGGTATCGTTGTCCTTCTAGGAGCCGCCCTAAGCTTGCATCTGCATTTTCAATATTTTATACATGTCATTGCATATTGTGTGTATATCAAATGTTGAACGCATGAAAAATCCATCAAAACGACAAAGCAAGCCTGCCCGGTATCGAAGGCAGCAAGTAAACAGCCCAGCAGTTGTCATCGATTTCTCCCCAACTGCAGTCCGCCTTGCTTCTATCCATGCTATCCACTGTTTATGCTACTTGGATCAAATCAACGACAGCCGGTCCTGTCCGATCTTCAACGGCTCGATCACTTTTTATAGCGATCCGCCAGTTCAAATCAACGACAGCCGGTCCTGTCCAACCTTCAGCGGCCTGATCATTCTGCACACTGATCTGCCTATTTCAAATCAACGACAGCCGATCCTGTCCAATCTTCAACGGCTCGATCACTTTTTATAGTGATCCGCCAGTTCAAATCAACGACAGCCGGTCCTGTCCAACTTCCAATGGCTCGATCACTTTTTATAGCGATCTGCCAATTCAAATCAACGACAGCCGGTCCTATCCAATCTTCAACGGCTCGATCACTTTTTATAGCGATCCGCCAGTTCAAATCAACGACAGCCGGTCCTGTCCAACCCCAATGGCTCGATCACTTTTTATAGCGATCCGCCAGTTCAAATCAACGACAGCCGGTCCTGTCCAACTTCCAATGGCTCGATCACTTTTTATAGCGATCCGCCAATTCAAATCAACGACAGCCGGTCCTGTCCAATCTTCAACGGCTCGATCACTTTTTATAGCGATCCGCCAGTTCAAATCAACGACAGCCGGTCCTGTCCAACCCTAATGGCTCGATCACTTTTTATAGCGATCCGCCAGTTCAAATCAACGACAGCCGGTCCTGTCCAACCCCAATGGCTCGATCACTTTTTATAGCGATCTGCCAGTTCAAATCAACGACAGCCGGTCCTGTCCAACTTTCAATGGCTCGATCACTTTTTATAGCGATCCGCCAGTTCAAATCAACGACAGCCGGTCCTGTCCAACCCCAACGGCTCGATCACTTTTTATAGCGATCCGCCAGTTCAAATCAACGACAGCCGGTCCTGTCCAACTTCCAATGGCTCGATCACTTTTTATAGCGATCCGCCAATTCAAATCAACGACAGCCGGTCCTGTCCAACCCCAATGGCTCGATCACTTTTTATAGCGATCCGCCAGTTCAAATCAACGACAGCCGGTCCTGTCCAATCTTCAACGGCTCGATCACTTTTTATAGCGATCCGCCAGTTCAAATCAACGACAGCCGGTCCTGTCCAGGCTTCAACGGTTTGATCATTTATACTGATGATCCTCCCATCTAGGCTTCAACAGTTTGATCATTTATACTGATGATCCTCCCATCCAGGCTTCAACGGCACGATCATTTATACTGATGATCCGCCCGTCCAAGTTCCCAACGGCTTGATCACTCGGCACAATGATCTCCCCGTCCGCTATCACCGACAGCTGATCCTGTCAAATCCCCCAACGGCTCGATCATTTATACTGATGATCCTCCCGTCCAATTTCTCCAACGGCTTGATCACTCGGCACAATGATCTCCCCGTCCGCTATCACCGACAGCTGATCCTGTCAAATCCCCCAACGGCTCGATCATTTATACTGATGATCCTCCCGTCCAATTTCTCCAACGGCTTGATCACTCGGCACAATGATCTCCCCGTCCGCTATCACCGACAGCTGATCCTGTCAATTCCCCCAACGGCTTGATCACTCGGCACAATGATTTCCCCGTCCACTATCACCGACAGCCGGTCCTGTCAAATCCACAAACAACGACCAGAACATCGTTCGATGGTCCGTTCATCCGTAACTGATTGTTCCCCAGGAGAGTCCGTCTTGGCCTGTCCCGAACGACAATCACCCTTAATCTAGCCACAAGTGCATCTTCCAGCAAGCTTATTGCTCTGTCTCGGATGGTCTTTGATAAGGAGATTGGCTCTGATTCCCTACAGATGGAATTCAACCTGCCTGACACGACCTACCCGTGTTTGTTGGAATACTTTGTGCCGAGGATAGCTTGATCCCCAGCAACGACGGCCGGTCCCGTCCAAATCTGCAGCGACAGCCTGTCCTGCCCAAATTCAATCAACAAGCGGCGATGCAATCGTCCACTTCTACTTCCATCTCCAGCAACGGTCCGTCCGTCCATTCAACCAATCAGGTTCTGTAAGTATGCTTGTCTACTTTGCTAGTATGATCTGCTCTGGATTGCCTTGAGGGGTGTCTAGAAACCTTTGACGTTACTTGTACCAAGTCAATGGTGCTCCAAGTGCCGTCAAAGGGGGGCTACTGTAGACACCCCAATCTGGGCATCCAGATTAGTTTACTTACGGTTTTTGATTCCCCAATGATGAAATGGATCAAGAACACCCCAGGAATGTCGAGTGTTTGAGCTTTGAGTGTTTGCAAAACCTTTGAGCCTAACCCAACCCTAAGCCACTTCCAAAAGCCAAAAAAACCCTATTGATGTGTGCCAGGGCACAATCATTGCGCGCCAGGGCACAATCTTCGTGCGCCAGGGCGCAACCATCGCGCGCCGGGGCGCACCGTCGCGCGACGGTTTGACTCCATCGCGCGATGGTCAACCGGAGCATTGACCAGCGCGCCAGGGCGCACCATCGCGTGCCAGGGCGCATTGTCGCGCGACAGTTTGGAACCATCGCGCGACGGTCAGAACCTGTCCCCATCACCTTTATTCAGCTGGGCAGCTTAATTACCAAGTAACCCCCAGCCAGCCTCGTGGCTGGCTGGCCTCCATTCTTTGGACCAGAGCTACCTTTCCATTAATGGAAGGTGCTCTCCCTATAAAAACCCCCCTTTGTTCTCTTTCAAAAGGTTAACAAAAATTTGGCATTACAAAGGGTCTTTGCTTTGTACTCTTTTAAGCTAATAAAAGAGATACAAAGACACCCTAAGAACAAAGCTTGTTCTTCCTCCCCATTTTCACATTTCAATCAAACCTCAAACTCAACCTCAATTCAAAGCTCAAACACTTTTCAAACCTCAAAATCCAAAGGTATATCTCACCTTTGTTCTGCTCTTTGTTCTGATCCCTGAGGGGGGCTGGCAGGGTCAAGGCTGGTAATCAATACCAGTCCTGGCCCTAAAGCTAGCAAGGTTTCAAAAGGCGTGGCCTAGCAAACCCTCGCGCGATGGACCCGAACACTCGCGCGACACTTCTGTCTGCATGAGATTGGTCCACGTGGGGAATGGATGCTAGCATTTTCTTGTCTTATTCATGCTCATGGCTGTTATATAGTTTTATTTTGATATAGATCACTGTTGATGCATGTAAAAATCAGTTTATTGCTTTTCTTAGAGCTTAAATTGCTAGCTTGCATGTCAATATTTGGTTCTGCTCTGTTGGAGTACTCCTGGGATCATTCTGGACCTGTCTCAGAACCTAGGACGTGCAAAACCAGACACTGGAAAGTTGGCTCCAACCCGCGCGCACTGCACCCAAACCATCGCGCGATGGTCAACGCTCCATTTGACCAGTGCGCCAGGGCGCAATCGTCGCGCGCCAGGGCGCAACCATCGCGCGCCCGGGCGCATTGTCGCGCGACGGTTTGGAACCCTCGCGCGATTGTTTGTCCCCGATCAGTGGCTGGCCTTGCATGTTTAACTTGATTTTAGGCTATTATTTTGTCCCCACACTGTTTATGGGGTGTTTTTGTTTATTTATTAGGCTTTTCAGCCTTTAAACTGTATATTATGACTGCATAAACTGCTTGGTTTGTCCTGGGTGTGCACTGGTCCTTCCAGAGCCCAGAGAGTTTAAACTGCTTGGTTTGTCCTGGGTGTGCACTGGTCCTTCTAGAGCCCAGAGGGTTTGAGAATAAGAGCTGTGGACTTAGGCTTACTGGCGCGCGCAGGTCTTGTAGTAGCGTGCGCAGGTGTGGTCAGCATGCATTGACTTGATCAGTGCATACTGGTTTCTTCCTGTGCACGACACTCCAAAACATGGGCTTTCCAGTCTGTTTAAAACTCCCACAGGAGTCTGTTCTCATCCTATACTAACTGCTCATTCATGCTATACTTGACACATCCTGCAAACATGTTACAGTTTTAAATACCCGATTAACTGTTCCCCCGCCCTAATTGGCTAAAATTGATTAATAAAAGAAGAATCGCAATGTTTTCAAAATGCCTAAGTAGAGACCGATCTCCGAATTTGGCGAGAGGGGTGCCATAAAACCCTTCCCCTCTCGTAACCTGGCTCCCGAACCCAAATATGGTTATGACGGACTGGTTCCTTAACTTTTTCAAATCAAACAGCGCGGCAGGTGCTTCGAAATACGGTTCCTTGGGTGTCGGACCTTCAAAACCCGAGTGGCGACTCTGTATTTTTGAGCGCTTGCCACCTGCGCTCGCGCTCCCTCGATCCGGGCCCTTGCATTTTTGGAAACCGGAATTTCCAGGGCATGCTGCCCACAAGATGGTAGAATATGTAGCAGTAGAAATAATTGAGTCTGTGTGCCAAAACCCTGTTATGTTCCCCTATTATTCTGGACTGATAATTCGTATATGGATTGTGGTTGTGTTGAGGTGGAGATTTTGAATTATTATACGGAGTACTTTTTTTTGCAGAAATGGCTTAGTTGAATGCTGAGTGACAAGTAGGATTCGTAATTTCTTAGTGACTATGCAAAAATAGTATGAGAAGCAATTTTTGTTTGGAGTTGAATTGGAGTACAAATGCAATTGATCTTTGGCTCTATCTTAGCTTCTAATCATTTGAGTAATTGAGTCCATTTTGTTGGTTGGCTATTTGGTTGATGCTGTCTGTTTGGTTTGATGCTTCCTCATAACAATATACTAATGATCAGACAAATGCGGATAAGAAACACTCCATGTTCTTATTACCAAATTGAACAAGTGATAAGAAAAATAAATTGTGTGTTCAAAGTTGTGCTTATAGAGCAATAATACGGACACAACTTACAACTCTGGAGTCTGGACCCATTGGAGGCACATGGGTCCATATACATCTAACGGCTCCAGACAGAGTTGTGTTAAAGTTGTTTCCTAGACTTTTTATCAGGAGATATGAGTGAAGAGTTCGTGATTGAGTTTGCATTTGAATGTCCGTTTGTATTTTACCTTCTTTGATGCCATTGCCCTTCAAAATTGAAGCACATATTCATTTCTGCCATGGTTGCCCTGAAAGAACAGAAAAAGAAGGGAGATCGATTAGAAGAACGCAATTAGAAGGAGAATAGTTTCAATCGGAGAGCTTGAAACCAGATGCCATGGAAACAGAGGTGCTCCAAAGGGGTGACCTGAGAACACACAGTGCATTTTTTGTCTAAACCCACCCTGTGTTCTAAGTGTCACTCCTCTGGAATATGCTTCTCTCATTGACTCCACGATATGCTCCTAAAGATTTGGAAAGATGAGTTAGTTGCAAGGTGTGCTTTTGTTTTATAAGGGATGGCAGTACTAATCATTGTGCTCACTATGTGGTCACTATGTCTACAAAGTACAGAAAAATGTTGTCATCCTTGTATTATCTTGGGAAACCCTTCACCCTTTCTATGAATTCGGGCGTGGGAGGTGAAACTATAATCTTACGTTCACGAAAAAAGATGCGGAGATTTGTTAGCGATATATGACGAAGTCAAGTACAACAATGGTCTGTCTCATGGCACAAGTGTCGACAGTTATGAACTGCTGAGCAATGAACATGTCACGTGGGCACCGTCCGCAGTGGCCAATCTTGTAAATGTGGAAAGAAAACGGTCAAAGGTTAATCGTGGTGGCTTGGATTGGTTGAGGGGAACATCAATAGTACTATTTTGTTTCTCTAAACATTATGAGACGTCCATGTTAGGTGATGAAATGGAGATCGTCGAAGGACAGCTTTTGAGTTGAGGTTGGCAAAAGAAGTCAAAAAAAGGAGGCAAATTTGACTTTTGAGTTTTTTTTTTTTAAATCTTAAGCACCGTTTGATAACAGTGATAGATGGTTATAATTAGTAAGGAGATAAGATTAGAATTGAGATTGGTAATGAGAAGGGATTGATAAAGAGATAGGATTGGTGATGAGTATATTTGTTTGAGATGAGATTAGATGATGAAATTATTAATATCATGTTTGTTTCACATGAGATAGATTGGATTGATAGTATACATTTCTGTTTTTACCCTTTTGCAAAACTGATTTAATTTTTGGATGAGTATTTTCTCGATCAAACCAATTTTTCAGAAAATAATCAGAAAATGAAAAAAAATACTCTTGAAAAAAATTTAATATCTAGATGAAAATTTTGATTACTTTAATTTGAAAGTGGTTGATTTGATTATTCATGTGCACAAAATATTAAAATATAGCAAACATAAGCTTTTTATTCATGTCCCATAACAAACATAACAGAGAAAATTAAGTACACACTCAAATAAACATATTTATTTATTTGAGATACATTAGGAATGCCACAAAAGTTCATAACTAGCATTTTATTCTGTCAAACTTCCGTCTTCTTGACTTAGCCATGCCCGAAGCAAATGCCCCAACTGTCAAAATGGGGATATCGCATGGAGGAGAGAGGCCTCTCTGGATCTCACCACAAGCACATCTAGTATGTTAAATAATTTTTCTTGGGACAATGAGTGGAAATACCCAATAAAAGATTAACCTTTCCAACACCTCAAATCAAGACCCATGAAAAAAAACCCCAGGTGAATTCAAGAAAACATTCACAGCATGAAACGGCCAAAAGCATACCAATAAATGGCAAAAGCATATCCCTTGTCTTTCCATGTCCATCAGCAGAATACTAAGTCTGGATTCAGCATAAGTTCCAAGTTTCATCTCAGAATACAGCATAAGTTCCATCACACTTTCATCATGGTGACAATTAAAAGTCAAAAAAATTGGCAAAGACTATGCCAATCATGCACAAGGGCCATAGGACCACTTGTTACCTTTCTCAAACGAGCCTGCTCAAGAGCAAGTTCACCCACTCCACCTTATCCTCCTCCTTTTTGAAGCTGAAGAACTAGTCCACACGTTGGGGTTTGTACGTCCACAATCTATGATGCACGGACACCGACACGGGGACGCGGAAATTCTAAAAAAATGGGGACACGGATACGGCGGGGGACACGCCACGTGTATATTTATTTATTTATATAAATATTTTTTTCCAAGTTTAAATGGCAAAATATAGACAAAACATAACATCCATAGTTCTAATACCATTCAAACAAAACAAGACATCCATGATCCATAAGTTCAATACAATCCAAATACCCAATTGAAAACAAAACATGATAAACATCCATAGTTCCATAATAAATTATGGGACATGGCGTGTCCCATACGTGTCCCCGAGGTATCTCTGTGTCTCCGTATCCGGACACTACAATACCTCGATCTCTAGAGGTGTCGGTGCTTCATAACCCAGAATTTTTTTAAAATTACAATTTGACCCCATTTTTTTTAAAATTATAGTTTGGCCCCCAATTTTTTTTTAAAATTACAATTTGGCCCCTGCCGTGTCCCCATCAGTGTCCCTCACGTGTCCCCGTAAAAAATTCAAATTAAATTATGGGACACGCCACATGGCGTGTCCCATAGTGTCCCCGTGTCCCGACACTGCGATACTTCGACCTCTAGAGGTTTCAGTGCTTCATAGTCCACAATCATAGATGCAGCCATCAACCTATTGCTGACTTCAAGTTGCAATTCTGTGAGTGCGTCATTCACTAGCCCCCTTGTTTTGGACAAGTCGTGAGCATAGCCTACCCTATGTGCAATTTCAGCCATCGTAGTGTTCGCGTCCTGAAAAATAGTTCCAAAAGCTTCAGCCTTGTTAGAGAGCCCCTTTGATATTTCGTCATCTGCTCTTGCTCTTTTCTTTCCCACCATGTTAGAGGAGCTAGGTGCAGCTGATTGAGGAGTATTATGGGGGACAGAAAACTCCGTACCACGACCTAGAGGAAATTCTGTGTCACCACCCAAGGAGAAGTCCATAACAGGGGAATAGTACCCCTGCTCGGTAGTACATTCCTCCCCCACCATAGCAGCAACGGTCTCCGCCGGTGCCTCAACAAGATTTCCATTGGCACTATCCTTGCCAAAGAGAGTGAGCCAGTCATCATAGTATGGGAAGGGCTTGTTCCTCATTCCCTTGGCATAAGAGACCCTCTACATAATATTTTTCATTTAGTTTTGGCCTTTGCTTGGAGGGCTAAGAGATGAACTTGCCATTATGCCATTTTGGCATTATGATACCAATTCAGTCTTGGTGTCACTGATGCTTTCTCTTATCAACTCCTAAACATGAGTCCTAGTAGCTGTAGTGTTTTTTTGTACCCCCTATTTTGGCCTCTTTGTTTCTTGCCTGCTTTTCCCTCTTCCAACTCTTTGTTGGAAGTTCTTTGTTTTTCTTTTCCTAGTCCATGTATCAATATCATGGGTTAGGTTTTCTCTTTTCTTTTTCTTAATGTACCCTATCAAGGTTTTTAATAATTTTTTTTTGGCCCATCTAAAAAAAACATTAACAGCATGCATTCTTCAAAGGTATACAGTACAAGTCCAAATTTTAACAACTTAAAAAGTAGAAATCATCGTTTAGACATTCTTCAGAAAAATAACAAAGGGAAGAGTTTCAGCTATTTTTTTGGTGTTTAATGGAACTCAAAACAAGAACTAAAATCTGTGATCTTTTTCTTTCAAGATTTTTGACAAACACTAGGCAGGCATACCAACAGCATTCATCTATACACGCATACCATCAATTAAAATGCATTCACATATCAGCAAAATGTATTCACATATTAGGATCTGGTCTTTCAACAGATCTGGAATTTACCATCACAAATTTTTAGCCCTTGTTAAGGAGCTGTTGTTACTCGCCGGATGCAGATATTTTGAATTTCTAGCCACCAAAGATGATGGTGTTGTCTGTTAGCAGCTGCTCCTGATCGTGGGAGAAAATGATGGGGGCTAGGGTTTGTACGTGCTTATAACCTACAAGTATTTTGGTCATTACATGGTTTAAACAATGCTATTTTCGTAAATGTGTATGGAAAATTCTAAAATCAGCCCAATGGGCTGACAATAGTGAGTGTGTGAATGTGTATTAAAAGGTATAAAAAGTACACAGAAATACGTGTTTTTCTTGTCTTTTAGTGTGCTTATCGTCAGCCCAGTGGGCTGACAATAGTAAAACCGATTGTGTATTGGCAAGGAGTGGACTGGATTATTAATACCAAGTAGGAGAGACCCATTGGATTGTTAGTCCACACCTCTTTCTGGTTGTCAAATAAGTTATTGTGAAACTCATGGGATTGATAGTCCAATTCTAAGGCCTACTATAGTTGTCAAACGGGGCCTTAGACTTCTTATTGGGAGAGCATTGAATGTACTTCATGCATCCCACAATTGGGTGACCCATTGGATTGTTAGTCCACACCTCTTTCTGGTTGTCAAATAAGTTATTGTGAAACTCATGGGATTGATAGTCCAATTCTAAGGCCTACTATAGTTGTCAAACGGGGCCTTAGACTTCTTATTGGGAGAGCATTGAATGTACTTCATGCATCCCACAATTGGGTGACAGGTACACGAGTAGGTAATTGTTCTCTGAACTTTTTTACAAAAGCAAAATAAAACACCAATTAATGTTATCTATGTTAATTTATTCTTTGTATTTTCTGACAAAAGTAACATATAATGTTATTTCTATCAGTCTATACATTTATTTTCAAAATAAAATAATAGATAATGTTATCAACGATAATCTATTCTTTGTATCTTTGTAATAGATAATCTATTTTTTGTATCTTTGTAATAGATAATCTATTCTTTGTATCCTCCTAAAAAAAAAACATATAGCATTATCTTTATTAAGTAATTCTTTTAAAACAACAGATAATGTTATCGATGATAAATAATTCTCTGAATTTAAAAAAAAATCAACATATAACATTATCTTTGTTAAGTAATTCTTCTAAAACAAGAGATAATGTTATCGACAATAAATTATTTTCTAATTTTAAAAAAAAATCAACATATAACATTATCTTTGTCAACCAATTATTTTTCTCTAAAAAATAGAGCAAAAGATAATGTTTGGTGTTAATATATTTTTTGTATCTTCTAAAAAAGTAACAAGATAATGTTATTTTTACCAATCTATTCCTTTTCTCTTTCAAGAATAAAGTAACATATGACGTAATATGTGCAAGTCTAATATTGGAGTATATTTGGTTATCTATTCTCTATATCTTTCAAAATAAAAAAAATAGAGAACATTATTATTATCGACCTATTTTTTTAGGTTGCTGATTTTGTCACTCCCTTTTTTGTTAACGCCACTTCCCTGCAAGTGTATTTTTGGTGCAAAAATACACTTGTAGGGGAGTGGCGTTAACAAAAAAGGGAGTGACAAAATCATTTCCTTTTTTTATCTCTTAAAAATAAAACAACATTAACCTTGACTATGCTAATTAACGGTATATATGTATCTTCTTAACAAAAAAAAAGATAGCATTATCTATATTGAATTATTTTTGTATCTCTCCAAAATAAAGAAACAGATAACCTTATCAGAACATAATAAATTCATATGCACCGTTGAGAGGCAAGCAATTTCGATAGCTCCGATGACGGCAACTACAAATCCATGCATCAATCACCTTCGCCACCACTCTCTCAACACTGCCTACCCCCAACTTGACGACTTGAAAAGTAAATAAAAAATTCGCCATTTATTAATATAACAAATAAAGTTAGCTCTGCACATTGTTTACCTATGTTTATGTAAAAAAAGGCCACAAATAACGTTATCTCTGCCAATTTATTATTTTTATCTCTCCAAAATAAAGTAACCGATAACCTTATCTGTACTAGTGTACAAAGAGTAAAAAGGCCAACAGATAAAGATATATATGCAACATTATACTCCAGTAAACAAAGATCAACATATAAGGTTATATATTCTCAGTATACTTGGTAAAAAATCAACTGATAAGATTATCTTTGCACATTTATTGTTCATATGGTCCATAAAAAATCAACAGATAATTTTTTTTAGAATTAACACAATTTTTTTTCTTCTTAATGAGATTTTTAAATTGGAATAAATTTTTTTGAAAAACAATTTCATGCTTATACATTATTATTTGCGTGCAAAAATGTACGGTTTCTAAAAAGGACAAGCAATTTGAGACGAATGGAGTACAAATGAGTAATTATTCAAAGGTCCCGAGGCACCACCAAATATTTTTGTGCGGATTCATAAACTTAGCCGTAGTCCCCAAAAAATATGTGAAATTGAGGGCTGTTAGAATATTACGTGGCGATATCCCAAAACCACAAAAAAAAAAAAATCATTGCAAAGGGGGCATGCATTCCAACAAGTCTACAGTCAACCGCATGGGTTGCGGTGGCCGGCCATGGCACTCGTGTGGGGCCAACTTCGGGTCCCGCACAAATGATTCAGGCTGCTCAATAATTTTTTAAAAAAAAATGAGTGGGCCTCGTGAAAAATCAGCTCAATCTAATATGTGTAGGTGCTCGATTCAATCTTTCATTTTTGAACAGCTCGGATCATCTAATTTTTGGAAGTTTGGATCGAGCACCTACACATATCGGATTGAGCTGATTTTTCACGGAGCCTACTCATTTTTTTTAAATTATTAAATGGCTTGAGTCATTCAAACGAGATCTGGAGTGGACCCCACACGCGTACACCCCATGCGGTGACTGTAAACTTATTGCATTTAAAGATGTTTCAGAACCTCGGGGTAGCAGTACTTGATACAATGCACTTGATAGATTTTTTGTTTTGTTTTGAGGTTGAACACTGGGGCCTAATCAGTTACATAACAACTACTAGTCGCTGGTGTTTTTGGGCTAAATTAGCTCAATCTATGGCGAATGATTGTGTGCGGCGTGCCAGAAAAGAATAGAATTTATCCTTTTCAGATTAATTCAAAAACAACTAATTTAATCAGGCAATTGTGTTATCCGTTCGTATAGAAAGTGAAACTCGTCAACCCTGCAATCACCATCCTATCGAAACCATCAAAGTGAGTGGCCATATCCAGAAGGTCCAACCAGGGGCACCTCCAGACGATCTCATCAGGCTGCACCTATTGCAGGAACTCATACCAGCCTTCCAAATCCATTTATGGGTACCTCATCTCCCTTTGGTGGATTCTCTTTGGAAAAAGGTTCCAGCCTGCTACCGGAGGATGCAGCAGCCCAAATTTGTCCGACAGCCATAACTACACGAGCGAAAAGACAAGTAAAAAGTCAAATAAAACCTGAGCGGAAAAACAAGTAAGGAGCTAGGAAGCAACCTGAGCCGAGTGTTGAGGTAAAATGAGAAAGTGTGAAAACCGAAAAAAGGTGAGCTGAGTGAGTTTACTTGAAGCAGAAGCGGACTTCCATTGAAAATGTTCATTTGACCGGTGTAGATCAAGTCCAAGGCAAATCAGCGCCGAGCCTGCACAGCTTCATCTTCCAAATCACCGTCTGGACTGTACCTCTCGATTAGGCACATGATATTGACCTGGACACCTTCGAGTATGGTGTTGGCCAAACCCCAGGAGATGTTAAGTGAGGATGCCAACAGACCGGGTATGCTCACTTGATAGGGAGGAATGGCGAGTGTTGGGGATGCAAAAGTCCAAAGATACGCTTGGAATTCTTCGACGGTTGGGCACATCTCCTTGTCGCCAAAAGCGGAAAACGTGGACATCAGGGTCCCAGAACCGGAAAGCAGCTCTTAGGAGTGTCGGACGGAGCGGCACATGTCGAAGATAGCGGAATTAAGCAAGGCCATGTGATTGGAAATTCAGCCAATCGATAGTCAGAAATTGCACTAGCCAAGGCCTGAGCAAGGTTGGGAGTGGATTTTCCATCAGGAATGTCAAAGGATGCTGAATATGAAATATGGGAAATGGGAGTGTTAGTTCAATAATACGTGCATTTTTCATTTATAGGCCAAAGGGCACCTCGATTTCCATGTCGAATTCAAAGCTAAGCACTAGCATCCAAGTAACCCTTGTAAGTAAGGACTCTGCCTCCTGAAAACCCAGAAACCGTGTGGGGGTGAGGACAAAGAGCTCCCAGAAAAAGGACGGTTGGTCAGACAAGTGGATCTGCATCACACTTCACTGGCGTGCGCCAGTCACCTACTGGCGTGCACATGTCTAAATCCTACTGGCGTACTCCAGCCATCGATTGGCGCACGCCAGTAAAGTTTGCACCAGAAACAGATTGCAGCAGCTACTGCCATCGAGTGTCCAACTTCGATTCTGAGGCCTATTTTGCAAGTTTGATGAATTCGCACAAGTCATGAATGGTATTTAGGGCTGTGTCGAAGCATTGGTTTCCAAACGTTGTGCTTAACGGAGATTTCGGACCCCCAACGGCCCGTTTCAAGTTCAAATCAAGGTTTCGGAAGGTCGAAATCTGTTCCAAGGACTTTTGCCAAGTTTTGTCATGCCGTGCACGTCATATGGACCTAATGTGACTGTAAAGGGGTGTCGGTTTCAGTCCAGGACTATATCGAGTCATCTTTTGTGTCTTATGTCCGTTTTTGAGACATTTAAAGCTTTTTTTTGGGTTTATTTCTCGTGTCGGTTCGTTTTTCTCGGTTCCGTCGATCCGCACAAGTCATTGTACATCCATATGGTCTTACAGAAGTGTCGGTTTCCCTTTTCTAGGAAAATTGCAAGTGTTGGCTCATTAATGCCCAAAATTTCATTATTTTTCGTGTGTCTTAAGGATACATGTCGTATCCTGGGATTTTTTCTCCCCTTTTATTCGAGCTAGATCGGTTTTGTACATATACAAGTGTTTCTGCATCGATTCAGATCATTCATCAATGCATGTTAGACATTAGTGGATGGTTTGTTCTTTTCCTTTATCAATTTACATTGAAAGGAGATTAATGAACGAAAAATGCAGTTCTTTATACCATCCCCGAGCAAAACAGTGTATCCAAAGCAAAAAGCAAGAATGTACATAGTGGCACAACGGCCCAAGCAAAAAAGGAATGTCATGTACGGGGCACATTCCCCCAAAAGTCAAGAGGGCACGCAGGCCCCCATCCCAAAATCAAAGTATCAAGTACCATCAAAAGTAGGTATCAAGAGATAGTAAAGTATCTGAGGCTTAGTGATAGCCCTCAGTCCTCAAAATCCTCAGCCTCGTCGTCATCATCCTCCTCATCGCTCTCGTCTAACTCTCTTGGATCGATTTGGAACTTGGGATCGCTGGCAGAGTCAGAGCCGTTGCTGAAGGATGACTGCTCCTCTTCCTCTTCTCCCTCCTCGCTCTCGGCTTCTTGCCTCATCTTCTTCTGAATTGGCCCTTCGGCCGGCCTCTTCTGAGCGGGCCTCTTCCTCAGCTCCCTACGAAACTGTGGCTCGTCGTTAGCCGAGATGATCTCTACTCATCTGGCTGTTGGTTGTGTAGCGTTGGTTTGTCTCGGAGTCACGGCAAGAGTGGTAGAGGTGCTTATGGCCTTCTTCTTTTGAGGAATCGGCCGCACGCTCTTGTGCCTAGGAGCTGCCCTAGCTTGTCCCTGCTTGTCAATTCATTCAATCATTTTAGTATCTGTATTGGGCATATTGTGTATATATTAAATGCTGAAAATAGGTATCAAGAGCAGGTCTGTCAAGTGTATATTGTATTGCGAGCAGGCTTATCTAAGTATCGAAAGCAGAATGGAACAAGTTCCTGGGGTTTATACTTGAGGCTGTACAGAAGGAGCCGGAGCCGCCGGTGGGTAGTGCAACTGTAGAGGAGTACTGCCCGCTATCTTGTGGAATTCCTTCTCCATAGCCTGCATTAAGCGAACGGTCTCTCGCGCCCATTCGACTGGCACCTGTGTTCATTTTGGAAACAAAGTCAGGAGATAGTTTAGATACAATTCAAATATGGTACAAGGAAATAAACAAACCTGAAAGTATATCATACCGGTCTTGTGATCTGTGCTGGCTCGAATTGAACTGTGGCTGCCTCTCCCTGTGCGTCCCGCACTGGCAGTGTCCACGAAAGCCGAGGAAGTCCGGTCGCTGCAGCGTAGCCAATCCTCTCCCGCGGGCGAGTTGTTTGGCTCCGTCTCTCCTCACCAGCCTCTAGAGCCTCGCTTTCCACTGCCAAGTGCTCCATCACCCCAAGTGGTCCCGCCAAGTATTGCCTCCAGTAGACGGCATAGTTGCGCTCAGGCCTTAGAAAGGCAGCAAGGTCCTCCGTAACAGTGAAGTGCTACAACTCAGCAAGTGTGTACCGGCCAGTGTGCGAAGCATGAGGCGGAAGTGGCCCAGGGACTACAAACTCAGACGAGCCAAGTGACTGTTGTGTCACTCGGTCACCCAAGTACCACTGCCACCCAAAGGCCGACTCCAGCAACACTCGACTTGCTGTCACCACTCTGTTCCTCGCCAGGTACTCAGGCTTGGGCTCTGCATTGCTCCACGGATCCCACTCCACCTGCAGCACATTCAAGAAACCAAACGAAGGTTATCAGCGACAATATTAAAGCATTTCAAAACATGATCTACCAATGGAACTAGTTCTCACCTGTGAGCCCGACAGCTCATCGAGGTAAGCTCTGAAGGCCAGGAGGCTCCCCTTTGACTTCTTTTTACCTCTGTGCAGTGGCCCTCAGATCAAAGCACGAGGGAGAGTCCTCAGGTCCGGGCATTTGTTCTCTGGAGGGTACATCTTCAGCACCTCGTAGGCCCACAGCTGCAAGGTTTTCAATCAATTAAAACATTAGAATACAATATATACAACTCAAAGGAAAAGTGCAAGTATGGAATGAAATCAAGCTAAAAGTTTTGCTTCTTACCTCCCACACTCTCCAATAGCCAGCGGTCGCCTTCTTCCCTTGTGAAAACTCCCCCATGAAGCCGTAACATGCTCCCAAGGCTGCTCTTCCCCAGTTATACCGCGAGGCCGTGCGTAAATCACGGAGGGCAGGCAAGTAAGACAAGTGGACTGTGGACCGCTTGTTCGGGTACAGAGTAGCCCTAAACAAGTACAGCAAGTAGGCCCTCGCCATATGCTCCTCCTCCTGCTCTGTGGCCGGTATCCTCCCCTGCAGATATCTCCTGAACTGGTCATGATGGACCATCTCTGCACTACCTACTGGCACCTGCCCCAAAAACCACTCCAGTGCCGCCGTGTCCCTATGAATCCCCGAGTCTAACAGGATAGGCTCACCTCCTACCCTCAAGCTAGTTGTAGGGAGGTGTCACCGAACAGGTGCAAATAGTAGCCGAACACGTGGTGTTCTAGATCCGTGTAATGAGGAAAGTGATATGGGACCCCATATAAGGTGGACGGCGGCGATAAGGTCCAGTGCTACGAGGAGACACCGGATTATAAGATCTGTTCGGTTGGAATAAGCCGGTGACATGAGAAGTCATCAGTTGATATATTCTGTTCGGCCCAGATGGGCCGGTGGAATGAGAAGTCGTTTACTTAAGTAGTCTGTTCGGTAGGGGAATACGCCGAACAGATGGAGCTACTTGGTGAGACGTTGTCTTAAGAGATAAGGCAATAGGGGTGTCCTGTGAGACGGATCCGATACACGGTAAGGATGAGTCAAGAGACAGTCCTTCTAAGGGATGAGTTCTATGGTGAGAAGAGACCCTATGAGGAAGGGATCTCAGTTGATTGGGTAAGAGAATCCCAGAAGAGCCAGGTTTCCTGTACGAGACAGGAGGCCTGGGACGAGAAGGGTGCTTGGAAAGCAAGCATGCTCATATCTATAAAAACGAGGTAAACCTAGAGGCAAAAGGTACGCAATAAGTTGCATTCAGTCTACACTTCCTATTGATTTTTAGGGTTTGGGGACAGTACGTGATACTAACTTAGGCATCGGAGGGCCTTTGCCACGAGAGGCAAAGGTGCGCTCACCCCTTGTCTGTTTTACAGGTTAGGGTTCAGACGAAGGTATTAGGGTTCCGGTTGGGCAGCACGTGAAGGAAGGAGATTCAGTGCTGTTTTAGGTACTATCTATTTTTCTCCACCTACAATTGGCGCCGTCTGTGGGAAACGAAAGAGTTCCCTTTTGAAATACGACCATGGTGGAGGTAGATCCAGTCACACCGATTACCGACAAAAATCAGGCTGGTGGCGGAGTGGATAAGTCCCCACCAGGTGCTCCGAGAAAGCCAACTAGCGGGCATAATAAGAGGACCACGAGCAGGGATCCTCTTACCATCCACGACAACTCCAAGAATAGGGAAGGCAAAACGGCTACAACCTCCACGAGAAGGAGCAAATCCCATCACAGGGAAGAATCAGTTGCATATTCGAGAAGTGTGCACAGCAACGAGGATATCCTCGATAAAAAGAGGCAGGAAGTCGAGGAATATGCTTGACTAATTCAGAAAAGGGAACATGAGATCCGTGAATTGGAGCGGATCCGTAAACATCCTGAGGACTCTGGGTTATCAGGAAGGAGATCCAGGGGAGACGGACTGGCCATGGTACAATACAAAAAGGCTCCTTCACGAAGGAGGAGGAGCAAGTCCAGAAGCCCCACTCCTCCCAAGAAGAGAGTTTCTTCACGAAAAAGAAGGAGCAGGAGTCCAAGCAAGCAAAGAACTCCCCCACATTATAGGGGAAGCAGGAGCCGAAGCTCCTCGCCCGAGGAAGGCGTAAGAAAACACCCCAGGGACAGGTATGAAAGACCTGATAGTGATTGGAACAGGGCAGTGACCCACGAATCCAAAAAACGAGAAGATGGGTCTATGACTGCACGAGAAGCAGCAAGGCGGGCCCTGAGTAATATAGCAGCATCACCTTTTTCAAAAAGGTTACAGGACGCACGTCTGCCGAGCAGAGTGAAGCACGGGTCGTTTGTACTTTACGAGACAAATGCAGATCCCGTTGCTCATGTACAACATTACCAACAGGCAATGTTCATGCATGATGGAGATGATGCCATCATGTGCAAGATGTTCCCTTCAAGCTTGGGAAAGGTGGCTTTATCATGGTTCCATAAGTTGGAACCGCGTTCCATACGAGGATGGACACAGTTAGCAGAAGAGTTCACTGCTCGATTCTTAACAAGTAGAAAGGCTCCCAAGACATTCGAAAGTCTCTCAATGATGAAGCAGGAGGATGGCGAGCCGATCAGAGATTATGCAAAGAAATACTGGGAGACCTTTAACGAGATAGACAGTTGCAGTGAGGAGTATGCTATTGCAACCTTCAAAACTGGCTTGCCTGTTCGGGGCGAGTTACGCCGGTCATTGAATAAGCATCCTGTGGCATCGTTGGCCAGGCTAATGGAGTGTATCGAACAACACGCAAGAATGGAGGATGACATACTCCGGGAGGAAGGCAGAGTTGTTGCCGAACAGCCAAAAACTCCAGCAAAGAAGGCTGATAAGCCAGAGCCCAAGACCTATAGGAAAGAGTATGGGCAGGCTAAGAAAGAACCTTACAAGGAAAAGCAGGCGCCTGATCCTAAGTCGTTCTTTTCGATAACCACGGTTTGGAAAGAGCCAATCTACAGGATTCTTTATCGAATAAAGAATCAGCCATTCTTCAAATGGCCCCCAAGTCTGGGTGGAGATAAAGAAGCCAAACGTGCTACGAATCAGCACTGCAGTTACCACAAGGATTGGGGCCATATGACCGAGGATTGTGAGATGTACAAAAAGCATCTTGATGATTTGGTCTCTCGAGGTTATCTTAAAGAGTTCATTCAGGAGGATCCCAAAGATAAAGGGAAGACGATGGAGCTGGATTACGAACAGAATCCTAGGGGCGTAATCCATATGATACATGGATTAGCCACACCTTATACGAGGAATGAGATAAGACTAATGCAGAGGCAGATCAAGCATGATCAGTATGTTATGCGAGTGGGAAACAAAAGGGGGCGAGAGAATGATATGCCCAATGAAGCTATAGTCTTTACAGATGAAGATCTGAAAGAGGTCCAGGTGCCCCACAACGATGCATTAGTCATAACCCTACGAATTGGGGAATATGACATTGAGAGAATCCTGGTAGATTCTGGGAGCTGTACAGAGGTATTGTATTACGATGCATTCAAGAAGTTGGGGCTGAAGCAGACAGATTTGGAACAGTCTATTACGCCTTTGGTTGGATTTGGTGCAAGTGCAGTATGGCCCCTTGGAAAGGTGACAGTGCCCGTTCGGGCAGGAACAGTGGTCCTGAGAACGGATTTTTTGGTTGTAGATGTACCATCCTCCTATAATGCAATCATAGGAAGGACTTGGTTACACAAGATGAGGGCTGTTTCTTCCACCTATCACCAGATGGTGAAATTCCCAGGGTCCCACGGGATCGAAAAGATAAAAGGGAACCAAAAATCAGCACAACAGTGCTTGATTTCAATCATTAAGAAAGTTCCGAAGGCCCATCAAGTTCATACAGTAGAGGCAGATCAGCCAACTGTTGAAGATGTTGGAAGAAATCCAACAGACAAAGTAGTGGAAGGCCTAAAGAAAATACAGATCAACGAAACTGATCCCGAAAGGTATTTTCTGATTGGAGAGTCACTACCGGATGAGGAAGGGTCCGAATTGATAGGTTTTTTGAAAGAACACGTTGATGTGTTTGCATGGGTACCAGAGGAGATGCCTGGAGTGGATGCAGATGTGATTTGTCACCACCTAAATGTCGACCCGCAGCACAAGCCCGTTATTCAGAAGAAAAGAAGGGCAGCAGTACAGCATGTTGATGCTGTTATTGAAGAGGTGGATCGTTTGCTAGAGGCTAAAGCAATACGAGAGGTGTATTACCCAGAGTGGCTGTCCAACACAGTGGTTGTAAAGAAGAAGAATGGGAAGTGGCGTGTCTGTGTAGACTTCACAGACTTGAATAAAGCTTGTCCTAAGGATAGCTTCCCTCTCCCAAGGATTGATCAGTTGGTTGACGCCACTGCTGGGTATGAACGAATGAGTTTCCTCGACGCATATCGAGGATACCATCAGATTGCCATGTTTGGGCCTGATCAGGAGAAGACTTCTTTCATTACACCACGAGGATTGTATTGCTACAGCGTTATGCCTTTTGGGCTAAGAAATGCAGGAGCAACTTACCAAAGGCTGGCTACAATCATGTTTAGGAAACTTCTTGGCCAGACTATGGAGGTATACATAGACGATATGGTAGTCAAGAGCAGGACCAGGCAGGGGCACATTCAGGACTTAAAAGAAGCCTTTGGAATTCTGAGGAAGTACAAGTTGAAACTCAACGCCTCGAAATGTGCGTTTGGAGTTGGCTCTGGGAAATTCCTGGGCCACCTAGTGACTCTGAGAGGAATCGAGGCAAATCCTGATCAGATAACGGCCTTACAAAAGCTCCAAAGTCCTAAGACTACGAAAGAAGTCCAGAGGCTGACAGGGATGGCTGCGGCCCTAAACAGGTTCATCAGCCGTTCAAGTGACAAATGTAGGCCTTTCTTCCAGTTGCTCAAGAAAAGAGAGGGATTCGAATGGGGAGCAGAATGTGAGCAGGCATTCCAAGACTTAAAGAAGTATTTGGCTCAAGCTCCCCTCTTATCAACTCCAGACCCAGGTGAGATTTTGATTTTATATCTGGCAGTTTCTGAACATGCTGTAAGTGCGGTTCTCTTAAGGGACAAGGGACCCGAACAGATCCCAGTTTATTATGTAAGTAAAACACTTCTAGACGCAGAAACGAGGTATCTGCCCCTTGAGAAACTGGTCCTTGCATTAAGGACAGCAACACGAAAGCTGCCCCATTATTTCCAAAGCCACAAAGTTGTGGTTTATACGGAGTTTCCCTTAAGATCACTACTACGAAAGGCAGATTTCTCTGGACGGATCTCAACTTGGTCTGTTGAGTTAAGTCAGTATGATATTGACTACCAGCCGCGCACTGCAATCAAGGGTCAAGTATTGGCTGACTTTGTGGCAGAATTTTCACCGACTGTAGCACCTCGGCCTCCTACGAGACAGGAGCAGAAAGTTGAACTATCTAAGAAGAAAGGAAAGGCTCCCGCCGAACAGGATCCTTTAGAATGGAAACTATTTGTCGACGGTTCTGCCTGTAACACAGGTTCAGGTATTGGCATTGTTTTGTTCCCTCCTGAGGGTGTTATGTTGGAACAGTCTGTTCGGCTGGGTTTCAGTGCATCAAACAATGTAGCAGAGTATGAGGCTCTTCTGGTTGGCTTGAACAGTGCCAAAACTCTGAAGGTTAAGAGAATCAGGGTTTACTGTGATTCACAACTGGTGGTGAACCAACTGTCCGGCGAGTATGAAGCTCGAAATGAGAAGATGGCAGCCTACGTGGAGGCAGCCAAAAGTCTACTTAATACCTTCGAAAGGGTGTGTATAGAACAGATAAGTTCCGGACAGAATTCTCATGCAGATTCCTTGGCTTGGCTGGCTGCAGCCGTTCCGACTGAGTTCAAGCGTAAGGTAGCCGTGGACTACTTAGCCGAGCCAAGCATCGGAAGAAGTATGAACTTGGTCCTGGACGTGAACCAAGGACCAAGTTGGATGGATCCAATCATAGAGTTTTTACGAGATGAAACTCTCCCTACGGATAAAAAGGAGGCACACAAAATCAAAACCAAGTCTGCAAGGTTTTGGCTGTCCCCTGATGGAAAGTTATATAAGAAATCTTTCACCGGGCCATATTTGCTGTGTGTGCACCCCGAAATGGTACAGAAGTTCTTACATGAGATACACGAGGGAACATGTGGAAGTCATGCTGGGGGCAGATCCATTGCCCACCGAGCAATTTCTCAAGGTTATTGGTGGCCACACATGCAGGAAGATGCCAAGGTCTATGTTAAAATTTGTGAGAAGTGCCAGAAGTTCTCACCCATGATAAAGACACCAGCCGAGGATCTGGTACCATTAACTAGCCCTTGGCCATTTGCCCAGTGGGGAATGGACATCGTGGGTCCACTGCATAAAGCAACAGGAAATCGAAAGTTCTTGTTGGTGGCCACTGATTACTTCACCAAGTGGATTGAGGCAGAACCATTGGCCAAAATCACTGAACCTATGATAGAAAGGTTTGTGTGGAAGAGCATTATCACTCGATTTGGGGTCCCTTACTCTTTGATTACAGATAATGGGGCACAGTTCCAGAAAAAGTTCAAAACTTTTTGTTCCCAATATGGGATAAGGAACTATTACTCAACCCTTGCCTACCCTCAGAGCAATGGGCAAGCAGAAGCTTCCAACAAAACCATTCTTGATGGGATCAAGAAGAGGCTAGACAAGGCAAAAGGCAAGTGGCCTGATGAATTACCTTTAGTATTATGGGCACACCGAACAACGCCTAGAAGGTCTACGGGAGAGACCCCTTATTCATTAGCGTATGGTACAGAGGCAGTCATACCCTTGGAAGTTGGACTTCCAACTAATAGGACTGCATTGGTTGAAAGTGGGGGTAATGACAGGGCTCTAGAAATTGAGCTCGATCTGGCCGAAGAGAGGAGAGAAAGGGCTTTGATCCACCTGGCCTCATACCAGGAACAGCTAATGAAAGGCTACAATAAACATGTCCACCCCCGAGAATTTGGTATTGGAGACCTTGTGCTACGAAAAGTACTCGGTAATACCAAAGTAGCTAATGAAGGAAAGCTGGGAGCAAATTGGGAAGGACCATATCGAGTAACTGAAATTGTGGGCATTGGGGCTTACAGGTTGGCTGACCTGGACGGGAACCCGGTGCCAAGGCCTTGGAATGTCCACAATTTGAGAAAGTTCTTTGTTTAAAGAACTTGATTTGTTTAAATCTGTTTTAGGATTATGTTACTGTGTGGGGATTACGAAGAAAATTCCTTTGTTTAAATCTGTTTTAGGATTATGTTACTGTGTGGGAATTACGAAGACAATTCCTTTGTTTTCAAATTCTGTTTTTAGAATTATGTTATTTTGCGGGGATTACGAAGAAAATTCCATCGTTTTCTCCTTTTAGCTGCAAGGTGTACGCATAGCGACTCCTTGAGTTTCATAATCATGAATAAAGTAGCAATTTTTGTGCAAATTCTGTTTCTGCTAGTTTATGGATGTTTTTTAAATTTTGAATCCGAACAATGGCCAAACTGTCCCTCCTTCGTATTGGGGAGCAGGTAATGGGCATGAACGCCTTAGAATGTGACTTTACATATTAGAAGTACGAGACACTTAAAGATCTTTAAAAGTATGAGAAACTTGACGATCCTAAGTACGAAAAAACTTAGAATAAGTACGAGACACTTAAAGATCTTTAACAAGTATGAGAAACTTGACGATCCTAAGTACGAGACACTTAAAGATCTTTAAAAAGTATGAGAAACTTGACGATCCTAAGTACGAGACACTCAAAGATCTTTTTAAGTATGAGAAACTTAAAATCAATCCCAAAGTATGAAACACTTAGGGAAATAAGGCATAACGAGTTTCTCCAAGTTTGAAAACACTTGGCAGTAACATGTTGAGACCCAATCATGTACGAGTTACTTAAGTTCCTTGCTTACATGATTGACTAAGTATGAAAAACTTAGAAGCAAACAGACAAGAACGAATACACTTACGAGTTTCTCCAAACGCCTAGAACTTTGGGGAGCATACGAGAAAATGCATATTTATCCAAACATGAGTAAAGCTCAGTACATGAAAGCTAGAATGCTCACTTAGAATCAAAATCCAAGTACGAACACACTTGATTGATGCAAGAATGAGTACGAAGAACTGGCTAAGTATGAAAAAACTTAGTAAATTTAACCCGAAACCTTTTGGCCACGAGGGGCTAAGTGCAGTATCAACAAATAAAAGAGAGCCACGAAAGGGCCGAGCAAACCAGTGTACTGCCACAAAGGGCCAAAATACCTGTGTTAAAAGTATTCAAAAGAGTACTGATGCCACGCAGGACTAAAGATCGTGGTCACGCAGGACTAGCAAAAATTTTACTAAGAGGTCAGAGGAATAGGCCAAGGCTTACCAAGTTAGTCCAGATTCTGGACCTCAGGCGTAGTATTGCTCGGATCAATAGGAGCATTACTATCTCCAACTGGTTGTTCTTCCAGGTTGACGGTCTCCACAGCTGCTCCTTCTATGGTTGGCTGCTCATCATGGGCTTCTTGGGATCCAAGATGGGCAGCCTGTGTCTCCATCTCTATCTCTTCATCCGCATCAGCAAAGTCGTCAATTTGCTCTTCAATATCATCAAGAGCAGGCTCCACGGAGCCATGAGATGGCTGGGCACGTTTGCTAGGCAAATCATTGTCAACCCAAAGGGTGGAATCATCAGGGGCCTTGATCTTAATCAAGCACGCCTCCCATCCAGCAGCCCAGATGTGATCCTGGATACCAGGCATCTGCTCCACATAACTTGCTGTAGCAGCATCAAACCCTTTCTTAAAACCATCATCATATGCTATCTTTTTGGTGCTGTCAATTTCAGACAGCGCTTGGCGAAGGTTTTCTTCAGCAGCACCCAGCTTCCCGTTCATCTCATCAGCATCCAGTTTCGCTTTGTCTCTCTCCCTTTCCACCCTTGTGACTGATCGAATCAAACGAGTGTTCTCGTTCATCAGTCTGATTCTTTCAGCATCTGCTTCCTGAAACCTTTGTCCCAGGGTGACCATCTTTTGGATAAACTAAAAGGACAAACCAACAAGTTCTTTAATATGCTGATAAAGAAATCATGTACCTCGAATACGGTGCAATAAGAGTTGGAAAAGATAAATGAAAATTACCTTGATTCCGCTAACAAGACCAGTGGAGACAAGCCGATCAGAAGTAGAGGAGGACTCCTTCTGCATATCCACGGGAAGCAGCAGACTTTGAGCAAGGGCCAATGCGGTTTTCCGAAGAGCTCGCACTGTCCCCAACATTTACTGGACGGTCCCCCCTCACGAGTCGAGGGGCCCAAGCCTCATGAACAACCTGGGTAACCGATGAAGGAGTCTCCAGGGTTGGAATAGGGGTTTGTATGTCTGAAGCACCGGCTTCTTGATGCCTTGGGCGTTTGTCCCGATGGGTATCAGAAGCCTCTTGGGAACCATCTTGTCCCTGAGGAGAGGAGGACGATCGAGGTCCTGGCCCTCTGGAGCGTCGAGGTGCAGGGGGGCAAGGCCAGTAGAGGCCACCCTGACCGGGGCACCGCGTCCCCGGGGAGAGATGGTAAGTAAGGTGCTGAGATTAAGAGGTTGATGAGACATGGTACCTGAAACTGGTGGGGACGGAGAGTATCCTGCCGAGGATGATTGACTGGTGTCTTGTTCAAAAACTAATTGCTCGGGCTGTTGCTGAATGGGCTCCTGATGACGAGAAGATCTTCTTAGATTTAAACGAGGAAGAGGGACCCCTTCAGAGATTGGAACCTCTCCTGGTTGACCGGCGACTGTTACTCCAGCACCTAGCCTCGAACTCCTAGGTGGGGGTGCAGTCGAGGTTGATGCACCGCTGGTGCTTGGGTTCGCAAGTCTCCTATCGATGAACCCCCTGTAGGCTGGATCGTAGCCTAGTAAGACATTTGCATCACGCCCCCGTCCAGCAGTGCGTGTACCTGGAACACCTTTGTATCTTAGAACTGTGTTGATCTCCCCTTCTCGAATATAGCTTGGTTCCCTCCTCGGGCGTCTATTAGCATTTTCGGCTGAAACAACAAAAAATGGAACTCTCAGTGAGAAACTTCGATGTGAGAGGAAAAAGTGATTAAACTTAAAAGAACAGAAAGCAGAGGCGTACGTGGGAAACCCCATTCGTGGGGGACGTGGACACCCACCACCTGGCCATCTTCCCCCATGGGCTCGAAAGCTCCAGTAACGTAGAGGAAGTCCATCTCGTGGTCCCGAGCAGAGTCTGGCAGGTTAAGCACGAAATGCTTCTCTGCCTTTCTCACTTTAAGGTAGTAAGTATTGTATTCTCTATTCAATACAATGCTATACCACCACTGGATATCCCAGATTCCTAAATTGGTCCCCAATATTTTGTTTAAAGCTACAACCCCCATTACTAATCTGAAAAAATTAGTAGATACTTGCATGGGATTGAGCCGATACCAGTTAAGAGTTCGACGAAGTAGTGGGTTGAGGGGGAAACGAACTCCACCCTCGACGATAGCCACTATTGGGATACATGTCCTGTCCCATTTGCAGGCATTTCTAGTCGCACCCAGCGGGGCGAGTTCTAAACCAACGGTTTCTGGGATGTTGTATTTAGTCCTAAACGCCGCCATTGCGACGGGTGTCTCGCAGAGTTTTCTGAATTTTCCTGGCTTAACGCCACTATCAGCTTCATCCGCCATGGATGAATCAGAGAAAACTAAGACAGAATGAAATATGGAAATGGGATCGAAACCCTAAGCGAAGAGGGGACTGAGAACGAAGTCTCGAGACGAAATGAAAACAGAGGTAAGAATGAGAGATCTTACAGGAATATAGAAAGGATTTCCTAGGTTGAAATCGATTTCGTAGACGGCGGCGATGGCGGATTGGAGATGAACAGTTCTCGTCTGGTTTCAGAGAGAGAAAACAGAGTCTTTAAACTTTTGTGGTGTGAAAACCCGTAAAACTCCCCTTTTTTGGAGTTAAGGGAAAGAGACGGATTCGAACCGTCTCCCCTCACGACCGTTACATAAGAGGTAACGGAAAGGGAATCAACGAGAACAACGTTCTGAACGTCGTTACACGGAACGTTAGTTCAAATTTAATGCGAGGTGTACGAAACACGCCACGTGGAGTCATTATTTCGAGGAAATTATGACTAAACCGCCAAAATACATCAATGGAAGCCCGATGACTGTATCTGCATGGGATCTTGTCTGTTCGGCTATAAATTCACTTTTGAAGCTTTACTCATCATCTTCGAACGGTGATAATGAGCGAAAGCTGGGGAGCAATTGTAGGGAGGTGTCACCGAACAGGTGCAAATAGTAGCCGAACACGTGGTGTTCTAGATCCGTGTAATGAGGAAAGTGATATGGGACCCCATATAAGGTGGACGACGGCGATAAGGTCCAGTGCTACGAGGAGGCACCGGATTATAAGATCTGTTCGGTTGGAATAAGCCGGTGACATGAGAAGTCATCAGTTGATATATTCTGTTCGGCCCAGATGGGCCGGTGGAATGAGAAGTCGTTTACTTAAGTAGTCTGTTCGGTAGGGGCATACGCCGAACAGATGGAGCTACTTGGTGAGACGTTGTCTTAAGAGATAAGGCAATAGGGGTGTCCTGTGAGACGGATCCGATACACGGTAAGGATGAGTCAAGAGACAGTCCTTCTAAGGGATGAGTTCTATGGTGAGAAGAGACCCTATGAGGAAGGGATCTCAGTTGATTGGGTAAGAGAATCCCAGAAGAGCCAGGTTTCCTGTACGAGACAGGAGGCCTGGGACGAGAAGGGTGCTTGGAAAGCAAGCATGCTCATATCTATAAAAACGAGGTAAACCTAGAGGCAAAAGGTACGCAATAAGTTGCATTCAGTCTACACTTCCTATTGATTTTTAGGGTTTGGGGACAGTACGTGATACTAACTTAGGCATCGGAGGGCCTTTGCCACGAGAGGCAAAGGTGCGCTCACCCCTTGTCTGTTTTACAGGTTAGGGTTCAGACGAAGGTATTAGGGTTCCGGTTGGGCAGCACGTGAAGGAAGGAGATTCAGTGCTGTTTTAGGTACTATCTATTTTTCTCCACCTACACTAGTGATAGCTGCAAAGTCCAAAGGGGTCACTGTCATCTCCCCAATCGGGAAATGGAAGGTATTGGACGTGTCCTGCCACTTCTCAGCAAGTGCAGTCAGTAAGGCGTGGTCGCTCTTCACTGTTGTCAGAGTGGGGATGAACATGCCAAACCCCGTAGCGTCTACCAAGGCCCTGACCCTCTCAGGCAATGCCCTATACAACTCAAGTGAGCTCGCTGGACCGCCATGTCCCCGCGTACTGGCTGCTCCTCTCTGCACACCACAACAGCCAAAATAGAAAGAGGTTTATCAATACATGCAGTTCAAATCCAACAGGCAGTCGAATAAGGAATTTGAAAGCAATCTTACAGTCGAAACACGCATTCTATTCAGTCGATCATCGTTTCAAGGCATTCTATTCAGTCGAGTTCAAAGTTCACTATTAGCAATTTCTATCGAGTTCTAGGCATTCTACAGTCGAATCAAGTTACACCAGGCATTTTATCAGTCGAATCAAGTTCTACAGTCCAGTTTGGTGTGGGCACACGCCCCAAAAATCCCCGCATCTTTTGGTGTGAGAAAATTCCGGGTGCGCCCTTCTCGGAAAGCGCGGCGAAACGCTTTGCAAATCAGAGAGTCGCCACTCGGGTTTTGCGGTTTGTACCCAAGAAACCGTTCTTTTGAAAAACGTTGGATTACGCTTGTTTGAGTTTGAAAAAGGCTTGTAGACTGGACCGTCGTCACCTTCGATCTTGAGGTTCGGGAGCCAGATTACGAGAGGGGAAGGGTTTTATGGCACCCCCCTCGCCCAGTCCGGAGACCGGTCTCTACTCAGGCGTTTTGTAAAGCATTTGCATTTTCTCTCTTTATTTGATCATTCTTTTAACCAGTTAGGGCGGGGGAACAGTTAATAGGGATTTAAAACTGTAACACATTTGCATTTATGTACAAAAACGTGACAAAATGTTCATGGATGTTTGATGTTTGATCTATACAAGTATAATAGATTGAGAACAAGCTTTTGTGGACATTTTAAGCAGACTAGAACACACTAACTGTACGGTGGTGCACACAGAAGCAAGCCTGCATGCACTGGCCAAGCCACTGTATGCAGCCCTGACCTGCGTGCGCCACACCACAACTGGCGTGCGCCGGTAAACTCAAGTTCACAGCTTCTATTCTCAATCCTCTGGGCTCTGGAATGGACCAGTGCACACCCAGGACAAACCACGCAGTTGAATATGGGCAATAAATTATTACAGACAGGTTAATGGGCTTAAAAGCCACCGAATAGACAGAAAACCCCTTAAACAAAGAGGGGAGGATGATCAAAGGCCTGGATGTAAGATCCATGCAAGGGCCAAGCCACTGGAATATAGACTACTACCGTACGCCACTTATAAAGGAACGTACGCCAGTTATCACTTTGTTCCAATGCTTTGGCTTTGCATCATCTGGGTTCTGGAACAAGACCAGAAGGCTCCCAGAGGCCAAACTAAGCAATAAATACAGATGGAAGAGAAAGCAGTTCTAAATACAGAAAACTGTAAACTGGTTTTAACATGCAGCCAGGTGATCAGAATGTAAATAAAGCAGAAAAAACAATGATCCATGATCCCCACGCCAGTTTTGCACATACCACCTTTACTGGCGTACGGCACTCATAACTGGCGTGCGCCACTTATCATTGTGCACGGTTTTGAAACCTTGCTAGCATTAGGGCCAGGACTGGTATAGATTACCAGCCTTGACCCTGCCAGCCCCCCTCAGGGGTCAGAAAAGAAGACAGAAGCAGAAGGTATTATACCTTTGCTTGTGAGTTTTGAGAGAAAGCTTGAGCTTTGAGCTTGAGGGAGAGGGATGGAGGATGGATGTGGTGGGGTTTATAGACTGTGGAGAATACCCCATTTGCTTGCTCTTTCTATGGAAGAGAAAGGAAACAAAGAAGCAATGAAGGAGAAGAAGACAAAGGATTATTTGTCTTAATGGAGCTAACCCCTTGCAAATGAATGCAAGGGGGGTATTTATGGTGGAGGAAAACTGAGATCAGTTGGCCTTTAGGGGCTGTTTGGCTTAAGGAGAGGAGCCTCCCATGCATTTAATGCATGGGACTTGGCTTGAGAGGTTGTGTAGGAGAGAGAAGGGGACAGCCCTGGCCGAGAGTAATGATCAGGAGCCTGCCACTGACGTCAGGCGGCTGCAAAGACTCCCGCCCATCTGGCTGAAAAAGGTTGATTTGACTGGCATTGACTGGCGTGCGCCACTTGTTGAGTGGCGTGCGCCAGAAACTGGCGATGACTGACACGTGGCAAAGGTTCCTGCGCACGCTAGTCACTCACCAGCGTACTCCAGTAGGGTTTTGCTGAGGTCATTTGGTTCTGGCTTGAAGGTTCGACAAGGGTTTGAAACGGGTTCGGATGAGGTTCGGGACGCTCAAAGCTCAAACTCATCAATGAACTCGGGATGTTCTTGACCTTAATCATCATCGGGGAATCAAAGACCGTAAATAAACTATTCTGGAAAGTCCAAAATAGGGTGTCTACAGTAGCCCCCCTTTGACGGCACTTGGTGCACTTTGGTACAAGTAACGTCAAAGGTTTTCTAGACACCATTTTAAGGCTATCCAGAAGAAATAGAAAATGCGGACATGTATTTAAAAGTACCGTCCATTGAGAGATTGAAGACGGGCGGACCATCTGAAGATCGTTGGAAGAGAGTTTGAACTTTGTTGAGAAATGGGGATGGGTGGACCATCATTGAATGCCGAGGTGGACTCTCCTGGGGAATAATCAGTTGCGGATAGATTAACGCCGCTAGGGATCAAACCTTCTTCGGCATAAGTAATTCCAACAACCACGGGTAGATCGTGTCAGGCAGGTTGAATTCCATCGATGTGGACCAGGATGGCGAACTGTTGTTGTAGATTGATTGGACGGGCTGATCGCCGTTGATTTTGATGTTGGACGGACAGACCGTAGTTGATTGGAAGATGGACGGACAGACCGTCGTTGATTTGAAGTTGGACGGACAGACCGTCGTTGATTTGAAATTGGACGGACAGACCGTCGTTGATTTGGACAGGGCGGGCTGTCATTGCTGGGGATCGAACTATCCTTGGCATAAAGAATTCCAACAATCACGGGTAGATCGCGTCAGGTAGGTTAAATTCCATCTGTTGGGAATCAGAGCCAATCTCCTTATCATGGACCATCCGAGACAGAGCAATAAGACTATTGGACGATGCGCTACTTGTAGACCGATGTGGACTAGGATAGGCGAACGGTGTTGTAGACTGATTGGACGGGCAGACCGTCATCGTGGACCGATCGGACGATATTCTGATCGTCGTTGAGGGGGTGAAAGCGGGCAATATTCTGATCGCCGTTGATGCGGGGTGAACGCGGGCAATATTCTGATCGCCGTTGATGCGGGGTGAACGCGGGCAATATTCTGATCGCCGTTGATCGGGGTGATGATATGACTGATCATCGTTGATCGGGGTGATTGCGGGCAATATTCTGATCGCCGTTGATCGGGGTGAACGTGGGCAATATTCTGATCGCCGTTGATGCAGGGTGAACGCGGGCAATATTCTGATCGCCGTTGATCGGGGTGATGATATGACTGATCATCGTTGATCGGGGTGATTGCGGGCAATATTCTGATCGCCGTTGATCGGGGTGAACGCGGGCAATATTCTGATCGCCGTTGATCGGGGTGATCGCGAGCAATATTCTGATCGCCGTTGATCGGGGTGATGATTTGACTGATCATCGTTGATCGGGGTGATTGCGGGCAATATTCTGATCGCCGTTGATCGGGGTGATGATATGACTGATCATCGTTGATCGGGGTGATTGCGGGCAATATTCTGATCGCCGTTGATCGGGGTGAACGCGGGCAATATTCTGATCGCCGTTGATCGGGTGAACGCGGGCAATATTCTGATTGCCGTTGATCGGGGTGATGATATGACTGATCATCGTTGAGTGGACGACATGGCTGATCATCGGTGATGACATGACTGGTCATCGTTGAGTGGACGACATGGCTGATCGTCGGTGATGACATGACTGGTCATCGTTGAGTGGACGACATGGCTGATCGTCGGTGATGACATGACTGGTCATCGTTGAGTGGACGACATGGCTGATCGTCGGTGATGACATGACTGGTCATCGGCGAATTTGAACAGGACTGGCTGTTGTTTGAGGATAAAGCTAACCATGGCACGGATAGTTCCAACAAATCACGGGTAGGTCGCGTCAGGTAGGTTAAATTCCATCTGTTGGGAATCAGAGCCAATCTCCTTATCAAGGACCATCCGAGACAGAGCAATAAGACTGCCGGAAGATGCGCTAATGGTTGAATCGGAAGTTGGACGGACAGACCGTCGTTGATTTGAATTTGGATGGGTAGAACGTCGTTGATTCGAAATAGGACGGATAGATCGTCGTTGATATAAAATAGGACGGATAGATCGTCGTTGATTTGAAATTGGACGGATGGATCGTCGTTGATTTGAAATAGGACGGATAGATCGTCGTTGATTGAAATAGGACGGATGGCTCGTCGTTGATTTGAAACAGGACGGATAGATCGTCGTTGATTTGAAATTGGACGGATAGATCGTCGTTGATTTGAAATAGGATGGATAGATCGTCGTTGATTTGAAATTGGACGGATAGATCGTCGTTGATTTGAAACAGGACGGATGGATCGTCGTTGATTTGAAATTGGACGGATAGATCGTCGTTGATTTAAGGTTTTGGACGGATAGATCGTCGTTGATTTGAAATAGGACGGATGGATCGTCGTTGATATGAGTTGGACGGACGGATCGTCGTTGATTTAAGGTTTTGGACGGATAGATCGTCGTTGATTTGAAATAGGACGGATGGATCGTCGTTGATTGGAACTGGACGGATGGATCGTCGTTTGATTGGAATTGGACGGATGGATCGTCGTTTGATTGGAATTGGACAGATGGATCGTCGTTGATTTGAAACAGGACGGATGGATCGTCGTTGATTTGAAATTGGACGGATAGATCGTCGTTGATTTAAGGTTTTGGACGGATAGATCGTCGTTGATTTAAGGTTTTGGACGGATAGATCGTCGTTGATTTGAAATAGGACGGATGGATCGTCGTTGATTTGAAATTGGACGGATAGATCGTCGTTGATATGAGTTGGACGGATAGATCGTCGTTGATTGGAAATAGGACGGATGGATCGTCGTTGATTTGAAATTGGACGGATAGATCGTCGTTGATATGAGTTGGACGGATAGATCGTCGTTGATATGAGTTGGACGGATAGATCGTCGTTGATTGGAACTGGACGGATGGATCGTCGTTTGATTGGAATTGGACGGATGGATCGTCGTTTGATTGGAATTGGACGGGGTCTGCTTGGGGCAATAGCAAACCGGGATGGAAACATGGCTCAGGGCAACATGGGCTGCCTGTTGGGAATGGGCCTCAATGCTGATTTGATTTGATTTGCCAATGCCACAACACTGACGATAGAAACGCCTCAACGCTGGTTTGATTTGATTTGACAGCCTCCACGTGCTTTGGATTGATTTTGATTTGATGCACTTTCCTGCTTTTGACATTTGATATACAATAGGCAACAATAACGTATGCTAAACACATATGTACACATTGAAAATGCAAAGGCAGACTAGGGCGGCTTCTAGAGAATGGGACGACACAAACGACGACCAAGAGAATTTTGATGATTGAGGGCTACCACTGAGCCACACTTTTGCTTTACTGCTTTGATTTGAGTTGCGGGCCTGCAGGTCCAGGTAGATAACTTTCGAGCGGGTCAGAGGTTTGCTGCTTTGATTTGCTCTTGCATTGGGCCACTGTATCCCTCTGTACTTGGCGATTTGCTGCTTGCTTGGACCATGGATGCCGTAGTGGCGCTGTAAAAGTTGCATTATTCTCGGTTCATTGGAGATAGAGTATAAACCAATCGCCAATATCCAACTTGCATTGATGAGTGAATCGAGTTGACACACAGACATACGCACACGTATAGACTGCCTAGCTCGGAAGAATGAGGGAGAAGAGTCCTAGGATACAATGCAGACTCTCCGACACATGGGCAATAATGAAATTTTGGGTATTAACAGGCCAAAACCCAAAATATCCCTAGACAGGTGAAACTGACACTCACACACAGTCAAATATGTACAAAAACCTGTGTGAATAAATGAAACAGAGAAGAAAGCCCCGGAATGGGCAATAGACCGAAAAACTAGAAAAATGTCACAAAGATGGACAAAATACGCAAAGGGATGACTCATATAGGCCCGGACTGAAACCGACACCCCCGCACAGTCACATTAGGCACATATGACCTGCACGGCATAGAAAACTTGGCAAGAGCCCTTAAAACCAATTTCGAAGCACCGAAACCCTGGTTTTAACTTGAAATTCCCAACGAGGGTTCGAAATCTTTGTTAGGTACGATGGCTGCCAACCGCTGTATGCTGCGGGAATTGGAGAAACGCGCGCAGGTTTGAGACCAACCCGTGTCACTTTGAGCAAACGTGCGTGAGTCTCAAACTAGCGCGCGTGACTGAAAAGCTGCTCAAACTAGACTTTGCTGAACTTAGAATAAACTGTGAGCCCGTTGGGGCCTCTAGCATTTCGTTCTGCTTTTGATGCTTTAAACATTTTTTTTTTTTTTTTTTTAGGGCTTTTGCTCAGCTTTGAAATTGAAGTAGTAGTTTGAAATAAGATTGAAAGATGAAAGGATTCCCTCTTCTGTTTCTGATGAAGCTTGTTCTGTTCTTGACCCTTCTCGACCCTTGATGTGTACCAAAACGTCAACCACGGATCCAATTGATAGAATATGACCGTGTCTTGAAAAGAGACTGCCTACGTATCCCATATTTGGGGAATCAGGTCAAAACGTAGTTCGGGCCAAGGTTCACTCGTGTGTTTTGCCTCTCCTTTTATGCTCTAACTTTTGCCTAGTACTGCCCGTTCGGGTCTCCGGTCTAGCGAGCTTTCGACTTTTTGCCTATTTATTTTTGCCTAGACCGCCTTCGCAGGTTTTCGGTCTAGCAGGCTGCTCTAACTTTTGCTTGGCACCGCCCACCCTTGTGGTTTTCGGCCCAACGAGCTTCTCTCGGGGAAAAGTAGCTTTTTAAATTGATCCAGGTTGACCAAAGTGTTGAATTTGTCGCCGCTGAGGCTGTCGAGGTCAGTGATCTTTGGCTGCAGCCCCTGGTAAAATGGCTTTGATGATGCAGGGTCCTGACTGCTTTGGTTGGAAATGCCTTGCCCCAAGCCACTTTCGCACCTCGTTAATGTGCGCTTGATGGAATGCCGCTGATGCTGTTTTGAATATAGTGCAAGGCCTGGAGCCTTCTGAGCTTCTGTTTTCCAGCTTGGCATCCGGTAACAGGAGATTTGATGCTTCGCCATCTTAGGGGCGGCGCCAGGCGTGTCTTTTGGGAGACCGTGCCAGAATGTCATTGAATTCTTTGATCCTGTCTGATTGGGCGCGATGCTCCTTTGGAGGACAGCGTTGAGCCAATTTTGAACCATCCGGGGCACAATGCTCCTTTGGGGGACAGCGTTGAACCAATTTTGAACCATCCGGGGCACAATGCTCCTTTGGGGGACAGCGTTGAGCCAATTTTGAACCATCCGGGGCACAATGCTCCTTTGGGGGATAGCGTTGAGCCAATTTTGAACCATCCGGGGCACAATGCTCCTTTGGGGGACAGCGTTGAGCCAGTTTTGAACCATCCGGGGCACAATGCTCCTTTGGGGGACAACGTTGAGCCAGTTTTGAACCATCTGGGGGTCTACCTCATCTTTCAAGTTTATTGAAACTACTTCTTCTTTTAATAGGCTGAGCACGCCTTTCGTCTTCCCTTTCGGCGAGGGAACACATTTCCTTGGGGATGATCCCATCGAAATCTATCCCTTCGTCGTCAGGATCGACACAGTTTATTCAAAAGTCAGCAAAGTACTGAGAAACAAGATAGTGCATATCATAAAGAAAGCCCCACGGGGTTGCCAAGTATAGCAAAAGACTCGAATTGAGAATAGAAGCTACGACATGGAGGGCCAAGAGGCACGAACTCCGACTCTGAGTTAGACTAAGACGACCAGATAGACACTGTGTCAGACTCATACTCAAAAGTGTGCAATGCAAGCTAAACGCGATTTGAAAATGCAGCTTTTATTGTTACCCTTGGCTTCCTCACAGAGAGGTAGGATCTAGAGGATGTCAGGCCCAAGCAGCAGCACTTCGGCTTCCTCAGCTTCTTTGACTAAACCCACTTGGGAGAATAGCAACTCCAAATGCCCTTGAGTGAAGGACCTCAGATTGTCAGTCTGCTCCTTTGCTTGATCGATCTGGTCCTCAACCAGTGCTTTCCAGTTTTCAGCCCCATCTTCTATTCCGCATCCTGCAGCCTCGGATTCAGAAGGGATAAACACAGTTGGTTTGGGTTGAGTTTCTGGGACAATGTAGAGGGTTGGGTTAAGTATGGTGGAGCTTGGGTTGATTTGAGTGGAGATGGGGTTGTTTTGAGTGGAGGTGATAGATATCTGACCAACCAGAGTGTCAGACTTGAGTTGGAGCAAGGAGCTGGAACTGTCGTCGGGTTTTGATGGGAGTGGGGGTGGAATAGTGCCATTATCGATGAGATTCTGAATGGCATGTCGAAGGCGGTAGCAAGCATCGGTGGGATGGCCAGACGCTTGATGGAAAGCACAATAGGCATTTGGATTGTGAGACGCCGGGAGTGCTCGAGGTGGAGGAGTCGGACGGAGTGGCCTGAGGATGCCAGCTTCAAGGAGCTTCTCATAAACCGAGGACAAAGGTGCAGAGAAGCACGAGAAGACCCTTGGCGGGTTTCGGCGACTGGATTGAGGGTTGGCAGAACTTTTACTCACTCCGTCGCTGTATAGCATTGTGCTGTCAAGGGAATGCACTCTTTCGGCAACGGGGATGTCTTCTTTGTTGCGCATATTCTCCTTTTCAGTACTGGCTTTGAACAAGGAACCAGCGGTCTTCGGGCGAGTTCTAGCTTCATGACACTCAACCAGGTCTTCGAACATGTCTCTTGAGCACGGCTTGATTCCGACCACAGGAGTGTGACAGGCCTGAAGAGGTTCTTTGACTAGCCCCGGATCCGGCTTTGACATGATGGAGGTGAAAAGGTCAAACAGCCCCTGGACCATAACCATTTGCTTGTCCATTTTCTGGTTCATTTCTTGTACAGCCCTCTTCAGCTCAGTCAACTCTGCTTGTGCTGCCATAGATGATCGAGGACGGTGATATGGCGGTGAAATAGCCCCGGTTGATGCTCCCAAGCAGGTTTGGCTTTTCTTTTTGGTATTTTCTTTGACGGTGTGGCGCCCAAAGCTAGACAGTAAAGCAATCGAAGGCTCAGGAAGTGTCCCTGCAATAGCTTTATTTTGAAAGGAAAATGAAACAACGGAAAATGCCTGTAAGAGCGTCGTCGGTGTCCTCCTAGACTCTAGAACTAGCAGACAAAACTGTTTTATGACAGCCGGACGCTGCCCAGGTCCTCAGATTTCTTTTCGGCGATGTACCTTGACGGGATCGATTAACACTAAGAGATGTCGAAATAGCCTAAGTCTTTGACTATTCCGCTTTCGAAGTTTCAATGCTGGAACGGAACAACTAGGTGTTTGATGACATGATGCTGTAACCAGGATGGCGTAAGCAGCACTGTGCCGGAGCCTTGAGCGGTGTAAGTGTTTAGCACTTTTAACCTGAGCGGTGTGAGCATCATGGCATGTTTCCTGTTGTTCCTAGTTTTCTGCTTGAAACCTCGATCGGGTTTAGGCAAGGACTTAGAAAGTCTAGATTTCCCAAAGTCTCGTTAACCCAAGGAATTGGAAAGTTGATAACGTGCACCATCACGATGCACGACTCGTCATCGGTCCAAGCAGCGCCTCAACAGGCATAAAACGGGTTTGAAAGAGAAAACCCTAAAAGCCGCCCTAGCATGCTCCTACGCAGAACGGTATGAATGTATGTACAGGCATGCGATAGGGAAAGCAGTAACACATAGACAGTTTATGGGGGTTAGATGCAAGTAATCCTACCCTGTGGGTTCCTGTCTTAGTTTGGAAGGTTCTATTGCTTTGTACACGTGGCGAGGCCGGTTTTGGCTTAGAGGGGTTCCTCAGGCTAGAGATGTTTTATACCTCCCATCGCAATGCGTGCAGCAGAGCGACGGTCAAACGGTAATACGTCTCATCATCGTCCAAGGTTGTTGGGCATTCGAGGACCCCGGGCTCCAGTAAACTGTGCCGGTTACCCAAAACACCTCAACGGGGCTGATAGAACACCGATGCAAATGTACGCGTGTCGAAAGAATGATCGAGAGAAAGAAAATGCTAATGCTTTTTGAAAAACACCTTTTGAAGCTTGGCTCACTTCATTAATCGTCACTTGGAGAAAAAACTACACAAGCGAACAATAGTAAAAGCCCCAGCTCGGAATGGTCGGATGTAGAATCCTGTTACGTTACCACTCCGTTCTTCAGCAGCGCGGAGCGTACTGTTTTGCCAGACTTTTGAAAATTGTTCATTCATGTATTAATTTCCAAATGTTGATTAATGCAATGGTCCCCAGCAGAGTCGCCACTGTGGGCACACGCCCCAAAAAATCCCCGCATCTTTTGGTGTGAGAAAATTCCGGGTGCGCCCTTCTCGGAAAGCGCGGCGAAACGCTTTGCAAATCAGAGAGTCGCCACTCGGGTTTTGCGGTTTGTACCCAAGAAACCGTTCT
Organism: Rhododendron henanense subsp. lingbaoense; assembly: GCA_020567845.1. Lineage (NCBI taxonomy): Eukaryota > Viridiplantae > Streptophyta > Magnoliopsida > Ericales > Ericaceae > Rhododendron > Rhododendron henanense. Next base: position 2,747,492 of record CM036317.1, read on the forward strand.
TTTGAAAAACGTTGGATTACGCTTGTTTGAGTTTGAAAAAGGCTTGTAGACTGGACCGTCGTCACCTTCGATCTTGAGGTTCGGGAGCCAGATTACGAGAGGGGAAGGGTTTTATGGCACCCCCCTCGCCCAGTCCGGAGACCGGTCTCTACTCAGGCGTTTTGTAAAGCATTTGCATTTTCTCTCTTTATTTGATCATTCTTTTAACCAGTTAGGGCGGGGGAACAGTTAATAGGGATTTAAAACTGTAACACATTTGCATTTATGTACAAAAACGTGACAAAATGTTCATGGATGTTTGATGTTTGATCTATACAAGTATAATAGATTGAGAACAAGCTTTTGTGGACATTTTAAGCAGACTAGAACACACTAACTGTACGGTGGTGCACACAGAAGCAAGCCTGCATGCACTGGCCAAGCCACTGTATGCAGCCCTGACCTGCGTGCGCCACACCACAACTGGCGTGCGCCGGTAAACTCAAGTTCACAGCTTCTATTCTCAATCCTCTGGGCTCTGGAATGGACCAGTGCACACCCAGGACAAACCACGCAGTTGAATATGGGCAATAAATTATTACAGACAGGTTAATGGGCTTAAAAGCCACCGAATAGACAGAAAACCCCTTAAACAAAGAGGGGAGGATGATCAAAGGCCTGGATGTAAGATCCATGCAAGGGCCAAGCCACTGGAATATAGACTACTACCGTACGCCACTTATAAAGGAACGTACGCCAGTTATCACTTTGTTCCAATGCTTTGGCTTTGCATCATCTGGGCTCTGGAACAAGACCAGAAGGCTCCCAGAGGCCAAACTAAGCAATAAATACAGATGGAAGAGAAAGCAGTTCTAAATACAGAAAACTGTAAACTGGTTTTAACATGCAGCCAGGTGATCAGAATGTAAATAAAGCAGAAAAAACAATGATCCATGATCCCCACGCCAGTTTTGCACATACCACCTTTACTGGCGTACGGCACTCATAACTGGCGTGCGCCACTTATCATTGTGCACGGTTTTGAAACCTTGCTAGCATTAGGGCCAGGACTGGTATAGATTACCAGCCTTGACCCTGCCAGCCCCCCTCAGGGGTCAGAAAAGAAGACAGAAGCAGAAGGTATTATACCTTTGCTTGTGAGTTTTGAGAGAAAGCTTGAGCTTTGAGCTTGAGGGAGAGGGATGGAGGATGGATGTGGTGGGGTTTATAGACTGTGGAGAATACCCCCTTTGCTTGCTCTTTCTATGGAAGAGAAAGGAAACAAAGAAGCAATGAAGGAGAAGAAGACAAAGGATTATTTGTCTTAATGGAGCTAACCCCTTGCAAATGAATGCAAGGGGGGTATTTATGGTGGAGGAAAACTGAGATCAGTTGGCCTTTAGGGGCTGTTTGGCTTAAGGAGAGGAGCCTCCCATGCATTTAATGCATGGGACTTGGCTTGAGAGGTTGTGTAGGAGAGAGAAGGGGACAGCCCTGGCCGAGAGTAATGATCAGGAGCCTGCCACTGACGTCAGGCGGCTGCAAAGACTCCCGCCCATCTGGCTGAAAAAGGTTGATTTGACTGGCATTGACTGGCGTGCGCCACTTGTTGAGTGGCGTGCGCCAGAAACTGGCGATGACTGACACGTGGCAAAGGTTCCTGCGCACGCTAGTCACTCACCAGCGTACTCCAGTAGGGTTTTGCTGAGGTCATTTGGTTCTGGCTTGAAGGTTCGACAAGGGTTTGAAACGGGTTCGGATGAGGTTCGGGACGCTCAAAGCTCAAACTCATCAATGAACTCGGGATGTTCTTGACCTTAATCATCATCGGGGAATCAAAGACCGTAAATAAACTATTCTGGAAAGTCCAAAATAGGGTGTCTACATTTGGCCTCAAAGATATGTTATTGGTCGAAGCATGCTAATTAAATTCTAGATTAGCAAGTCAATTTCAAGTCGCATGCATTGCAAGCTACACAGTTCAATATCAAAACACATGCAGATACAACATTACAAAATGGAAACTGAAGCAAGTTCAAAAGTATACATGTGCCCAAGTCACGGACATGTGTCTCTCAGGATCCCTCAGCACAAGCTCTGCATCGTAGCTATCTCGTCGAGGCACATAGCTATCAACTCCGGATGGTATGAACAAATGCGGCTTCGGTGGGGTATATGTCTCCACCACGAATTGGGCGCGGGGTGCTCGCCAAATGGACTCAGCCAATGTCACCGTGGCCTCATGCACCCATGCTGCCTCCTCCTGGCCCTCTCAGTCATCTTGGTCTCCCTCACGAACCCTTCAGCCTCAGACTTTCCTCCTCATTGGCCCGGCCAATCTGTTGCAACCTCTCCTCACGGGTTGCCCACACCACTGCAACCACCATGGGATTCTACCTTATAGGCCGAGCAAGTGTGGCCTCACCTACGAACTCCACCAAGTCGCTACTCATAATGGGTTCATGGATGGACGACCCCACGGGAGGTATGAACTCAATCCGCTCTACATGTGCTTCCCTAGCTCGGAGGCTCATAAACCACCATCAGATCCTTACCGCTCTCCGAACCTCGCGGCGGAAGCCCCGATCGGCCCTCACCGCCGCCACCGCTACTGCTACTGCCACCGGCCCCACCCAAGTCGCTGCCGATCACCACTAAGCCTGCTACGCCACTCTTTGGGTCCATTTGACGAACCCGTGGGTCCCCTGTCAAAACATCCACTGGCGTATGCCCTACCTCCACCGACGTACGCCGATCGCCGTCGTCACCAACCTCCGTTGCATGGCCTCAAACGCCATCACCACTACCTAGAACCTCTACACCAGTGCCCGTCGAAGCTTCGACCATTGATTGATCGTCGATTCGAGTGCTCTCTGTCTCGATTTTGCCGACCTTTGGCCGATCACGATCGCCGTCACCACCATTGCCTCTTGTTTCCGCCATGGATGAATACGGGTAAGTGGGTTTTGGAGGAGGATGGAAGAGTGAAAGTGGGAGTTGGAGATTTGAGAGAGTTGTGAGGATGAGAGAAGCCTTTGGGTTTTGAAACCGCTGTATGGCGGTTCTGAATATTGCTGGGATGTTATAAACGAGGAAGGGAGTAACTGGGCCGGGTCTGGGCCAAAAATAAAATTTAGGCCTGTCAGGTTTTCTGGCGTATGCCAATAATGTGCCCCCATACGCCGGTAGCAGCTGGGCCTGAGGCCCAAATTGTATTCAACATCAAAACCCATTCTCAACGGTGACCCGCATTGCTCTGATCCAGGTTACCACTCATGGTTAAATATTTCCCAAGCAGGGCCCATCCAATCTCAAATCAACGACGGTCCGCCCATCCAATTTCAAATCAACGACGGTTCGCCCGTCCCATTTCAAATTCAACGACGGTCCGCTCGTCCAATCTCAAATCAACGATGGTCCGCCCGTCCAATTTCAAATCAACAACGGTTCGCCCGTCCCATTTCAAATTCAACGACGGTCTGCTCGTCCAATCTCAAATGAACGACGGTCCGCCCGTCCAATTTCAAATGAGCGACGGTCCGCCCGTCCCATTTTAAATTCAATGACGGTCCGCCTGTCCAATCTCAAATCAACGACGGTCCACCCGTCCAATTTCAAATCAACGACGGTCCACCCGTCCCATTTCAAATCAACGACAGTTCGCCCGTCCCATTTCAAAATCAACGACGGTTCGCCCGTCCAATCTCAAATCAACGACGGTCCGCCCGTCCAATTTCAAATCAACGATGGTTCGCCCGTCCCATTTCAAATTCAACGACGGTCCGCTCGTCCAATCTCAAATCAACGATGGTCCGCCCATCCAATTTCAAATCAACGACGGTTCGCCCGTCCCATTTCAAATTCAACGACGGTCTACTCGTCCAATCTCAAATGAACGACGGTCCGCCCGTCCAATTTCAAATGAGCGACGGTCCGCCTGTCCCATTTTAAATTCAATGATGGTCCGCCTGTCCAATCTCAAATCAACGACGGTCCACCCGTCCAATTTCAAATCAATGACGGTCCGCCCGTCCCATTTCAAATCAACGACAGTTCGCCTGTCCCATTTCAAAATCAACGACGATTCGCCCGTCCAATCTCAAATCAACGACGGTCCGCCCGTCCAATTTCAAATCAACGACGGTCCGCTCGTCCCATTTCAAATCAACGACGGTTTGCCCGTCCCATTTCAAAATCAACGACAGTCTGTCCGTCCAATCTTAAATCAACGATGGTCCGTCCGTCCAATCTCAAATCAACGACGGTCTGCCCATCCAATCTCAAATCAACGACGGTCCGCACTGTCCTTTCAAATCAAGCAAGCAAGCAATGGCAATTGGCTCACAATAGATTATTCCCCAGGAAAGACCGCCTCCCAGCTTATTCTGTTATCTCAATTCAATTAAATGGCGATCTATTCGTCCATATTATCACCAACAGCGGCGATCTATCCGATGATCCGCTCGTCCAATTCAATCAATTAGGTTCTTTAAGTTTCATGTCTACTTTGACTCGTATGTTCTATTCTAGATAGCCTAGAAGGGTGTCTAGAAAACCTTTGACGTTACTTATACCAAGACAATGGTGCTCCAAGTGCCGTCAAAGGGGGATTATTGTAGACACCCTATTCTGGACTGTCCAGATTAGTTTACTTACGGTCTTTGATTCCTCAATGATGATTAACGTCAAGAACATCCCGAGATTGTTAGTGTGTTTGTGCTTTGAGCGTTTCGAACCTCATTCAAACCTTTTCAAGCCCTTTTCAAAACCGTCAAGCCAGAACTAAAAGGCCTCAGCAAAACCCTGTTTGCATACGCTGATACTGTACTGGCGTGCGCTGGAAAACTGCCATGTGTCAATCATCGACCGTTGACTCAGTTACCACTGGCGCATGAAGGTAGTGGGCTGGCATACGCTAGTCAAATTGATGCAGCTAGAAACGTGAACAAGAGCAGAATCACCCCCACGAGTAAAGAACAACTCTTCCACAATCTAATAACCCGCAGATTAATAGAATTATAGGAAAAACGAGATACCCTCTCTTATGAAAACACTTAATATATTAATCAACTCCCCTAGCCAAGAGGCTTACATCATTATTTATAATGGTAGAATTCCTAAACCTAGTTAGCCTTTCTAAAATACTAAAAATAAACTTTAGGAAATAAAATAAAATCTAATTCTTCATGATCAAGCATTCTACATAATATGAATACTAGATCAAATCAAATTAGGAAACGAAATACTTCTAGAAAATTCTTGCTAAATGAAAACATATGAAATAAGGGACTAAGTATAACTGAATAAATTTTACTAGGATTTTTCCAGAATTCACCCTGCATTAGTCTCTCCTGGTTGAATAAACTCGTCCTCAAGTTTTGCTTGAGTAACTTAGCACGTCTTCGATTATCGGCATCTACTTTAAACCTTAAACTAATCCTTCCAATCAGTTGTGTACCCTTATTGAAGTTTCTATAAAAGGCTACAACCAAAGAGGAATCATCCCATGCTCCACCACAGAAAACCTAATTACCATCTTCCGTCACTTTGCCATCTTGGAAAGAGAATCCCTTGATCACATTAGGTTTGTCGCATCTTATTATTGGTGGGATGTCGCTATCTGGAAAAACGCATGAGCCATTAGCAAAAGCAAAGCTTGGCCCCTGTTGAATATTTGGCTCTTCGACTGGGGTGCAATAATTTGCATATTCTTCTTCAACCTTCTCTTGACTGAATTTAATCCCCAAAGTAGGAATATCCATCACATTAACTACATTAATGGGTAGTGGCTGCCTTCAGAAGCATTTTCCTTGGGCAAAGTTGTTCTTGTTTCTTCAATTACAACATGCACACCTTCAACAGTGCTAAGTTCACATATTTCATACTCATCATCTGGGTGCTCATCATACTTCGGGGGCAAATCACAATCATATTGTGACTCTGAAAAACATGTATCTGTGCTAAAAAATATTTCACCTAATTCTTCCTCTAATTCTTTGATATCCTCAATATTATTGCTATACTCGTGATCTATTTTTCCAACTTCTGCCTTCAAAATTAATTCCTTCGATATTTGACTTTTGGAGCTTGACGTTGAAAATATTTTGTTTGAAAAATTGCTTGACACATAAGATTCCGTATAGAGGGAAATAGATTTAAAATCCAACTCACCGCTATGAGATTGCATATTCCCAGATTTCTTTGGCTTGATCCAAGTATAATTACGTGGCAAAAAGACAGAACACATATGTTTCTTTAATTTTTTCCACGAACGAATCTTTTCCTTACTTGCCGTACACGTGTCTGTTTGAGATATTGCCACCATGCGGCAGCAAGTCCTCGAAATTTTGTTGCGACCAAAGGAACTTGTTTGCCCAAAGCCACCTCCTTAAACTCCAAAGTCTCCTCCACGGCCACAACCCAATCCAGAAATTCATGAGGTTGAATGCAACCGTTGAATTCTGGTATGTCAAATTTGAAGTTTGATACCCATTGCCTTGAATAAGTTCGCACCATGGGTCCTTCCCTCCGTGGCCGATTCGTAGCAATCGGGTATTCACCTCCATCTTCAACATAATCGACATCCTCCTCCTCCACAAAACGTGGATTCGGCGAATGGTTTTGAGGTGTACCGCTAGCAACCACCATGGCAGCCAGCTGCTTTCTAAGCACTCGAAATTGCTCATCGAAACGTTGTGCAAGACGGGCCTCTAGTTGTGCTTCTCGCGCGGCATCATCGTGCTTGTACACATACTCAACGTCAAATTGTCGTTCATGACAATATCTCCGTGCCATGATCGATCAGGAACCAAGCCTAAGCTTTGATACCAACTGACGCAGCTAGAAACGTGAACAAGAACATAATCACCCCCATGAGTAAAGAACAACTCTTCCACAATCTAATAACCCGCAGATTAATAGAATTATAGGAAAAACGAGATACTCTCTCTTATGAAAACACTCAATATATTAATCAACTCCCCTAGCCAAGAGGCTTACATCATTATTTGTAATGGTAGAATTCCTAAACCTAGTTAGCCTTTCTAAAATACTAAAAATAAACTTTAGGAAATAAAATAAAATCTAATTCTTCATAATCAAGCATCCTACATAATAGGAATACTAGATCAAATCAAATTAGGAAACGAAATACTTCTAGAAAATTCTTGCTAAATGAAAACATATGAAATAAGGGACTAAATATAACTGAATAAAATTTTACTAGGATTTTTCTAGAATTCACCCTGCATCACAAATCAACTTTATTCAACCACGTGCACGAGACTTTTGCGGCCACCCAGTACCGTGAATAGTCTCCTAACGATTGCAAACGTTGAGGAGTGTCCCCCTCTCTCCTACAACTCCTTTCAAGCCAAGTCCCATGCATTTAATGCATGGAGACTTCTTCACTAACCTAACCAACCCTTAACCCAACTGGTTGCTGCCCTCTCTCAGTCATCCTTTGGCTATAAATACCCCCCCCTTGCATATAAATGCAAGGGGTTACACTCATTAAGAGCTCTCAAGCCCTTTTCTCTTTCATTTTTTCCTTAGCTCTTTGCTTCCTCTTCTTTCATCCATTGAAAGAGTAGGCAAGGGACTTTCTTCCACATACCACAGCACCCTTTACACTCATCATCCATCCATCAAACCCCAAGTTCAAGCTCAAACACTCCATCAAACTCAATCCAAAGGTATACCACCTTTTATTCTGTAATCTATTCTGACCCTTGAGGGGGGCTGGTAGGGTCAAGACTGGTAATCAATACCAGTCCTGGCCCTAATGCTGACAAGGTTTCAAGGATCGTGTATAGTGATCAGTGGCGCGCGGCAGTAAGAGTAAGCCGTACGCCAGTCATGGCTGTACGTGCAATACTGGCATGGGGATCATTGATCAGCTATTTTCTGCTTTTCTTTCTCTTTTATCACCTTATTGCATGCTAAAAACTAGTTTATAGTTTTCTGTGTTTTAGAACTGTGTAGCTGTCTGTTCGTACTTCTGCTTTGGAATGCCTCTGGGAGCCTTCTGGTCATGTTCTAGAGCCCAGAAGATGCAAAGCCAAGCACTGGACAAAAAGGTATCACTGGCGTACGGCAGTGATATCTAGTCCAGTGGTTAGCCCTTGCATGGAACTAGGCCTTGGCCTCTGCTTATTTCCCCACACTGTTTATGGGGTGTTCTGTATATTTTCTGGCTCTAAGGCCATTTCAAACTGTCTGTAATTGTAAATATGTTGAGATATAAACTGCGTGGTTTGTCCTGGGTGTACGCTGGTCCTTTCCAGAGCCCAGAGGATTGAGAATAAGAGCTGTGAGTTTAAGCTTACTGGTGTACGAGTCATTGAGTGGCGTGCGCAGGTCAGGTCTGCATGCAATGGTTCGGCCAGTGCATGCAGGTTTTTTCCTGTGCACGACACCCCTTGACTAGTGTTTTCCAGTCTGTTTAAAGTACCCACAAAAGTCTGTTTTCAATCTATACTAATTGATTCAATAGTGCAAACATCACATTTTTGTCATATAATGCAACTTGTTACAGTATTAATCCCCCTTTAACTGTTCCCCCGCCCTAACTGGCTAAAAAGTGATTAATGAGAGAAAAATGCAAACGCTTTACAAAATGCCCGAGTAGAGACCGATCTCCAGATTGGGTGAAAGGGGTGCCATAAAACCTTTTCCCTCTCGTAACCTGGCTCTCGAACCTCAGATATCGAAGGTGACGACGGTCCAGTCTACAAGCCTTTTTCAATTCAAAATGTTTCAAGTTCGGTTTCTTGGGTGCATACCGCAAAACCCGAGTGGCGACTCTGAATTGTAGTGTTTCGCTGCGCTTTCCAAAAAAAGGGCGCACCCAATTTTATCCATAAAATAAAATTTTCAGGGGCGTGTGCCCACAGTCAAATCATCTTTATTCAACCACGTGCACAAGATTTTTGGGCCATCTCCAATACGATGAATAGTCCTCTGATGATTGCAAACGTGCAGGGCTATTCCCCCTCTCTCCTACAACTCTTTTCAAACAAGTTCCATGCATTTAATGCATGGAGATTCTCTCCTCTAACTCAACCAGCCCCAACCAGCCTGGTTACCAGCCTCCTTCAGTCATTCCCTTGGCCTATAAATACCCCCTTGCATTTATATGCAAGGGGTTACACACATTAAGACTCCCAAGTCTCTTTCTCTCTCTTTTCCTTAGTTTTCTTGCTTCCTCTTCTTTCATCCATTGAAATAGTAAGCAAAGGACTCTCTCTCTCACATACCACAGCACCCTCTCACTCATCATCCATCCCTCAAACCTCAAGCTCAAGCTCGAAACATTCCATCAACCTCAAAAACAAAAGGTATATCACCTTTTGTAACCTTCTGTTCTGACCCCTGAGGGGGGCTGGCAGGGTCAAGGCTGGTAATCAATACCAGTCCTGGCCCTAAAGCTGGCAAGATTTCAAAGATCGTGGATAACGATCAGTGGCGCGCGCCAGTAAGTTTGACCCGTACGCCAGTAATGGCAGTACGTGCAGTACTGACGTGGGGATCACTGATTAGCTATTTTCTGTTTTTCTTTCTCTTTTGTCACCTCGTTGCATGCTAAGAACCAATTTACAGTTTTCTGTATTTTAGAACTATGTAGTTGTAGTGTTCAACATTTGCTTATATTTGCTTTGGAATGCCTTTGGGAGCCTTCAGGTCATATTCCAGAGCCCAGAAGATGCAAAGCCAAGCACTGGACAAAAGGTAACATTGGCGTATGGTTCCCATTGACTGGCGTATGGCAGTGAGATCTAACCCAGTGGCTGGCCCTTGCATGGCAACTAGGCCTTGGCCTTTGTTTATTTCCCCACACTGTTTATGGGGTGTTCTGTTTATTTCATGGCTCTAAAGCCATTTCTTTTGTCTGTAACTGTATATTCTGCTCTATATAAACTGCGTGGTTTGTCCTGAGTGTGCACTGGTCATTTCCAGAGTCCAGAGGGTTGAGAATAAAAGCTGTGAGTTTAGGCTTACTGGTGTACGCCAGTCATTGAGTGGCGTGCGCAGGTCAGGTCTGCATGCAGTGGTTCAGCCAGTGCATGCAGGTTTCTTCCTGCGCACGACACCCCTGACCAGTGTTCTCCAGTCTATTTAAAACGCTCACAGAAGTGTGTTTTCAATCTATTTTATCTATTTCAATAAAGCAAGCATCACATTCTATCACATACTGCAAACTTGTTACAGTCTTGATCCCCTTTAACTGTTCCCTCGCCCTAATTGGCCAAAAAATGATTAATGAGAGAAAAATACAAATGTTTTACGAAATGCCCGAGTAGAGACCGATCTCCGGATTGGGCAAGAGGGGTGCCATAAAACCCTTCCCCTCTCGTAACTTGGCTCCCGAACCTCGGATATCGAAGGTGACGATGATCCAGTCTACCAAGCCTTTTTCAAATAAAAAATGTAGCAAGCGTTTCAAGTTTAGTTCCTTGGGTGTTTCACCGCTAAAACTTGAGTGGCGACTCTGAATTGTAGCGTTTCGCCGCGCTTTCCAAAAAGGGCGCACTTGATTTTATACATAAAATAAAATTTTTAGGGGCGTGTGCCCACAACTTCACAATGATATCATCTATGTAACATTCTAGAAAAATTTCAACTAAGTCATGAAAAATAGTATTCATGGCTCTTTGATATCCAAATGGCATTTTGACCCATTCAAAAATTCCAATGTTACCGGGGCATACAAACAAGCAGCGTCATCTTTTGGGGTGTCTGATTCATAATTAACAACTTGTTTCCGCTTCAATTTCAGTTCTGCCAATTCTCCCAATTCCAGCTTGTTAGTTGGATAAGTGGCAGCTGTAGACACCCCAATTTGGCCTAACGATTATTTCAAGTCCTACCTTGGGACCATCCCGATGATAAAATGGATACAGTGATTGCTGATTGCTTCCTTGAGAACCTTAGAACTTTCGGTAAGAACTTTGAGCCACTTAGAGGACCCAATTCAGAGCCTTACAGCCTTTCAGACAGAAATACAGAAGCCTAGGAGAATCCATCTGTCGGCCGTGACATCGATCCCACGGCCCTAACATCATTTCCTCACCCGAGCAACCTGTTGCTAGCAAAATCTCCCTGAGAGATCAATCCCTCGGCCGCAAGATCTATCCTTCGGCCGAGACATCCATTCCTCGGCCGTGATATCCTTTACTCGGCCGTCAGATCGACCTTTTTCCAGACTCTGGAACGTGTTCTGTCAGACGTTTGATCCGATTACACTACCTTCCCGATGCGTTCGGGCTACGCTCAGAGATTACGATGTAGAGTTAGAGGTGCATTGCAATTGCAATTGCCATCTCGTGATTTGATTGGCCGGAGTGAGTCACCAATTGCCTATATAAAGGGCCTTTGGACTCCGAAAATACACACACAAAATTCATTAAAGAATACACTCTCTCAAGCCTCGAAACTCTGCCAAAATACTCTCTCAAACCCACTCTTCGAAAGCCCTAACCTCCCGAAGGCAGCCGTCAATTCGGCGATCAAACCCGAAGTTCAAACCTTAACCCTAGGGTTTTCAATCAAGCAATCAGTCAATCACGCCCAATCCAAAGCAATCAAGCAACTGAGGGATCAAGGTGGTGAGGCCCAACGGCCTCTGGTTTGTTTTATTTATCGTTCTTACGCTTAATCATAGCTTTCTCCCAATTCTGCCAATTCTCCCAATTCCAGCTTGTTAGTTGGATAAGTGGCAGCTGTAGACACCCCAATTTGGCCTAACGATTATTTCAAGTCCTACCTTGGGACCATCCCGATGACAAAATGGATACAGTGATTGCTGATTGCTTCCTTGAGAACCTTAGAACTTTCGGTAAGAACTTTGAGCCACTTAGAGGACCCAATTCAGAGCCTTACAGCCTTTCAGACAGAAATACAGAAGCCTAGGAGAATCCATCTGTCGGCCGTGACATCGATCCCACGGCCCTAACATCATTTCCTCACCCGAGCAACCTGTTGCTAGCAAAATCTCCCTGAGAGATCAATCCCTCGGCCGCAAGATCTATCCTTCGGCCGAGACATCCATTCCTCGGCCGTGATATCCTTTACTCGGCCGTCAGATCGACCTTTTTCCAGACTCTGGAACGTGTTCTGTCAGACGTTTGATCCGATTACACTACCTTCCCGATGCGTTCGGGCTACGCTCAGAGATTACGATGTAGAGTTAGAGGTGCATTGCAATTGCAATTGCCATCTCGTGATTTGATTGGCCGGAGTGAGTCACCAATTACCTATATAAAGGGCCTTTGGACTTCGAAAATACACACACGAAATTCATTAGAGAATACACTCTCTCAAGCCTCGAAACTCTGCCAAAATACTCTCTCAAACCCACTCTTCGAAAGCCCTAACCTCCCGAAGGCAGCCGTCAATTCGGCGATCAAACTCGAAGTTCAAACCCTAACCCTAGGGTTTTCAATCAAGCAATCAGTCAATCACGCCCAATCCAAAGCAATCAAGCAACTGAGGGATCAAGGTGGTGAGGCCCAACGGCCTCTGGTTTGTTTTATTTATCGTTCTTACGCTTAATCATAGCTTTTTGATTATCTGTTAATCTTCCTGTCTGGTGTGAGGAAGAACACCGACCGAGGCTTCGATCCCTCGGTCGGTACATCAAACCAGGAGGATCCCTCGGCCGTGACATCCATTCACCGGCCGCGGGATCCATCTCCCTGGGACAGTTTATGTTGTTCTGCTTTCCTGACGCATGCCTTATTTATCGCACTGGCTCACTTTACTTACTGTTTAAAGGAATAAATAAACAGACTATGTGTTGGAATTAAACAAAGCATCTATATGTCTTATGTTGAACGATTATGGGCCAGTCTCACGACTGGGCAAAGAGGGGTGCCTAACACCTTCCCCTTATTGTACTTTTGGCTCCCGTATCCAGAATCTCTGCCTGTTTTCCCAGTTTTAATAAACTGGGTGGCGACTCTGTTTTGATGATAACCGCTATCATGTGGCGATGTTCCTAGCCATGGGAATGTCCATGATTTTGGTTTACGAAGCAAGCAACCAACCGAGCAAACAAACGTGATCAATCTGTATGGCGATGCCCCGTTTGGGAGGTGTCTACAGCAGCCTGGAGTAGTTCACTCAAAGGAACTACATCTGACTTGTACATTTTTGCTTTAGCAAAATTTGCAGTGGCACTAAATAGATGTGGATTAGCTTTGATTCCTTCAATGCCCACTTCTTTACCTTTCTCATATTTCACAATCATTAATTCCTGATGCATAGAAGAAGGAATACATCCATTAACATGGATCCAATCTCTCCCTAATAAAGCATTATATTTAGCAAATGTATCAACTACAAAGAAAGCAGTATCTGTTTCTATATCACCTACTGCTAATCTAATGGATATTATTCCCTTTGCAAGTTGGCTTTCCCTAGTGAATCCTGCAACGGATGTGTTGGAATCAATTTTGCCCTTCCTTTCCCTATCTTTTTTAGGGTTCGAAAGGGTAAAATGTTCACTGCAGCCCCATTATCCACCAGAATTCTATTAAGTGGAATTCCATCGAAACATGCTATGATATATAAGGGTCTTAGATGTTGTCTCATAGCATTAGTAGGCAGCTTAAATGGATATGAAATATCAACATAATTTAAATCAATTACCAACAGGTACTCGGTGTCAGACATAGAATCTAGCACAAAGCAAGCACTCTCTTTCGAGCTCTCTTGATTCTGCTCAATTTCACATACCAAATTCTTGTCCATCTCAATTTGAGCCACATCTTCCAAATCACAATCATTGCAAATGATGGTAAGCTCATCATCATTATATGTGTCTTCAGAAATGTCAAATTTTCCCAAATTCAACCATGTATCATCTTGTTTCTGAGATGTTTGTCCATTCTTGAAGAAATTCATCGAACATGGGTAAACCATATTAACTTGAACTTCGGGTTGGCTCCCAAATTGAATGCTTGATACCTCTTTGGTTGGTTTAACTGTCTCTTCTTTCTCTTGCTCCTTGGAATCAACCTCTTGTGCTGAAACTTCCATAGGAGAAGAGCTTCCTTCTAACCCTCCTTGTTCTACCAACATGGCTTCCAACAAACCAGATTGGTAACTAGCTAATGAGTTGGGAGAAGGTGGATCCAAATCCTCCTCAAGCATTGCAGAGGTTACTTCTTTCAAAGTTTTCTCTCCTTGGAACTGGATTCGAAATTTATCTTCTGGATCCCTTTGAGCTCTGTTAAACTTTGGATTAGGTCTTGCTCCTCTTCCTGATTCCTCTCCTGTTGAAGATTCTCCTGACTTAAGAAGTGAATACTTCCTTTGAAGTTTCCTTTTTTGAGTTCTCGAGAGTAAAGGAACCATCTGTGGTATATTGGATTTGGGATCCCTTATTAATACCCAATTCCCAGAGTTTGAACTTGGTGGTTTGAATGTCTTGTTCCACTCTTAGCTGAGCTTTTGTATCCTTGAAATAAATCAGGCTTAACCTGCTTCAAGAACCAGTCAGGGACTTTTTTTACTAAAGTAAATTCCTCCTGCTCGGTTTCTTCATGAGGTCTGGCCAATATTGTCTTTTTTCAAAGGAGGTATTTCTCTCCTTTGAACAGATGGAACTGGACTAGTAGGCATGTTCCTTTTCGAAGCCAACCAAGACTTGTTTTCTTCACTTGGCTTAACTTGTGCTGGAGTGATTCTTTTCATTCCTACCTCTTTAGAGAAGAAACTCACTCCCTTTCTGTCTAAATCCTTAAAAACCAAATAATTGGCCCTGTATCTAACACATAGACACTCCAAAAATGAGGCTTCCAACATAGGCAAATGACTGTTACCTGAAACTTGTGCTGGAGTGATTCTTTCCATTCCTACCTCTTTAGGGAAGAAACTCACTCCCTTTCTGTCTAAATCCTTAAAAACCAAATAATTGGCCCCATATCTAACACATAGACACTCCAAAAATGAGGCTTCCAACATAGGCAAATGACTGTTACCTGAAAAATTCTTTGGAGGAAAACATGTATTAGTCTGTCTATAGTGATTCTGCCTTATTCCCATGTTTCGAGGTTAACCACCATACGGCTTACCCCTTCCATACTAAATTGAATTCATGTTCACTGGCGCCTCCTTGTCTTGCCAATATTTCTTGACAATTCGAGCCAATGAAGTTGGCACATTGGTATTAACTTTGACTTCTTCAATCTTTGGAAAAGGAGTGGCATCCATTCCCATAGTCTTTTAAGGGAATTTGATCCTTCCTTTCCTAATTTGTTCCTGAATCCTGTCACGAAAAACATTGCATGACTTAGTTGAATGAGACCAAGAATCATGCTATTTGCAGTATGTTTTCCCATTCTTTTCTTCTGTAGTAGGCAGTTTCACATTTGAAGGCAGCTTAATAATCTTCTTTCTTAACAAAGAATCAAAGATTTCATCAGCCTTTGATATATCAAATGAATAAACTTAGTGATTTCCTTCTGTTTAAATTTCTGCCCTATTGAAACATTCTTTTGAATTAAAGGCTCACAAACATAAGGGTCATGTTCAACTATTTTTGCAGCATCTATCTCATAATTAGGATTTCTATAATACGTGGAATAAGAAGAATTATGTCTATCCATATCTTCTTCTAACAACGATTCATATTTAGTCACTTTATAGATCATATCAACAAAGTCTTTAAACTCTGTAGAATCAAATCTTTTTCGAAGTTCTCTTTCCAAACCATATATCTTGTGCTAATCTCACAAATTCTGCCTCTGGCAGTTGGAGTTTGCACTTGGTTCTGGCTCTTTTAAACCTGGATATGAAATCAACTACTTTCTCATCTAGCTTTTGCCTTAGCCTAGCCAAATCTGCCATAGAGACTTCAGGTTCTGCATGGAAGAATTGTGCATGAAACACTTCTTCCATTTGAAACCAATTAGCTATTGATCTTGGTGGTAAATTAGTATACCAAGCAAATGCTGGTCCAGATAAAGAATTTGGAAACAATTTTAACTTCATGAAGCCATTTTGAGCCAAATTCTTACATTGTACAGAAAATCTAGCAACATATTCTACAGAAGATTGTTTTCCATCCCCATACAACAAAGTAAAATCTGGAATTTTAAATTCTCTAGGGATTTTGAAAGTCATATCAACCCATTTGGGATATGGCTTCCCATAGATTTGTGGTTGTACCCCCCGAGTTTGAGGTCCACAACTTCTTGAATGAGACCCATCACTTGGTCTCTTAATACTGGATTTTCCCTTTGTCCTTGGTTTACCATAGGTGGTTCTACAAAATCTTCCTCATAAGGCTCTCTATGAGTATTACAATCCCCTTGATTTTCTCTTAGATGCCTCCCATATACTGATTGTTGTATCCCACCAGTTGGGATGTTAGCCTGTGTAGGCCATGGAGTTTCTTTCCTAAGATTTTCTTCATAAACTGGGAGATGATTTCTTACGGTATTCATCCTTTGTGGATGATTTTGAGGATTATTTCTTTTTCTATGTGGTTTATATCCTTGATCTAATTCTGTACCATCTTCCCATCCTCCAAGTGTTGGTTCAAAGAGAGGATTCATACTCTGTGTTTCCCTAGTATTCCTTTGAATATTAGGATCATTAACAGGCTTTACTGGCTTAACAGGCTCGTACCAAGATGCTGGTTGTGGGCAGCATGCCCTTCGGAGAGAAAGGATTTCATTCCTTTCCGCCGTTGCGGCCCTTTTTTGGAAATCGAGGGAGCGCGAGCGCAGGTGGCAAGCGCTCAAAAATACAGAGTCGCCACTTGAGTTTTTGAGGGTCCGACACTCAAGGAACCGTATTTCGAAGCACCTGCCGCGCTGTTTGTTTGAAAAAGTTAAGGAAACCAGTCCGTCATAACCATATCTGGGTTCGGGAGCCAGGTTATGAGAGGGGAAGGGTTTTAAGGCACCCCTCTCGCCCAATCCCAGAGATCGGTCTCTACTTAGGCATTTTTATGAAAACTTTTTTGATTCTTCTTCTTTTAATTAATTTTAGCCAATTAAGGCGGGGGAACAGTTAATCGGGGATTAAAACTATAACAATTTGCAGGATGTGATCAAATAATAGCATGGATGGATGGTATGATGAATAATAAATGGGATGAAGCCTAAAACAGCGATCAGATGCCAAGACCAGGCTCGGGATGGATTTGCCTTGCACGATGGCCAACTTGCATGCATGAACAAATCTGCATGCAAGAGAACCATCGCGCGAGACACTCAAACCCTCACGCGAGTGTTGTCATCTCACCACAGTTTCAATTTCATCCCCTTCTGGGCTCTGGAAGGACCAGTGCACACCCAGGATGCAAACCAAGTAGTTTATCAAAGGACTGTAAAACACTAATTATTACAGACAGCTTGAAAATGGAACTGAATAAAAAGAAAACACAACCCCTAAACAGTGGGGGGATAAAAGGAGGCCAAGGGCCTGGTTGCCCATGCAAGGGCCACTCCTGGGGTTCAGAGAACCATAGCGCGACAGAGAGTAAGTCTCGCGCGACAGTCCTGACTGGACTTCTAGGAATTGCTTTGCATGCTTAGGGTCCTGAGACAGGTTCAAGGATCACCCAAAGGCATTCCACTATATCTGAGGCAAATAACTAAGCTACTGTATTTTGTTTTGCATGCATAACAGTGATCAATATTAGAAAATGAAGCTCAACAGGCATACTAATATTGCAAAAATGGTAAATGGCTAGCCTCCTTTCCCCACGAGGTCCATTCTCTTGCTGACACAAGTGTCGCGCGAGTGTTGTGGACCATCGCGCGAGGGTTTAGCTGCCACGGATTCTTGTAACTCTGCTGGCTTTAGGACCAGGACATGGTATTAATTACCAGCCTTGGCCCTGTCAGCCCCCCTCAGGGATCAAAACAGAAACAGGCTAATCAATATACCTTTGCTTGGAAAGGGTTTGGAAATGGATTGGATTGATTGGTGAAGCCTTTGACTAAGTGTGTGTGTAGAACACTTGATTGGGAGACTAGGAAGTGGTTTGGGTTAGTAACTTTGTGCTAGAATGCTAATTGCCTTGTGAATGGTGATTAAGCTTCTTAACCTTTTTCTTGGAACCCTTAACATGGAAGACCAATGGGGCTATTTATAGGGGAAGTGAAAGGGCTAGGTGGTGGCAAAACATGGCTTTGCAACCAGCCAACAAGGCTGGTCATAACTTGGTGGATAAACTAGCCAACAAGGTGAGTGGGAGTGGTTGTGAGGGTGTAACCTGCCAGAACCCTGTTCAGCTGAGGAAAACGGGGTTCCAGCCCATGGGGACCCATGTGACACCCAATCATCACAAATCCAGCTGGATTATGTGATAGTGACAGGAGAGAACAGTCGCGCGATGGTTCGGAACCATCGCGCGAGGGTCAACAGTCAACAGTTTGACTTTGACCACACCTGGCAAGCTGAGTACCGCGCGAGGAACATGAAGGGTCGCGCGACGGTCAAATCTGACCCTAGGGTTTGACTGAAGGTTCAGAAGGGTTCAAAAGGTTTAAGCGGGGTTCTAAGCACTCCAAACTCAATCCATTCCCAATCCAAGCTCGCTTGATCCGATTTCATCATCGGGGAAACAAGAAAACCGTAAAACAAAGTAAAACAATTGGGAGACCCAGATCGGGGTGTCTACACTGGTATTTCCTGTTGATACATTTTTTCTTTACCTAATCTAGATTTCATTTTACCCTGTCCAACATCCTCTCCAAGTCTTCCTTCAAAAGGGCTTTGGTGAGTGCTTGAGTTAGCATGATCATTTAGTTCAATATTTTCTGAACTATTCCTTGTTGACTCTGGATTAGATAACCTATTTTTTATGCTTTTGATCATGGCTGTTTGAGTTTGAGCCATTTCTCTAAAAGCAATCATCATTTCTCTGAACATCTCCTCCTTATCTTGATCTTTACCACTAGCTTGTCCCTTTTGGAAATTTAGAGGTACTTCATACGGAGGTTCTTCCATTTCTAGAGCTATTTGGGGAAATTCGAGGCCAATAGGCAGGCCTGGTTCCACAACTTGTTTTGGAACAGTCTCTTCTTCCGGCTCTTGGCCACAAATGGGCGTCCCTATTTGTTTCCTAAGCCTTGGCATTTTGACACCTTCGAGTCCCACCGGGCATGCCAAAAATTGTTTAGGCTAAACTAGCTCAATCTATGGCGAATGATTATGTGCGGGAGTGCCAGAAAAGAATAGAATTTATCCTTTTTAGATTAATTCAAAAACAACTAATTTAATCATGCAATTGTGTTATCCGTTCGTATACCTCAATTAAGAGGATTTTTCTAAAGGTATATATCAATCAAATAATGGATTGACGCTCTTCAATCAGAAAAGATAATTGAACATAAACAAACCTGAATTTAATCAAAAGTAAGTTTATATACAACTACTCTTAAGATTTTGACAAGAGTACTACAGAAATATAGGCACAATTGAATTTAATCGAAAGTAAACCTATAATCGACTACTCTTTGGTAAGAAAAAGACAGAAAGAAATAAGATAGCTTGAATTTAATCGAAAGTGATCTTACATGCAAATAAGTCTTCAAACTTACGAAATACTAAACTAATTAATCTTAAGTCCTAAACTACGATAGATCTCTGAGCAATCATTTTGTCTGAATTGTTAGATGATGAATTTTTGTCTGGGGTTCTCTCTTCCATTGCTTCTTCTATTTATAGATGATGGGTTTGTCTTTGGTCTTCATTCTTCACATTTTCAATTGATGCCCACGTCTTCATTCAAATTTGATTTAAAATGCCCTTCATTCCCTCCAAAAACAGTTACAAAGGGTCTTTGAATGGTTGTTTGACTTGGTCTTCACTAATTCTTCTCCTTCCATGTTTGTTGATGTTCATTGTGGTTGATTTTTGGGTAATGGGTTCCTGTTTTCATGCAACGTGGATTAGTGCTTCAATATAGGCTATCCAGATGATTCCCTATATACACAACTGAATTCTCTTGTAAAACGGGACTTTAATAACATAGTTCGATGGTTTTAAGAGTTAATCCACAGCTATGCTTAATTGTCATCTTAATCTTTGTTGTTCGATGTCCAAACGTGGTCATTTCCAATCTAAACGATACCGTATTGTACTAAAATAACGTCATCATTAAGCCCCTTGATCCTCTACATTGTAGGCTTAATATAAACATGTTTTGATTGGTTGATACACTGTTTGGTGCCACGTGTAATTTTTTTATTGGGTGGCATATTTTAGGATGTAAACACAAGTGCGAGAGAAGAGAGAGAGGGGCGCGGGCAGAAGAGAATAGGATGGGACATTTTTGTCAAATCAAGGACCTTAGCTTCTAACAATTTTAAATCAATGGACCCAAAGCCACAACCTAACATGTACTAAATAGCCCAATAGGCACCTACATTTGGACTTTAGACCAATTTTCTGAATTTCAAATAAGAATGGTTGGCATGGCAGTACTAATAATTGTGCTCAATATGAGGTCAACTATGTCTACAAGTACAAAATTGTTGTCATCCTTGTATTATCTGGGGAAACCCTTCACCATTTTTATGAGTGGAGATTTATTAGCAATATATGACGAGCAATATATGACGAAGTTAAGTAAAGCAATGGTCCGTCGAAAGGCACAAGCGTCGACAGTAAATGTAAATGTAATTGGCGATTTCTGGATATGACAAACCTTTGGAGTCTATGTTAATTTATTCTTTTTCCATTTGGGTTTTGGAGGTAGTTTAATTTTGTCTAACTTAGATACTCCACCCGTTGGTTCAAGAGTTGATTGCAAAAGCCGTGCCGTACATTTTGCTTGGAAAGGTATATGCATCAAATGTGCATTTAGCTTAATATTTTTCCATTCATCATTAAAGCTTTTCAATGTCTTAATCTTTTATGAATTATCTTGTATGAACTAACCTTATATTAGTGGCGTTGTTTTATTTGAAGAATTTTTTTTGTCTAAGGCATTTTAAGTGCTTGCGCCTAAGTAGCACCTTAGCATTGCCTTAACAGACTAAGGCCCTTGCATGCGTGTTAAGAGAGCCTTAGTAGTGCCTTAGCAGACTAAGGCCCTTGCATGCGTGTTAAGAGTGCCTTAGTAGGGCACTCCAGCATATTTCCATGCTTGGTTATATATAAGCTTATTTTTCATTATTCTTGGGCACAAGAGGGATATTGCCCACTTTAGAGAGAGAGAAACAATACCTCTTTGGCTCTTGTGCTTTCAATTGCTTTTGGATGATTTGAATCTAGCATTCAATCATCTTTGTTCAATCTAGAGAAATACTTTTATGATCCATATATTCTCTCTAGGTTGATTCTTTTGTATAAAAACCTTCACTTTACAAAATCCATACTTTCATGCCTAGGAATCTACATGGCCAGATGATACCGGAGCCGTTCTAGAGCGGAGAACGAGATGGTGTTGCTCGAGGAGTCCATGGAATTAAGAAGGGGCACGGGGTGCTAGGCAAGAAGTGGAGTTAGGTGTAACTTGGGATAAAGTTGGTAATTCCTAACTTGTTGTCTTTTGCCTAACCTTTTGATTTATGGAAATTTGAGTAGATTTGGCCGTGGTTTTATGCTTAGGATGTGTTTGACCCTAAGTAATTTCCATGTATATCTCGGTGTTTGCGTTCTTTAGTTTTATCACTCTTTACTTATATTGTTGAATTGAATAGCGTGACACGGAGATTGGATAGTTGTTTGAGTTGTTAGTTGCTATAAATTTAAATTGGCAGTCCCATTCACCACCCTCTAAGATTTTGTAGCGCTTTAGATAATTTTAATTGGTATTAGAGAGGGCTGCTCTTTGTTGGTATAATTGCCTGAGTAGATCCTGTTTTTGTGCTATGGATAGAGATAACCATATGGAGGGTGCTTCTAATTTATGACCTCCGTATTTCGATGGAAGTGACTATGCCCTCTGGAAAATGAAAATGAAAAATCATTTCATATCTCAAGGTATTAGGGTTTGGAGGTCTGTTCTGTACGGTTACAAAGAACCTACAATCGAGGATGCCACCACTAAGGTGATTAAAGTGAAAAAGGAGTCCGAGTGGAATTCCGGTGATAATACGAGTTGTGAGGCTAATGCACGTGCTTTGGGTGCCATCTTTGGTCTTATGTCTAGAAACGAAGTCACACGTATTTCCTCTTGTGTCACGGCCAAAGAGGCTTGAGAAATACTTCGTATATCTCATGAGGGAATAGAGACAGTTAGAATGTATAAGCTTCAAATGTGCACCACGAAATTCAAGCAACTTAAAATGCATGATGAGAAAAACTTTGATAGTTTCAATTCTAGGCTAACTTAATATGTGTATTTACGCTAAACGTCTTACCGTGGCCAAATGGGTGGTGGAAACTACAGCAAATGAAGGTTTGTGGTTGTGCAAAAGAGGAGGAACGAGCAAAGGTCAAGCTTAGTACGTGCTTCTATAAAAGAGGAGGAACACGAAAACATGGGAATGTCAGTTAAATTTTGGTGGTTCTAGAGAAGAGAGTGCGTAAGCCATTAAACACCATTCCATAACCTATAAAAGCAAGAACTGAATGAAAGAGGGTTCCCTCACTATACAAATAATCTGGTTTCGTCATCTCCGAGCTGTCGTCATTTTTTTGGGTGCATTTCCATGCAATGATAGGTCTAGTTCTTTCCTTTCCGTTAATGAGTTGAGAGTCTTTGTTTCCAATTTTACTTGGAGCAAAACTATCTCAATTTAAGCTCTCTGCTTTTTTCCATTCACATCGCTTTGAGAAGGTTTACTCTGTCGAGAGGAAAATAGAATTGGTGATGGAACATGATTCATTCATTTAAAAGTCAGATCTTACTACTTAGACGTGCATGATCCTATAGCTCAACCACGAGTCTGATTCTATCACTAACCCAACAGGTGGGCGGAGATTTTCCTCTCTGGTCAAGATCGGGTAAGTCAGTTGGACCCATGTTAGCTAGCTGATCCCAATTTTGAAGCCCGACGTTCTTTGGGGAGCCATAGTTCCTGATGCCCTTTTTGCTGGCCAACTCTAGCAAGCCATGGAAGGTGGCTCAATTATATTGGATGCACTACTGGGCGCGTTTACAAACACGACTTTAGAACAAATTCGGACAATCATGTTCGGAACCGTCCGATACAGATGAGTACGTGTGCATCGAATGGCTTTAGACACAATTATGTCCGTAGTTGTGCGCCACAAAACATGGCGTACGACACATTTATGGTTGAGTACGCAACCTTTAGCAAAACACAGAATCTTCTAAGGCTGTTCCTCGACTTCTGTGGCTGCTTGAATTGTCTTTTCACAGCTTTCTGCGCTGGAGCAGAGTCAAAATCCGGATGAAAGGGCTTACTCCATTTTGTTCTTGTAACCTATATATTCTTCTTTCCGTGGTGACGCTGACTCCAGGGGACTTTGCCGGGCTAATCGGTATACGGGTAGGGGAGCCCGCCCATCCTGTTAGAGAACATGATTTACATGAGGGCGGACATCCTGATTCGTCTTCTAGGTCACCTTACTTGAGCAGAGGGGATGGTTCGGTACATCTTGTTTTACGACCTATTAGCTATCAGTGGTACCTTGCCAAGCACATGGTTCGGTAACCTCTTTTAAGGCCAGACTTTGCGGTGCCTCAATCTCCTCCCAAGCTCATGGTAAAGGCTGATTAGCGGTTGCCTCAGGCTGTAGTGACACACATTGAGGGGGAGCAGAGCTTTCTTGAGGAGGGGGCTGACTCAGGGCCTTTGTTTGGGAGTCCTTAGCTCCTCCTACTACAGGGAGTTTGACAGTTTATTTTCGTTCCCTTTACTCTAGTTTTTCATATTTTCTAGCATCCATAAAACAGTTTTCTCTCTTGAACATGCAGTAAATTAGCTTCTTATTCGTCGGCCTCTTCAAGAATTGGGTGACATCACCCGATATGTGGTGGCCAGTGAAATTGGTGGATGGTGTATTTTTCAGGTGCTCCCTTACCCTCCCAAATACATTTTTAAAAAGATAGGCGTGGAAGACTAACAAAAAATTATTTCTCAGGACATGGCATGAGAAATCCACTGGGCCCACAGGAATCATATCAAGGAGGAAATTTTTTTACTCCCTCCGTCCCAATTTAAGTGTCCTTTACGGAAATCATGCTTTTTAAGAATTCAAAAATTTTGCTCTAAACTTCCAAAATTAACTTTAAAAACTATGAAGTTGATTATATGTATTGAAATCGCTCATATATTTTAATATGGATATCAAAAAATATATAATATAGATCTTATTTTATAGATCTCAATTAGTTTTATTATACAAAGTTTTCAAAATTATGAAAAATATTATAAATTGAAAGATATTGTCAATCTAAAAATGAAACGAATATAAAAAGCTGTCAAATCAATTAGGAAGGAAATGTTACTTTTTAGGGGTAAAATTGAAAGCTTGGCATATTTTGATGGTTATTTTTAGAAAGTGCACACTTATTTTGGGATAGCCCAAAATACAAATATGGACATTTAAATTAGGACAGAAGGAGTACATATTTTTTGGTGTGAGCTGTGCGTGCCAACTCTTTCTCGGATACCTCTTTCCTTCTATGTCTTGTGTGTCCTTCACTCCTTCCTATGTTGGCTGTGGAATAAGTCCAGCACTGATCCCACAGCCCAGCAAATCGGAGCAGGGCGAAATGGGTTGGGTTTGTTTGCTATTCCTTTGATGGGCCGTCTATATCAGACTTCGGCGGTGACCCACGACGCCACCTTTTGTTATTAAACATGTAACGGGGCATTTTTCTTTCCCTTTTCATTATCAGCCTACAAAGCTTGAGCGCTTTTAGATTCGGCTCAATTGGCCTTTTGTATGCGGCAATTTCAACAAGTTTAGCGCACGGGTCGATGCATTACTGAAGGTACAATTTATCTAATCGAAATTATAGTAATATATTGCATTTTTTCTTGGAATGATTGCATTTGCATTTGCATTATTAAGCTAGTAAATATAACTTACTTGTGGGCTATAGGAGCAACGTACGTAACACATGTCATTGTAGTAGATTCAGCGTCATAAAAATATCCTCACTTCTTGTTTTTTCCTTTGGCAATTGTAGGGCAATATGGAAGCAAATAAATGAAGATGTTCACAACCAAAGGATGCGAAACTATGAATCCGTCCCAGGATGTTGGTTCTATATCATCTTGGCGTTGGGGATTACTTTAACAATCGGGACACATTTCACTAAATTTGGACCGGAGATCCAATTTCTGTCATACGGGATTTTAATCAGTTGTGAAGGCAAGAACGGCAATGGAAGCTATCAAAGGAAAGGAAAATTGTCAATGAAAAATCAAAGGGGATTCGGCTCTATTGAAGATACAAATTGAGGGGATACTCTCCATCAAAATTGCTATCTCCAATAGATAAGAAAATTGAAGAAGGAGAGAGATAAAGGACAATCTCTTCCTAATTTCTATTGTTTGGAAAAGCTTCATCAAGGAAAAAAGAAATCTTATTGCTAAAAGATTGAAGGAAGGAGCAAATAAGGAAAGAGCTGATTTTGTGCCATGGCTATGTGGAAGTTTCCAACGTTCAATTGCGTTAAAAAGAGAAGCAAGCTAGAGCAAGGTCAGAACTCTCGAACTCTTGAAGAAAATTCCAATGAGCCTTTACTTGAAAAATCTGTCAATCATCTCTAAGCTACGTCTTGAATATTCTACACTAATGTGAGTGTTACCTTTGAGCCATATTGTAAAAAGGGATTTTATACCCTTGTTCTGAGATTTGTAACCCGTTTTTGTGAGTGGTTTTTGGGTAGAAAAATCATTTGGATTTTAGGTGTACTAGCGCCGGAGTCTTAGCTAGTTGGTGAGGATTCGAAGTCGCTCATTGTAAGGTTCTCTAGCACCCGCGAAGCTAGTGGTTTGTATCAACTATTGGAGATAGTGCAGCAATTCCCGAGTAGGACACTTGGGGAGTGGAGTAGGCCGTGAAGTTGCGGACCGAACCACTATAAAATCCTTGTGTTTGATTTCTCTTTTCCTTACTCCTTTAATTTCCGTTTTGCATACTTATATTGCTTGCGTAAACTGATAATCTCTAAATTTGACTTGGGTCAATTTAACTTGTTAAATTAGTTAATTTTGTCCATATATTAAGGCCCTAAAAACTTGCCAGTCAGTTTTTTTTATATCTGCTGTATTTTTTATTACTACAACAAATTCTAGGTTTTGCTACAAAAAAATTTGTCACTACATGTTAGTTTTTTGTCACAAGAATGTTATGGTGACAAAAAAAATTTATCGCCCTTTTGTCACAATAAGCCCGTAGCAATAAGCCTGTTGTGACAAAATCTCAAAATCGTCACAAGAAACCAAAAATTATAGTGACGACCAGAGTTTGTCACAAAAGGTTCCAATTGTAGTGACAAAATATTTTGTCACAATAGGTAATTAATTTGTTGCTATTAGGTTGACTTTTGTCACAATAAATTATTTCCACAAGGTAAAAAAATAGTATAGTGACAAATAATTTTGTTGCAAAAACTCAAGTTTCGTCACCAAAAAGTTGTTGAGGCGAAACAAACTTGTTGCAACTGGTACTCTAATTTTGTTACTATAAACTTATGGTGACAAAATACCCATTTATCATAGAAATGGAATAGTAGTCACAACATCATTGAAACAATTGTCACGAAAAATCTGTCCAGACACACCTTTGTAAATTGACATCCATAAATGAAAATTTTGTATTTCATCAACGCCAATAGTATCCAAATGCTAAATGTTGTCAATATAATCATCCATTGCATAAAATTAATTACATCAGCTTGTAAATAAAAAAAACTCCAACACAAATTGCATAAAAGAGTTGAGAGTTACTACACTACTTCAGTAAAAGGATCCAAATGTAATCTTCCTTTCGAGGTAATTTTTGTGCAGATTTCTCAAAGTTGAAGCTTGCTTCTTTGCCTGTTTTTTTTTTTTTCTCTTTTTGCTTCCAAAGCCAAAGAACACGAACATGATCAATAGGTGTGTCTGGTAGTAAAAGCTGGAACTCGTACTTTATACCCGAACTCCATAAGGGTCTTGGTGTTTTAAATTTCTGAAACAAAAGCAGAAAAATAATTATTAACTTTTATATACTCTCCAACAATAGGTGTGTCTCAAACACTCTGTTTTCATAAAAGTTTTGTTTCATTTGACAAATTAAGAATGTCAAAAGCTAAGCACACACATAGGTCAAAGATCGATCAATAGGTTAGTAACCACAGTCCCAATCCACAATGCCTTGAGTCCTTGACATACTACCATTTCGACAAGGGATGATGAAATAATGCATTTGCTTGCTATAGGTATATGGTCACTAGGATGGACTGGCAATCAAACATAATTTAGACTGTCAATGACGCCTTATAGAATTAAAGTTAGATCATCAACACTAAAAATGAATGAGGGCTAAAAGTTGCTTTGAGTTACCCTGGCATCTTCTATTGGAATTGCTAATTTCTGCTTTCTTTCAACATGATGGGTCTTTATCTTGAGAGTAACACAACCCTTCAAAGACCGAGATCTGCAATCTTGAGGGAGCCAATCCTTAGCCCTTTCCAATACAGAAATGAAAGGATAACAATCTGCAAGTAAACAGAGACGATTCCCCCCATAAGAAGAACAATAATCCTAAGATATTGGCATCACTATTCATTGGGCTAGAGTCTCGTGCGCGCTGAGAGCCTCACATAGCGCGCGCGCACATAGGGAGAGAGAGAGAGAGAGAAAGAGAGAGAGAGAGAGAGAGAGAGAGAGAAAGAGAGAGAGAGAGAGAGAGAGAGAGAGAGAGAGAGAGAGCTAATCAAAGGATAATGCCATTAAAGAAATGGATCTGCGTTGTGGCCAAAGAACGCATAGAAATAAGAAAAAAATGGCTTTGGATACCTGCGTCATGGCTAAAGAAACAAACCTGCTCCGAGCTAGCGAATCATACATATGAATAAACCTAACGCCCAAAACAATAAAGGTTTAAGGTACCAAGATGTATCGAAAAGCAAAATATACAATACCAAGGAGACAACATTATGCCCCATGAACACAAAATAGAAAAAAAACTAAGGAAACAAGAAAGAAGAAAATTCATGACTAAAGTCACGTTAACAAGATTCACTGATTCAGCAATTAAGATATGTACCAGTTCCACGATGCCATCAATCAAGTTATGACGCAAAGGTAAGTGAACCTTTAACTTATATGAAATGAAATAAACTAGTACGATGGGACTCTGAACCTCATTGCCAACCTCCATACTAATGTTGGTTAGCTAGGACTCTGACCCTTAATTTCTCTTAAGTTTCTGTTGAAATAACTGCTGTAAAAACAAGAACGGGTTACCTCGAAATCTGCTAACGAAATACAGAATACCGAATTGAAGAATCACGGCTGGGTTGAGTCGCGGACTAGGTCGCTCTCTTTAAGATGTTTCGCGGCTCTGCCCAGTTTGTGCAAGCAGTTCGTGAATGCCCCGCCGTCTCCAGGATAAAACAGCCCAGAATTCACCACCTCTGCTCGGCTTTCTCTGCACGGAAGAAAAACCGAAAACAAGAACACAATCGACCTACTGCTCGAACTCAGAAAACGTTTTTTGGGGAGGAAGAGAGAGTTGGTTTTTGGTGTGTAAAAACTGATTCCGAAGTGCTCAATTTATAGGTGCGGACTGGGCTGAATTCGGAAACGTAAATCAAATCAAAGCATTGATTTAGCACATGTTTTTATAATCAATCCGAAATCATCCCTTAATCAGCAGCAAATCAGATCCCGCTGATTATGCACATGTTTTAAAAACGTTTTTTTCTTAATCAGCTGAAATCAAATCAAATCTCGTTCCTTTGATTTAGCACACGTTTTAATCACGTTCTTCACCAGCAAGAATTTCCATTTTGAAAAGATTTGATTGACTGAAAAAAAAAACGTTTCAGAAATTTGGCAAAACGTGGGCTTAACCGTGTATGTGCGCGAGGCTCAAATCCCGGATTTGCACCCCCCCTGCGCGAATAACTCGTGACGCGCACCCGGTTAACTGGTTTCCGAATCAGTTTTCCAAATTGCCGCCCATTTTCCTGAGCGCGCGAGACCTCTCCTTGAGTCCTCTTTTACAAACTCAATAGTGTGCAATATCATTTAAAGTAGAAAGAAGTTTTGTAACTTCCCAATGTGGGACTAGAGAAAATACACTTAAGTTCCAACAATCCCCCACTTGTATTTTTTAAAACAAAATATTCGAGCAAAGGTATAAAGCTGTGCATAAGTAAAGGTATCTTTCGACTTGAACCATTACATAGTGATAATGCTTCAGATAGTAACTAGAGTGACTTGTGATCTTGAACTCTAAGTCTGAGAGCACTACACACACAACTCTACTAATGTGTAATGTTTAAAGCCAGCACTTTATGGCCATGTGCTTATATCCCAGTTTCATGAATGACCTAGAGAATTTGCCCAAATTCTCCCAAGAAGCGGCCACACTTCAACATTCATATAGGTGAGTCTATCAAGAGTACTCCTGTAGTCTAGGTACTCCACTCCACATAGAGCTATAGAACTCATTAAGTGTTAAACACAACCTCTTTCGCTACAGGATGTCATGCTTCTTAGGGATGGACTTGGAGTGTAACTCCTTATAGCATGATTCTTACCATATCACCATGTAACTCGTTTTTCCCTTTGAACCTATTTCTTGGGATCTCCAGTCTATAGGTTGGGTATCCATCACAAGTGACTCATTTCTCAATGGGCTTTAGCCCCATCCCTTTTGAGGTGTCCCACACCTTCTCCCGAGCTAATCCTTTCGTCAAAGGATCAGCCAGGTTCTCAGCTGACCGTACATAATCCACTCTAACAGCCCCTTTTGTTAGCAAATCTCTAACTGTGCTGTGCTTACGACGTATTTGTCGTTTCTTATCGTTGTAAAAACGATTCTGAACTTTTGCAATAGCCGCGGTACTATCGCAATGGATTAGTTTGGCCGGTATCGGTTTTTCCCATAAGGGAATCTCTGACAGAAGGTTTCTCAACCAAGCTGCCTCCTCACTAGCCACAGCTAGCGCTATCATCTCAGACTCCATAGTGGATTGTGCCAAAATGGTTTGTTTCTTGGACTTCCAAGAGACTGCACCTCCTGCTATGTTGAACACATACCCACTGGTTGCTTTGGAGTCATCCGAAAGGGTGTTCCAATCGGCATCACTGTATCCCTCTAAAACAGCGGGAAATTTCTGATAGTGTAATCCAAGGTTCATGGTTCTTTTCAGATACCGCATGAGCCTCTCAATAGCAAACCAATGCTCCATTCCTGGCCTGCTAGTAAACCTGCATAATACCCCCACTGCATAAGCAATATCTGGTCTCGTGCAATCACAAGCATAACGAAGACTACCAATTATACTAGCATACTCAGATTGTCTAACACTGTCTCCAGTGTTCTTAAACAATTTAATACTAGGATCAAAAGGAGTGCAAGCAGGTTTACAGTCAAAGTAATTATATTTCTTCAAGATATTTTCAATATAATGTGATTGATCAAGAGAAATTTCATTTGCAGATTTAGTAACTTTAACTCCAAGGATTACACTAGCCTCACCCAAATCCTTCATGTCAAAATTTTGGCTAAGCAATAATTTGGTTTCATTCACAACAGATAAGCTTGAGCCAAATATCAGAAGGTCATCCACATACAAACAGATAATAGTGCATGCATGATTATCAGACTTGTAATATATGCATTTATCACTCTCATTGACTTTGAAACCATTTGAAACAACTAGACTGTCAAATTTTTCATGCCACTGCTTTGGAGCTTGTTTAAGGCCATAAAGAGATTTAATTAATCTACGCACTTTGTGTTCTTGACCATGGACAACAAATCCCTCGGGTTGATCCATATAAATCTCTTCTTCTAAGTCTCCATTTAAAAAAGCAGTTTTAACGTCCATTTGATGTACAACTAAGTTATGAACAGCAGCTATGGCAATCAAGACTCGGATAGAAGTAATCCTTGTCACAGGAGAGTAGGTATCGAAAAAATCTATGTTCTCCCTTTGTCTATATCCCTTAGCTACAAGTCTAGCTTTATATTTATCCACAGAACCATCAGGTTTCAATTTCTTTTTAAGCACCCATTTGCAACCTATAGCTTTGCAGCCTTGTGGTAGGTCTACTAATTCCCAAGTTCTATTAGTATCCAATGAGTCCATTTCGTCATTTATGGCTTCTTGCCAAAAATCAGCGTCTGGGGAAGTCAAAGCCTCATTAACAGTAGTGGGGTCCTCTTCTATAGAGAATGCAAAGTCAGGACCAAAGTCCTTAGCGATTCGAGCTCTCTTGCTCCTCCTTGGTTCAATCTCAGTGTCGCTAGAGTTCTCGTTTCTAGGTTCTTCTAATCTAGGCACGCTACTACTAGATTCAGCGCCCCCACTATTTCTAGATTTAAAGGGGAATTTTTCTTCGTAAAAATAAGCATCTATAGATTCTACGATCACCCTATTGTTAATATCGAAGAATTTATATGCTTTACTGTTCACAGCATAACCAATAAAGGCGCATTCATAAGCTCTACTCGCAAGTTTTGACCTTTTCGGGTCAGGAATACGAACATATGCTAAACAGCCCCAAACTTTAAAATATGACACATTGGGCTTCTTGTTTTTCCACAATTCATAAGGTGAAATTAAAGATTTAGAATTAGGAATTCTATTCAGCACATAACATACAGTCAACAGAATTTCACCCCACCAATGTGAAGCTGCACCCGAACTTAGCATAATCGCAACTACAAGTTCACATAAGGTTCGATTCTTGCGTTTTGCTTTTCCATTCATTTCGGGTGAGTATGGAGCAGTTTTCTCATGTATTATACCAGTAGAGTTATAAAATGCAATGAACTCATTCGAATCATACTCAGTGCCTCTATCACTACGGAGTCTCTTAATCTTTCTATTAAACTGGTTCTCAACCTCATTAAGAAAGATTTTAAACATATCAAATGCTTCACTCTTATGTTTCATCAAATAAACTGAGGTATAATTTGAATGATCATCAATAAACGTGATAAAATATCGATGTGCATTTCTAGTGAGAACTCCATCTAACTCACACATATCGGTATGAATCAACTCTAGCAATTCGGTTTCCTTAAGAATTGATTTATGAGGTTTCTTTGTAATCTTAGCCTTGCTACATGATTCACATTTATCAAAATCATTTAAGGAAATATTAGGGATAAAACCTAAGTTGCTCATATTCTTAATCAATTTCTTGTTAACATGACAAAGTCTAGCATGCCACATATTAACAGAACAAACAATGTAAGAAGAAGATGCATTTTTATTCATATCTATAGTAAGCTTAAACATGCCATCAGATGCATAACCCTTTCCAACAAACATGCCATTTTTAGTAAGAGTATACTGATCTGCTCCTATAGTCTGGGTAAATCCGGCCTTATTGAGGAGGTAGCCGGATACAAGATTCTTCCTCATTTCTGGAGTGTGCAGGACTTCCTTCAGAGTGACAGTCCTTCCAGAAGTGAATTTGAGATCCACCTCACCAGTACCAAGAACCTTAGTGGTGTGGGAGTCTCCCAACAGCACTTTCTTATCATCAGCCTCAGAATACTTCTTGAACAAGGAGCGATCATAACAGACATGGCGAGAGGCGCCAGTGTCTATCCACCACCCTTCTGAACCACTTATCAGATTGATCTCTGATATCATAGCCACTAGTGGTTCTCCATCCACCAGGTTCGCCTGTGGAGCGCGACGCCTGGGGTTCTTGCAATTTCTTGCCATATGGCCAGGCTTGTTACAATTGTAACACACAAATTGGACAGAGTCCGTGTTTCGAGCCTGGCCTCCAGAAGGGGGTAACTTATTGTTCTGATTCAGTCTTCTGTTCTGGTTCTGGTTCCGATTTGGCTTCGCAATCCCTCCTCTCGGCTTGAGCACCGCCGAGCTATGGTTCTTTTTGTTTGCAACAAAGAGAACCTCATCCTTCTGATCCTATTTCCGAGCCTCCTCCTCAACACGGAGCCTAACAATCAAACTTTCCATAGAAAAATCTTTTGACTTATGACGGAGATCCTTTTTAAAATCTTTCCAAGTAGGAGGCAATTTATCAATAAGAACAGCAACCTGAAATTGTTCACAAATAGACATGCCCTCAGAAACTATTTCATGTGCAATTTTCTGTAAATTGTGTGCCTGGGAAACCACGGATTTTTCATCAATCATAGAAAACTTCAAGTAACGACTAACAGCATATTTCTTAGTCCCAGCCTCCTCGGTATCATACTTTTTCTGGAGGGCATCCCAAAGTTCTTTAGCAGTATCAAAAGTGGAATAGTAATCGTAAAGCTCATCAGTCAAAGCATTCATAATGTAGTTCTTGCACAAAAATTCCTCGTTGGTCCATTTTGAAATCTCTTTAGTGTTTTCAGCAGTAGGGGGATTCGCAGCAACAGGTTTAGTTGAATCACAATATGCAGCAAGTTTTTGGGTCGTAAGAAAGAAAAACATCTTAGCCTTCCAACGTTTAAAGTGCAGCCCCTCAAAGCGAAAAGGTTTGTTGATATCAGTGGTGGTAACCGAAATCTTGTTTTGAGAATCCATGGCAGATTGCAACGTCTTAAAATTGTTGAAATAACTGCTGTAAAAACAAGAACGGGTTACCTCGAAATCTGCTAACGAAATACAGAATACCGAATTGAAGAATCACGGCTGGGTTGAGTCGCGGACTAGGTCGCTCTCTTTAAGATGTTTCGCGGCTCTGCCCAGTTTGTGCAAGCAGTTCGTGAATGCCCCGCCGTCTCCAGGATAAAACAGCCCAGAATTCACCACCTCTGCTCGGCTTTCTCTGCACGGAAGAAAAACCGAAAACAAGAACACAATCGACCTACTGCTCGAACTCAGAAAACGTTTTTAGGGGAGGAAGAGAGAGTTGGTTTTTGGTGTGTAAAAACTGATTCCGAAGTGCTCAATTTATAGGTGCGGACTGGGCTGAATTCGGAAACGTAAATCAAATCAAAGCATTGATTTAGCACATGTTTTTATAATCAATCCGAAATCATCCCTTAATCAGCAGCAAATCCGATCCCGCTGATTATGCACATGTTTTAAAAACGTTTTTTTCTTAATCAGCTGAAATCAAATCAAATCTCGTTCCTTTGATTTAGCACACGTTTTAATCACGTTCTTCACCAGCAAGAATT
Organism: Rhododendron henanense subsp. lingbaoense; assembly: GCA_020567845.1. Lineage (NCBI taxonomy): Eukaryota > Viridiplantae > Streptophyta > Magnoliopsida > Ericales > Ericaceae > Rhododendron > Rhododendron henanense. The sequence goes on from CM036317.1 coordinate 2,781,686, forward strand.
TCCATTTTGAAAAGATTTGATTGACTGAAAAAAAAACGTTTCAGAAATTTGGCAAAACGTGGGCTTAACCGTGTATGTGCGCGAGGCTCAAATCCCAGATTTGCACCCCCCTGCGCGAATAACTCGTGACGCGCACCCGGTTAACTGGTTTCCGAATCAGTTTTCCAAATTGCCGCCCATTTTCCTGAGCGCGCGAGACCTCTCCTTGAGTCCTCTTTTACAAACTCAATAGTGTGCAATATCATTTAAAGTAGAAAGAAGTTTTGTAACTTCCCAATGTGGGACTAGAGAAAATACACTTAAGTTCCAACAGTTTCTATGTGGAATTTGTTGGGTACACCCAAGTGGAGTGGGTGTGAGTGTAGGGGATCCCTCCCCCTTTGGTGTAAAAGTACAAATGTGCACTGTGTGTGTGTGTGCCAGACGTGAGGGAGAGTAGAGAGAGCCGGTTGAGGCTCCCCCGTCCGGGGGAGCGGTGCTCCTCGGAGATGCTCGGATACTCCGTCGGAGAGCCATCGGAGTGAGGGAGAGAGCGAGAGGAGTGGGGAAGCCGGCTTGTGGCTATCCCGGTGAGGTTTTTCATACTTGTATATGTGATTTATACATAGTGGAGTTTTCCTCGGATATCTCTCGTTTTGTGCTTGGTTTATTTTCGTGCTTGTGCTTGGAGGTGTGAATTGGGGTCGGGGTCTCGACCCAACAGAATTTTCTATCAAAACTTGAATTTCATTCAAGTTGTGCTTCTAATTTGCACCTTTCAGTTATCATCTAACAACAGAACCAGAAACTAAAAACCACCAAGTGACATTGTTAATGGTGAATGCACTAAAAAATTCCTCATGGAGAAAGAAATAGCAATTGTTTTAACCTAGGATTATAATTAAATGTGTTCCAACAAAATTAATGCAAATCTACCATGGATTAGGCAATGGGGCTGTAGAACTTCTTGAAGTTCAGATGGGAACAAAATAAGAGCCCCTTGGATTGGGGTTGAAGCACTACATTCTACCAATTAATGTTGATTGAACTATACCAAGATGTCAATAGGGCAAAAAATCAAGGAATAAACAAGAAAAGTAAAAAATGGGTATTCGGTTCCAAGAGTGTTGGCTGAACACAGTGTGGTTTGTGACAGAGGTCGATGGGGTGCGTCAAGCGTGCGCGCTTGTGTGTGTGTGTGTGAGAGAGAGAGAGAGAGAGAGAGAGAGAGAGAGAGAGAGAGAGAGAGATACATCACTAACCGTTGGGAACGGACGAGGGAGGGCTTGGAGAACTGTGACGCAAAGAGTGGTGGGGATGGAGGCTGTTGAGGGAGTCGAAGGAAGGAGGAACTGCTACTGTGTGCCCTAGGGCAAAAATCAGAGGCGCTTCGAATGAATGGGGCATATTCAGGCAGGAGAGAGCGAGAGAGATGGGATTTGGGGATTTCTCTTCACGTGCCTTTGTTTTGAGTCACGAACAGATTATGGATTTGAATTATTTTGGAGAATTAGGGCCAAAATAATTAAGCACCCTCGTATCGCAACAAATTCTAAACTTAATCCAGTCAATTATACTTTAATAATGGTTGATCTGAACTATTAAGATTTCACGTCTCACTGATTTCATTATTATCACCAAAATTGAAGATCATCGGGTATCGACGACTGCTTGATCGGACAACATTAGATGCATCCTTAGACATTAAAGTATAAGATTGTAATACCCAACCCTCACTTGACTCCTTTTTTTATTATTATTAGAACGCACTCCTATGAATGTGGAAAATATACCGGATTAGTCGATTTGAATTAATCCATCTTTTATATATCATGGAGTACATTAGTTGTACCAAAAATGAAGTTAATTGGGTATCGCTACACACTTGATTGGAAAGAAAAACCCATTTTGCTAATGAAATTTTTTCTTGATAAAGAAGCTTTCTGAACCCGATCAAGATAAATTTTTACAAGAATGATGTAATCAAAAAGAAAAACAAAATCAACGGTCTGGATCGTCGTAGTTGTGTTGCCATCAGATGGCTACCATACGTTCAAATACAACACAAGACTTAGTTTGTTAACAATTACATTGAACGTATAGAATTTAAAGGTTTTTACCAACTCAAGTTTACAGTGGTCGATCTGAACCATTAGAATTTCATGTCTCACTAATTCCATTATTGTCACCAAAATCGGAGATCATTGGATATCACGCAACCATCTAATCGGACAACATTTGATGCATTCCGAGGCATTAAAATATTAAAATATTAGACATTCCGCCCACCAGAGTCTTTATTTTTCAATCTGAGCCGTCTATCTTTTACATATTACAGAGTTCATTAATCGTACCAAGAATGAAGTTGATCGAGTATTGCTACACATTTGATCGGGCGATAACTATCATCCAAAAGCCAAATTGCGACCCAATCAAGGAGCTTTCTAAATCCGATCGAGTCAAATTTTTACAATAATGATTTAATCAATAAGCACAATGAAATGATCAACAACCTCGATTGTTAAAATAGTTCTGTCTTATTGAAATCCGCTAAACAATCGTGTCGAAGAATATTAGTATATAATATAATTAGACATTGTTTGGGCAACGCTTGCTTTTTCTTTGGTCAATTCTAGTGCTTTTCCTGGGCCGTTCGAAAATGCGGGGTTTATTCTAGCACTTTTTTTGGGCCACTGGTAAATGCCTGGTCAATTCCAGTTTTTTTTGGGCCGTAGGGAAATAGTCGATCTATTTCTGCGTTTTTGCTTGGGCTGTCGGGAAAGCCCCATTCTAGCATTGGCTAGAAAAAGTGCTAATTTAGACCTCCTGTTGTAGCGTTTTTTCAAACCGTTGGTAGAAAAAGCGCTAGGAGATCTCAAATTTCTTGTAGTGAGTATATCATGACAAAATTAGTGTCGTCACCATAGCTCTCCCTTTTTTAATCTTGTTGCCACAAATGGGATTTCGTCACAATATGTATGAACTACTGTGACGAATAATTTTGTTGTAAGAACCTACACTAGTTGCTACGAAGTTTTTTTTGTACCTATATGTACAATTCCAAACCTTTTGCAACAAAATAAATTGTAGGAAGAATAATTTCCTTTTGTGACAAACGTTTTCATCACGATATTTCAAAAATAAACCTTTGTTGTGACAAACTTAAAGTGACAAAATTATTACGTGGCAACATCCAATTCCCGCGGCTAGAAAGTTCCGGCCGTACTTGTTGTGACAAAATGTTGCAACGAAATCGATTTTGTCACGATAACTCTACCTTTTTCGGCTTGATGCTACAAAATGAGATTTTGTCACAACAAGTGAACATATTGTGACAAAATTCATTTTGTAGGAACTATTTTTGTAGCAAGAACTATAATTTGTTGTAGCTCCATCTGCCAGGCTTACTGTGTAGTTACTGTATTGAGTCGGCTCAATCCTGATTAGTGTTGATTTATTTCTGTCGTGCACTTAGTCTCTTTAAATTGGTAAAAGTCAGTGTGAAACCCAATTCATCCCCTTTTTGGTTGCTTTTGGACCAACAATTTCATTATTCCCTTCACATCGCATTGAGAAGGTTTATTTTATCGAGAGGAAAATGGAAATTAATGGCGATGGTTCTTTTTTGGAACATGAATCATTCATTTAAAAGTTGGATCTTAATTTCTGCTTATAGATCTTTCCACGGGTGTGATTCTATCACTAACCCAATAGGTGGGCGGAGATTTTCCTCATCGGGTGTTTGTACCCAAAAATGACCGCCACTAAAAAATTGCCATGTGGCGCCGGCCCCATGGATTTTTGGTGTAGCCGAAATATCATTGGAATTAACTGCCATGTTTTTGGGACACTTGGAAGTTTGCTTGTCAAGTGCCCACGTTTTTGCCTTTCCATTGCCGATAACTGCCTAGTGTATGTATGAGAACAAAACACGATCTGAACATTGTAACTGCCGTAATGTTGGAAAATGAACTTGTTTTTTTTCATAATAAGGGAGTTATGCTTTTGGGAGTTTTTTCTAGGTAATGGTGAGTTGCATTAATGAGAGTTATTAAATTAATGAAGTTAGGTTTGTGAAACGTGAAGTGGGTTACATTATGTGTTTAGTATAAATTTGCATGTAATCCTTATTTTCAAGTATGAGTGAATAAAGTATTCCAAGTGCTCTCCCATATATCTTCTTCATATTGTGAGTTGTGTGTGTGCTCTTGCCTCCAACAAAGTGGCTCAGAGAGAGAGAGAGAGAGAGAGAGAGAGAGAGAGAGAGAGAGAGATGCCTACTGCTAATGGAATGATTCCATTTTCAAATGCCCCGGTTCACCAAAGACAATTATGAGAATTGGTGTATCCGCATGAAAGCGATTCTTGGATCGCAAGACTTGTGGGAGATTGTTGATACAGGCTTTACACAACCAGAAAATGTAGCTGCTTTGACTCAAGTCCAAAGGGATGCTTTGGCGGTGTGAAGAAGAAGGATCAGAGAGCTCTTTCACTCATCCACCAATGTTTGGATGATGCTTTGTTGCAAAAGATTGCCGAAGCAACAACTTCCCGAGGAGCATGGGTGATCCTCCAAACTTCCCATGTTGGAGTTGAGGAGGTGAAGAAAGGTTGCCTCCAAACATTAAGAGGTGAATTTGAAGCTTTGAAGATGAAGGAGTCCGAATTGGTTTTGGATTATTTCACAAGAGTCTTGACTATTGTGAATAATTTGCGAAGGTACGGCGATGATTTGAAGGATAATCGCGTGGTAGAAAAAATCCTCCGTTCCTTAGACAAGAAGTTTGACTATGTTGTTGTAGCCATTGAAGAGTCTAAAGATTTAGACACGTTGGCAGTTGACATGGGATCCTTGCAAGCCTATGAAGAACGACTTAACAAGAAGAAGCAAGAGTCGTTGGAGCAAGTGCTACAAACAAAACTTTCCTTGAAGGAAAAAGAAGGCAAAGTCGAAGAGGTCGAGGTGGAGGACGTGGTGGACGTGGCCGCAGAGGATGCGGTGGACGAGGCCGTGGTAGAGGAGAAAGCAATTTCAGAAATTCATCCAACAAGGATGAAAGAGGTCAAAATACATTTCATCCAAGAGGGTGTGGAAGATGAAATAATTATAGATTTTCTGGAAGAAGGTATGATAAATCCCAAGTTCAATGTTACAATTGCAATCTATATGGTCACTATGCAACCGAGTGTGAAAATGAAGTTTTTGAAGAGCAAGTGAACCTTGTTGAAGACAAACATGAAGAGGTGGAGCCAACTTTATTGTTGGCATACAAGAAAGAAGAAAACGGAGACATGAACTGTGGTATCTAGACACTGGTGCAAGCAACCATATGTGTGGGAGCAAAAAGATGTTCATGGAGCTTCATGAATCCATCATCGGAAAAGTCACTTCGGAGATTTTTCTCAAATTCCGGTTGGAGGGAAAGGTAATATTTTGATTCCTTTGAAGGATGGAAGGCACCAAATAATTTCCAATGTTTTTTATGTGCCCAACATGAAAAGTAATATTTTGAGTTTGGGGCAACTCTTGGAGAAAGGCTATGATATTTCTATGTGAGATCATAGTCTTTCAATAAGAGGATGAAGTTGGAACTTTGGTTGCAAAAGTACCCATGACAAGAAACCGGATGTTTTTGCTCAATCTTCAAAATGATGAGGCTATGTGTTTGCAAAGTTGTGTCAAAGATCCTTCTTGGTTGTGGCATCTTCGTTTTGGGCACTTGAATTTCAGAGGACTAACGGCGTCGTCTCAGAAATAGATGGTAAATGGACTACCTTCCATTAACCATCCTCATCAACTTTGTGAAGGATGTCTTTTTGGCAAACAATCAAGAAGAAGTTTTCCAAAAGAAGCAATTTCAAGAGCTAGCAAGCCCCTCCAACTTATTCAATCCGATGTTTACGGGCCTATCAATCCACTATCATTCAGTAAGAGCCGGTATTTTCTGCTATTTATTGATGATTTTAACAGGAAAATGTGGGTGTATTTTTTGAAGGAAAAATCTGAAGTTTTTGAAGTTTTTAAAAAATTTAAGGCCTTTGTTAAAAAGCAAAGTGGGTATGAAATCAAGGCAATACAATCCGATAGAGGTGGTGAATTTACATCAAATGAATTCAAAAAAATTTGCGAAGAAAATGGAATTCGCCATCCTTTAACGGTCCGAGATCACCGCAACAAAATGGGGTTGCGGAAAGTTAAAACCAAACCATTCTCAACATGGCTCGGAGTATGTTGAAGAGCAAAAAATGCCCAATGAATTTTGGGCGGAAGCCGTTGATTGTGCCATCTATTTGTTGAATCAGTGTCCTACAAGAAGTGTTGACAATAGAACGCCGCAAGCAGAATGGGGAGGATTCAAGCCAAGTGTTTCTCATTTGCGCATTTTTGGGCGTATTGCTTATGCGCATGTAGCGGATGAGAAACGAACCAAACTAGATGACAAGAGTGAGAAATTTGTGTTCATCAGGTATGATTCAAGAAGTAAAGGTTACAAGCTTCACGATCCAAGCAATGGAAAAATTGTCATTAGCAGAGATGTGGAGTTTGATGAAGAAAGTGAATGGGATTGGAGTAATCCCGAAGAAGACTATGATTTTTTCCCATTCTTGGAGGAAGAAGAGCAAGGTAATGATGTCATGGAGCCAGCCATTTCTCCCCCACCTTCACCACCAGGTCCAACTCATGTACAAGCCAGTCCATCATCTTCCGAATCGGGTTCAAGTGCAAGACCGCCTCGCATGAGAGGCCTTCAAGAAATCTATGACACTACGGAAGAGGTAACTCCAATAATTAGTGATTTGACACTTTTTTGCCTCCTTTCTGATAGTGAGCCTATAGATTTTGAGGAAGTGACACAAAACAAAAGGTGGATAGATGTAATAGATGAGGAGATACAATCAATTGAAAAGAATGGTACATGGGAGCTAACCACACTTCCGAAAGGCCAAAAAGCAATTGGAGTCAAATGGTGTACAAGATAAAGAGAAATGCAAAAGGAGAAATTGAAAGGTACAAAGCAAGGTTGGTCACCGAAGGTTACAAACAAAGACAAGGTATTGACTATGATGAGGTATTTGCTCTGGTTGTCCGTTTGGAAACAATTCGTTTGATTATTTCTTTGGTCGCTCTTAATGGTTGGAAAATTCATCAAATGGATGTGACATCCGCTTTTTTGAATGGTTTTCTTGAAGAGGAGGTATATATTGATCAACCCATGGGATATTTTGTGAAAAATCATGAAGATAAAGTGTTGAAGTTGAAGAAGGCGTTATATAGTTTGAAGCAAGCACCAAGAGCTTGGAATAGTAGACTTGATTGCTATTTTCAAGCTCATAGTTTCACCAAGTGTCCTCATGAACATGCTCTCTATGCAAAGGTGAATGAAAATGGGGATATGCTCTTTGCTTGCTTGTATGTGGATGATTTGATTTTCATAGGAAATAATCCAAAGATGATTGAGGGATTGAAGAAAGCAATGGCTAAGGAGTTCGAGATGACGGATATTGGGCTCATGGCATATTATCTTGGTATTGAGGTGAAGCAATTAATAGATGAAGGTATTTTTATATCTCAAGAAGGTTATGCTAAGAAAATTCTAAATAAGTTCAAGATGGAAGATTGCAAGCCGGTGGGTACACCGTTGAAGTTGGAATAAAATTAACAAAACTTGATGATGGTAAGAAGGTGGATTCTACTCTATTCAAGAGTCTTGTTGGGAGTTTGAGATAGCTTACATGCACCCGGCCGGATATTCTTTTTAGTGTTGGACTTGTAAGTCGCTATATGGAAGCTCCTACTATGACCCATTTTAAAGCGGCGAAGAGAATACTACGTTATCTTAAAGGTACTCTTGATTTTGGGTTGATGTATTCTTTTTCTAACGAATCCACGCTAGTGGGTTATTGTGATAGCAATTGGGCCGGAGACGTGAATGATAGGAAAAGTACTACCGGATTTGTTTTTTTTCATGGAAGAGACGACATTTGCATGGAGTTCAAGGAAGCAACCTATTGTCACACTTTCAACTTGTGAAGCCGAATATGTTGCTGCAGCATCTTGTGTCTGTCAAGCTATTTGGCTTAGAAGTTTGTTGAAAGAACTTCACTTGTCTCAAGAGGAGTCAATGGAGATTTACATCAACAACAAATCGGCACTGGCATTGGCGAAAAATCCAGTGTTTCATGATCGAAGCAAGCACATCGATATGAGGTATCATTTTATTAGAGAATGCGTGACCAAGAAGGAGGTGGAGCTCAAGTTTGTAAAGTCACAAGATCAAGTTGCCGATATTTTCACCAAGCCCCTCAAAGAAGATGTTTTTCGCAGATTGAGAAGTTTTCTTGGAGTAATGAAGAAGCAAGTTTAAGGGGGGTGTTGGAAAATAAACTTGTTTTTTTTTAATAACAAGGGAGTTATGCTTTTGGGAGTTTTTTCTAGGTAATGGTGAGTTACATTAATGAGAGTTATTAAATTAATGAAGTTAGGTTTGTGAAACGTGAAGTGGGTAAACCTTTTTCTCGTTGCATGGCATAATTGCTCTGCAACTGCGTCTTCTCAAAGGAGTATGAAGATGAAGGCTTTACATCCTTCCCTCTTTCAATATTTCGACTCTCTCTCTCTCTCTCTCTCATATAGCATCTAAACAATGAGCAAGAGCCCCCTTGGAATTTTTTCTTCCTGCAGGTGCATGTGCAAGTGCAAGTCAAATTTTGATGTTGTTTCTAAAAAAATGGGAAAAAGGAAAAATTGTAAATTCTACACCGACGGTAGGGAAGCATCACAAAAACTTGGTTTGCACACGCATAAAATATGAAGGAAAACATTGTAAATTCCACACTAATCGTAGGGAAACATCATCAAAATTTAATTTGCACACACATCGATTGTGTCCGGCTTCTATGAAATACGAAAAAATTAAAAGAAAAATTGTAAATTCCACACCGACCATAGAGAAACATCATCAAAATTTGATTTGCACACGCGTCGAGTGTGTCCATTGATTCCCTTGAATGTGTAGTTTAAATCTCAAGGTAAAATTGTACGCTCACACAACAGGTACATACATGCATTAGAAACCACTACGGCACTACCCCATTTGTCGTTCAACAGAAAACTGCCAACTCCAATATGGCAATATGTGTTGTTGTCTTCATCACAAACTCAAATCCTATTTCAAGCGATTCTCTTTCTCTGTCTTGAATTGTCAAAATTCTCAAATTCTTTCCAAATTTCTTTTTGGTTAAGTTTAGCTTTAGAATTTTTAACTAGAAACCGGGCACACGCAATACAAGTGCAAGTCAAATTTTTGTCAAAATTGAATCAAACAATAAACGGGAACTTATTGTGCATAATACAACTTGCTAAAAATACAAAACTTAATATGTGTATTTACGCTAAATGTCTTACCGTGGCCAAATGGGTGGTGGAAACTCCAGCAAATGAAGTTTGTGGTTGTGCAAAAGAGGAGGAACGAGCAAAGGTCAAGCTCAGTACGTGCTTCTATAAAAAAGGAGGACCATGAAAACATGGGAATGTAAGTTAAATTTTTGTGGTTCTAGAGAAGAGAGCGCGTAAGCCATTAAACACCATTCCACAACCTATAAAAACAAGAACTGAATGAAAGAGGGTTCCCTCACTATACAAATAATCTGGTTTTGTCATCTCCGAGTTGTCGTCATTTTTTTGGGTTCATTTCCATTCAATGATAGGTCTAGTTCTTGAATTTCCATTAATGAGAGCCTTTGTTTCCAATTTTACTTGGACCAAACTATCTCATTTAAACTCTCTGCTTTTCCATTTACATCACTTTGAAAAGGTTTACTTTGTCGAGAGGAAAATGGAATTGGCGATGGTTCTTTTATCGAACACATAATTCATTCTTGTAAAAGTTAGAACTTTCTACTTAAACCTGCATGATCCTAGCACGTCCACAAGTCTGATTCTATCACTAACCCAGCAGGTGGGCGGAGATTTTCCTCTCTGATCATGATCGGGTAAGTCAGTTGGACTATGTTAGCTAGCTGATCCCAATTTTGAAGCCCGGCATTCTTTGGCGAGCCATTGTTCCTGATGCCCTTTTTGCTGGCCAACTCTAGCCAGTCATGGAAGGTGGATCAATTATATTAATTGGATGCATTTGGAGAACTAGGTTTGCAATTGCTACTAACCGATCGACAATAAAAAGTTTAGAAACACAACTTTAGAACAAATTTGGACAATTGTGTTCGGAACCATCTGATACAGATGAGTACGTGTGCATTGAATGTCTTTAGACACAATTCTGTCCGTAGTTGTGCGCCACAAAACGTTGTGTACGACACATTTATGGTTGAGCACGCAACCTTTAGCTGAACACAGACTCTTCTAAGGCTGTTCCTAGACTGCTGTGGCTGCTTGACTTGTCTTGTCACAGCTTTCTGAGCTGGAGCAGAGTCAAAATCCGGGTGAAAGGGCTTACTCCCTTTTGCTGTTGTAATCTATTCTTCTTTCCCACGCCACGATGACTCCAGGGGACTTTGCCGGGCTTATTGGCATACGGGTAGGGGAGCCCGCCCATCCTGTTAGAGAACATGATATACGTGCATGAGGGAGGACGTCCTGATTCATCTTCTAGGTCACCTTCCTCCACTTGAGCAGAGGGGATGGTTTGGTACATCTTGTTTTACGAACTATTAGCTATCAGTGGTACCTTGCCAAGCGCATGGTTCGGTAACCTCTTTAAAGGCCAGACTTTGCGGTGCCTCAACCTCCTCCCAAGCTCATGGTAAAGGCTGACTACCTGTAGCCTCGGGCTGTAGCGACGCACATTGCGGGGGAGCAGAACTTAATTTCTTGAGGAGGGGGCCGACTCAGGGCCTTTGTTTGGGAGTCCTTAGCTCCTCCTACTACAGGGAGTTTTACAGTTTATTTTCATTCTCTTTCTGCACTCTCTCTTTCGATTTCTTCATCACCAGTCAATCCCATCGTTTCAAATTCCTCTGTTTTTCAGCTGGCCATTCGGTGGGGTTTTGGATTGCTGGAGTGATTCACACATGGTTCTTTCTTTTCTAGTTTTTCATATTTTCTAGCATACATACAATGGTTTTCTCTCTTGAGCATGCAGCTAATCAGCCTCTTATTTGTGGGCCTCTACAAGAATTGGGTGACATCACCCGAGATGGGTTGGCCAGCGAAATTGGTGGATGTTGTATTTTTCAGGTGCTCCCTTACCCTCTCAAATACATTTTTTCGTGAGTTTTTTTATGAAAATATCTCTCAAACTATCACCACTTTTTTTACTTCATCCTCAAACTATCAAAATCACCTTCCAATCCCACCTATTGAGTTCAATCCCTAACTCTCCATCCACCTTTTTGGATGGAAAACTCAAAACATGCCAACCTAAAAACTTTTTGAAGGGTAAAAATGAGATTTCATCTTTCTCCCTTCCCTCCTAGGCCTATTTGGGTTCTTTCTGTATAATGCTTGACAGAGAGGGGAAAAAAAAAAAAAAACAGAGTACAACTTCACATGCCCTTACCAAAATCCCCAGCCATGCCTTACCGAAATTTACATGGTGAATTGGTTCACCCGTGCCTTTTTTTTATTAATCACAGATGCTTAATTAGTTGTAACTTTCGAGGAATATTTCTCTGATATAATTCTTTTTTAGCAATGAATGTATCAATTTATCTTATCAGAAAAGCTTTTGGTTGGTACCAATCACAGAACATTGGAAGATATTGCAGCATGTGTGACCAATGTGGCTGATGATCTCTGTGGGGTTGTATTTTGTTAGAAAATCAGCATTACAATGGGGACAGAACTTGGTTTGGCGCCACATAAAGTATGTAGCTTTTCGGTGGCTAGCCTTTAGGATAGGGAGAAAGGTGAAATCTCATTTTTACCCATCAAAAAGTTTTTAGTTTGGCATGTTTTGAGTTTTCTGTCCAAAAAATATGGATGGAGTTGGGGATTGGACTCAATAGGTAGGATTTTGATAGCTTGAGGATGAAATAGGTGATTTTGGTAGTTTGAGGACGAAGTAGCTAGAAAAAGTGATAGATAGTTTGAGGGATATTTTCATAAAAAATTCATTTTATGAAGATAGGTGTGGCAGACTAACAAAAAAATATTTCTTAGGACATGGCATGAGAAATCAGTTTGGTCCTCAGGAATCATATCAGGCTGGAATTATTTTTACATATTTTTTTTGGAGAGTGGGAGGTGCTGTAGTGCACCCGCCGCACTACACCGTGTAGTGTGGCCAATCCGACCGTCTATTTTGCACGGACGGTTTGGATTTAATCCGAACTCTTACAAATCCTAGCCGTTTATTGTTCGGATGAAAATTTGATCTGTCCATTGCCCAGATAAATGGCCGAATTGACCGCACCACATGTATAGTGCGCGGGGGTGCACTACAGCACCCCAGGTCCCGTACCAACTCCTTCCCAGATACGTCTTTCCTTCCATGTCTTATGTGTCCTTCCTATGTTGGGTGGGGAATAAGTCCAGCTGGACTGATCTCATAGCCAAGCAGATTAGAGCAGGGCGAAATGTGTGGGGTTTGTTTGCTTTTTCCTTTGATTGGCTGTCTATATCTACTCCATCAATGACCCACTATCGAACGTCACCTTTTGTTATTAAACATGTTATGGGGCATTTTTCTTTTCCTTTTCGTTTTCACTCCCGCAATATAATGGGCCGGTGCTTTTGACACACAGAATTTTCCTTTATTTACGACGGAGATATATGATACTCCATTTTGGAAAAAAGTACAACATCAGCAAAGTCCTCAATGCTGACGGACTGTCAATGTGACAGCCTACGAAGCGTACTGTATTGCACATTTCAGTGCTTTTAGAATCAGCTCAAATGGCATGGCCAGGTATAATTTATCTAATCGAAATGCATATATTTCCTTTTTTCTTGGAATAATTTTACTTGTATTATTAAGCTAGTAAATTTAACTTACTTTTGGGCTATAGGTGCTTCATAACATATATCATTGTAGTAGATTCAATGTCATCAGAATATGTTTAATGTATTTTTTCCTTCTTTCAGAAGGCTCACGCAAATATCCTCACCTTTTTTTTTCTTTGGCAATTGTAGGGCAATATGGAAGCAAATAAATGAAGATGTTCACAACCAAAGGATGCGAAACTGAATCCATCCCAGGATGTTGGTTCAATATCATCTTGGTGTTGGTGATTACTTTAACAATTGGGACACACTTCACTAAATTTGGACTAGAGATCCAATTTCCGTCCTACGGGATTTTATTCAGTTGTGTAGTTGTCCTTATCCTGCTTTCCCCAATGGGAATATTTGCTGCGACATGCAACCTGGTGATCTAATCTTGGCTTTTTAATTAATGATTTTTAACAGGTTCATGACGCCGCTAACAAAATTCACTGAAAGCAAGAACTGAAAATGAAATCGATCAGTACAAAAATAATCTAGTTTCATCATCTCCGAGTCATGGTCATTGTTTTGGGTTCATTTCCATGGAATGATAGGTCTAGTTCTTTATTTTCCATCAATGATAGCCTTTCTTTCCAATTTTAGTTGGAGCAAAATAATTTTTGCTAGCCCCATGATTTTAGATTTTGATGATAACAAACACAACCTAATTGGTATTAAATTAATCTATTGGGCTTTATTATAATAATACATTTTGTTGGGCTAATTCCGCCATTAGTTACTATTGTGGGGACTAATGAAGAAATTCCCTCATGTTTAAGACTTACAGGTTGTGATAGATACATGCAGGGTATAATCTTTCCAATCTAGGTTTTTACGATGAAGGCAAGAATGGCAATGGAAGCTATCAAAGGAAAGGAAAATTGTCGCTGAAAAATCAAAGGGGATTCGGCTCTATTGAAGATACAAATTGAGGGGATACTCTTCATCAAAATTGCTATCTCCAATAGATAAGAAAATTGAAGAAGGAGAGAGATAAGGACAATCTCTTCCTAATTTTCCATTGTTTGGAAAAGCTTCATTAAAGAAAGAAGAAATCTTATTGCTGAAAGATTGAAGGAAGGAGCAAATAAGGAAAAAGCTGATTTTGTGCAACAGCTATGTGGAAGTCTCCAACGTTCAATTGGGTGTTCAACGTTAAAAAGAGAAGCAAGAGCAAGGTCAGAACTGTCGAACTCTTGAAGAAAAATCCAATGAGCTTTTACTTGAAAGATATGTCAATCATCTCTAAGCTACGTCTTGAATATTCTACACAAGTGTGAGTGTTACCTTTGAGCCACATTGTAAAAAGGGATTTTATAACCTTGTTCTGAGATTTGTAACCCGTTTTTGTGAGTGGTTTTTGGGTAGAAAAATCATTTGGATTTTAGGTGTGACTAGCGCCGGAGTCTTAGCTAGTTGGTGAGGATTCAAAGTCACTCATTGTAAGGTCCTCTAGCACCCACGAAGCTAGAGGTTTGTAACAACTATTGGAGATAGTGCAGCAATTCTCGAGTAGGACACTTGGGGAGTGGAGTAGGCCGTGAAGTTGCGGACCGAACCACTATAAAATCCTTGTGTTTGATTTCTCTTTCTCTTACTCATTTAATTTCCGTTTTGCACACTTATATTGCTTGCGTAAACTAATAATCTCTGAATCTGACTTGGGTCAATTTAGCTTGCTAAATTAGTTAAGTTCGTCCATATATTAAAGCCCTAAAAACCTGCTAGTCAGTTTTCTATATTTGCTGTATTTTTCGTTATTGAGCTAGCTCCATCTGCCAGGCTTACTATGTAGTTACTGTTTTGAGTTGGCTCAGTCCTTATCAATGCATGTTGATTTATTTCTGTCGTGCACTTAGTCTTTTTAAATTGCAAAAAGTCCGTGTGAAACCCAATTCACCCCCTTCTTCGGTTCTTTTGGATCAACAATTTCATTCCAGCCTTTTTTCATTAATGAATTTTTTTTCTAGTTTTGCTAAATGGCGATGGTTCTTTTATCGAACATAAATTATTCATTTAAAGTTGGATCTTAATTTCTGCTTATAGATCTTTTCACGGGTGTGATTCTATCACTAACCCAACAGATGGGCGGAGATTTTCCTCTCTGATCATGATCGGGTAAGCCAGTAGGACCTATGTTCGTGGATTTTGGGAGCTATATACTCTTATCCAACTTTGAGATTCTTCAATATACATTTTAGCTAGCTAATCCCACTTTCGAAGCCCAACGGACTCTTCGGTGAGCCATTTTTCCTGATGCCTCTTCGCTGGCTAACTCGATTGTGTGCATGATGGTGGTGAAAAGGTATGGGGAAAATATCAAATGTACACAATCGCATTCATCACCATACCAAAGGTATGGGCTCTATAACCACTGCTGTGGCTGCTTGACTTGTCTTTTCATCCGTTTATGTACTCGAGCATAGTCAAAATCAACGTGAAAGGGCTTCTTCCAGGGCTGGCCCTAGGCATAGGCCTACCAAGTGACCGCCTAGGGCCTCCCATTTTGAGCCCAATAATTGGGCACCCAAATATCGGGATGTATTAAATAGTATACATGCGATTAATTTTTCAAGTACGCTACTCTATCATAGCGGTAAGTGCAGTGTGCGAAGAGTGCGGGTTCGCTAGTTCTACTCCCGGCCAGCTCATTTTTAACGCCTTAACATTTTGGGAACTCATTCAAAAATGGTTATAAATAGATGCTTCTGAGATTGGAACTCACAACCAAAGGTGTTAAAGAGAGAGTTCGAACACTAGCCACTGAACCACAAGCCTGTCTTGTTTTCCTTAGCGAAAAAATAATTACTACATAAAAAAATGAGAGACCCTATTTTCAAACACCGCCTAGGGCCCAGAAAATGTCAGGGCCGGGGCTGGATTCTTCCCTTTAGTTCTTTACTTCTCATAACCTATTCTTCTTTCCCAGGCCACATTGACTCCATGGGACTTTGCTGGGGCTCACCTATCCTGTTAGAGAATAAGATATACACCTTAAACAAGGTTACGGAACCATCCCCTCTGCTCAAGTGGAGGGAGGCGACTTCAAATCAGCCCGCGTCCTCCCTTCATTTGAGCAGAGGGGATGGTTCCGTACACCTTGTTTGCCTGAGTCACAGGAGGGGAATAACAGCAGGCCCAAGCCTTCCTGCTTTACGTTTTCAGTTGCTCTCTCTTCTCAAAATGTGAAAACTATATCCACCTTGCCTACCTTTTTGTATTTGGAGAACCTTTCCAGGAGAGGTGCTGCTTTGTGTTGGGAGTTTGTCCGATGCATCAACCCACCATTGCGTGCTCAAGGCCCAATTTGTATGAGAGTAACGGCAAAGAGTCCACCACATTACTTGGGCCCAATATACACTGAATGACCCATATCCACTTAAAAGGCTAAGCCTTGTAAGTGGTGAGCCATCCAATTGAATATTAAGGTCCAACTCTTTTTCTGTTTATCCGATGTGGGACTCAACGTTCACACATGTTCTAACACATCTCCCCCTCATGTGTGAACCGAACATTGGGCCTTGTTTAAGTAAGTCTACCTTCTTCTTACAGAACCATCCCCCTCATCTTGTGATTAGTTCAAAATTTCAATTTTAGGCCATCTTCGCCAAAAGTTAGTATTTTTCAATTAAGTCTACCTTCTTCTTGCTGGTTGCAAAAGGTTGTGTCTTTTACGACACTATTTTTTTGCTGCATAATCACTTTTACTAACTACTGTTTTTAAATAGCAAAGAGATTTGCAACTCTCAAAGAACAAAATCGAACAACATTCATCCATAAAATATGAAACTTTAAATAGATCCACCACATTCATAGCTCTCAAAAACCATCAAAACTAGTACTACAACATCTTTAGTTACTTGTACCAAGTTTATTCAAAACAACATACATAACGAATGTAACAAGAATTCCAACATAAACAGAGGAAGTAAAATGGAAAACATGAAGGGTACTCCAACCACCTCGAACCGGTATATGCAAATCTCACCTGCAAAAAGAAAAGATAAACAAAATTTTGAACTAATCACAAGATGGCCTAGAATCGAAGGGAAAGGTACATAATACAAAATGGTTGAAGAAGCACAGAAACGTCTACCGGCCTCTAACATAATCGTATCCGACACTTGTCGGTCACAGATGCACAACACTCTCTGAACACATGTTTGTGTCGTGTCCTAATTACCCATATATGTGTTCATGCTTCTTATGTAGTAACATTACAGTAATAACAGACATCAGCTGTAGAGACCCAAATAATTTTAATGTTTGAAATATTGATTAAATGCGTAATTGAGAAAAATATGGATTATTGGTGAGTAATTGATTTGAGGACCAAAGTGAAAGAATTGAAGTTTGAGGGAGTAAATGCGTGGTTTGTCTTTGAGGGAGTATACAAGTGTGTGTGTGGGTGTAGGAGATAAAATATCTCCTTGTGTTCCTCTCTCTCTCCACCGTCCCTCTCTCTCTCCACCGTCCCTCTTTCTCTCTCTTTTCCTCTCACTCAAAGCTCCACTCTACCACCTAAAATCTTCGAGAAACAACCACATTCAAGCCTTGCAATCGCGTCCCAAAGCTCGGAAATCCTTGGGTTGAGTTCGAATCGAAGTTTCAAGGTTCGAAAGTCTAGAGCTTGTCCAATAACGCGTGGATCTCATCCATTGTTGCGAGGGAGGAACTTCTTGACCTCTTTTATATGTTTACTTGTTGTTTTGGTGTAGAATCGAGCTGTTGGTTGTTGAGTTGTGGTTGTGGATCGTGTTCTGAAAATCTGCAGAAATCGCCCATCGAAACCCCGTGGTATCGATACAGATTTCTTGCTGTATCGACACCATAAACGTATCTTTTTGGACAGCTTGTTCCATATCGATACGGTTTTAACCCGTATCGATACCAGGAGCTTAACTCTAGGTTTTGCTCCTGTTGATCCTTCGTTGATTGTTTTGACTTCCGACCACTTCTAAACCCTCTTGAACACTTCCTAATCGACCTCAAGCTCATTTATTTGGTTTCCTTTGATCCTTCGTCGTTATCCTTGTCCGTTGGCCTTCCGTTGGCATAAATTGAAGATGGAATTACGTGGTTAAACGTCGTTAAATGTTTATTTGTTGATTGTTGGAACGTGTGATCGTTTATGATACATTTGTGATAGTGTTGGAATATCATGTGATGTTTCGTCTATAAAAGTGGTATTGAGAGGTCTTACCTTGCGTGTGGTTTGAGAATTAGTCGTCGGGGTCGGAAGTTGGCTTAGGGAGTCCTGTAGCGCAAGGGGTGGTAATACGGTGACTTGAAGGGTTTCGTAACGCAAGGGGTGGTAATACGGTAACCCGGGGGTTGTATGGATTACTGTGACGCAAGGGGTGGTAACACAGTAATTTTCGTAGTGACGCATGGTAACACAAGGGGTGGAAATACCGATGGTGAGAGTATGGGTGGTGAGCTGAGTAAGGATTGTCGAGGTTGTTGAGTTATGTGACTTATGTACGTATTCGGAATAGAGATTCATATTACAAGAAAATCGGTCATTAAGTATCGAGCTATGTTCCCTTATCTTTTCTTCCGTTGCACTAATCAACATGTTTGCATATAATTTTGGTTAAGATTTTCCTACTGGGCTATTGTAGCTCAACAAAATTCTTCTTTTCAGGTTCTAATGCCGGTCAGTAGCATCATGCAATGCGTGCTTGGGATGTGGACGAATTTTTGGAAGCTTACTACCTTAGTTACTTCTTCATCTTGTAATAGTTTGGTTTTGATCAAGATGGTTTTGTAACTAAATATTCATGAATTTCCTTTTGACAAAAAAGTTGTGACATTCCGTACATGTTGTAACCACACTTAAGCTAATTTGGGCCGTAGTGCCAAAGTTGTATATTCGTTTGACTTGGGAACTTGTTTGTAATTTAAACATGTGGGAAACTCTTTTAGTAATACGATGGCAGGCGAGGTCCTTTTATTGAAATGTATTATTTAATTTATGTTGAAAATCCAGGTCGTGACATCAGCTTTTGTAAATTGTTATGGGAACCCCAAGCTTGGTAATTGCTTGTACTTAGCACTTAAACATTATTTCCACTTAAAAAATGAGAGGGCAGGTTTAAACTTATAAATGGCTCAAATAGCAACTCCATTTGCAAACTTTCTCAATGGAGTTAGACCACCAAACAGAAGAGGAACAAATTAAGGAAAACAAGTTGAAACAAAATCCATGTCTATATAGAAATGAACATGGTAAATTAGATAATTAAAACATAGGTTCTGCCCCTGCCAACAAATTTGACTATGAATTTGAATTTTTTCATTTTTAACCTTGAACTTATACGATGATCTGAATTCAAACCCTTCGTCTAACTCTACCAGCGACAGTAAAAAACTTACAGTTTTTTCAACTTACCTACATTTTTCTTCCTCTTTTACTCTTCATTTTGACAACCAACACCACCTCCTTCTGCCTTCCCATCACCAAAACCCAAACTGCTTTAGCAAAATTTGACACCACCAGTCCACCCTCATTCCAGTTGTAACCAGCCATGTCTTACATATTGAAGTACGACTCTTATAAGCAAAAATGACTTTTCAATAAGAGTAAGGCATGTTATAGTAAAATTCAAGTTTCATACAAACATTGCTCCTGTTGTAAACCCAAACCTCCCAATGGACATACTTACATCAATCATTGCAATAGTTTCATTTCATACTGCACTATTAAAAAGCGCCAAAGACAATGGCTTTGTACGCTACATGGACAAAAATGCTAGAAGGATGCTAAGCAGCTTTCTATATGACAATTTTCACACTTAAACCAGTAAGAATCCGGGCACTAAGGGAATATGATAGGCAATTAAGATATTCAGTCAATGATTACTTACAACATAAGCAAGGCATGAGAACGTTGATGCCTTTTGGACGTCCGTCATTAACAATGCTAAAGTTGGAACTGCAAAAAAGAAGAAGAAGAAGAAGAAGACCTTACTTGTAACACCCCGCTTTTCGGTGGCCGGCGGTACTGCAGAATGGTAGGCTCCGTCCGAACGGGAGGGGGCAAGTCATGGTTTATAAGAAAAGATCCCTCCTACTTGTACAAGGCCTTTTAAAGCCGTGATGGCGGGCCAAAGCGCATAGGAACTTCACAGTTAAGCGTGCTCATCCTGGGGTAATCTAGGGATGGGTGACCTCACTGGGAAGTCTATGGGCTTTGGGCGTCCAAAGCAGACAATATTGTACAAAGATGGAGCGGGTCGTTACAGATGGTATCAGAGCACAACCCTGGTCTACATGGTGGGGGCCACCTCTAGAATCTGGTACGAGCACAGTGATTGTGCTGTATAGAATTAAGTGCCACACCATGGCCACCAGGGGAAGGTTGCTGGGCCTGTGCAACGAGGACGTTGCATCCCTAAGGGGGGTAGATTGTAACACCCCGCTTTCCGGTGGCCGGCGGTACTGCAGGATGGCAGGCTCCGTCCGAACGGGAGGGGGCAAGTCATGGTTTATAAGAAAAGATCCCTCCTACTTGTACAAGGCCTTTTAAAGCCGTGAGGGCGGGCTAAAGCGCATAGGAACTTCACAGTTAAGCGTGCTCATCCTAGGATAATCCAGGAATGGGTGACCTCACTGGGAAGTCTATGGGCTTTGGGTATCCAAAGCGGACAATATTGTATAAAAATCGAGCGGGTCGTTACATTACTGACCATCATACATATCCAAATTACAACTCTAAACAAGAGATGAGGTATATTAAAAAACACATTCAGACCTAAACGGTAACAAGTAGTGGGTGGGTTACGTGGTACATTGGCAAATGGGAAACGATCCCAATACACTACAATCAACAAAATTACATTGGCAAATGGTAAATGAGCCTTGTTGCGAACAGACTCTTGTAGAGTGCGCAAAAACCTATAAGTGCATTTAAAAAAGGATGGATGAATAAACTTGAAAAAAAATACAAACACCAAAATTGTAAGTACATATTTGTCAATGGTAACTATGAATCACCTTTCAATTGTTTACATCCAGTGATACCGAAATGACTGCTAAAAAACTTTACATGAATAAAAATCAAAGATTCAATTTGCGAACGAAATGGATTTAAGGAAATGTTCAGGAATAGGAACCCACCTGGATTGAGAAACTGAAATGTTAAAAATTCCTTACAGGAGGCATTAGGCCTGCTGCTAAGGATACCAACAGCTTGTCATAACTTTTTCATTTGAAACCCCCACAGACTGCAAGGGAAGCCACTAGTGTGGAACATATTTGATAGGAGAACTGGAGTGTTGGGACCTCAGTGATAAAAAAAAAGGGTAAGAGGTCCATGTCAAATTTTCAAGTGAGACACGCTCCGCCCAATTCTAGGACTATATATATAAACCTTGGGCTCAGGCATGTACACATGTAAAAGGGCCTAGGCATGTACACATGAGCCGAAGCCACTGTTTCCACATTTTTGCAACATAACACTTTCATTGGGGGGGTGAGGACTATTACCACCACCACTTCTACCAAACTACCACCACCGGCCACGACAACTACCCCTACCACTACTTCTATCTCCACTGCTGCCGCGACCACCACCATCACCTCTTGTAACTTTGTTATCATGTTCATTTTGCTGAAACCTTTAGTCCATCCCACAATCATTCTATGTGGCACCCAAACAGCTGAGTGGGAATGGATATGGATCTTTCAGTCCCAGTGCACTTTGCTCTCTATTCCCCATGTCATTCCATTCTAGCTTCATTCCATTCCTGCGTACTTATAGTAACAAACATAGCCTTAGTGTATTTAGTCCTATTTGTAAAAAGATTTAAATACCTTGGCTTGAGTTTAAGTCTTGTATATATAATCAAAGGTGTCATGATTTTTTTGGGTCTGTATACTATTCATGGTTATGTGGTTGTTGCAGTTCTTATTTCAATGGCAAAGAAAAGCTATCAGTGGCTTGATTGAACAAGCTATAAGAGTTCTGGTGTGAAGAAAGTTGTCACGCCCTCGATTTTCAACTAAATAAATAATCCATTTCAATAAATGATCTTCGCATAATACAGATAATACCCAAAAGAGAGTTCCCAAATGATCATTGACAAACCAAGTCCCCAAGTTTAAAGATTTACAACATTGGCATTACGGCCCAAATTCCATAGTTAGTCAAAGATGGTAAATTTAGAGGTTACATGATATTTAAAGTCTTAAAGAGATAAAATGAGTTTATGATTACATCTTTACAAAAGATGATGAAACCACTTCACAAAGACGGCTTTCAAAAGGTATGATGTCAAGCATGCACACCATGCACTCCGCGTCAAGTCCTTGAGATGTACCTGAAAATGATAGGTTGAGCTACACTAGCCCAGTAGAGAATTCTATACTCAAGCTATATATAAATGAGATGAAACATGCTATAAGGATGAATGATTTCCAATGAACGATCGAAGATACAAAAGACACAATGAACCGACGAACAATGACTATGGAATTCAATACGTCTTAAGATATCCCTAGCCATTCGTACATCAACTAGGGGCAACATTTATCACTTATCAATCTAAATAACTCACAACAGTTTCTCAAACCATTTTAAGACTCCTCAAATGAATGCCACCATTTATCTCCTCATTTCTTACCATTTAACATCAAGCCTCTTTTCATAAAAAGAAAACATTCCCTTTTGATTGCCAAAAATATAATTGTGAGAAAACCCTCGACCTTTACGGGTCAAGCTCCGTTGATTCGCTTGAATACCGAAATCCGTTGATTTGTGCACAAATATCGGAACCGTTGATTCGCTCAGGAATACCGAAGGATTTTTCATAAAAATCCTTTTACCAAAACCATGTTCTTCTTTTCAAAACTTTGATGGACTCAATCATTTATCTCCCCTTTTCAATAGTTACCATCTCAAGCAATTCACAGCCTATACAACAACATGAACTTCAATAAATCAATCCAACTTCCTTCATCATGCGAGACATTCAACTGTATTACCACACCTTGCGTTACAGTGAATTCCCTCCACCTAGATTTCCGCATTACCACATCTTGCGTTGCGGGCCCTCTAGAGTCTCCGCATTACCACACCTTGCGTTGCAGGACCCTCAATTCAAAGTTTACAACTCACACAAACACACATGCATTATCAATCCATATACAAGAAGACGACACTTTCCAAAGTCACATCCTTCCATTCGTCATCACACAATATAATACAAACTCGAAACATATCCTATTGTACATTGATACATATATTTTAGGATAAATTACGGGCCAGTCCAAAAACTGCCCCTTAATTACCATTAAGAAGTATGACCCATTTTTATTTACTTGCAAGTCTAGGTAGGAAAGTGTGGGCCTCTCCTTGATGGTGCATTTTTAGATTGGGCTGGTGTTCTTGGGAATATGGGCCAATTACCTGGACTGGCTCATAATTTATCCTATATTTTAAGTCCACAATATTTCCCCTAAGTCTATTGCTACACCCTACATCACGTATCGAACCCACAACAACTCCACGACACAGCACCGACTAGGTTCTAAACGAGAATCTATAGAACGACTACCAAAGGAACCTAGGATGAGTAATCAAGATGAAGCATGAAGATATGAGTTTCCCTATTCTCTTCCGGACCACTAGGCGAACCCCTATCTACCAATCATGCGCCCACGTCATACCTTATAGCTATACGATATTTAATAACAACTCCATGGTACGTCCACCAATCACTACTTCACGCCATAGCGCTTAATAATTCTATATTGTTCATTGAGACATGTTACAATATCTACTTTCAATCAACCAGATGCATAAATAATGCACGAACACCCTAATCATTTAATTCTACACCTTTATATGTTACAGGAGAGCCCAAGGAGACCAATTGGTCAATGAATCTTTCGAGGTATGAACAATCACGTTGAGAAGTAATTCAAAGGTGTTTAGAGAGTGCTAGAAGTGATCGGGGTTCAAACGAGCATGAGAAGAGCAAAACGTGTCAAAGCTGTCCAGAAAACAAGGGGGTATCAATACCCTAAAGTGAGGTATCGATACTTGGACGAATGCTGTCCAGAAAAGGCTGGGGTATCAATACCCCGGACTTTTTCAGCGAATTTTCAGATTTCGATCGAAAGGCAAAACTCTAACAACAACAACGAATCAAGGCATGATCTAAGCACACAATCAACTCAAAAACACATAGAGAGAGTAAGAAATCACTACCTCGAAGTTGGAGAGCAAACCCAAAGAGAGATCTAGCCCACGCAAGCCCTTGACTTCGAAATCTTGAAACCGACCGAAATACACCTCCTCCAAGCAAAACCCATGAGATTCAAGCTCAATAGTGCGTAGAGAAGATAAAATGGAGGTGGGTTTATGTGGGTTTCGTGAGGTTTTGATTGGGAGCAAGAGGAAGAGGGTGAGGGAGAGAGAGAGAGAGGAGGAGCCAAGAGAAAGAGATTGTAACGCCCCAAGTAGACCACTGGCCCAATACCTTGATTTTGATCCACCAGCCACACCACATGGCCCAAAAGCTTAAGCCCAAGGTACTAGTAGTAGCCTACAAGGTTTGTTATATGCCCAAGATCATCCATATAGACTTTCGATGTGGGACGGGGTGTTACAATCTCCCCAACTTTATAGCCTCGCGCCCTCGCGAGGGGTTGAGCACTATAATCACCAATACAAATCAAACCAACAACCAAATCAAACCAAACTTCAAGGCCCACATGGTCGTGTACATGGATAGCTTTGATACCACCTGTAACGTCCCAAGTAGACCACTGGCCCAATACCTTGATTTTGATCCACCAGCCACACCACATGGCCCAAAAGCTTAAGCCCAAGGTACTAGTAGTAGCCCACAAGGTTTGTTATATGCCCAAAATCATCCATATAGACTTCCGATGTGGGACGGGGTGTTACAATCCAAACACATAAGAACAACGGCGAACCGGAGTCACCTGACCGGCCAAGATTATTCCCCGTGCCGTTGCATAGTCACAATAATATAACGGAGTCAACGAATCGACGACAATAAAAGTAAGGGCTTCGATCAATCACAAATATTCTCAAATAACCTTGTATGCCAAATGGTACATCAATTGTCAATAATTATGAAAGCAACGAATAAGAATAATTATCATCGGATCACAACCAATAACGAACTGTCAAGAATCGATAGGCTCAAGAGGATTCCAAAAGAAGGGATTACATGTTTAACTACTCATCTCGATTGGATAGATAAATCACGAAAAGCTATATTGCTCGAGTACTCTGCTAGTCTGAACAAAAAGAATGCATGTACGGAAATCAATTCAATGAAAATGGCTACTCTAGTTACCACTGAAACTAATAACAATATAATTATTACTAATATTGACCCTCCTTAAGTTAACTCCAGGAACAACCTTATGGGTTAATCTCTCAATTCTCTCATCTCGACACACGCACACACTGCACATGCATACAGGTTCATAATATACTTATATATATACATATTAACACATGCACGCACCTCTCGATCTCTCTCCTCGCCACCAAATCCATAATTCTATGCATATCTATAACTATAAACAATATACCCAGGAGAAAAGAGATAATGAAAACATTAAGCTTACCCGACGATTCACTGATTCAGAAACTACTGACGAACTCTCAACTGCGGCGGCTCTTTCACGCTCTCCTCCCCAACGTATGGAATAAAATAACCCTACTTCTGAAACGTTTCCTCACCCTAATAAACTGCCCACGTTCAAACTTAAAACTTATCTTGTCTAATTACACAATCAACCCAACATTATTCTTCTTCTTTTTTTTATTAGTAAGAAGTTCGAAAAAGAAAAATGAAAGATTTAATTATTTCGGTCAAAAATATTATATTTTTTCTTTTGCTGAAAAAAATGGGATGTCACAGAGATCGAGAGGGATGAGAGAGAGTGAGATGGGGATTTTAATCCCCTACATCCCCACACATACATATTTATACTAGGACACACACACTAATCACACTTGCACTCCCTCCACTAACAATCCTTTTATATTAACCCCAAAATCAAATAAACTTAACAAATTTCACATTTTTCTCAATTTCTAACATTTATAAAGTTTTTAAATAATATCCGAAAAATATGGGTCCTTACAAAAGTCATTCAATATAATGAAAAAGGTCAACCGATGGGGGTAAATAGAGCAAAGTACGCCAGTTATCTTGGAGTTTTGGCAAGGACACTAGTTCCAATATCTAATCATAATTGGTTTAAGGTGAAACCTCAATTGAAAGATAAACTATGGAGGAGTGTTGAGGTATATCTAACTTGTGTTTTTAGAACTCAATTCACCCATCTCTTCATATTAAAAAAACTCTTTTCCATAATTGCTTAGGCAGCATTTGATGTTGATCGGAACACTAAGAAACAAGTTTTATCTTCTATTTGCGAGAAATGGAGGACATTCAAAGGACCTCTTTCACGGCACATATGTAATAATAGTTCAAATCTCGAACTCCTTTCAAAACCACTAGAAAAATACAGGTTCATCGAACAAAAAGATTGGGAATTTTTTCTGAAACATAGACTCTCCAAAGAATTTGTGGTAGGTGTTGTAGACACCCCAATTTGGCTTAACGATTATTTCAAGTCCCACCTTAGGGACCATCCCGATGATGAAATGGATACAGTGATTACTGATTGCCTTTTTGTGAACCTTTGGACTTATGGTAAGAATTTTGAGCCACTTAGAGGATCCAACCCAGAGCCATACAGCCTTTCAGACAGAAATACAGAATTCTAGGAGAATCCATCTGTTGGCTGTAACATTGATCTCACGGCCTTAACATCATTTCTTCACCTGAGCAACCTGTTGCTTGAAAATCTCCCTGAGAGATCAATCCCTCAGCCGCAAGATCTATCCTTCGGCCGCAATATCCTTTCCTCGGCCGCCAGATCCTTTCTACAGCCGCCAGATTGTCTATTTTCCAGACTCTGGAACGTTCTGTCGATTGTTTGATCCAACTACGCTACCTCCCAGATGCGTTCGGGCTACGCCCAAAGATTTACCACGAAGAGTTTGCATTGCATTGCAATTGCAATCATGCGTTTTGATTGGCCGGAGTGAGTCACCAATTGCCTATATAAAGGGCCTTTGGGTTCTGAAAATAGAACAACGAAATCATCAAGTTCATATACTTTCACACCCTCTCAAGCCACGAAACTCTGCACAAATACTCTCTCAAATCCCTTCTTCAAAAGCCCTAACCTCCTGAAGGCAGCCATCAATCCAACGATCAAACCCCGAAGTTCAAACCCTAACCCTAGGGTTTTCAAAGAAAGCAATTAGTCAATCCCATTCAATCCGAAGCAATCAAGCAACTGAGGGATCAAGGTGGTGAGGCCCAACGGCCTCTGGTTTGGTTTATTTTCTGTTCATGCACTTTAATCGTAGCGTTTTGATTATCTGCTAACTTTTCTGTCTGGTGTGATGAAGAACACCGAGCGAGGCTTCGATCCCTCGGCCGGTACATAAAACCAGGAGGATCCCTCGGCCGTGACATCCATTCATCGGCCGCGGGATCCATTCCCTGGGACAGCTTTGTTTTGTTCTGCTTTCTAATGCATGCTTTCAATTATAGTCCTGACTCACCATTAACTGCTTAAAGGCTAAAATCAGACTATGTGTTAGAATTAAATAAAACAAGTATATGTCTTATGTTGAATAACTATGGGCCAGTCTCACGACTGGGCAGAGAGGGGTGCCTAATACCTTCCCCTTACTGTATTTTTGGCTCCCGTAACCAGAATCTCTATCTATTTTCCTAGTTTTAATAAACTGGGTGGCGACTCTGTTTTGATGATAACCGCTATCGTGTGGCGATGTTCCTAGCCATGGTAATGTCCACGATCTTGGTTTACAAAGCAAGCAACCAAACGAGCAAACGACGATCAATCTGTATGGCGATGCCCCGCTTCAAGGAGGTGTCTATAGTTTTTGGCGACTCTGCTGGGGATATGAGAGCCATAACCAGAAAGTTCAACATAAGACTAATACATGCTTTATTCAAATTCATTTATCATATGCATCGAGCGGGCAACCTCGTTGAGTTCACCTAATACCCCGGCATGACACGGGCTATGTTAGGAGTTCCAGCAAACTCCTCAGTCACTTGTACCTAGTGGTATATCAAAAAGGAAATCACCTAATCACCGCCTATGATGGGCTGGTGAAAGGACTAGTCCCCTTTGACAACGGAGCACCCTGAGACTACCTAAACCTTGCATGTATTAGAAAGCCATAGAACTTATCAAACTAAGACAGGAACCTACAGGCTAGGAACCTACTTGCATTTGACTGTAAAAATTCTTCCTCACACCTTTGTGGGCAGCATGCCCTGGAAATTCCGGTTTCCAAAATGCAAGGGCCCGGATCGAGGGAGCGCGAGCGCAGGTGGCAAGCGCTCAAAAATACAGAGTCGCCACTTGAGTTTTGAGGGTCCGACACTCAAGGAACCGTATTTCGAAGCACCTGCCGCGCTGTTTGATTTGAAAAAGTTAAGGAACCAGTCCATCATAACCATATCTGGGTTCGGGAGCCAGGTTACGAGAGGGGAAGGGTTTTATGGCACCCCTCTCGCCCAATCCGGAGATCGGTCTCTACTTAGGCATTTTGAAAACGTTGCGATTCTTCTTTTATTAATCGATTTTAGCCAATTAGGGCGGGGGAACAGTTAATCGGGATTTAAAACTGTAACAGTTTGCAGGATGTGATCAAATGATAGCATGGATGGATAGTTAGTATAGGATGAGAACAGACTCCTGTGGGAGTTTAAACAGACTGGAAAGTCCATGTTTTGGAGTGTCGCACGCAAGAGGTAACCAGTATGCACTGATCAAGTCAATGCATGCTGATCATACCTGCGCGCGCTACTACAAGACCTGCGCGCGCCAGTAAGCCTAAGCCCACAGCTCTTATTCTCAAACCCTCTGGGCTCTGGAAGGACCAGTGCACACCCAGGATAAACCAAGCAGTTTATGCAGTCATAATATACAGTTTAAAGGCTGAAAAGCCTAATAAATAAACAAAAACACCCCATAAACAGTGTGGGGACAAAATAATAGCCTAAAACCAAGTTAAACATGCAAGGCCAGCCACTGATCGGGAACAGAATGGAACCGTCGCGCGAGGGTTCCGAACAATCGCGCGACGGTGCGCCTGGGCGCGCGATGGTTGCGCCCTGGCGCGCGACGATTGCACCCTGGCACACTGGTCAAACAGAGCGTTGACCATCGCGCGATGGTTTGGGTGCAGCGCGCGCGGGTTCGAGCCAACTTTCCAGTGTTTGGTTTTTCACGTCCTGGGTTCTGAGACAGGTCCAGAATGATCCCAGGGGTACTCCAACAGAACAGAACTAAATATTGAAATACAAGCTAGCAATTCTAACAAAGGAAAGCAGTAAATTGGTTGTTAACATGCTTAACAGTGAGCTATATGCTAAGTAAATATTACAACAGCTATGGAAATAACCAAAAATAAGAAATGACCAGCACCCCTTCCCCACGTGGTCCAATCTCATGCAGACAGGACTGTCGCGCGAGTATTCGGGACCATCGCGCGAGGGTTTGCTTGATCCACGGTTTTTGAAACCTTGCTAGCTTTAGGGCCAGGACTGGTATTGATTACCAGCCTTGACCCTGCCAGCCCCCCTCAGGGATCAGAACAGTAAGCAGAACAAAAGTGTTATACCTTTGGCTTTTGAGGTTTGAAAGGTGTTTGAGCTTTGAATTGGATTGAGGTTGAATGAGGTGTTTGAGTGGAAGAAGAACAAGTTATGTTCTTGGGGTGTCTTTGTATCTCTTTTATTAGCTTAAAAGAGTACAAAGTGATGCCCCCTTTTGAATGCCAATTTGTTAACCCTTTAAAAGATGAACAAAGGGGGGTTTTTATAGGGAGAGCACCTTCCATTAATGGAATGGTAGTTCTGGTCCAAAGAATGGAGGCCAGCCAGCCACGAGGCTGGCTGGGGGTTACTTGGTAATTAAGCTGCCCAGCTGAATAAAGGTGATGGGGACAGGTTCTGACCGTCGCGCGATGGTTCCAAACTGTCGCGCGACAATGCGCCCTGGTGCGCGATGGTGCGCCCTGGGGCGCTGGTCAATGCTCTGGTTGACCATCGCGCGATGGAGTCAAACCGTCGCGCGATGGTTGCGCCCTGGCGCGCGATGATTGTGCCCTGGCACACATCAATAAGGTTTTTTTGGCTTTTGGAAGTGGCTTAAGACTAGGTTAGGTTCAAGGGTTTTGCAAACACTCAAAGCTCAAACACTCAACATTCCCGGGGTGTTCTTGATCCATTTCATCATTGGGGAATCAAAAACCGTAAGTAAACTAATCTGGAAGCCCAGATTGGGGTGTCTATAGTAGCCCCCCTTTGATGGCACTTGGAGCACCATTGAATTGGTACAAGTAACGTCAAAGGTTTCTAGACACCCCTCAAGGCAATCCAGAGCAGAACATACTAGCAAAGTAGACTAGCATACTTACAGAACCTGATTGGTTGAATGGACGGACGGACCGTCACTGGGGATGGAAGTAGAAGTGGACGATTGTATCGCCGCTTGTTGATTGAATTTGGACAGGACAGGCTATCGCTGCTGATGTTGACGGGACCGACCGTCGTTGCTGGGGATCAAGCTATCCTCGGCACAAAGTATTCCAACAAACACGGGTAGGTCGTGTCAGGCAGGTTGAATTCCATCTGTTGGGAATCAAAGCCAATCTCCTTATCAAAGACCATCCGAGACAGAGCAATAAGCCTGCTGGAAGATGCACTTTCGGCTAGACTGAGGGTGATTGTCGTTTGAGACAGGCCAAGACGGACTCTCCTGGGGAACAATCAGATGCGGATGAACGGACCATCGAACGATGCTCTGGTCACTGTTTGTGGATTTGACAGGACCGGCTGTCGTGAGGGCGGACGGAGAGATCATTGTGCTGAGTGATCAAGCCGTTGGGAACTTGGACGGGAGGATCATCAGTATAAATGATCGAGCCGTTGGGGGAATTGACAGGATCAGCTGTCGGTGAAAGCGGACGGGGAGATCATTGTGCTGAGTGATCAAGCCGTTGGAGAAATTGGACGGGAGGATCATCAGTATAAATGATCGAGCCGTTGGGAACTTTGGACGGAAGGATCATCAGTATAAATGATCAAACTGTTGAAGCCTGGATGGGAGGATCATCAGTATAAATGATCAAACTGTTGAAGCCTGGATGGGGGGGATCATCAGTATAAATGATCAAACCGTTGAAGCCTGGATGGGAGGATCATCAGTATAAATGATCAAACCGTTGAAGCCTGGATGGAAGGATCAACAGTATAAATGATCAAACCGTTGAAGCCTGGATGGGAGGATCAACAGTATAAATGATCAAACCGTTGAAGCCTAGATGGGAGGATCAACAGTATAAATGATCAAACCATTGAAGCCTGGATGGGAGGATCAACCGTATAAATGATCAAACCGTTGAAGCCTGGATGGGAGGATCAACCGTATAAATGATCAAACTGTTGAAGCCTGGACAGGACCGGCTACCGTTGATTTGAACTGGCGGATCGCTATAAAAAGTGATCGAGCCGTTGAAGATTGGACAGGACCGGCTGTCGTTGATTTGAAATGGCGGATCGCTATAAAAAGTGATCGAGCCATTGGGGTTGGACAGGACCGGCTGTCGTTGATTTGAACTGGCGGATCACTATAAAAAGTGATCGAGCCATTGGGGTTGGATAGGACCGGCTGTCGTTGATTTGAACTGGCGGATTGCTATAAAAAGTGATCAAGCCATTGGGGTTGGACAGGACCAGCTGTCGTTGTGTTGATCCAAGTAGCACAAACAGTGGATCTCATGGATAGAAGCAAGGCGGACTACAGTTGGGGAGAAATTGGTGACAACTGCTGGGCTGTTTACTTGCTGCCTTCGATACCGGGTTTGCTAGGCCATGGCCATATCTGGGTTCGGGAGCCAGGTTACGAGAGGGGAAGGGTTTTATGGCACCCCTCTCGCCCAATCCGGAGATCGGTCTCTACTTAGGCATTTTTGAAAACACTGCGATTCTTCTTTTATTAATCAATTTTAGCCAATTAGGGCGGGGGAACAATTAATCGGGGATTAAAACTGTAACATGTTTGCAGGATGTGATAGATGGCATGGATGAGCAGTTAGTATAGGATGAGAACAAACTGCTGTGGGAGTTTAAACAGACTGGAAAGCGCCTGTCTTGGAGTGTCGTGCGCAGGAAGAAACCAGTATGCACTGATCAAGTCAACGCATGCTGACCAAACCTGCGCACGCTACTACAAGACCTGCCCGCGCCAGTAAGCCTAAGCCCACAACTCTTACTCTCAAACTCTCTGGGCTCTGGAAGGACCAGTGCACACCCAGGACAAACCAAGCAGTTTAAACTCTCTGGGCTCTGGAAGGACCAGTGCACACCCAGGACAAACCAAGCAGTTTATGCAGTCATAATATACAGTTTAAAGGCTGAAAAGCCTAATAAATAAACAAAAACACCCCATAAATAGTGTGGGGACAAAATAATAGCCTAAAACCAAGTTAAACATGCAAGGCCAGCCACTGATCGGGTACAAACAATCGCGCGAGGGTTCCAAACCGTCGCGCGACAATGCGCCCGGGCGCG
Organism: Rhododendron henanense subsp. lingbaoense; assembly: GCA_020567845.1. Taxonomy (NCBI): domain Eukaryota; kingdom Viridiplantae; phylum Streptophyta; class Magnoliopsida; order Ericales; family Ericaceae; genus Rhododendron; species Rhododendron henanense. Next base: position 2,814,293 of record CM036317.1, read on the forward strand.
CGATGGTTGCGCCCTGGCGCGCGACGATTGCGCCCTGGCGCGCGACGATTGCGCCCTGGCGCACTGGTCAAATGGAGCGTTGACCATCGCGCGATGGTTTGGGTGCAGCGCGCGCGGGTTCGAGCCAACTTTCCAGTGTCTGGTTTTGCTTGTTCCAGGTTCTGGGACAGATCCAGAATGATCCCAGGGGTACTCCAGCAGAACAGAAATGAATATTGAAGTGCAAAGCTGGCAATTTAAGCTCTAAGAAAAGCAGTAAACTGGTTTTTTGCATGCTTAACAGTGAGATATATGTAATTAAAGTATAAAACAGTAGGACACCAATCCCCACGCGGTCCTTCGTGCACAACAACGAAGTGTCGCGCGCGTATATGGGACCCTCGCGCGTTGGTTCCTACCAGAACGGTTCTTGAAACCTTGCTAGCTTTAGGGCCAGGACTGGTGTTGATTACCAGCCTTGACCCTGCCAACCCCCCTCAGGGATCAGAACAGTGAGCAGAACAAATGTGTTATACCTTTGGTTTTTTTTTGAGTTTGAACGGTGTTTGAGCTTTGATGCTTGAGGTTGAACAAGGTGATAGTGTTTGCAAAATGAGTGTATGTAGATGGCTAGAGTGATGAAGTATCAAGTGTATTTGGGTTTGTGTAACCTTTTGTGCTTGATTTTTTGTAACCCTTTGAAAGAGAAACAAAGGGGGCTATTTATAGGCATGGAGGGTGGATCTGGTTGGTGCCAAGAGAGGGACAAAGCCAGCCACGAGGCCTGGCTGAAGTTGCATCGGTGGCCAAATTTATGCCTCTGAAAAAGTAGGTGGGGAACTGACCATCGCGCGAGGGTTCTAGTCTGTCGCGCGACGGTGCGCCCTGGCGCGCGACAATGCGCCCGGGCGCGCGATGGTTGCATCCTGGCGCGCGATGATTGCGCCCTGGCGCGCATCAGTAGGGTTTTGGCTTTTGGAAGTGGCTTAGGCTAGGTTAGGTTCAAGGGTTTTTCAAACACTCAAAGCTCAAACACTCGACATTCCCGAGGTGTTCTTGATCCGTTTCATCATCGGGGAATCAAAAACCGTAAGTAAACTAATCTGGAAGCCCAGATTGGGGTGTCTACAGTAGCCCCCCTTTGATGACACTTGGAGCACCATTGAATTGGTACAAGTTACGTCAAAGGTTTCTAGACACCCCTCAAGGCAATCCAGAGCAGAACATACTAGCAAAGTAGACAAGCATACTTACAGAACCTGATTGGTTGAATGGACGGACGGACCGTCGCTTGTTGATTGAATTTGGGCAGGACAGGCTGTCGCTGCAGATTTGGACGGGACAGGCCGTCGTTGCTGGGGATCAAGCTATCCTCGGCACAAAGTATTCCAGCAAACACGGTTAGGTCGTGTCAGGCAGGTTGAATTCCATCTGTTGGGAATCAGAGCCAATCTCCTTATCAAAGACCATCCGAGACAGAGCAATAAGCCTGCTGGAAGATGCACTTTCGGCTAGACTGAGGGTGATTGTCGTTCGGGACAGGCCAAGACGGACTCTCCTGGGGAACAATCAGATGCGGATGAACAGACCATCGAACGATGTTCTAGTCGTTGTTGTGGATTTGACAGGATCAGCTGTCGGTGAAAGGGGACGGGGAGATCATTGTGCCGAGTGATCAAGCTGTTGGGAACTTGGACGGGAGGATCATCAGTATAAATGATCGAGCCGTTGGGGAGAATTGACAGGATCAGCTGTCGGTGAAAGCGGACGGGGAGATCATTGTGCCGAGTGATCAAGCCGTTGGGAACTTGGACGGGAGGATCATCAGTATAAATGATCGAGCCATTGGGGAGAATTGACAGGATCAGCTGTCGGTGAAAGCGGACGGGGAGATCATTGTGCCGAGTGATCAAGCCGTTGGGAACTTGGATGGGAGGATCATCAGTATAAATGATCAAACTGTTGAAGCCTGGATGAGAGGATTATCAGTATAAATGATCAAACTGTTGAAGCCTGGATGAGAGGATCATCAGTATAAATGATCAAACTGTTGAAGCCTGGATGAGAGGATCATCAGTATAAATGATCAAACTGTTGAAGCCTGGATGGGAGGATCATCAGTATAAATGATCAAACTGTTGAAGCCTGAATGAGAGGATCATCAGTATAAATGATCAAACTGTTGAAGCCTGGATGGGAAGATCATCAGTATAAATGATCAAACTGTTGAAGCCTGGATGGGAGGATCATCAGTATAAATGATCAATCTGTTGAAGCCTGGATGGGAGGATCATCAGTATAAATGATCAAACTGTTGAAGCCTGGATGGGATGATCATCAGTATAAATGATCAAACTGTTGAAGCCTGGATGGGAGGATCATCAGTATAAATGATCAAACTGTTGAAGCTTGGATGAGAGGATCATCAGTATAAATGATCAAACTGTTGAAGCCTGGACAGGAGGATCATCAGTATAAATGATCAAACTGTTGAAGCCTGGACAGGAGGATCATCAGTATAAATGATCAAACCGTTGAAGCCTGGACAGGACCGGCTGTCGTTGATTTGAACTGGCGGATCGCTATAAAAAGTGATCGAGCCGTTGAAGATTGGACAGGACCGGCTGTCGTTGATTTGAACTGGCGGATCGCTATAAAAAGTGATCGAGCCATTGGGGTTGGACAGGACCGACTGTCGTTGATTTGAACTGGCGGATCGCTATAAAAAGTGATCGAGCCATTGGGGTTGGACAGGACCGGCTGTCGTTGATTTGAACTGGCGGATCGCTATAAAAAGTGATCGAGCCATTAGGGTTGGACAGGACCGGCTGTCGTTGATTTGAACTGGCGGATCGCTATAAAAAGTGATCGAGCCATTGGAAGTTGGACAGGACCGGCTGTCGTTGTGTTGATCCAAGTAGCACAAACAGTGGATATCATGGATAGAAGCAAGGCGGACTGCAGTTGGAGAGAAATCGGTGACAACTGCTGGGCTGTTTACTTGCTGCCTTCGATACCGGGCAGGCTTGCTGTGTCGTTTTGATGGATTTTTCCTGCGTTCATCATTTGATATACACACAATATGCAATGATATGTATAACATATTGAAAATGCAGATGCAAACTTAGGGCGGCTCCTAGGAGGACAACGACACCTAAGGACTACCATTGATCCTCATCACTGTACTGTCTGTGCTTCTGAGATATGCACCCAGATAGGAAGATGTTGAACGGGCGGGCGTGCCCCAGTTGACGTTTAGTAATGGAATTGGGCCTGCACGCCCTTTCTTTGATGCTTCGGCAAGTGTGCCACAGAGATGTTTTGCTTGGCCTTGGGCTGACGTGTCATTTCTGCTTTACGAGATTCCACTGCTTGCGGATTACAGATACTAGGGTAGCAATGAAACAATTGCGTTTTACAGTTTATTGACTCTCTTTTGCAAGTGTTGAAGAGAATGCGAAAACTAACACTAATATCTAATTTGCATTGACAAGTGATTTGAATCGACACACAGACATGCGCACATATGTACAGACTCGCCTATCTTGAATGAAAAGGGGGAGAGAGTCCCGGGGTACAATGCAAACCCTTAGACACACGGAACACAATGAAATTTTGGGCATTAATGTGTCAAAACTCACAACATTCCTGAACAGGTGAAACTGACACTTGCGAAAAGGTGCAAAAGGTACAAAGACCTGTACAAACAAAATCGAGAAAAACACCTCGAAATGACAATTGATTGAAAAACTGGAAAAATGTCGCAAAAATGGACATAAGACGCAGATTATGACACGTATAGGCCCGGACTGAAACCGACACCCCCGTGCAGTCACATTAAGTCCATATGACTTGCATGGTATGACAAGACTTGACAAAAGCCCCTGGAACGACATTCGAGGGTAGTAGCCAACTGCTACTGCCTGCTGCAAGAAGCGTGCGTAGGTTTGAGACCAACGCGCATCACTCGAACAAACGCGCTGCGGTTGCTTACACCAGACTTTGCTGAACTTAGAATAAACTGTGAGCCTGTTAAGGCCTCTAGCATTTCGTTCTATTTTTGATGCTTCAATTATTTTTAAGACTTATGCTCAGCCTGTAAATTGAAGAAGTAGTTTGGTAATAAAATTGAAAGACGAAGGTTTTCCCCCTTCTGGTTCCTCCAATGAAGCTTGTCTTGATCTTCGATCCTCTTCGACCTTTGATGTGTACCAAAATTTCAACCATGGATCCAATTGATAGATTGTGACCGAGTCTCAGAGAAAGACTGCCTACGTATCCCAAGTTAGGGAATCAGGTCAAAACGTAGTTCAGGCCAAGGGTTAACTCTCGAGTATTTACCTCTCCTTTTACGCTCTAACTTTTGCCTAGTACCGCCCATTCGGGTCTTCGGTCTAGCGAGCTTTGATTGATTGCCTATTCATTTTTGCCTAAACCACCTTCATAGGTTTTGGTCTAGCAGGCTGCTCTAACTTTTGCTTGGAACTGCCCACCCTTGGGGTTTTCAACCCAACGAGCTTCTCTCAGGGAAAAGTTGCTTTTGAATTGATCCAGATCGACCATGGTATTGAATTTGTTGCCGTTAAGGTCGAAGGCCTTTGGCTGCAGCCCCAGATAATATGGCTTTGATAACAAAGAGTCAAGAGTGCTTCGGTTGGAAATGTCTTGCTCCGGGCCGTTGTGTACATTTCCTCATTTGTACTTGGCGGAACGCCACTGTTATTGCTTTGAACATGGTACAAGGCCCGGAGCCTTCTGTGCTTCTGCTTTCTGGATTGGCACCCGATAACAGGGGATTTGATGCTCCTTTATCTCAGGATCAACGCGAGGCGTGACTTGATGAGACCATGCCAAGACGTCGATGAATTTTTCGAACATGTCTGATCGGGCACAATGCTCCTCTGGGGGCGGCTTTGAACCAATTGAACCTTTCGGGAGGTTATACTTGTCTTTCAAGTTTATTTGAAATTACTTCTTCTTTTAATAGGCTGAGCATGCCTTTCGTCTTCCCTTTCGGCGAGGGAACACATTTCCTTGGGAATGATCCCATCGAAATCTATCCCTTCGTCGTTAGGGTTGACACAGTTTATATAAAAGCCAGCGAAGCATGTAGAAGCAAGATGATGCATATCATAAAAACCCTCAGGGTTTGCCAAGTACAGCAGACTCGAAACTTGAAACAAAAGTTACGACGTGGAGGGCCAAGAGGCACAACCTCCGACTCAGAGCTAGACTTAGACAAGCGCAAAAGACTCTGTGTCAGACTCAGACGAGACGCCAATGCAAACTAGATGCGGTTTTGAAAATGCAATTGTTAAAAAGCTACCCATAGCTTCCATAAAAAGAGGTAGGATCCAGCGGGCGTCAGGCCCAAGCAACAGCACTTCGGCCTCCTCAGCTTCTTCGACCAAACCTACTCGGTGCTCTTTTGATCAATGGACCTCAGCTGGTTAGTCCACTCCTGTGCAAGCCCCTCATCACTATCAAACCAGATGTCGGCAGAGAAAGTCCCAATCGCACAAACAGCAGCCGGCAGGCTGTCCTCGGGCTCGGACGGGATGGGTACAGTCGGCTTGGAGCTCGGGTTGATTTGAGTAGAGTTGATTGATATTTGACCAACCAGAGGGTCAGACTCGTGCTGAGGCAAGGAGTCGGAAATGACATTGGACTTCAGTGGAACTTGAAACGTGCCATTGTCAATTAGGTCTTGTATCTCGTGTCGGAGACGCAAGCAGTTATCAGTGAGATGGCCAGGCATTTGGTGGAAGGCACAGAAATAGTTGGCATTGTAACCAGCAGGTAAGACTTTGGGTGGGAAAGTTGGGGTCAAAGGTTTGAGATGCCCAGATTTGACGAGTTTCTCCAACATTGCGGATAGAGATGCCTCGAAGACAGAGAAACTCCGGGGTTGTGTTCGAGATCGGAGGCTTTGAGCGCTTCGAATTTGGTTGATATCGGCTGCTGATGGAGGTGGAGTTGTGATGACACCACAATCGACAAGATCTTGAACGACATGTCGAAGCCGAAAACAGGCATTGGTAGAATGGCCAGGCATTTGATGGTAGGTGCAATAGAGGTTATGCTTGAAATTGGGTGATGGATTTTTGGGTAGAGGAGTTGGATCGAGGGGCTTGATGGAACCAGCATCGAGCAGTTTCTCATAAATTGAGACCAAAGGCGCATAGAAGCATGAGAAAGTCCTCGGTGGGTTCCTGCGAGTGGATTGAGAGTTCAAAGCAGGACTCTTGTTTGCTTGGCTGTTGCAACACATTGCCCCATCAACTGGATGCATTCTTTTGCCTTCGGGGCTGAATTCATCACTAAGCATGTCCTTCCCCTTGGCAGTAGTTGTGAATAAGGATCGAGCATCCTCCTTTGGGTAGGTCCTGGCCTCATGAAACTCAGCCAGGTCTTTGAATATGTCCTTTGTGCACAGCTTGATTCCGACTGTAGGAGTGTGGCAGGCTTGAGAAGGTTCTGTGACTAGCCCCATATCTGGCTGCGGGGCTGTGGGGGTAAAAAGGCCAACCAGTCCCTGGATCATAATCATTTGTTTGTCCATCTTGTGACTCAATTCCTCTACAGCTTTCCTGAGCTCAGCCAGCTCCATTTGTACTGCCATTCTGAATTGATGAACATGGTAGGTGATATAACCTTGAAAGTGAAGGTGTAACAGCCCCGGCAGACTCTCCCAAGCAGGTTTGGCTCTTCTTTTCGGTATTCTCTGACGATGCAAAGGCCCGAAGCTTTGACAGTAAAGTAATGAAAGCTCAGTGACGCCCTTTCAGCAGTTTATTGAAAGAATTGAAAGAACGAAAATGCAGAGATCATCGTTGTCAGTGTCCTCCTAGACTCTAAAACTAGAGACAAGTCTGTCTCATAATGTTCGGATGCTGCCAAAATCCTCAAATTTCTTTTCGAGGGTGTATCCTTTGAATAGATCAAACTGATCCTAAGAGATGTCAAAAACAGACTAAAACTTTGGCTAGTCCCTTTTGAAGATTCAACTTTAAACTTGGAACAACTCGGTGTTGATGGCATGACATCTTAACCTGGGTGGCGTGAGCGACAACGCGCTTTAGCCGGGGCGGTGTACATGCGAAGCACGATAACCAAAATGACATCAATATCACGACATCAATACTTTGTGGTTCCTTATGTTCGGTTGAATCCTCAACCGGGCATGAGCCAAGGATTTAGTAAGGTTTGATTTCTCAAAGTCTCGCTGATCTAAGGACTTTTGAAAAACTAAAAACGTGCACCATCAAGATGCACGACTCTTCATCGGGCTATAGCAGCGTCCTAGTAAGCATAAGACAGACTCGAAAAAGTGACAATCCTAGAAGCCGCCCTAAACATGCTCCTGCGCAGAACAAAATGCATGCATGCATGACCAGAACCAAAGACGAGTTTGTCTCACAATATTTCAGACGTTGCCGGAATCTTCAGAATTCTTTTCGGTGGTGTGTCCTTGAGTAGACCGACAGATCCTAAAAGATGTCAAAATAGACTAAATCTTTGGCTAGTCCCTTTTGAAGATTCGACTTTGAACTTGGAACAACTCGGTGTTGATGTCATGGCACCTTAACCTTGAACACGGCGGTGTATAGTGACAACGCACTTCAACCTGGGTGGCGCCAGCGACACGACATCACCACTTTGTTGTTCCATATTGTCGGTTGAATCCTTAAACGGGCATGAGCCAAGGATTTAGTAAATTTTGATTTCTCAAAGTCTCATTGGTCTAAGGATTTTGCGATTGATAACGAACTTTCAACAGAATGAACGACTCCTCATCGGGTCCAACAACGTCTTAGACAGCGTAAGACAAACTCGAAAGACAAAACAGCCTTAAGCATGCTCCTATGCAAAACAGTGCATGCGATAGGGAAAGCAGTAACACATAGGCAGTTACGGGGGTTAGATGCACATAGATCTTAACCTGTGGGTACCTGTCCTAGTTTGGAGAGTTTTAGTGCTTTGTATATGCAAAGGCTGGTTTTGGCTTGTAACAGGTTCCTTGGACTAAGGCCACAGATATACCTCCCGTTACCCGCGTTTTTCGCAGAGTAACAGTCGAACGGTAGCATGACCCATCATCGTCGAAGGTTGTCGGTCATTCGGGGTCCCCGGGCTCCAGTAAACCGTGCCGGATTGCCAAAACGATCCAACGAGGCTTATCCCACATCGATGCAAATGAGATGCTAGAATTTGATTAAGAGAAGAAGAATCGCAAAGTTGCAAAAATGCCTTTTCAAATTTGGCTCACTTTATTTAATCCATCTTTAGAGGAAACTACGCAAGTGAACAATCGAAAAAGCCCCAGATTAGAATGGCCGGACACGAGGTCCTGTTAAATCACCATTCCAACCTTCGGCAGCGCGAAGCTAACCGTTTTGACAGACTTTTAAGGGATTGTTCACAAGTGTATTAAACTCTAAGTGTGAATCAATATTAGTTCGATCATCCCCAACAGAGTCGCCACTGTGGGCAGCATGCCCTGGAAATTCCGGTTTCCAAAATGCAAGGGCCCGGATCGAGGGAGCGCGAGCACAGGTGGCAAGCGCTCAAAAATACAGAGTCGCCACTTGAGTTTTGAGGGTCCGACACTCAAGGAACCGTATTTCGAAGCACCTGCCGCGCTGTTTGATTTGAAAAAGTTAAGGAACCAGTCCGTCATAACCATATCTGGGTTCGGGAGCCAGGTTACGAGAGGGGAAGGGTTTTATGGCACCCCTCTCGCCCAATCCGGAGATCGGTCTCTACTTAGGCATTTTGAAAACGTTGCGATTCTTCTTTTATTAATCGATTTTAGCCAATTAGGGCGGGGGAACAGTTAATCGGGATTTAAAACTGTAACAGTTTGCAGGATGTGATCAAATGATAGCATGGATGGATAGTTAGTATAGGATGAGAACAGACTCCTGTGGGAGTTTAAACAGACTGGAAAGTCCATGTTTTGGAGTGTCGCACGCAAGAGGTAACCAGTATGCACTGATCAAGTCAATGCATGCTGATCATACCTGCGCGCGCTACTACAAGACCTGCGCGCGCCAGTAAGCCTAAGCCCACAGCTCTTATTCTCAAACCCTCTGGGCTCTGGAAGGACCAGTGCACACCCAGGATAAACCAAGCAGTTTATGCAGTCATAATATACAGTTTAAAGGCTGAAAAGCCAAATAAATAAACAAAAACACCCCATAAATAGTGTGGGGACAAAATAATAGCCTAAAACCAAGTTAAACATGCAAGGCCAGCCACTGATCGGGAACAGAATGGAACCGTCGCGCGAGGGTTCCGAACAATCGCGCGACGGTGCGCCTGGGCGCGCGATGGTTGCGCCCTGGCGCGCGACGATTGCACCCTGGCACACTGGTCAAACAGAGCGTTGACCATCGCGCGATGGTTTGGGTGTAGCGCGCGCGGGTTCGAGCCAACTTTCCAGTGTTTGGTTTTTCACGTCCTGGGTTCTGAGACAGGTCCAGAATGATCCCAGGGGTACTCCAACAGAACAGAACTAAATATTGAAATACAAGCTAGCAATTCTAACAAAGGAAAGCAGTAAATTGGTTGTTAACATGCTTAACAGTGAGCTATATGCTAAGTAAATATTACAACAGCTATGGAAATAACCAAAAATAAGAAATGACCAGCACCCCTTCCCCACGTGGTCCAATCTCATGCAGACAGGACTGTCGCACGAGTATTCGGGACCATCGCGCGAGGGTTTGCTTGATCCACGGTTTTTGAAACCTTGCTAGCTTTAGGGCCAGGACTGGTATTGATTACCAGCCTTGACCCTGCCAGCCCCCCTCAGGGATCAGAACAGTAAGCAGAACAAAAGTGTTATACCTTTGGCTTTTAAGGTTTGAAAGGTGTTTGAGCTTTGAATTGGATTGAGGTTGAATGAGGTGTTTGAGTGGAAGAAGAACAAGTTATGTTCTTGGGGTGTCTTTGTATCTCTTTTATTAGCTTAAAAGAGTACAAAGTGATGCCCCCTTTTGAATGCCAATTTGTTAACCCTTTAAAAGATGAACAAATTGGGGTTTTTATAGGGAGAGCACCTTCCATTAATGGAATGGTAGTTCTGGTCCAAAGAATGGAGGCCAGCCAGCCACGAGGCTGGCTGGGGGTTACTTGGTAATTAAGCTGCCCAGCTGAATAAAGGTGATGGGGACAGGTTCTGACCGTCGCGCGATGGTTCCAAACTGTCGCGCGACAATGCGCCCTGGCGCGCGATGGTGCGCCCTGGCGCGCTGGTCAATGCTCCGGTTGACCATCGCGCGATGGAGTCAAATCGTCGCGCGACGGTGCGCCCCGACGCGCGATGGTTGCGCCCTGGCGCACGATGATTGCGCCCTGGCGCGCAATGATTGTGCCCTGGCACACATCAATAGGGTTTTTTTGGCTTTTGGAAGTGGCTTAAGACTAGGTTAGGTTCAAGGGTTTTGCAAACACTCAAAGCTCAAACACTCAACATTCCCGGGGTGTTCTTGATCCATTTCATCATTGGGGAATCAAAAACCGTAAGTAAACTAATCTGGAAGCCCAGATTGGGGTGTCTACAACCTTGTATCATCTATTGTTGTAATATCATTTTATGTGCAGAAGGGTTGGGGCATGAACTAAGAGCCCTAACTCTAAGTCTTTATAGCTAAGCACTGAGGCATAGCATTGCCTGCAAGGTATGTTTTTGGTAAGTTGAAAGCATCACTGCTTATTTCTCCCTCCCATTTTGCTTGAAGCACCACGAAGCATAGATTTCTAGAACAAAATCAAACATCAAAAAAGAAGAAGAAGCAGCCCTGTCGGCAATTGAACTGAGATTACTCTAGCAATCTCTGCCTTGCAAGGCTAAAGGAAAGTGGGAGTGTGAGGTAGTAGAGCAGATTATGGATGATTAAGACTTGCAATACTCATTTCTCGATGAATGATTCAACTTAGAACTTTGATTCCTATTTCCAAATCGGCATAGCAACCCATCTTTCAAAATTCAAAATTTTGTGCATACTTACCGCAACGAGCCAGTAAGATTTAGGAGTTTGTTAATGTGCTGGCAGGTAATCAAGTGGATTTCAATTACCTCAATCACGTTTTGAAAAAGAATCTTCCCTAACTAAGAATTGAAAGAACTTTCAAAACTTTTTGCAATGCCAGGTCTAATCCGCAAATAACAAATTTTTCTGAAACATTCATATAGCCGCTAGCACAGCGATGGACTCCGAGTCTACTTTCTGTTGTAGTCATATGCTCAACCTTTTCGGTTTATCTCATAATATGGATTGGCTTGGAAGTGGGATCTTAAGTGGCAGCAACGAGTCTTAAGAATCATCCATATCAGAAATGGCTGGCTATCTATAGTATCCGATAAACTCATGCATACAAACGAATTGCAATGCATGACTCATCCATAATCTGTGTAAGTAGCTGTGGTGCTATATATATACATATCGTTTTGATTGCCTTTTTCCAACTATGCAGGGGCCAAACCAAAAGAGGAGTCCATCCCCCTCATTTCTTTCTTTGTTCATCGCATGTCATTTGGTTGCACCACCACTAAGGGCAGTTTGCATATTAGAAAATGCGCCGCATGGACAATTAGTTTTGGATATCTCAACTTGAGCATGATTAGGTTTCTCCTTCTCTTAGATTTGGAGTTTGATCTCAGACATGATGGTAATGGCTGACGGAAAAATTGAAGTTTTAATCCAACCAAGTTTTGAGCAATGGCAGCCATGTCCATCACGTCTTGGCTTAGATTTTAAAACAATCTTTTCGTACCTAGCTAACTTTCACCGCCATTTTGGCCCATGTTTTGCTTCTCTTGAAAAATTGATATCATTTTGCTCATCATGGTTTCTAGCCAATTGTCACACTCAGCATGAAATTTGGGTCTTAAATTCAAGTCTCCTCGAATATGAACTACGAATGGCCTGATTCTCTGTTGGGATACGTAGGCACCTTTTGGTTGGCCACAATTTTGAAAATGTTTCCTCCTGTGCTAGCTAGTTTACTGCCATAGAATACTCATGATAACATCAAACATTGAAAACAATCCACAAGGGTTTCAAAGTAATCTTATGGCATCTTTTGGAACATATCATAATCACTTGAATTGTCAAAAGCACACAAAATGAGTTTTTCAAAACTATGACCCATGTCATTTCTACTGAGCTAAGGAGTTGAAACATTTCTGCACCCTCACAGAGATCACTTGTGAGCAAATCATGCTATTGAAGAAGAAAAGAGAGGAAAAATGAAGAGGAAAAAATGATGAGCTCGCTAGATTGAAAACCCACAAGGGCGGTCTAGGCAAAAGTTAGGGCACAAACAAAGTGAGAAATCAGCCATGTCTCCATGCATCTACAATGTGTCTCAAATGATTGTTCTCAATCATAGAAAATCCACTTGGATAAACCTCGAAGCCCCTAATTTCTTGGTTAGGATCCTTGCCACTTTATCGTGTGTTTCAAGATGAAGAAAGGCATTCATTTCTCTATCCCAAACACTTATCATTTGCTAGCCACATTGGGCCTCTAGATAATTCTTTTGAAAAGCCTGCTAGACAGCCATCCCCTACACTGGGGCATACACAAAAACACAAGAAGAGATGAAAGAAAAATCAATGAAAGAATAAGCACCCCGTCATACAAGGGGCATTTTGAAGGAAACATTTATTCCAATACATACAAAGGACATTTTTGAAGAAACCAACTCTTTCACACAAAGTGAGGCAAGAGACAACAAGAGTTGATAAAAATGTTAAACATGGCTGCTAGCTTTTAAAACCCAAGCGTGAGTAGAAATTAGGTTTGAGCCTTTTACATCCGCTTCTTTCTCAAGCCAAAACCCCAAGCCTACATTATGGTCCATAACAAAGTCCTCTCAGATTGGGGAACATGACCTAGTAGCAAGGTCCTAGACACTAGGGGCATCACCAATGTGGGACTTAACACGAAGGGCAAGAATCCTGGAGTTTTCATCATCTTGGCAAATCACACAACATGGAGAGTTACGGGCACGACTATGTCCCCTTTATGCACTTCTCTTGAAGGTATCCAACCTCTAATGAGGGTCTCGGTAGGCGCTTATCGATCCAACTCAAGTCAGCCAAATCAACCATGAAGCAACAAACTCACCTAATTGACTAAGGGCATGTGTTTGCAAAATAGTTTTGTGTCCTTTGATGGTTGAATGATGTGAGTGTGGAATATATAGATGAAATGATATGATTTTGAAATCCTCGAGGAAAAGTTTTCATAGTTGATTTTATCCTAAGCATTCTTAACACAGCAAATACAAGCGCAGTCGCTTTTTGCAAATCCTAAGGAAATAACATGGGTCTCTCATTTCATGAGGAGTACAGCAATATGGTCCCTTGGCCAAACAATGTTTTCAGTGGTGCCACAAGAGTATTGTGGTCTTTCAAATCACCTGGCTAGTGTAAGCAATAAGTCATTGTCAGCCTCCCTAGGGCAAGGAGAAGCATTTGATCAAATACGTGAAAGTTGAGATGTCCAGAATACATTGTGGATTTACATGCATATCAGTATCACCTTGTCTTTTGCATTGATCTCTTGATCCTAATATTTCATTATGGTTGCTTAATGGAAGTAGTTGTCTTGGTTGCACGAGCTAACCCCAAGTATGAGGTAATCTTATGCTCAAGCAGGGTAGGTTCATCAAGGCATCATGCCCATCGTCTCTATGCAAGGAATAAAGGGCAACAAAAGGATGCACTATAAAGTCTACCTCCCTGCCAACACACTTGGCCTTCAGAAAGAAGAAAGCTCAGCCTGAGGAACGTCATATCCTGGGAGAACACCTCAACTCTCTTGTGGAATGTTGTAAAGGGCATGCCAAGGTCTCTGCCGAACAGAAAGAGAAACATTGCACTCACATTCATTGCTATTTACATCGCATGTTTCTATGCCAGGGGCAATTAGGTTGTCATTATCACACACAGTTGAGCTAGGATCAAGCATCCATTGCCTAAACAGGGGGCTTCTATTTCTTTCCAAAAGTTTAATTCAATATGCATATGTGTCATGGTTGCAAACCATATCACCCAAAGTGGTTCAACACTTGGACTAGGGTTCTCAAAGTATGGTGGTCATGCCCCTGGCAGTCAGCATTAAAGGACTTCGGCACGTGGTCGACTCCAAGCCTGTTGCATGTTGTTTTCCTATCCATTGCTATTTTCTAAACTATTCAAATATGGATTGCAGGATTCTCTTGTATTTCGGTCCTTGAAGTTATCAGGACCAACCACATCAGGCTTTGTGTTCATAACCGACAGAGCCAACTCAAAGAAGCTGGAAAATAGCCTCATAACTATTCCTGAGCAATTGGCACCATGTCGGCAACAATAAAGTGGCTTCACACTTCGCATCTCCAAAGCTCTTTGCTCTGTGCTTTCATCTCCATGTTAGCAGCTCTGCTTTGATAAATCAAAAGCCTCGCATAGATTGTCAAATGCCTGTCAGAAGCACTCCGAGCATGAGGAAAATAGCCTTGGGAGCATTCTCAAGCTTAAGAAGGATCAAGTATCAATCAAAACCTTGTAAGGGCTACCAACAGAAACAAGCCCAAAAGCCATCCGGTGGGCCTTCTTGCGTAAATTTAGCAGCCTTGCGCTCAAGCTCAAATGCCTCTACACTCATAAAGTTTGCATCCTCTGTAGCTCTATGCCACGCCTTGTGGTGTTCATAGCCCAATGCTTTCACCATCATATGCTATCTCTTGATACATTGGGTCTCTCAACCACTATACCTCTTGGCATTGCATCTCTCGATGTATTGGGTCTCTCGACCACTATGCCTCTTGGCATTGCATCTCTCGATGTATTGAGTCTCTCGACCATTATGCCTCTTGGCATTGCATCTCTCGATGTGTTGGGTCTTTCGACCACTATACTTCTTGGCGTTACATCTCTTGATGTGCTAGGTCACTTGACCTATTCACACCAAACTGCCGCTCTTCATCAATGTTGTTCTTACGTCTGAGTATAGCCATACTCCGGCAGCTCCGTGCTCCTGTCCAACAAACTTTGAGTAGGTCATTTGAAGCTTCACCCCGAGTTTAGAAGCGCTTTGAGAATCCAAGCCCAGAAGGCTCAAACCCATACCAATGAAGCAAGATCAATGGCCACCAATAGTGGCAAGTGGAACAACTAATCAAAGAAAATGAGGGATGAGGAATGAAGTCTCTAAGAAAGAGAGTCGTAACCTAGAGAATCAAAACCCTCAGTTTTAGGCTGGTACTTCTATTAGCTGTCCAGCAAGCAATGATAGATTTCACTCAATCTACTCCTTGCAATAAATTATGAAGTTCTGGATCCACGACCAACAAAAGCAATGGTTGAATCAGCCTTGGGGGCATTCCCGAGCAAATACAATACAATTAGAACTAGCCTTGGGGGCATATCCAAGCATAAGGAAACTCTCTCTCTCTGTAACAGCAAGCTGTCGCTTGGCCACTGAGGATTATCAAAACCAAGCTCTTGCTCCATACCCGCCTATGGTAGTCAAGCTACCACATCATCACCCAGCAACTCTCTAGTACTCAGCTCAGCGGCTCCAAGGCCCACTATCTCAGTGGCTCCAAACCCGTAACTCAGTGGATCCAACCCCGCAATCACTCAGCGGCTCTACGCCCATGCTCACTATCATTCAACAGTTCTAAGCTCACAACTCTGCGGCTCTACGCCCATATTCACCATCAGCAGCTCTATGCTCGCCACCCCAGCAGCTTCACATCTATCAAGTCACTCAGGCTCTACGCCCATATCTACCATCTCAGCGGCTCCCAAGCCCACCATCTCATCACTTAGCGGCTTAAAGCCCATTATCATAGCGATTCTATGCCCGTATTCACCATCTCAGCGGCTCTACGCCCTCACCTATCAACTCAGCGGCTCCACGCCAGCCAACTCAGCGGCTCCAAGCCCATTGCTCAACGGCTCTACGCCCACCACTCACCGGCTCTACACCCACCACTCAGCGGCTCGAAGCCCATTATCGTAACGGCTCTACGCCTGTGACCATCATCTCTATCACTCAGCGGCTCCAAGCCCATTGCTCAGTGGCTCTACGCCCATTGCTCAGCAGCTCCAAGCCCATTATCATAGCAGCTCTATGCCCGTATCACTCAGCGGCTCCACGTTCATTATCTCAACTGGCTCTACGCCGTAACAACTATCTCAACAGGCTCTACGCCATCCCAATCAACAAGACATCATCAATTCTCAAGCTCGAAGCTTGAATGCTCAAAATCTAACATTTTGAATGCTCGAAGCTCTTTGAATGCCCAACCACTGTGTACTGGATGCTCAAGTTCTACACTTGAATGCTCAAGCTCTACGCTTGGATGCCCAACCACCGCGTACTGGATTCTCAAAGCCTGTACTTTGAATGCTCAGATTCTGCCGTCCGAATGCTCGAGCTCTACACTCTAAATGCTCAAGTCCGGAACTTGAAAGAAGCTCTACGCTTATATCAAACACACACGCACGGGCCCGTGCACATATTGCATCAATTGCATCACCATTATCACATCAAGTCTGCATCATCATATCTGTTCATATCTAACAATCATCATCGTACATACACATATTCTGCATATCTATCTCTCATGAAACTGGTCAACCCTGCAGTTAACCGGCTCTACGCCTCGGTTTTATTGATCGGTTCAGCGCCTCGATCCTTTGGCTCTATGCCAAAACTTATGATGAGAAAGCTCCGTTCACAGACCATCAGAATGCAACCGGCTCTATGCCTCGGTTCAAATCACGTCAAGCTCTAAGCTCCGACACCTCAAGCTTTCGCCTTATGATCAATACCAGCTCCGCGCTTCGGTTCTATCAAAGCTCAAAGCTCCAATCTCCTCAGGCCCTCGCCTCATGACCCTAGCAGGCTCTACGCCTCAATCCTATCACCTCAGGCTCTTGCCTCATGACTACAACTGGCTCCGTGCCTCGGTTCCCTCATCCCCAAAGCTCCGTGCTCTAGTTACTGGCCTTGGCCCCCATATCTCAAAACCGGTATCCAACTCGTCTCCAGAAGATGGCCTGGGTTCCCCCCCCCCCATATCTCAAAACGGCGTCCGATTCATCCCCAGCAGATGGCTTGGATTCCACCCCAATTACATCAATTCCTTCCAGCTCATTCGTAAGGATAGTATAGGTGGAGAAAAATAGATAGTACCTAGAACAGCGCTGAATCTCCTTTCTTCACGTGCTGTCCAACCGGAACCCTAATACCTTCGCCTGAACCCTAACCTGTAAAACAGACAAGGGGTGAGCGCACCTTTGCCTCTCGTGGCAAAGGCCCTCCGATGCCTAAGTTAGTGTCTCGTACTGTATCGAAAACCCTAATTATCAGTAGTAAAGTGTGGAATGAATGCAACTTATTGCGTACCTTTTTTCTCCAGGTTTACCTCGTATTTATAGATATCCATTTGCTTGCTCTTCAAGCGTCCTTGTTGCCCAGGTCTCCTGTCACGTACAGGAAACCTGGCTTTCTTGGGGATCTCTTGCCCAATCAACCGTGATCCCTTACTCATAGGGTCTCTTCTCACTATGGAACTCGTTCCATAATAGGACTGTCTCCTCACTTATCTTTACCGTATATTGGGTTTTTCTCCCAGCACACTCCTATTGCCTATCTCTTAAGACAATGTTTCATCAGATGACTCCATCTGTTCGGCATATGCTCCTACCGAACAAACTGCACAAGTACATGACTTCTCATGTCACTGGCCCACCTAAGCCGAACAGACTGTACCAACTAATGACTTCTCATATCACTGGGCCACCCCAGCCGAACAGACTATCTAATCTGTCGTCTTCATGGCACACCGGATCTTTCTGCCGCCGTCCATCTTAAAAGAGTCCCATATCACTTTTCTCATTACACGGATCTGTCACACAACGTGTTCGGCCACTATTTGTACCTGTTCGGGAACACCTCCCTACAGATAGGCTACTCTACCGAGCTCCCCTCAGTCAAAGTAAGGATGATCAAGAAAAGCAAACACACCCGCCGTGTACTGATCTACCCCAAAATACTAAGGAAACTCTCTGCAAAAATTCCCCCAGCAGCCCCGCGCTCCTTCAACTATCTTCCGCAAAAACCCTGGCTCAAGTCTAAGTACGTCACACTACGGCTTTTTAAGCCCGAAGGTACGTCTTCTGTCTCTAACCCTCCAAACTTTTTTTCTTTTTCTTTACTGCCCACCCGAACTACGGTTGGTCTGAATTTCCTCTGTGGAATACGTAGGTAGCCTCCCGGCCCGACCATAACAAAAATCTTTTTCGAAAACCCCTTGGAATAGTGGTTGGACCAAATTGAGTTGCTTTTACAGCTTTGACTCTTACTCAAACATGTCTCGCGATCCGTCTGAGCTCAGTCAAAGAGGGGCATCTGTAGACACACCAATTTGGCTTAACGATTATTTCAAGTCCCACCTTGGGGACCATCCCGATGATGAAATGGATACAGTGATTGCTGATTGCCTTTTTGTGAACCTTTGGACTTATGGTAAGAACTTTGAGCCACTTAGAGGACCCAACCAAGAGCCATACAGCCTTTCAGACAGAAATACAGAATCCTAGGAGAATCCATTTGTCGGCCGTAACAATGATCTCACGGCCTTAACATCATTTCTTCACCCGAGCAACTTGTTGCTTGAAAATCTCCCTGAGAGATCAATCCCTAGACCACTAGATCTATCATTCGGCCGCAATATCCTTTCCTCGGCCGCCAGATCCTTTCTACAGCCGCTAGATTGTCTATTTTCCAGACTCTGGAACATTCTGTCTATTGTTTGATCCAACTACGCTACCTCCCCGATGCGTTCGGGTTACGCCCAGAGATTACCACGAAGAATTTGCATTGCATTGCAATTGCAATCGTGCATTTTGATTGGCCGGAGTGAGTCACCAATTGCCTATATAAAGGGCCTTTGGGTTCCGAAAATAGAACAACGAAATCATCAAGTTCATATACTTTCACACCCTCTCAAGCCACGAAACTCTGCACAAATACTCTCTCAAATCCCCTCTTCAAAAGCCCTAACCTCCTGAAGGCAGCCATCAATCCAACGGTCAAACCCCGAAGTTCAAACCCTAACCCTAGGGTTTTCAAAGAAAGCAATCAGTCAATCCCATTCAATCCGAAGCAATCAAGCTACTGAGGGATCAAGGTGGTGAGGCCTAACGGCCTCTGGTTTGGTTTATTTTCTGTTCATGCACTTTAATCGTAGTGTTTTGATTATTTGCTAACTTTTCTGTCTGGTGTGAGGAAGAACACCGAGCGGGGCTTCGATCCCTCGGCCGGTACATAAAACCAGGAGGATCCCTCGGCTGTGACATCCATTCACCGGCCGCGGGATCCATTCCCCTGGGACAGCTTTGTTTTGTTTTGCTTTCTAATGCATGCTTTCAATTACAGTCCTGGCTCACCATTAACTGCTTAAAGGCTAAAATCAGACTATGTGTTAGAATTAAATAAAGCAAGTATATGTCTTATGTTGAATAACTATGGGCCAGTCTCACGACTGGGCAGAGAGGGGTGCCTAACACCTTCCCCTTATTGTACTTTTGGCTCCCGTAACAAAAATCTCTATCTATTTTCCTAGTTTTAATAAACTGGGTGGCGACTTTGTTTTGATGATAACCGCTATCGTGTGGCGATGTTCCTAGCCATGGGAATGTCCACGATCTTGGTTTATGAAGCAAGCAACCAAATGAGCAAACGACGATCAATCTGTATGGCGATGCCTCGCTTCAGGGAGGTGTCTACAGGTGCAATCTAGTTTGATTATTGCTTAAGTTGCCATTTCTATGATGCATTTGACTTGTCATTCTACTTTGCTTCTTAAAAGGAAGAGAGCGAGGAACAATGAGGTAGGCAGAGCTTCAACAAATATCCCTGTAGGCTAAGTCGAAAGGGTTATATAGGTCTTGAGGAATAACTTGTGAGTGTTCACAGATTTTGTTGGTTTATCTGTTAATTTCATTGGCTAAACTATTGTGTGAGGAATAAACAACATAATACCTTCTCATTTTGAACTCTATCAGCTAATTTCTTGTTTCCTCATTTGTAGAAGAAGAAAAACCCAGCGAATCAGAAGTTTGATAGAAGCTTCATGTGGAAGAAGGGTCGTCAAAACAAAAAAGGAGAGTACAATAATGAGGAAATAGCGCAACAAGTTGCAAAAATAGTAAAGAACTCTATAATGCACTGATCTTAGTCTTTTGTTTCGATTCTTCTTATACAGTAATGTGTGTTATAGGATGAGGTTACCAAACAAGTAGATGAGGGGGTTTTAATCACACAAGGAAGCAACGATATCCTAACCATGGCATTGGGTAAGGAACATTCTGGCCGAGTACGCTGTGTGGGACCACATGTTACACCAAGCGTCTACTTCCAAATGCCTAGACATGGAAATCACTCAAGTTGTGAGGAGAAGCAAAAATCTCTTGAGGCAATGTTGAATCAAGTGCAAGCTCAACTCGATGCATTGAGAGGGGCACACCCCTTATATACCCCAATTTCAACGTATTGATTCGGACAATTGGAGAAGTGATGACATATGGATCTATCCACAACGCGATCCCATTATGACAGAGACTAGGACAAGAACAAAGGATGACTTGCCACCTCCGAACCAGAATCCATAAGCAGAGAAGGTATGTAAGTTTTATTTCTAGTTAGCGTCCATTGATACTCATAATTCACTATTGATGGCCAAAAGTAAAAAAAAAGGTATGTACGTAAAGTTTGTTTCTCGTTAGTGTCCATTAATTCTTATATAACTCACTTTTGATGGCTAACATTTAATTTCCTTATTCGTTGTAGAGCAAACAATGTAAGTTAGCAGTGGGATCCATTGAAAACATTGTAGCACATGGTACATGTGGGCACACGCCCCCAAAATTTTACATTTTTGCATATAAAATAGGTGCGCCCTTTTTCGGAAAGCGCGGCGAAACGCTTACAATTCAGAGTCGCCACTCGGGTTTCGCGGAAAGCACCCAAGGAACCGAACTTGAAAACGTTTACTACGTTGTTTGATTTTTGAAAAGGCTTGTAGACTGGACCGTCGTCACGTTCGATATCTGAGGTTCGGGAGCCAGGTTATGAGAGGGGAAGGGTTTTATGGCACCCCTCTCGCCTAATCCGAAGATCGGTCTCTACTCGGGCATTTTGCAAAACGTTTGCATTTTTCTCTCACTGATCATTTTTTAGCTAGTTAGGGCGGGGGAACAGTTAAAAGGGATTAAAGCGGTAACAAGTTTGCATTATGTGACAAAATGTGATGGATGTTTGATCTAAGCAAGCATAATAGATTGAGAACAAGCTCCTGTGAGTGTTTTAGATAAACTGGTATACACTGACTTAGGGTGATGCACGCAGGAGCAAACCTGTATGCACTGGCCAAGCCATTGCATACAGATCGAGATGATCTGCGTGCGCCACAACAGTACTGGCGTGCGCCGGTAGATCTAAGCTCATAGCTCTTGTGACCAACCCTCTGGGCTCTGGAATGGACCAGTGCACACCCAGGACAAACCACGCAGTTATGTCATGAACAATATAGTTATAGACATCAGGAATTAGATCTAAGAAATAAAGACATAAAACACCCCATAAACAGTATGGGGGAAATGGAAGAGGCCTGAATCAGAGATCTATGCAAGGGCCAAGACACTGGATATTGACCTAACAACCGTACGCCAGTGGTATGGGGCCGTACGCCAGTTGATCTTTTGTCCAATGCTTTGGCTTTGCACCATCTGGGCTCTGGAACATGACCAGAATGACCCCAGAAGCCTTTCTAAGCAGGAAAACAAATAGATGGCTACACAGTTCTAAATACAGAAAGCAGTAAACTGGTTATTAACATGCAATAAGGTGATCAAAGACAAAAGAAAGCAGAAAATAGATGATCGGTGATCCCCACGCCAGTAGTGCACATACTGCCATGACTGGCGTACGGCGTTAACTTACTGGCGTACGCCACCTATCACTGTAACGATCTTTGAAGCTTTGCTAGCTTTAGGGCCAGGACTGGTATAGATTACCAGCCTTGACCCTGCCAGCCCCCCTCAGGGATCGGAACAGATAACAGGAAACAAAGGTGGTATACCTTTGCTTATGAGTTTGGAAGTGAGTTTGAACTTGAGCTTGAAGCTTGAGGGTTGAGTGGTGAGTGTGAGGGTGTTATGGATTGTGGAGTATTGCTCCCTTGCTTACTCTTTCAATGGATGAAAGAAAAACAAGAGGAAACAAGAGAGAAAGGAAAGAACAAGGCTTGGGCTTCCTTAATGGTGCTAACCCCTTGCAAATGTGTAGGGGGAGAAAAACAATTGGTACCTGGAACAGCGCTGAGTCTCGTCTACTCACGTGATGTCTGATCGGAACCCTAATGCCCTCGCCTGAACCCTAACCTGTAAAACAGACAGGGGGTGAGCGCACCTTTGCCTCTCATGTCAAAGGCCCTCCGATGCCTAAGTTAGTATCTCGTACTGTATCAAAACCCTAAATTCAATAGGAAAGTATAGGGACGAATGCAACTTATTGCTTTTTCCTCTAGGTTTACCTTGTATATATAGATATCCATTTGCTTGCTCTTCAAGCGTCCTCATTGCCCCAGGTCTCCTACTTCGTATAGGAAACCTGGCTCTCCTGGGAATCTCTTGCCCAATCAACCGAGATCCCTTACTCATAGGGTCTCTTCCTTTTGTGGAACTTGTCCCATAATAGGACTATTATCTTCCTTATCTTTACTGAACACCGGGTTCTTCTTCTAGAACACTCCTACTGCCTTATCTCTTAAGACAACGTTTCATCAGATGACTCCATCTG
The DNA here is from genome assembly GCA_020567845.1 of Rhododendron henanense subsp. lingbaoense. NCBI lineage: Eukaryota > Viridiplantae > Streptophyta > Magnoliopsida > Ericales > Ericaceae > Rhododendron > Rhododendron henanense. The sequence continues at coordinate 2,837,146 of CM036317.1, forward strand.
TTTGGCACATACTCCTACCGAACAAACTGCACAAATAAATGACTTCTCTTGTTATTGGCCCACCTCTGCCGAACAGACTGTACCAACAAATGATTTCTCATGTCGTTGGCCCACCTCAGCCAAACAGACTACTTGATCTGGTGCCTTCTCGTAACACCGGATCTCATCGCCGCCGTTCATCTTGTATTGAGTCCCATATCACTTTTCTCATTGCATGGGTCCAGCACATCACGTGTTCGGCCTTTAATCGTATCTGTTCGGGAATACCTCCCTACAACGATGTCACTTAACTTAGTGATAAAACTATCAAACGTCTCATCTTCCTGCATTCTCAAATCTTCGAAACGTGTTGTAAGCATTTGGAGTTTTGAAGTTTTAACAGTCTTAGTACCCTCATGGGTGACTCGGAGAATATCCCAAGCCTCTTTTGCATTGGTGCACACTGAAATATGACTAAATTCAGTTTTACTTAAAGCACCATAGATGGCTCCTAAAGCTTTAGAATTTGCCTCAAAACTATCATTGTTAGCAGAATTCCACTCAGTGTCCTCCTTAGCCCTCATTTGTTTAGTCGTAGTATCTTCTATGGTAGGGGCCTCATAGCCGTACCTAATAGATCTCCAAACCCTAACTCCTAAGGAACTAAAATGCGTGGTCATACGGGCTTTCCAGTACGGATAATCATTACCGTAAAAAAAAGGTGGCCTCGAGTTTGAGGCTCCCTCTCGTGGTGCGTTCATGTCCATTATAATATAACCAAAATAAAACTCAAGTGGTTAAACCTAAACAGAGCAACCCGCTCTGATACCAATTGAAATTATGCGGAAGCGTTCAATTTACTCCTAGAGGGGGGGTGAATAGGAGTTTTGATAAAAAAAAATCACCAATTTTCTGATTTAAAAAATTAATATAGATGAACGGGTTGATTATCCAAACCAAAAATCAAGTAGTGCAGTAGAATAAAAATTAAGACAGGATACGCACGATTTACGTGGAAAAACTTAGGGTCCTAAATAACCCCAAGCCAAAACCACGGCCTAACACTACTGATATATTCTATTAATAAAAAAGAAGTACAGATTGCAAAATAGAAAAAATCTTACCCAAGCCTTTACCTATTCTCGCCAATCTCCGATGCTCCCCGAGCTTCTTCAAGATCCAATAGATGCACCACGGACTTCATGCCCGATCTACGGATTCAACCGGCTCCGAATCGATCTCCAAAAGATTCGGCCACAGCAGCAAACGACACCAAACAATGAATAGATGAATGATATGATGTGATGTGAGATCTAGACAACCCAAACAATAAAACGTTCGAAGATGAAAAGATGAAAGAACGTGGGCTGCCAGAATTTGTCAAACTCGCCTCCACCGTAAACCAAAAAACTCGAGCAGCCCTTTTCTTTAATCAAAAACTCTCGCCACCGAAACAAAGATGCAACCCTTCTATCTTTTGTTTTAGAAGCAAAAATAAATAGCCGCCTCTCTGGGTAGTTTTGTTCCCAGATGCAAGCACGTAATAAACACAAAGGTTTGCACACAAACTCTTCTGTAAAAAAAAAAAAAAAAAAAAGGGGTGTGCCCTAATGGTTGCTCAATCCCTTTTTATATAGTATTTTCTCTCGACCGACAATCAAGTATGGAAAGCAAATTTTCAAAGAATTCTTTTTCGGCAAGACAAATGTATGCAATCTATATTTTTTATACTCTAAAAAAAATGTAACGATAATGATATATATATGTGGAAAACAAATTTTTCAGAGAGTTTTATGGAAAGGCAAACGTGCAGAAATAAAATTTCAAATCTCGAAAATAATATGCATGATTTGCTGTGTAATGCTTTTACCTTTCTCGCAATTGGCTTGATTCCGTAGCGGTCAATTTGGCGCAGATAATGGGAGGAGTATCGAGCGAGACACTACCCCCTAATTAACCTACCCATTATAATCAAATGGAGTCAATTATAACACAGACACAAATGAAGGTTTTGAACACCCCCGGAAAGTGCCAAAATATCTAACATATAATACTACAAGTACGCATGTGCTCATTGATTTATTTTAATAGGAAAATCTATTTACTTGCAATTTATTAGATTTCCTAGTACTATAAGTACATCCTTATATATATATATATATTACTTGTACCTAGAAGTATATATATATGTGTACTAGTACTAGGGAGAGAGAGAGAGAGAGAGAGAGAGAGAGGCCGGGAGAGAGGGAGAGTGAGAGAGAGTGATGTGTGCATGTGTACTCACCATCCTAGTCCAAGATCTTTGACCAATTTCTTACCTCATCAAAGTACCACCAAATCTAGTCAATCTTTAACCATTGGACAACAAATGTTAGGGGAAAATTTATCTCTTGGATAATAAGCCACCCTTTGGCTATAAATAGCACCCATTTCTCACCATTCAACTCACACCACCCATACTTCAACTTCTCTCTCTAGAAAGCTTAGTATTCTTGCTTGTTCTTTGCTTGTTCTTGCATATTCTTGAAGTTCTTCCCAAGTTCTTCAAGAAACTCATCCAAGGCCGCCACTAAACCGCCACTCGACCACCCTTTCGATCCAAAAGTTTTAGTAGAGTATTAGTCAAGAACTAGTTTCAAGAGAAACCTTTCTCTCTCGAAGCTACCGGAAGCCTACCGTAGGAAGTTACTCTGTCCGATAGCCGACGTACCTTCCTTACTCCGTAGTCGTCACTACCGCCAAGAAGAACGGTAGATTTTTCCTATACCTTCTAATTCTAAGTATACGTAGATTTTTCCTATACTTTCCAACCCTAAATATAACGTATGCGTATTGTATAATCATGTTGAATAATTGACGTTTACTACAATAAACATATGTCGTTTTGAACTTCTCGAAAAGGAAGAACGAATTTTGAAAGATAACTTTGTGGCCCAACTTTAAGTATTCGTATTTTGATCTTAGGATGGTTATGAGCATGTTTATGTGTTTACTTGTCTTATTTGTTGATGTGTGATAAAGCATAAGTGGTTTTCCACTCCGAAGGTGTCCGTCCATGTGGCACTATGCTTTACTTTGTGTGTTAAATGTTGAGCATGATTATGTGATAATATGAGCATACTAACTAATGTAGAGTTGGATGATCTTGCTAGTTTAGTTTCAAGATTACAATGAATGATTTATGATCATGTGCATGAAAAGTCCTACCGCGGAGTCTATGCATGATAACGAGACACGAGAATCAAGGAAAATAGAAACATGACACCTAGGGTGTGGTTAATGAAAAGGAGTGTTTTGGAAAAAGGAAAGTGTTTGAAAATCGCAATGTGGCCGGACTTGCCCATTGTGGGAACGACGTGTTTGAAAAAGAGAAATGTTTTTGAAACCATAATGTGGCCGGACTTGCCCATTGTGTGGTGTGCGTGTGTAAAAGAAAGATTTCTGACAATGGATAAAATATTTTTGAAACTACATTGTGGCCGTTTGCCCAATGGGAAATGTGTGTGTGTTCCAATGGGAATCCGTGGTGGCGGAACCATTGTGAGGCTGTGTGTGTTCCAATGGGAATCCGTGGTGGCGGAACCATTGTGAGGTTGTGTGTGTTCCAATGGGAATCCGGAGCGGCAGAACCATTGTGAGGCTGTGTGTGTTCCAATGGGAATCCGTGGTGGCGGAATAATTGTGAGGTTGTGTGTGTTCCAATGGGAATCCGGAGCGGCGGAACCATTGTGAAGCTGTGTGTGTTCCAATGGGAACCCGGAGCGGTGGAACCATTGTGAGGTTGTGTGTGTTCCCATGGGAATCCGGAGCGGCAGAACCATGGTGAGGTATGGCTTGGTTATCCGCGGAGATGAGCCAATGCTAATGTGTGCCAATGGGAACCCGGTGCAGCGGAACCATTGTGAGGATACTCAGGAACCCGGAACGGCGGAACCGAGGTTGGGTGTGTTAAAATGATTTTCAAAATGTTGATTTGGAAATGAAAAGTGAAATGGTGACACGGTCTACGAAATGCTGCGTAGGAGAAACTCTGATGACACGGACACTTACGCTAGTCGAGTAATGATTATGCATGTGTTGTTGTTATTTGGATATATGTGTGCTATGCTATGTGTAAGTTAAGGGTTAGTGGGTATAGGATTATTCTGCTGAGCTCTCGTAGCTCATGGTGTTACCTTTGGTGACCCTGACATATTATATCGGTGGCGACGCTGGTATAATGTGTTAGACTTTGTAGATGATCAAGGTGAGCTGTACACCTTGGAGGCCCTTGGAGCAGAAGAGCTGGCTAGGATGGAGGAGCAGGCGAAGCTGTAGTTAGGAACCCTAGATTTTCCTTCCCTTTTTGTAATGAAGGCACTCTGATGGGAATTATGATGTAATAATGAGCAATAAAATTTTCCATTTAATGTACCCAAAAATCAGGGGCGTTACACGTTGCGCAAGGTTTCTCGCAGAGACCTGGAATTGATTATGAGGAAACATACTCGCCAGTTATGGATACTATTACATTTAGATTTTTGATTAGCTTGGCAGTTAATGAATGTATTGATATGTGTCTAATGGACGTAGTTACGGCCTAATTATATGGATCACTAGATAGTGATATATACATGAAAATTCCTAAAGAATACAAAATGCCTGAAGCATATAGCTCAAAGCCAAGAACTATTTATTCTCTTAAACTGCAAAATATTTATATGGTCTTAAGCAATCTGGTCGTATGTGGTACAATCGACTCAGTGAATATCTGCTTAAAGAAGGATATGAAAATAATCCTATTTGTCCATGTGTGTTTATAAAGAAATCAAATTCTGGATTTGCTATTATTGCTGTATATGTCGATGATTTGAATCTTGTAGGAACTCCAGCAGAACTAATAAAAACTGTAGATTATCCAAAGAAGGAATTTGAAATGAAAGATCTTGGCAAAACCAAATTTTGCTTAGGTCTGCAGATTGAGCATTTGTCAACTAGAATCTTGGTTCATCAGTCAACTTATACAGAAAAAGTTCTCAAACACTTTTACATGGATAAAGCACATCCCTTGAGTACTCCTATGGTTGTTCGTTCCCTTGACGTACACAAAGATCCATATCGTCCTCAAGAAGATGGTGAAGAATCTCTTGGTCCCGAATTTCCATATCTAAGTGCAATTGGTGCTCTTATGTACCTTGCTAATTGCACCCGACCCAACATTGCATTTTCTGTCAATTTGTTAGCAAGATATAGCTCGGCTCCAACTCGAAGACATTGGAATGGAATCAAACATATATTACGGTATCTTTGAGGTACGACAGACTTGGGTCTATTCTACTCAAACAGTCCAAAGGCAAAATTAATCAGCTATGCCGATGCTGGTTATCTATCTGATCCACATAAATCTCGATCACAAATAGGATATGTATTCACTTATGGTGAAACTGTCATATCATGGCGTTCTGTGAAGCAAACATTAACAGCCACTTCTTCTAATCACTATGAGATTCTTGCAATTCATGAGGCGAGTCGAGAATGTATTTGGTTGAGGTCGATGATCCAACTCATTCGAGAAAGAAGTGGATTATCTTCAATCAAAGATAACCCAACAATTTTATATGAAGATAATGATGCATGTATCACTCAGATCAAGGGAGGTTACATCAAAGGTGACAGAACTAAACACATTTCTCCAAAATTCTTCTATACACATGACCTTTAGAAAAGTGGAGATATTGATGTCCAGCAAATACGTTCAAGTGATAATTTGGCAGATTTATTCACTAAAGCATTGCCAAAATCAACATTCAAGAAGTTGATCCACAACATTGGAATGCGTCAGCTCAAGTATTTGTTATGCAACATTGAGGGGGAGCAAGAGACCTAATTTCTAAATGTAGGTTGTACTCTTTTTCCTTAGACTAAGGTTTTATTCCACTGGATTTTCCTTAGCAAGGTTTTAATGAGGCAATCTGAAGACATTTAAAGGACACAAGAATATTGTACTCTTTTTCCTTCGTCAAGGTTTTTCCCATTGGGTTTTTCTTGGCAAGGTTTTAATGAGGCAGATTCTTAGTGTATTGTCATCCAAGGGGGAGTGTTATGAATAATGCATGTGGATGACAAAGTTAAGAAATAAGTTATGAGTGAACAGTGATTATGGTTGTAATAGTCTAAATAGTTATTGCTTTGTTCCCTTATAGTTTGCCTATATAAATGGCAATTGGTTTGCAAGTAATGTACAGATTTTGAGAATAGACGAAAGAGAAACATAAAGGAAAGGAATGAAAAGAAACAGACAGAAAGGTAATGAGAATTTGATCAGTCCGGAAGATTGATCTCAATAGTTTGTGAAGAACTATTTCATATACATATTGTGTTCAAATATTTGTTTACTTTTATTATGCAAGTTCCTCTTATATATGTCTCAATTTTATAACACTTTCTAATTTATGGACATTAGTAAGCACATGATTCGTGTTTTGTTTGTTCTGTTTCTTAATTTGAACTTCAAGATCGATCTAGCATATATATAATCATCCGTGTTTTCTTGCCGTCAGCAAAAAGCACGACACCTGATTTTTGCTCCTAGATTTTTTGTTATGCAGTTGGAGAAGTATAAGATTGATCAGAATAGAAATACAACTAGAGGGGATCGAAATCGTGCACATGGTGATTAATACGACAGTTTTTCGTGTTTACTTGTTCACTTGTGTATTTTTCCTGTTCCAGGATGCCTTCCGAATATTTCAAAGTATATCCATCCTCATCTATAGATTGCCTTCATTTTTATAGTTTGACACAAAGAAAATGTGTTTATTCAATGGAATTGCCAACCAAAAGGGAGCGCCGCTTTTTCCAGGATGCCTTCCGAATATTTCAAAGTATATCCATCCTCATCTATAGATTGCCTTCATTTTTATAGTTTGACACAAAGAAAATGTGTTTATTCAATAGAATTGCCAACCAAAAGGGAGCACCGCTTTTTGGAGCTATCAAGAATCATCACTATGAGGAGTGTTTTTAATTCGTAACAAAAATTGAAGTGTAACCAATTCCAAACTCTTACTTGCATCTCTCTCCGGCCGCCTTCAGTTACTCAAACTCATTGTCAAGATGAAGCTTTCGTAGTCTCATTCCTTTTCTTTTTTTTTTGGACGACTGAGGTTGATTTCTACTCGTAGAATAGAATCCAACAAGCTTCTTGTTTCTGCCATCCTGGTCTTTTGCCCTGGTGACATGGCCCGGAGATGTGGCTATCACATCAAAGAAAGTGAGGAAGAGTTGGGAATTGGGAAGGGATTGGAGCGTTTTTGTTTTAAAAATTTATATACATGTTTTTATACTATTGTAATTTACCTCAAAAAAAATTTATTTTCTAGTATTTAGTTGACACATGAAAACTATTTTCCAAAATAATAGCAGATTGTTGGTTTAGAAATTAATATTTTAATAGTAAACTCTCTCTCTCTCTCTCTCTCTCTCATTTTGGATCTAATATGATTTGGGAGAAGGGAATATGGAATACGTGATTTTGGAAAATGTGTGACTATCAGGGATGAAATGCAAAAATGGCTTACGGACAAAATTAAAGGAAAACAATTTCACCTTGTTGGTGTAAAATGTTTTACCCAGAAAATATTTTCCTTTAACTTTTTCTACCCAAACAAAGAAAAATGGGTAAAATGTTTTCCATGCGGTACTTATTGGCATTAAATTCTGTTTAGTTTCAATTAGACCTCAAATGCAACCGGTAACCGTCATTTAGTCACTAATATTATTGACCGTTTCCAGTTCCGAGTAAAGTTTTATGATTTGGAACCGTCCCTGCGTCTTCTTGTACGAAACAAGGATTCCAAAGCCTCGGCTTCTTCAAGCAGAAAAAAGGAGGGATTACGATGGCCTCCAACAACCTTGTCGTTGCCGTGGCCTTCGCTCTTGCACTCCTGACAATTACTGGAGAATGTTTATTTTTTGACAGCCCGTGCTGTGGCTTGTATTCAAGCCGTTGCTGTTGGAAACATCGCAAGTTTATTGCAACTGAAGATCCGACAAGAAAGGCTACAACCAGCCAGGGCTGGCCCAAGGTATTTGAGGGCCTTAAACCTAATCTTCAAGTGGGACCTTAATTTTTTAACAATTAAACAATAATAAGAGATAATTTCTATATTAAACATTTTAGACTTCACTTCATGTAGAACGTGCTATTGTTTAGTGATTTGGGTGTTTTCTTGTATTCTCTTTGACACAAGTTCGAAACCTAGCAACAACAGATTTTCCATAAGGCTATTGTGTTTTGACGAATAAAAACTTAAAACAAGGGTAAGGGGCATAATCAAAACCAACCGCAATATGTGGAATGATATGAGGAATGGCTAATTATTGAAAACCAGAAACCGTGGTTGAATAGGATAACAATTTTCTTTTTAGAAGTCTCCGATCGCATCTATCCGCTATCATATTAAGGAAATCACCATACACAAACCATTATCTATGATTTTCATCTAACCAGATATCGTCGTTAGATTGTTGGTGCAAATACGTACTATATATGTTACTGATGGAATTGTTTACACCCATTTTTGGCCAAAATTAGAAAGAGAATAGAAGAATGGCCTTGGAGGTAGTTTCAAGCCTTATAAATCGGTCACTTGCAGAATTGGGCCTTTGGAATAATTTAAAGTGGCCACAATTAGGCCAAATTGAGTTTGGAAGGATAGGAGAGAGTTTGAAAATTGATTATGCCACATTAATATTTGGAGCATGGCCTAATTAGTCAAGGCCCAAATTGATTTTCAGATCTAGGCTCATTTTCAGGCATTGGCCCAACTAATCAAAGCTCGGACTAGTTTTTCAGGCCTATTTAGCCCAATAAGGTCAAGATTCGTTTTTCAGGTCTGGGCCCATTTTTTCGGATTTATTCAGGCCTAAAACTGACCAAGTCAAGAAGGCCATAAGCTGCTTAGTCATGCTTGGGAAGCAAGCTGCTTGTGGCTTAGAATGTTCTTGCTGGGCAGATCTAGGTAAGCTGCTTACAAGCAGCTCAAGGCCTGAGTCTCTACTATCCTTCAGCATGAAGCAAGGCTTGGGACATGTGGCAGCCATGCGTGGAGACATCCCAAGCAGCTCACAAGCAGCTTAGGCCTGCACAAACCGTGGTTGAATAGGATAACAATTTTCTTTTTAGAAGTCTCCGATCGCATCTATCCGCTATCATATTAAGGAAATCACCATACACAAACCATTATCTGTGATTTTCATCTAACCAGATATTGTCGTAAGATTGTTGGTGCAAATACGTACTATATATGTTATTGATGGAATATGCTAAAAATGGAGGAAACAAATGGTTGCTTCAAGGCACATGCGAAAGAAGTTTTCCTTAAAACGATATTTGCCCCTACCAATTCAAATGAATTTGGTGTGCCTCGGGTTAATAGTGAATTCGCCTCCAAGGTACAATAAAGTCTTATCTTAATTGATTGACTGTCCAACGGCGTTGTGCACAAACGAAACGAAGAGAGATCAAAATACCTTTTGATTTTACGAGTCGTCAAGAACAAGAATAAGGGTAAGAGCTCTAGCGAGAGAGAGCTATTGAATGTGTTCTTTATTTCTTTCTCATTACGCCACTTGGTGACCATCATGAACAATCACTTAATTCCAACGGCCACGTATAGTGATATAACCCGAACAATTACAACTTTTAATTCCAATGGTTATGTATATTCATATAACCCCAATGGACACACCTCATGCATTTAAATCCAACCAGAGGCTGCATGTGCAAATTGAACTTTGATCATTTTTAAAGTTGGGTGTGCCCCATTCGGTTTCTTTTTATCAAAGTTGGACTTGCACACGTATCGAGTGTGACTCGGCCTCTAGTTACGGAGTAGAATATATAGATGTTTGCTTTTTTCAGAAAATTTAATTGTGCACTTTACATTTTCCTTCATTGATTTTCTTAGGGAGAAAGTGCATGGGAGAAGGCAAAATTTGCGTACCTTTGAAATACCTTTGACAGTATGAGGCTCATCTATAGTCGAATTTTGGACTGCAGACGTGCGGTCCAAGTGATCGCAACCGTTGGATAAAGTTTTTAACGGTTTGGATTTATTTTGACATTCTTACCGGTAAGAATGTACTTTTATCGGTAAGAATATCAACTGATCTGAACCATTAATTGTCAATATAAATGGTCCAAATTGAACTGCACGGATTTCTCTGCAGTTGACTACTGACAAATTGGATCCCCTTTGAAAAAGGTGCCTGTAGTTTTTTTACTTCTCTCTCCCCTTTCGTTTCGCATATCCTAGGTGACGCAGCGGAATTAACAAAGAGATTAGTTGCGTACTAATCGAACGAATGATAAACTCGAGTCCACGAGAGAAAAAGACAAAGTTTGAATATTATTGATAAAAAGTTCCATAAACATTAGGTTACAACCCTTTTATAGGAAAAAAGGCGTAACCCTAGCAAAACCCTAACTCAAAAACGAAAATTCCCAAAATTTGGGGAAAATAATAAAATTGGAAAAAGGGAAGAAAAACATGACTTTCTCAAAAAGAATCAACTTCTAAGGAATTATACGTTAAAAGTTATTAACGAAACAAATGTTTCCTAAAACGGCAAAAACGTCCAATTGGAGGCCTAAACGAAGGAATTAGGCCGAAAAGCAAATACATCATCAACCTAGGGTTATGATTCTTGACCGGAGCGCAAAAATAAGTCAGCCCACCAAGTTTGGGCCTATTCCGAGCTCGTCCGAATTTTGCCAAATTGGGTAATCTGAAATTAAACACCGTTTGGGCTTCCGAGGCTTGGCTCGGTCCAGCTGATCATGGAATTGGGCCTCCACGTGTTCTACATCAGTCCCCTCTTCTTCGAAAGAACTCGACCTCGAGTTCAAGTCTGGATATAGCGACTCCTCAGCATGATACTCAGATAAATCAGCAACATTGAAAACCTTTGAAATCTTCATGGAATCAGGAAGATCAATCACATAAGCATTGTCGCCAATCTTCTTCAGAACTTTATACGGACCATACTTTCTGGGCTTCAGCTTGTTATAGGTCCCCACTGGGAACCGTTCCTTGCGCAAGAACACCATCACAAAATCCCCTTCCTTGAACAATTTCTCACGCCTGCGCTTGTCTGCAGCCCTCTTGTATTTCGCGTTAGTCTCAGCTAGCTTCTGTTTTACTTGCTCATGCACCTCTTGGGCCTGCTTAGCCATTGCCTCAGCTGCAACACTAACCCCAGGTCCTCGTGAAAACTGAACCAAATCCACCACATGCTTTGGAGGGGTCACATATACCAAAGAAAAAGGTGATTTTCCTGTGGCACTGTGAACTGCACTATTAAAAGCAAACTCAGCCTGCGGTAAAGCAAAATCCCACTGTTTTGGCTTGTCCCCACAAATACTGCGAATCAAATTTCCCAAACTTCTGTTAGTTACCTCAGTTTGGCCATCTGTTTGTGGATGTGCAGTGGAGCTCCTTTTCAGCGACGTACCGAACATCTTCCACAAAGTTACCCAAAAATGGCTAAGAAACTTCACATCACGATCAGAAGTAATGGACTGCGGCACCCCATGCAAACGCACCACCTCACGGAAAAACAAACGAGCCACATGAGAAGCGTCGGATGTTTTTCGGCAAGCAATAAAGTGCACCATCTTCGAAAACCTGTCCACTACCACAAACACAGAATCTACTCCTCGTTGAGTACGAGGCAGACCCAGCACGAAATCCATCGACAAGTCCTCCCAGATGCTATCAGGAACAGGCAGAGGCGTGTAAAGACCAGTGTTTTGGGACTGACCTTTAGACACCTGACAAGTGTAGCACTTCCTCACAAAATTCCCAGCATCTCGCTTCAACTGAGGCCAATAATACCGTTCCTCCAGACTGGCCACAGTTTTATCCCTCCCTAAGTGACCACTTAATCCTCCACCATGTAAGTCTCGGATTAAGCTTTCCCTTAAAGAAGACTTTGGAATACACAAGCGATTGCCTCGAAATAAATACCCATCAGTGATATGGAAATCACTCATAGGCCGATTTTGCACACATACATCCCAAATCTCCTTAAAGTCATCATCCTCTGGGTACAGCTCCTTCAGAAACTCAAAGCCCACAATCTCATGGGCCAAAGTCACCAATAGATCAGCTCGACGACTTAAAGCATCAGCCACACGATTTGTTACCCCAGACTTATGCCGAATAGTAAAAGGAAATTTTTGTAAAAACGTCGCCCAACGCACGTGCATACTATCCAGCTTCTTCTGACTATTGATAAATTTCAGCGCCTGATGATCAGTATACAAAACAAACTCTCTCTGAATCAGGTAATGCTCCCAATGTTTGAGAGCGCGCACCACAGCATAGAATTCCTGATCATACGTGCTCCACTTCTGTCTTGCTTCGCTTAATTTCTCACTAAAGAAAGCCACCGGTCTCTTTTCTTGGGACAGAACAGCCCCAATACCAATCCCGCTGGCATCACACTCAACTTCGAAAATCTTTTCAAAGCTAGGTAGTGCTAAAACTGGCGCGGTGCACAGCTTCTCCTTAATCACCATGAAGCTCTTCTCCGCTTCATCTCCCCACAAGAACTTTCCTTTCTTCAAACACTCAGTGATCGGCGCCACAATAGAACTGAAATCCCGAATAAAACGCCGATAGAAAGTGGCTAACCCATGGAAGCTTCGAACCTCAGTAACAGTCTTGGGTGTTGGCCAGTCACGAATGGCCCGCACCTTATCTTCATCCACATGAATCCCCTCAGAGCTAACCACATAACCCAAGAACAATAAGCTGCTAGTCAAGAAACTGCATTTCTTGAGTTGAATGTACAGCTTATTTTCTTGCAGCACCATCAGCACTTGGCGCACATGCTCCACATGCTCCTCCTCGGACTTGCTATAGATCAGTATGTCGTCGAAATAAACGACGACAAACTTTCCAGTGAAAGGCCGCAGAACCTGATTCATCACCATCATAAAAGTACTCGGTGCATTAGAAAGGCCGAATGGCATAACCAACCATTCATACAGGCCATCCTTAGTTTTGAACGCCGTCTTCCATTCGTCCCCAGGTCGGATACAAATCTGATGGTACCCGCTCCGCAAATCGATCTTTGAAAACCACTTTGACCCATATAGCATGTCCAACATATCATCAAGACGAGGTATTGGAAACCTGTACTTGATGGTTATCTTATTGATGGCTCGACTGTTCACACACATACGCCAGGTTCCATCCTTCTTTGGGGTCAATAAGGCTGGAACACCACACGGGCTCAGACTCTCCCAAATGTGCCCTTTCTGCAATAACTCTTCGACCTTCTCCCTCAGGATCTCATTCTCTTTCGGACTCATACAATAATGCGGTAAATTTGGCAGACTTGCCCCAGGCACCAAATCAATCTGATGCTGAATATCCCTCATGGGAGGGAGCTCATTAGGCACATTATCAGTAACCAGCTCCTCAAACTCTTCCAGTAACGGTTGTATCTGTTTAGGCACTGAAATCACTACCTCATCTTTTCCATGCACAACCAACAATTTTACCACCATTGCATAAACCTGTTCAGACTCTTTCAAACCTGCAACAAACTCAGCTTCGGAACTAGCAATGGTTAAAAACGAGGGCCCTTCTACTTTAGGAGGCTTGACAGACACCTTGTGATTGGTAGGTACCATAACAACCTTATGGGACTCCCAATTAAAACAGTAAGTGTTGTCACGACCCTTATAAATAACGTCTACATCAAACTGTCAGGGCCTACCTAATAATACATGACTAGCATCCATCTCTATAACATCACAAGTAACATCAGCTCTATAAAATTTCCCAATTGAAAGAGGAAGTTTACAGACTTGAGTTACCTTCACCGTGGGGCCCTTTTTGATCCATCCAATGTTGTAAGGCGCGGGATGGGGTTCCGTTGGCAACTTCAGATGCTCTACTAGTCTTTTTGCCACAAAATTCTCGCAACTCCCGCTGTCCACAATTAAATCACAAACTTTCTGGTTGACTGAACAACGCGACCGAAATATGTTGTGACGTTGGCTGGAATCCTCCGATTTTGGCGCGAACAGCACCCGTTGAACCACACAATTAACCCGTTCCCCATCTTCCTCGGCATAATCCACATCATCAGGATCATCCTCAGAGCCATCCTCAGCAAACCCATCTTCTTCTACCAGGCCCACCTTCCTATCTGGGCATGCATTAGACAAGTGACCGGGTTTGTTACACCGAAAGCACTTGTCACCCCTTGGTTTGGCATAAGGGTTCGAATCTTTGGCCACGTTTCTGTTGTTGGAACTACTTGCCTGATTAGCCCCTCCGAACTTAGCACCACCACCAACTGCACTCCTAGGTTGAAACGCGGGAACCGTTGGCTGTTTGTCCTTCCCCTTATCAGAAGTAGGAACAAACGACTCCACAGAACCTCGACGATATCCCGAATTGGTTGATTTACGCTCCAACTGCTCGGCCTTCAAAGCTAGGTTATAGGCTTCCTCGACATCCCACACAACCTGCAATCCAATTCTGTCTTGAATGGAAGACTTCAATCCATTCATATATCTTGCTACGCGCTGACCTTCGGTCTCATTCAGATTATTACGATCTGAAAGTCGACTAAACTCAGTCGTGTAGTCAAACACAGATTTAGACCCCTGTGAACAATTCTGGTATGATCGGAACAGGTGTTGATCATAATCAGGTGGCAAGAACCTTTCCATCATCAGTTGCTTCATCCGGCGCCATGTCCTCACAGGCTCCTTTCCTTGCCTGTACCGTTTTGCCTGTAACTGATCCCACCAGACTGCAGCGCCACTCTTTAACTTGTAAGCAACTAATTTGACCTGTTTAGACTCCGCAACCTCCATCATATTAAGAAACCTCTCAACCTCAGAAAGCCAGTCAAGAAAGTCCTCAATATGCAAGTTACCATTGAATGTGGAAGGTCCACCTTCACTTTATAATCATCCAACCACTGTTGTTGCCGTGCTGGACGGCGTCCTCCCTGTGCCTCTTCTTCATCTTCAGGTTTAGAATCTTCGGTATCAGCACGATGACGAAGATGCCTTGCAACCCGTCGATCACCGGGTGGGCTTCGGGCAAATCCCTCGGCACGCTCCCGATCCTGGTTACGAGGTTGACGATGGGCAAACCCCACCGCGCGTTCCTCATCAACCCTTTCTGCCCTTCGGCGATTTTGTAGAGTCAACTCCTGCAGCAACTCACGGATCTCAGCGAACTGAGTGTGAGTATTCTGACGGATCTCGGTCAATTGAGTCTGTTGATCCTCCACCATCCTCCTTAGGTCAGTAATCCCACGACCAACGTCAATGTGTGTGTTTTCTTCTGTGTTTGGTGCCATCGAACCAGGCAAAAGCCTTGCTCTGATACCACTTGACGCAGCGGAATTAACAAAGAGATTAGTTGCGTACTAATCGAACGAATGATAAACTCGAGTCCACGAGAGAAAAAGACAAAGTCTGAATATTATTGATAAAAAGTTCCATAAACATTAGGTTACAACCCTTTTATAGGAAAAAAGGCGTAACCCTAGCAAAACCCTAACTCAAAAACGAAAATTCCCAAAATTTGGGGAAAATAATAAAATTGGAAAAAGGGAAGAAAAACATGACTTTCTCAAAAAGAATCAACTTCTAAGGAATTATACGTTAAAAGTTATTAACGAAACAAATGTTTCCTAAAACGGCAAAAACGTCCAATTGGAGGCCTAAACGAAGGAATTAGGCCGAAAAGCAAATACATCATCAACCTAGGGTTATGATTCTTGACCGGAGCGCAAAAATAAGTCAGCCCACCAAGTTTGGGCCTATTCCGAGCTCGTCCGAATTTTGCCAAATTGGGTAATCTGAAATTAAACACCGTTTGGACTTCCGAGGCTTGGCTCGGTCCAGCTGATCATGGAATTGAGCCTCCACGTGTTCTACATCACTAGGGCTAGGATTGAAGTGACTGGTCAGTAATCTCTACCCATGGGCCATATTCCAGTGCATACATATAAATTTACATTGAAATTTGAGTAGCATTATCGTACCTGTGTAAGACCTAGGATTGTAGGTGGAGAAAAATAGATAGTACCTAAAACAGTACTGAATCTCCTTCCTTCTCGTGCTGCCCAATCGGAACCCTAATACCTTCGCCTGAACCCTAACCTGTAAAACAGACAAGGGGTGAGCGCACCTTTGCCTCTCGTGGCAAAGGCCCTCCGATGCCTAAGTTAGTATCACGTACTGTCTCAAAACCCTAATTAACAGTAGGAAGTGTGGAATGAATGCAACTTCTTGCGTACCTTTTCCTTCTAGGTTCACCTTGTATTTATAGATTCTCAGACGCTTGCTGCCCAAGTATCCTTCTCGTCCTAGGCCTCCTATCTCGTACAGGAAACCTAGCTCTTCTGGGAATCTCTTACCCAATCAATTGAGATCCCTTCCTCATAGGTTCTTTTCTCTCCATAGAACTCATCCCTTAGTAGGACTGTCTCTTGACTTATCTTTGCCGTATATCGGGTCCGTCTTATCGGACACCCCTATTGCCTTATCTCTTAAGACAACGTCACATCAAGTAGCTTCATCTGTTCGGCGTATGCCCCTACCGAACAGACTACTCAAGTAAATGACTTCTCATGCCACTGGCCCATCTAGGCCGAACAGAATGTATTAACTAATGACTTCTAATGTCACCGGCTTATTCCAGCCGAACAGATCGTCTAATCTGGTGCCTCCTCGTAGCACTGGACCTTACTGTCGCCGTTCATCTTATATGGGGTCCCATATCACTTTCCTCATTACACGGGTCCAGAACACCACGTGTTCGGTTACTATTTGCACCTGTTCGGTAATACCTCCCTACAATTGCTCCCCAGCTTTCGCTCATTATTACTGTTCGAAGATGATGAGTAAAGCTTCAAAGAGTGAATTTATAGCCGAACAGATAGGATCCCGTGCAGATACAGTCATCGGGTTTCTATTGATGTCTTTTGGCGGTTTAGTCATAATTTTCTCGAAATAATGACTCTACGTGGCGTGTTTCGTACACCTCGCATTAAATTCGAACTGACGTTCCGTGTAACGGCGTTTAGAACGTTGTCTTCGTTGATTCCCTTTCCGTTACTTCTCATGTAACGGACGTGAGGGGAGACGGTTCGAATCCGTCTCTTTCCCTTAAACCCAAAAAAGGGGTCTTTTGGGTTTTCACACCAAAAATTATTTTTTAAAGATTCTGTCATCTTCCCTCTGCGAAACCAGACGAAACTGTTGATCCACCATCGCCGCCGTCTGCTAATCTTGATCTCAACCTAGGAAATCTTTTCCACATTCCTGTAAGACCTCTTATTCTTATCTCTGTTTTTATTTCGTCTCGAGACTTCGTTCTCAGTCTCCTCTTTGTCTAGGGTTTCGATCCCATTTCCAGATTTCATTTCTGTCATAGTTTTCTGTGATTCATCCATGGCGGATGAAGCTGATAGTGGCGTTAAGCCAGGAAAATTCCGAAAACTTTGCGAGACACCCACTGCAATGGCGGCGTTTAGGACAAAATACAATATTCCAGAAACCGTTGGTTTAGAACTCGCCCCTCTGGGTGCGACTAGAAACGCCTGTAAATGGGATAGAACATGTATTCCAATCGTGGCAATTGTCGAGGGTGGAGTTCGTTTCCCCCTCGATCCACTACTTCGTCGTGTTCTTAATTGGTATCGACTCAACCCTATGCAAGTATCCACCAATTTTTTTAGATTGGTTATGGGAGTCGTAGCTTTGAACAAAATCTTGGGGACCAATATAGGAATCTGGGAAATCCAGTGGTGGTATAGCATTGTATTGAATCGAGAATACAATACTTACTACCTTAAAGTGAGAAAGGCAGAGAAGCGTTTCGTGCTTAACCTGCCAGACTCTGCTCGGGACCACGAGATGGACTTCCTCTACGTTACTGGAGCTTTCGAGCCCATGGGGGAAGATGGCCAGGTGGTGGGTGTCCACGTCCCCCACGAATGGGGCTTCCCACGTATGCCTCTTCTTTTTTAAGTTTAGTCACTTATCCCTCTTATGTCGAAGTTTTCCCTCTTAAAGCTTCATTTGTTCTGTTGTTTCAGCTGAAAATGCTAATATACGCCCAAGAAGGGAACCAAGCTATATCCGAGAAGGGGAGATAAACACCGTTCTAAAGTACAAAGGGGTTCCAGGTACACGCACTGCTGGACGGGGACGTGACGCCAACGTTTTACTGGGATACGATCCTGCCTACAGAGGCTTTATTGACAGAAGACTTGCTCATCCGAGCATCAGTGGTGCTTCTACATCCGCCACTCCTCAACCAAGAAGTTCGAGATCTAGTGCTGGTGTGACGGTTGCCGGGCAACAAGACGAAGTACCAGTATCTGAGGGCATCCCATTGCCTCGTTTGATACTTAGGAGATCGTCACGAAGGCAAGCCACCATAACCCAACAACAGCCCGAGCAACCATCAACCGAACGTGATACCAGCCAGTCATCCTCTCGCGGGTATTCCCCTTCTCCTCCTAATTTAGGTATAATGTCTCAACAGCCTTTAAACTTGGCTTCCCTCCTTACTGTTTCTTCCCATGGACGTGGCTCTACGGGCCGTGCTTCGTCCACGGGGAATGCTCCCCCTCCTCCCAGACGTATGCGAGGTCGTGGGAGCAGTCTATCTCCTCGGGAATCCGAGTCTGGCTTGGAGGCCGGGGATGCTCATAGGGACAAACGCTCCAGAGACCAATCCACAGGAGATGGGGCGGCACAGGTTACTGGGGCAAACGAACAAGCCCCTACCCCGAACATTCAGCCACCTCCTCCATCCTGGGCCCCTCAACTTATCAGAGGTGACCGGCCGGTGACCGTGGGAGACAGCGCCAGCTCGTCTGAGACTGCTTTGGCCCTCTCCCAAGCATTGCTACTGCCCGTAGATATGCAAAAAGAGGCCACCTCTTCATCGGATCGGCTGATATCGACCGGGCTAGTGAGTGGGATCAAGGTAAAGTACTTTCGTTACTTCATTAATACCATGACATATAAGATCCTTTATTGAATCTTACTCACTTTATCATTGAATCTCGCCAGTTTATTCAAAAGATGGTCACTCTTGGCCATAAACTACAAGAGGTTGAGCCTGAAAGAAACAGACTTCTGAGGGACAACACTAGACAGCTCCAAACCATCACGAGGCTTGAGAGGGAGAGAGACAAAGCTAAATTGGAAGCCGATGAGATGAAGTTGAAGATGGAAGCTGCTGAAGATAACCTCAGACAAGCTTTGGCAGAAATCGATGCAACAAAAAAGGCTGCTTATGATGATGGACACCAGAAGGGTTTTGATGCTGCAACAGCCAGCTACGTGGAACAGATGCCGGGCATTCAAGATCACATATGGGCTGCTGGGTGGGAGGCATGCTTGATCAAGATCAAAGCTCCTGATGATTGCACCCTCTGGGTCGACAACGATCTGCCTAGCAAACGTGTCCAACCCTCTCAAAGCTCCGTGGAGCCTGCTCTTGATGACATTGAAGAGCAAATCGATGACTTTGCTGAAGTAGATGAGGAGATGGAGATGGAGACTCAGGCAGCCCAGCCTGGATCCCAAGAAGCCCATGATGAGCAGCCAACCACGGAGGGAGCAGCTACGGAGACCGTCATTCTGGAAGAAGATCCAATTGGAGACAGCACTGCTGCTGTTGTTCCAAGCGATACCCCTGAGGTCCAGAACTTGGACTAATTTGGTAAGTTCTAATTCAGTCCCCTGAACTTTGAAGAACATTTTGCTGGTCCTGCGTGACCGTAGTCTTCAGCCTTGCGCGGCTTCAGTACACTTGAATACTTTTAACATAGGTATTTGGCCCTTCGTGGCACTACATTGGTTTGTTCGGCCCTTCGTGGCTTTGATTTTGCAGGGGCCCTTCGTGGCCAAGCGTTTTTATGCCAAGTCTTTCATACTTAGTCATTTGACATGCCTATCAAGTGTGTTCATACTTGATCATCGATCTAAGTGTGCATCCCAGTTTTTTCTTACTTAGGAGTGTTTTTGAGTTTGTTCTGCATATCCGCGTATGTTCCCCAAGTTTTACGTACTTGGACAGATTACTAAGTGTACTCATACTTAGCTATTACTTCTAAGTCTTCTCATACTTAGGAGAAAAATAGGGAATTTTAAGTTTTCGTACTTAAAAGATTGGTTAAGTTTCTCGTACTTAAAAGATTGGTTAAGTTTCTCGTACTTATTGATTGGTTAAGTTTCTCGTACTTAGCCGTCCTGTTAAGTTTTTATCGTACTTAGCAGTGCAAACAAGTATTTCATACTCTGTTTAAGTTTCTCGTACTTTAACAATTCGTGCAAACAAGTATTTCATACTCAAATAATCTAGCTTTTATACAGATATATTTATCACGTATTTTCGTGCGTTCTAAGGCGTTCATGCCAATTACCTGCTCCCCAATACGAAGGATGGTTAACTTGATCGTTATTCGTATTCATAAGTCAAGAAAGGACGGATATACTTAGAAGAAACAAATTTTCACAAAAATTATTTCTTTTATTTCTCAAACTTAAGGAGTCGTTACGCGTACTCCTTACAACTAATAAACAGAGGAATTTTCTTCGTAATCCCCATAAAATAACATAATAGAAAAGAAAAAAAAAAAAACAAAGGAATTGTCTTCGTAATTCCCACACAATAACATAATCCTAAAACAGAATTTAAAAAACAAAGGAATTGTCTTCGTAATTCCCACACAATAACATAATCCTAAAACAGAATTTAAAAAACAAAGGAATTGTCTTCGTAATTCCCATACAATAACATGATCCTAAAACAGAATTTTAAAAAAAAAAAAAAAAAAAAAAAAAAAAAAAAAAAAAGGTCTTTTAAACAAAGAACTTCCTCAAATTGTGAACATTCCAAGGCCTTGGTACCGGGTTCCCGTCCAGGTCAGCCAATCTATAAGCCCCAATGCCCGCAATTTCTGTTACTCGATATGGTCCTTCCCAATTTGCTCCAAGCTTTCCCTCATTAGCCACTTTGGTGTTGCCAAGTACTTTTCGAAGCACAAGGTCTCCAATGCCAAATTCTCGAGGGTGGACGTGTTTATTGTAGCCTTTCATTAGCTGTTCCTGGTACGAGGCCAGGTGGACCAAAGCCCTTTCCCTCCTCTCTTCGGCCAGATCAAGCGCAATTTCTAGAGCCCTGTCATTACCCCCACTTTCAACCAACGCAGTCCTATTGGTTGGAAGTCCAACTTCTAGGGGTATAACTGCTTCTGTACCATATGCCAACGAATAGGGGGTCTCTCCCGTAGATCTCCTAGGTGTTGTTCGGTGGGCCCACAGGACCAGGGGCAGTTCATCAGGCCATTTGCCTTTTGCCTTGTCCAGCCTCTTCTTGATTCTATCAAGAATTGTTTTGTTGGAAGCTTCTGCTTGCCCATTGCTCTGAGGGTAGGCAGGGGTTGAGTAATAGTTCCTTATCCCATATTGGGAACAAAAAGTTTTGAACTTTTTCTGGAACTGTGCCCCATTATCTGTGATCAAAGAATAAGGGACCCCAAATCGAGTGATAATGCTCTTCCACACAAACCTTTCTATCATAGGTTCAGTGATTTTGGCTAAAGGTTCTGCCTCAATCCACTTGGTGAAGTAATCAGTGGCTACTAACAAGAACTTTCGATTTCCTGTTGCTTTATGCAGTGGACCCACGATGTCCATTCCCCACTGGGCAAATGGCCAAGGGCTAGTTAATGGTACCAGATCTTCGGCTGGTGTCTTTATCATGGGTGAGAACTTCTGACACTTCTCACAAATTTTAACATAGACCTTGGCATCTTCCTGCATATGTGGCCACCAATATCCTTGGGAGATTGCTCGGTGGGCAATGGATCTGCCCCCAGCATGGCTTCCACATGTTTCTTCGTGGATTTCATGAAGGAATTTTTGGACCATCTCAGGGTGCACACAAAGCAAATATGGCCCAGTGAAGGACTTTTTATATAGCTTTCCCTCGGGGGATAGCCAAAACCTTGCAGACTTGGTTTTTATCTTGTGTGCTTCCTTTTTGTCCGTAGGGAGAGTTTCATCTCGTAAGAACTCTACAATTGGATCCATCCAGCTTGGTCCTTGGTTCACGTCCAGGATCAAGTCCATACTTCTTCCGATGCTCGGCTCGGCCAAGTAGCCAACTGCTACCTTTCGCTTGAGCTCAGTTGGGACAGCTGCAGCCAGCCAAGCCAAGGAATCTGCATGAGAATTCTGTCCGGAGCTTATCTGTTCTATACACACCCTTTCGAAGGTATTAAGTAGACTTTTGGCTGCCTCCACGTAGGCTGCCATCTTCTCATTTCGAGCTTCATACTCGCCGGACAGTTGGTTTACGACCAATTGTGAATCACAATAAACTCTGATTCTTTTAACCTTCAGAGTTTTTGCACTGTTCAATCCTACCAGGAGAGCCTCGTACTCTGCTACATTATTCGATGCACTGAATCCTAGCCGAACAGATTGCTCAATCATAACCCCTCCGGGAGGGAACAAAACAATGCCAATACCTGAACCAGTGTTGCAGGCAGAACCATCTACAAATAATTTCCACTCTAAAGGATCCTGTTCGGCAGGGGCCTTCCCTTTCCTCTTAGATAGTTCAACTTTCTGCTCCTGTCTCGTAGGAGGCCGAGGTGCTACAGTTGGTGAAAATTCCGCCACAAAATCAGCCAATACTTGACCCTTGATTGCAGTGCGCGGCTGATAGTCAATATCATACTGACTTAACTCAACAGACCAAGTTGAGATCCGTCCAGAGAAATCTGCCTTTCGTAGCAGTGATCTTAAGGGAAACTCAGTATAAACCACAACTTTGTGGCTTTGGAAATAATGGGGCAGCTTTCGTGTTGCTGTCCTTAACGCGAGGACTAGTTTCTCAAGGGGCAGATACCTCGTTTCTGCGTCTAGAAGTGTTTTACTAACATAATAAACTGGGATCTGTTCGGGTCCCTTGTCCCTTAACAGAACTGCACTTACAGCATGTTCAGAAACTGCTAGATACAAAACCAAAATCTCACCTGGGTCTGGAGTTGACAGGAGGGGAGCTTGAGCCAAATACTTTTTCAAGTCTTGGAATGCCTGCTCACATTCTGCTCCCCATTCGAATCCCTCCCTTTTCTTGAGCAACTGGAAGAAGGGCCTACATTTGTCACTTGAACGGCTGATGAACCTGTTTAGGGCCGCAGCCATCCCTGTTAGCCTCTGGACTTCTTTCGTAGTTTTAGGACTTTGAAGCTTTTGTAAGGCCGTTATCTGATCAGGATTTGCCTCGATTCCTCTCAGAGTCACTAGGTG
Organism: Rhododendron henanense subsp. lingbaoense; assembly: GCA_020567845.1. Taxonomy (NCBI): domain Eukaryota; kingdom Viridiplantae; phylum Streptophyta; class Magnoliopsida; order Ericales; family Ericaceae; genus Rhododendron; species Rhododendron henanense. The sequence goes on from CM036317.1 coordinate 2,860,493, forward strand.
GCCCAGGAATTTCCCAGAGCCAACTCCAAACGCACATTTCGAGGCGTTGAGTTTCAACTTGTACTTCCTCAGAATTTCAAAGGCTTATTTCAAGTCCTGAATGTGCCCCTGCCTGGTCCTGCTCTTGACTACCATATCGTCTATGTATACCTCCATAGTCTGGCCAAGAAGTTTCCTGAACATGATTGTAGCCAGCCTTTGGTAAGTTGCTCCTGCATTTCTTAGCCCAAAAGGCATAACGCTGTAGCAGTACAATCCTCGTGGTGTAATGAAGGAAGTCTTCTCCTGATCAGGCCCAAACATGGCAATCTGATGGTACCCTCGATATGCGTCGAGGAAACTCATTCGTTCATACCCAGCAGTGGCGTCAACCAACTGATCAATCCTTGGGAGAGGGAAGCTATCCTTAGGACAAGCTTTATTCAAGTCTGTGAAGTCTACACAGACACGCCACTTCCCATTCTTCTTCTTTACAACCACTGTGTTGGACAGCCACTCTGGGTAATACACCTCTCTTATTGCTTTAGCCTCTAGCAAACGGTCCACCTCTTCAATAACAGCATCAACATGCTGTACTGCTGCCCTTCTTTTCTTCTGAATAACGGGCTTGTGCTGCGGGTCGACATTTAGGTGGTGACAGATCACATCTGCATCCACTCCAGGCATCTCCTCTGGTACCCATGCAAATACATCAACATGTTCTTTCAAGAATCCTACCAATTCGGATTCTTCCTCCTCTGGTAGTGACTCTCCAATCAGAAAGTACCTTTCGGGATCAGTTTCGTTGATCTGTATTTTCTTCAGGCCTTCCACTACTTTGTCTGTTGGATTTCTTCCAACATCTTCAACAGTTGGTTGCTCTGCTTCTACTGTATGGACTTGATGGGCCTTTGGAACTTTCTTGATGATTGAAATCAAGCACTGTTGTGCTGATTTTTGGTTTCCTTTTATCTTTTCGATCCCGTGGGACCCTGGGAATTTCACCATCTGGTGATAGGTGGAAGAAACAGCCCTCATCTTGTGCAACCAAGTCCTTCCTATGATTGCATTATAGGAGGATGGTACATCTACAACCAAAAAATCTGTCCTCAGGATCACTGTTCCTGCCCGAACGGGCACTGTCACCTTTCCAAGGGGCCATACTGCACTTGCACCAAATCCAACCAAAGGCGTAATAGACTGTTCTAAATCTGTCTGCTTCAGCCCCAACTTCTTGAATGCATCGTAATACAATACCTCTGTACAGCTCCCAGAATCTACCAGGATTCTCTCAATGTCATATTCCCCAATTCGTAGGGTTATCACTAATGCATCGTTGTGGGGCACCTGGACCTCTTTCAGATCTTCATCTGTAAAGACTATAGCTTCATTGGGCATATCATTCTCTCGCCCCCTTTTGTTTCCCACTCGCATAACATACTGATCATGCTTGACCTGCCTCTGCATCAATCTCACCTCATTCCTCGTATAAGGTGTGGCCAATCCATGTATCATATGGATTACCCCCCTAGGATTCTGCTCGTAATCCAATTCCATTGCTTTCCCTTTATCTTTGGGATCGTCCTGAATAAATTCTTTAAGGTAACCACGAGAGACCAAATCATCGAGATGTTTCTTGTACATCTCACAATCCTCTGTCATATGACCCCAATCCTTGTGGTAACTGCAGTGCTGATTCGTAGCACGTTTTGCTTCCTTATCTCCACCTAGACTTGGGGGCCATTTGAAGAAAGGCTGATTCTTTATTCGATAAAGAATCCTGTAGATCGGCTCTTTCCAAACCGTGGTTATCGAAAAGAAGGACTTAGGATCAGGCGCCTGTTTTTCCTTGTAAGGCTCTTTCTTAGCCTGCCCGTACTCTTTCCTATAGGTCTTGGGTTCCGGCTTATCAAACTTCTTTGCTGGGGTTTTTGGCTGTTCGACAATAGCTCTGCCTTCCTCCCGGAGTATGTCATCCTCCATCCTTGCGTGTTGTTCGATACACTCCATTAGCCTGGCCAGCGATGACACAGGATGCTTATTCAATGACCGGCGCAACTCTCCCCGAACAGGCAAGCCAGTTTTGAAGGTTGCAGTAGCATACTCCTCACTGCAACTGTCTATCTCGTTAAAGGTCTCCCAGTATTTCTTTGCATAATCTCTGATCGGCTCGCCATCCTCCTGCTTCATCATTGAGAGACTTTCGAACGTCTTGGGAGCCTTTCTGCTGGTTAAGAACCGAGCAGTGAACTCTTCTGCTAACTGTGTCCATCCTCTTATGGAACGTGGTTCCAACTTATGAAACCATGATAAAGCCACCTTTCCCAAGCTTGAAGGGAACATCTTGCACATGATGGCATCATCTCCATCATGCATGAACATTGCCTGTTGGTAATGTTGCACATGAGCAACGGGATCTGCATTTGTCTCGTAAAGCACGAACGACCCGTGCTTCACTCTGCTCGGCAGACGCGCATCCTGTAGCCTTTTTGAAAAGGGTGATGCTGCTATATTACTTAGGGCCCGCCTTGCTGCTTCTCGTGCAGTCATAGACCCATCCTCTCGCTTCTTGGATTCGTGGGTTACTGCCCTGTTCCAATCACTAGCAGGTCTCTCATACCTGTCTCTGGGGTGTTTTCTTATGCCCTCCTCGGCTGAGGAGCTTCTGCTCCTGCTTCTGTAACGTGGGGGAGTCCTTTGCTTGCTTGGACTCCTGCTTCTTCTTTTTCGTGAAGAAGCTCTCTTTTTGGGAGGAGTGGGGGTTCTGGATCTGCTCCTCCTTCTTCGTGAAGGAGCCTTTGTGTACCGCACCATGACCAACCCATCTCCCTTGGACCCCCTTTCTGCTAACCCAGAATCCTCGGGATGTTCACGGATCCGCTCTAACTCTCGGATCTCGTGTTCCCTCTTCCGTATTAGTCGAGCATATTCCTCGACTTCCTGCCTCTTTTTATCGAGGATATCCTCGTTGCTGTGCACACTTTTTGAATGTGCAACCGATTCTCCTCTGTGATGGGATTTGCTCCTTCGCGTGGAGGTTGTGGCCGTCTTGCCCTCCTTGTTCTTGGAGTTGTCATGGATGGCAAGAGGATCCCTGCTCGTGGTCCTCTTATCATGTCCGCTAGTTGGCTTTCTCGGGGCACCTGGTGGGGACTTATCCCCTCCGCCACCAGCCTGGTTTTTGTCATTGATCGGTGTGACTGGATCTACCTCCACCATGGTCGTATTTCAAAAGGGAACTCTTTCGTTTCCCACAGACGGTGCCAATTGTAGGTGGAGAAAAATAGATAGTACCTAAAACAGTACTGAATCTCCTTCCTTCTCGTGCTGCCCAATCGGAACCCTAATACCTTCGCCTGAACCCTAACCTGTAAAACAGACAAGGGGTGAGCGCACCTTTGCCTCTCGTGGCAAAGGCCCTCCGATGCCTAAGTTAGTATCACGTACTGTCTCAAAACCCTAATTAACAGTAGGAAGTGTGGAATGAATGCAACTTCTTGCGTACCTTTTCCTTCTAGGTTCACCTTGTATTTATAGATTCTCAGACGCTTGCTGCCCAAGTATCCTTCTCGTCCTAGGCCTCCTATCTCGTACAGGAAACCTAGCTCTTCTGGGAATCTCTTACCCAATCAACTGAGATCCCTTCCTCATAGGTTCTCTTCTCTCCATAGAACTCATCCCTTAGTAGGACTGTCTCTTAACTTATCTTTGCCGTATATCGGGTCCGTCTTATCGGACACCCCTATTGCCTTATCTCTTAAGACAACGTCACATCAAGTAGCTTCATCTGTTCGGCGTATGCCCCTACCGAACAGACTACTCAAGTAAATGACTTCTCATGCCACTGGCCCATCTAGGCCGAACAGAATGTATTAACTAATGACTTCTAATGTCACCGGCTTATTCCAGCCGAACAGATCGTCTAATCTGGTGCCTCCTCGTAGCACTGGACCTTACTGTCGCCGTTCATCTTATATGGGGTCCCATATCACTTTCCTCATTACACGGGTCCAGAACACCACGTGTTCGGTTACTATTTGCACCTGTTCGGTAATACCTCCCTACAAGGATTGAAGTGACTGGTCAGTAATCTCTACCCATGGGCCATATTCCAGTGCATACATATAAATTTACATTGAAATTTGAGTAGCATTATCGTACCTGTGTAAGACAAAGAAGATGAATTTGCAGGATGAATGTGTCGTTTTGTGTAGAGAGGAAACTTGAGGACATGTTGGGTTGTGGCAGTTGAGGGGTAGCGTGATTTTATAATTTAACCCAGTTAGTTATTTATAATACGCTGACAGAGGAGCAAAAATCGTTTTTGGTGGGGGCAAAAGTGGAAATCACTTTTGGGATAGCTTCAAAAAAGTGTTCACACCAAAAGCTACTCTCTCTTTATATATTAGAACTAACGAATGCCCGGAGGGGTTGATGAGGCTTTTGTAATCAACAGAAACAAAAAAGAAATGAAACATAAGAGAGAGGGGAGATTAGCGATTCAATTGGCTCGGGGAGAGTAGCGGCGGTGCCATCCTCCTCTGGTTGTTGAGCAAGGGAGGGAGGCGGCGCAAAGCTGCGTGAGGGGGGTGGGGGAGGGTTTGGAAATAACAGGGAATGTGTGAATAAAAAATGGTTTAGCATTTACGGGCATGCCTTTTGTAGAATGAAAAGTGGAGATTTATGCAGGGAACAAATCTGAAGCGTTGGTTATCTTTTAGATTTGAAACTAGTCCTGTCTTATTATTGACTGTCAACCAAATCGGAAACAACTGACCAATTAAATCGTTTCCAAACAAAATAGAAATAGCACTGCAAAACAAAAGCGATAACTGAATCCAATCACGATTAGCACAGGAAAGCTACCCACCTACACTATTACATACCTGCAACATAGAGAAGACAGGTCAACACTACAACCACAACCATACTTGGTAACTTAACCTACTCTAATGATACGTCCAAAAGTAAAGCATCCGCAATTCATACAATCAATTAGTATGGCTAATCCACCCACCACCACCCCCCCCCCCCCCCCCCCCCCCCCCCCCCCCCCCCCCCCAATTTTTAGAGTTTTTAGACTATGGCATACAATTCAAATTCAACCGGAATGCTTACCACATGCAACCCTTCTGCTAGGATTTTAGTACTTCTGTTTAATCGATGGCCATCTAGAAGAAGAAAAATAAGAATTGGTCAACCATATTAAAGGCTGCATTATGTTTGGGAACCACCATCTCGTTTTATCACTACTTGGAACAAAACAAAACAAATAAAAAGAAAAAAGCTAAACCACTTATTGTACATGTTTTTCCAGCAAAACAAACCACATGTTTAAGGTGGATAAAAGTCTCATCTATTCATACAACGTTCAAGCTCTTTGAGCCTGATTGAGAAATTTGGCCTATGGAGAACCCACATTGCTAAGCATAACACTATTTACAGTTTTACACCTTTCTCGTATTTGCGTATTTTTCTGTAAGTTGTTTCTATCAAGAAGACATGGTGCAGAAATTTCATTGAAAACCAAAAGAAAAGAACAATTTTTTGAACCCTATTTGCTTAGATAACCCAAACTATCATAAACCATGCAACAAAGCCACATAATCATACCAAAAACAAAACAATTAACAAAAAGTTGAAGGAAAAAAAAAACTAAAATTCGACATGATCTACCAAAATGTACAGATAAAACAGATATGTATAAACCCTCAAAAAAACAAAACCCTAAGCAAGACTTTCTTGTCCAAAACCCTTTGTCCAACCGCGCGTGTGTGTCACATTTTCAATAAATTACCCAAAACCCACGAAAACTATAACCTTTTTCAAACACATAAACCAAAACCCTGAGAGCCTAAAACCACTATAGAAAAAGAAGAGGAAAATTAAATGCATAGTAGTGCATAAAACCTGGGTAAAGGGTATATAGATCTCAACGTAACTCACCCATACACTACTCTCGACCCTGTCCTGACCGATTTCTTGTCCATTCGGCCCTCCAATCGGACGCTGGAGTTCTTGTGGGTATTGGTAGAAGAAGATGGGACATTATTAGTGTCTGTTGCAATTGGGTTTGAATCGGAGGGGGGTGTTTGTGGATTGGCAGGCGACGTTGTTCCTCTGACAGTTGTTTCCCAGTCGAATTCCTGGAGAGAGTTGAGAGAGTAAGGTATGGGAGAGAACATATATATAGATATATTGCAAAAAAAAGAAAAAGAGAAGAGGGATTGTAAATGAACTCGCATCGTTGAGGGGATTTGGAAGACAGAGAGGAGGCGTTGATGGGATTTGGAGACGGAGAGGTCATTCCTGAAGAGGAGAGAGAGACGATGGAGAGTGGATCGGTGGCCGCAGTCTCTTTTTTTATGAAACGATTCAGATTTTGAAAGCTGATGAGCTATTGGCTTATTTCCGTTCTCTATTTTTGTCATAAAGATATAAAGTATTTACAAAAATCTCAATGTAGAATGAATGGTGGATAATTATGAATGGGACAAATCTAGAGCATTGGTTTATTTTTTGGATTCAAAATCAGTTCTGTCTTATCATATGATAGATAATCACGCATATTTATTTAACCTAAATAGACACACATGCATTTTGAGTTAAGTCCGTTGACCAATAAGTACTTTTTAATATCCACTAAATATTTTGAAAATGTTCCAACAAGAGCTGTTTTTGCGGTTTTTTCTTTTCGTTTTTTGTTGTTTTAGTTGTATTTCTATTTCATGCCTCTGGTACGTAGCTTGTAATTTGTTTGTTTTTACCATAACTGGGCTAATAGGCTTTATGATTCCTAACAAAAAACTATATAGAAATTGACTCAGAGCGGGCTAGTTCTGGTTGGACATCACGTGATGGTGACGAAAGACTACTCAATAATTACTTGGTTGGACATCACGTGATGGTGGCCAAAGACTACTCAATAATTACTTGCATGCACCCCTTTGAAATCTCAACAAAGCTATTACATATAGAAAGACTCCCGTATGAAACAAGAGTACCATCGACATTGTTTCTATACAAAAGGCTCTAGAAATACATGAGATAAGGAAAAGGCGGAACAGCGCACAACAATTCTGCAAGAAATAAAATCTAAGAGCATCTCCATTAATAGTGGAGTTTGCTATTTGGATGGCAATTACAGTAACATAGCATTTGGTGTCATATCGATGGACAACCATCGACTACGATTCCCGGTGCGGTGGGGCACCTTGCGAGTGGACAAGTGTCTTTTGCTTCCGATCCCTCCAACTCTGCGTTTTGAAACTGGAAAAAGGTCATGATGACATGCGCTAATGCACCTAACAAATTGGTAACAGCAGCCCCAGTTGTGAAGGATAAAGAAAGAAGATACTGATGCTTGGGCGACGTATACTTCAAGAAATGGTATATAATATATGGGAAAGAAATTCCAACTAGGAACCACGAGTTGATATTTGCTGGTATAGCTGCGGGAAATACTGAAGTCGCCGCTAGAATGATTGGCAGCTTGATTTTTTTAAGAAAAGTCCACTTGTTAGACAATATAAATGAGAAGAATTCAGCTATCGTGAAAACACAGACTACCGATATCATGAATCTTGTGTAATTCCCATCCGCTAGGATCCGGGATGAACCCAAGATTGCCCAGATGGTTGTAGTAGTGTCGTACATATCAAGGGATGGGCAGCTCCCCGGGCTTCCTACCGGTGTACTACAATTAATTTTGAGCGTATCAGAATGACACCATACCACAGCAGTGCTAACCAAAGCTCCAACAAGTGATGCGACAAGCTGGTCAAGGTCATAATCTAAAGTTAATCCAACTTACCATAATAGAAGTTTGGGCATAGAACTAAAAGAAAGAATTAGTACATGTATGTAACTGAATTATGAAAATTACCAGAACAAGGAACATGACCTTCGGAGGAACCTTGAGGTAGTGACCTAACTTCATAAAGCCAAGAAAGGCCACTGTGTTTACGGCAATTTGATATGCGGAGTTGGTAAAGATCATGAATTCAAACTGCTGACTTGGATATAGAAATCCCCCAAGTGTAATAAAAACAACATTCACGGGTAGCACCTGCATATCAAATTTTCCGTAAGCAACTTGTTATTAGTTGATTGTGATGCTTGAAATGGAATAATGTAATAGTGAAAATCGTTGATTAAAAAGCCAAGATAAGATCACCAGGTTGCATGTTGCAGCAAATATTCCCATTGGGGGAAGCAGGATAAGGACAACTACACAACTGATTAAAATCCCGTAGGACGGAAATTGGATCTCTGGTCCAAATTTAGTGAAATGTGTCCCGATTGTTAAAGTAATCACCAACGCCAAGATGATATAGAACCAACGTCCTGGGACGGATTCATAGTTTCGCATCCTTTGGTTGTGAACATCTTCATTTATTTGCTTCCATATTGCCCTACAATTGCCAAAGAAAAAAAAAGGTGAGGATATTTGCGTGAGCCTTCTGAAAGAAGGAAAAAGTACATTAAACATATTCTAATGACATTGAATCTACTACAATGATATATGTTATGTAGCACCTATAGCCCAAAAGTAAGTTAAATTTACTAGCTTAATAATACAAGTGAAATTATTCCAACAAAAAAGGAAATATATGCATTTCGATTAGATAAATATCATACCTTCCGTAATTCAACGTCACGTGGAGTAAACTTGTTATAATTGCCGCATACAAAAGGCCAATTGAGCCGATTCTAAAGGCACTCAAATGTGCAGGAGAGTATGCTTCATAGGCTGTCTTGTTGAATGTTAGTCTATCAGCATTGACGACTTTGGTGATGTTGTACGGGTCCCCAAAATCATCATATATCTCCGTTGTGAATATTGGACAATTCTGTGTGTCAAAGGTGTTGCTCCAATATATTGCAGGAGTGAAAATGAAAAGGGAAAGAAAGACGCCCCCCATAACATGTTTAATAACAAATGGGGGCGTCGATAGTGGGTCACTACCGAAGTCGGAAATGGAGGGCCAATCAAAGGAAAAAGAAAACAAACCGAGGCCATTTCGGCCTGCTCCGATCTGCTGGGCTGTGAGATCAGTCCTGCTGGACTTATTCCACACCCAACAAAGGAAGGACACACAAGACAGGGAAGGAACGAGGTATCCGGGAAGGAGTTGGTACGCACAGCTCACACCAAAAAATATGTAAAAAAATTTCCTACTTGTTATGATTCTTGAGGATGAAGGCCCAACAGATTTCTCATGCCATGTCCTGAGAAATAATTTTTTGTTAGTCTTCCACACCTATCTTTTTAAAAATGTTACTGTATTTGAGAGGGTAAGGAATCGAACACCTGAAAAATACAACATCCACCAATTTCGCTGGCCACCACATCTCGGGTGATGTCACCCAATTCTTGAAGAGGCCCACGAATAAGAAGCTGATTAACTGCATGTTCAAGAAAGAAAACCGTTATATGTATGCTAGAAAATATGAAAAAGGGTAATTTACGGGCCGGTCCACTTTGGGAGTCCTAATTCCCTTCAACTCCAATCCAAATTGAAAAAACACTGCTAAGGATTTCACAAATTTTTTCCCCCAAAAATACCCTCCATCAAAAACACGGCAGAGATCTCATAACTCCCTGCATATATTTTGCAGAGAGATCTGATAACTCCATGCAGTTGAATTCTTCAATCGAATCGAACACGACAGAGATCCAAGATGTTGGCCTCCAGATCTTCAAGCATTGTTAGAATTGTGGCTCATATGTCCAATATGAAGAGATACTAAGAAGTTCTAGAAAGAAGGCCACCGATAATCCAGTAAAAGTAGATTGGGCCGAAGGCCTAGGCGTTCTGTAAATTGGGGGGTGCAGGGGGCGTAGCCCCCTGTGGTATGGTACAAGGGTATTTTTGGAATTCAAACCAAATACCAGGTTAGAGTTAGAATAGAGTCGGTATAAATACTTTATGTTGTAAACCCTATTTCATAACTGTGATAATAAAGAACAGTAGCCGCTCTTGCTCCCATGGACGTACCCGATTTTGGGGAACCACATATATTGCTGTGTCAATTTTTTTACTATTCTTATACTCGTAAATCGTGGTGTGACGATCCTAACAAGTGGTATCAGAGCTTTGGACTGTTTTTTATCACACGAAGAACGATGTTAGCGAGTTCGTCTGTTACGAAGTTCAATGTTATGAAGTTCGATGGAACTTTGAATTTCGAATTGTGGCAACATAGGGTAAAGGATTTGTTAGTGTAGCAGGGTTTGTACAAGGGGTTGAAAGCGAAACCAGAGGCCATGACAAACGACGATTAGGAAGAACTCCAGATGAAGGCGGTGAGTACGATTCGTCTGTGTCTTGCAGACGAAGTCATGTATGACGTGTTAGGTGATGAATCGCCGGCTGGGGTCTGGACTAAACTGGAAAGCAGGTATATGTCAAAGTCATTGACGAACAAACTATTTCTGAAGCAGAAACTGTTTGGGTTGAAGATGGCCGAGGGTACTGATCTAGTTCAACATATCAACATGTTTAATCTGATTGTGAGCGACCAGCAACGGATCGACGTAAAGTTTGAGGAGGAAGACCAAGCGCTGATGTTACTGTGTTCACTATCGATTTCTCTCGAAACTCTCGTTACAACCTTACTCTGGGGGAAAGAAACCCTAGAACTGGAGGAAGTCACTGCAGCCCTTCTGGCGTATAATCAACGCAAGAAACAAACAGAATCGCTGCAGGGTGAAGGTCTGGTGGTTAAGGGGTACGAGGATTGTGGCAGAAAAAAGGATAGGGGTAAATCAGTTTTGGGGCATGGGAGGTCTCAGTCCAAGAATAGGTCCGAGGGCACGTTCGAGTTTAAGTGTTACAGGTGTCATGAACCGGGGCACATGAAGAAAGACTGTCTGCAGAAAGGAAAGGGAACTGACTGGAAGAAGAAGGGAAAGGTAGGGGACAGGAAAGATGGGTCATCAAATTTTGCGAATGTTGTAGAGTAGGAATCTGATGATGGAGACATGCTTTCGGTTTCAGCAACTTCGGATCACCTGGCAGACTCATGGATTCTGGATTCAGCATGCTCATTTCATGTGACGCCTAACAGGGAATGGTTTGACACCTACAAGTCAGTGAATTGTGGTAATGTTCGAATGGGTAATGATGCATCATGTCAAGTCATTGGAATAGGCACAATTAAGATCAGGATGTTTGATGGTGTTGTATGAACCTTAGGTGATGTTAGGCATGTTCCAGATTTGAGGAAAAATTTGACTTCGTTGGGAACCTTAAACTCTAATGGCTGTTAGTATAAAACAGGAGGTGGAGTCATGAAGGTAACGAAGGGTGCTTTGGTGATTATGAAGGGTATTAAGATTGCTGGTAATATCTATTGTTTGATAGGAACTACAGTTGTAGGTGGAGTTGCTACTGCTACCATAACTGAGGATACTGATGATAATTTCTTGTGACTTATGCGGTTGGGACATATAGGGGAACGTGGGATGCTAGAGTTACATAAGAGGGACCTGCTGAAGGGAGTGAAATCGTGCAAGTTAGATTTCTGCAAATTTTGTGTACTAGGGAAGCAGTGTAAAGTGCAGTTTAGGAATGCAACTCATCGAACAAAGGGAATTTTTTACTACATACATTCAGATGTTTGGGGGCCAGTGAGAGTAGCTTTGAAAGGAGGATTTCTGTACTTCATGACCTTTATCGATGATTTTTCGAGAAAAGTCTAGGTGTACTTCATGAGACACAAGTCTGAAGTTTTTGAGAAATTCAGGGTGTGGAAAGCTGAAGTGGAAAACCAAACAGGGAAACGGATAAAGTGCCTCAGAACAGATAATGGGAAAGAGTTTAAGAATGGACCTTTTATGAAGTTTTGTGAGGAGCATGGGATTCTGCAACACTTTACAATTCAAAAGACACCTCAACAGAATAGGGTGGCAGAAAGGATGAACAGAACCATAGCAGAAAGAGCACGGTGTATCAGATTGAATGCAGGACTTCTGAAGGTCTTTTAGGCAGAGGCAGTGAGTATGACATGTTTCATTATCAACAGGTCGCCGAGTACTGCTCTGGGTGGAAATGTAGCAGAAGAGGTGTGGATAGAAAAGGAGGTAGACTATTCAATCCTGAAGATCTTTGGGTGTCCAGCCTATCTTCATGTTCTTAGTGATGAGAGGTTAAAGCTTGATGCAAAGTCCAAACAATGTATCTTTCTTGGATATGAGAAAGGGGTTAAGGGATACAAGCTTTGGGATCCAGAATTAAAGAAAGTACTGTTCGGTTGGGATGTGGTATTTGATGAGGCTTCTATGGTCAAGGCACATCAGGATGTTCAGAAAACTGAGACAGGGGAAAACAGTAGCAAGTAGCAGAGCGTACAGATTGAGCTGGAGAGTGTTGACACAAGCTTGCAGCCAGTGGAACATCTTGATCAGCAGCAGCAGGAATGTATAGCCACAGGGAGACCCGAGCGCACTATCAAACCATCGGTAAGGTATGGGTTTGAGGATATGGTTTCTTATGTACTATCAACCACCAGTGGGGATCCGTCTACTTTTCAGGATGCTATCACTAGTCCTGAAAGGGATAGATGAATGGAAGCCATGGTGTAAGAGATGGAGTCATTGCAGAAGAACATGACTTGGAAGTTGAAAAAACTGCCCGAGGGAAAGAAGACAGTGGGTTGCAAATGGGAAGACAAGAAGAAAGAGGCTGTGTCAGAAAAGGAAAGGGAGAGGTTCAAGGCTCGATTGGTAGCAAAGGGATACTTGCAGAGGAAGGGAATTGATTATGATGAAATCTTTTCTCCAGTGGTGAGGCATACTTCAATCAGGATGATCTTGGCATTGGTGGCTAGCTATGATTTGGAGTTAGAGCAGCTGGATGTGATAACAGCCTTGCTCCATGGTGATTTGGAGGAAGTCATTTACATGGAGCCGCCTGAAGGGTTTAAGCAGCCAGAGATTGAGCACCTTGTTTGTAGGTTGTATAAGTCGCTTTATGGACTTATGTAGTCCCCAAGACAATGGTACAAGAGGTTTGACTCGTTCATTATTCGAATTGAGTTCACACGTTGTGAGTATGATTGTTGTGTTTATGTTCAGAATCTTGATGACGGTTCTTATATTTTTTTGTTACTTTATGTTGATGATATGTTTATTGCTGCGAAGAGTATAGTTGAAATCAACAGGTTGAAGGCTTTATTGGGTAAGGAGTTTGATATGAAGGATTTGGGTGCTGCTAGGAAAATATTTGGGATGGAGATACATAAGGATAGGTCAGCTGGAAAGCTGTGGTTGTCCCAGAAGGGCTATGTGATGAAAGTGTTAGAGAGTTTTAGTATGACTAATGCTAAATCGGTCAGCACTCCTTTGGCTAGTCATTTCAGGTTGTCTACAACACAGTGTCTAGAGTCTGCTGAGGAAATTCAGGACATTTCAAATGTGCCTTATACGAGTGCAGTTGGTTGCTTGATGTATACGATAGTGTGTATGAGACCCGATTTAGCACATGCAGTCAGCACAGTCAGTAAGTACATGGCAAATCCAGGCAGAGAGCATTGGAAGGCAATAAAGTGGATTTTCAGATACTTGAGAGGTACTTTAGACCATGGGATTTTGTTTGCTAGGCAACAGGGTCAGATTTCAGTTGTGGGGTATGTGGATGCGAATTATGCTGGAGGGTTGGATGACAGGAGGTCTACGACAGGGTATGTGTTTACACTGGCAGGTGGGCCGATTTGTTGGAGATCCATGGTACAACCTCTAGTGGCGCTATCTACTACTGAGTTTGAATACATGGCAGTGACTGAGGCTGGTATGGAAGCATTGTGGTTGAAGGGGTTCGTGAAAGAGCTAGGCATCAATCAAGGTGGAGTTCAGTTGTATTGTGATAGTCAGAGTGCCATTTATTTGGCGAAGCACCAGGTGTATCATGCAAAGACCAAGCATATTGACATGAGATTTCACAAAGTGAGAGTTAATTGCTATGGGTGATGTGATATTGGAAAAGGTGCATACTTTTGAGAATGCAGCTGATATGTTGACAAAGACTGTGACCGTGGACAAGTTAAAGTATTGCTTGGACTTGGTTAATGTCTCTAGGTGCTAGAAAAAAGGAGGCATCCCCCCAACCCAATGGATGGTGATGGATATCTTTTAAAGGGGCGAGAGTATATTCGCCCAGGTAGAGATTGTTAGAATTGTGGCGCATATATCCAATATGAAGAGATACTAAGAAGTTCTAGAAAGAAGGCCATCCAATAAAAGTAGACTGGGCCGAAGGCCCAGGTGTTCCGTAAATTGAGTGGGGGGGCGGTATGGTACGGTATCGTAGAAGAGTATTTTTGGGATTCAGACCAAATACCAGGTTATGATTAGAATAGAGTCAGTATAAATACTCTATGTTGTAAACCCTATTTCATAACTATGATTGTAGGTGGAGAAAAACGAAAGAGGCTTTGAACAACACAAGAAAACAACGGCTACTCGTGACTTCTTGCCGGAACCCTAGCACGTCGTCGGAGCTTTAACCTGCAAAATAGACAAGGGGTGAGCGCACCTTTGCCTCTCGTGACAAAGGCCCTCCGATGCCTAAGTTAGTATCACGTACTAGAGAGAAACCCTAATTATCGGTAGGAAAGTAGTATTGCAACGTATTGCGTACCTTTTGCCTCTAGGTTTACCTCATATTTATAGATTCACAGATGTTTGCTGCCCAAGTATCCGGTAGCCCTAGGTTTCCTACCTCGTATAGGAAACCCAGAACATCTTGGATTCTTGTTCCCTTATCTGTTCATTACCTTAGTCCTTTTAGGACTCTTTTCCACAGCTGGCTGAACATCCCATTCCCGTTGGGTATCTTTTCCAGATCCTTTATTCTCGGGATCCTATTCCTTTATGGAATTCCACTGTCCTAGAACCTTCCAAAGTGTGCCTTGCACCTGAGGCTGCTTTCCCAGAATTTTCCTCCTGTTCGGCCCTCTTGTTGCCGAACAGAGTACTTGGACCAGTGACTTCACATGTCGTTGGTCCTTTATCAATCTCTTGGTCCAATAACTTCTCATTTCGCCGGTCCTTATTGCCGACCACCGTCTTGCACGGCGAATGCCCTTATCGTATTTATACCATGGTCCACATACCACCTATTCGGGCCTCATTTGCACCTGTTCGGGATTACCTCCCTACAATTGCTCCCCAGCTTTACTCGTTATTTTCTCTTAATATGACGAGCAAAGCTCTTAAGATCCGAGCAAGTTCATTTTGCTCCTGCACCTTATTTCTCGTAATTGGTGCAACTTTCATCATCAATCCAGGCAAAACGTCCCATTGTTTAGGCTAGACAGGCTTTTCTTGCCCTTACTTTTACACGCGGCATACGTTGTACTGCTCGCATTAAATGCAGGCAGGCACCTTTGGGGAACGAAACGCCCAAACGGCATCTGGGGTGACGTTTCACGTACGCCACCCTACTCATTAAGGTATTTCTGGGTTTTCGTCCCATTTCAAACCCACTTTCTCTCTCGAAGTTGCCACTGCAGAAAGAAGATTTTGAGCGTACCCGCCTTTGGAACACTGCTCATTCTCTCGAGACCCCTTCCTTTCTGCAATCTAGGAACTTTGATCATCACAATCGTAAGTTACTGCTCCCCACTCTTCTTCATTTCTCTCGCTTGATTTAGGGTTTCCAGTCACCTTAGGGTTTCTTCCCCCCTTTCCCTCGTCTGCAACTCTATTGTTCATAAATGGGGAGGTTTAGGCGCCATTGTAACACTTCTCAAGCCATGGCTACGTTCAGATCTCGTTCGAGATTCCTGATAATGTAGCCACCACACTGGCCCCAGAGGACGCCATTCAACAGAGCCCCGATAACGACACCCTCCACATTCCAGTAGTCGCCGTTGTGGAAGGCGGTGTTAGATTCCCATTAGCACCACTGCTCCGCCAAGTTTTAGCCCACTACAGGCTCTCCCCTATGCAAGTTTCTGCTAACTTCTTTAGGGTTGCCATGGGCGTACACACCCTAAACCAGATGATGGGCACATCTTTAGGCCTGCACGACATCCACCATCTGTACAACATCTCTCGAACCAAAGATGCTTTAACCTACTATTTGAAGAGTAGGGATTCCAGAAAAAGACTGGTCCTTGAACTTCCTGATTCTGCCCGAGGAGATGACGATGATTTCCTCATCGTCACAAGGAATTTCGAGCCCTAGGACGAGGATGGCAGAGTGATAGGTTTTCATGCCCCTTACCGATTTGGACAACCACGTTAGTCCCCTCTTTTACCTAAAGTTTTTCATACTTTAATTACTCGATTCATTGTATCTTTACTGCTGTATATTTTGTTGCAACTATAAACGTCAACCAGGGTCAAGACATTATCACCCCTCAGGTCCACGCCGCGGATATCAATCAGGTGTTGGCCTTCAACGGGCAAGGCACACATCTTGCTGGCCGAGCAAGAGCAGCCTAGATCCTTCTCAGCTACAGGGCTTCATACGGCGGGTTCACTAATCGGCGCATCCGAGCAACGGACAACCCAGCCCTCCCTAGTCCTTCCACCTCACATCCCGAACAAGAAGAAGGAAGGCGCTCACAAACTCCACCCATTCCTGACGAGCCAATCATTTTGGCCGAAGTAGCATCAACCTCCACTTCCAGCGGTTACACCCCTTCTTCTCCAAATA
Organism: Rhododendron henanense subsp. lingbaoense; assembly: GCA_020567845.1. NCBI lineage: Eukaryota > Viridiplantae > Streptophyta > Magnoliopsida > Ericales > Ericaceae > Rhododendron > Rhododendron henanense. The sequence continues at coordinate 2,877,139 of CM036317.1, forward strand.
CTCAAACTATGAACCAACCAATTGATCTCAGCGATTTACTTACCATCCTTGGTGCTGGCGAGGGACGTGGCACTACTCGTGGCCACGGCAGATCTCAAGGCCACGATCGTCGGGCGTCTGCCCATACGGATGTTCCACCAGGGTTTTCTCCCAATGAAATTGTTGAGGCCCATTGTAACAAGCGCCAACACCTTGACTCATCTTCAACTAGCAATGCATCACCAGACGGTACCGTGACCACAAGGAGATCCACAGTCTCAATTCTTGCTTGGGCTCCCCGTTTGTCCCATGGTAATCGCCCCATAAGCATACGAGACAGTGTTGAAGCTAAGGACACTGCCTTGTCCCTATCCCAGGCCCTTTTATTCTCTGGGAACATGCAAAAGGAGGTGCAGAATTCTCCTGACAAGCTCCTTAGCTCGTTCATGGTTCACAGCGTCAAGGTTTTCCATTTTTCCTTAACGTTCCATACTTGTTTATTGTAATTCTTGCCCTTCACTGAATTCTTCATGCTTCGCCCAGTCTGTACAAAAAATGGTGGTGATGGCCCAGAAACTTGGCCAAGCGGAGCCCCAGCATGCCAAGCTAGCCAACGACGTCGCCAAGTTGGAACGCACGATTGCTCGCCTTGAGAGGGAGAGAGATCAAGCTCGGGGAATCGCTGACGAGCTTAAAGGCAAGCTGGACGGAGCGGAAGACAGCTAGAACCAATCTCTCATGGAGCTAGAGGCCAGCAAGAATGAGACCAAGGCCGCCTATCAGCAGGGGTATAACAAAGGGATCAATGTGGCCACCGAGAGCTATAAAGCCCAAATGCCCAGGATCCAGGACCAAATTTGGGCTACTGCGTGGGCTGCTTGACTCAAACAAGTTGGTTAACCTGAGTCTTCACCCCTTTGGATAGAGAACGACCTCCCGAGCACCATGACAGCACAGAACGAGGAAGAGACTGTGGAGGAGGAAGACAGTCTAGACAGGGAATTGAACGCCCAAGTCTCCGAGCAGCTTGGTGGCGAGGGTGATCAAACCGAGGAGATGACCAACCCTGGCCATAAGGAAGCCAGCGGTGGTCATTCTGAGGAAGGTACTACTATGGAGAACGTGACTGCACCAGTCCCTCCCTTTGTCGTTTAAGATCTCACCTCGGATGAGTATGTAATCATAAAAACATTCGTCTTTCCTTTGGAAATTGTTTCGTGGCTCTGCGTGGCTGTAGATGTCGCCCTGCGTGGCACCGGTACTTTCTCATACATTTAAAATAGGTATTTGGCCCTTCGTGGCGTTTGGTTTGAACACTGGTATGTTTGGCCCTTCGTGGCCTAAGTACAGGTATCCTCGGTCCCTCGTGGCCCTTTTGGATTTTGGAAATGGCCTTTCGTGGCCAATCATTCATGGTTAATTGCTAAGTGTTTCGTACTTTGCTGGTTTACGTGCATGTGTTCGTATGCTCTTAAGTATTTCGTACTTAGATTGGTGCCAAATGCATTCAAATGTGCGGCAAAGCCATGCATGTGTTCGTATGCACTCCAAGTGCTTCGTACTTGGGCAATATCCCTTATATGCTCGTATGCCCCCCAAGATTTCACATACCTTGGTAACAGCCCTAAGTGTACTCGTACTCAGGTTATATGTTGTAAGTGTCTCATACTTCGGGCAAATGCCCCAAATGTTTTCATATTTGGCAAATCTTGGCACGTTATCATATGCATTCCAGAATGCCTAAGTTTGTTCGTACTTAGATAATGTTGCATGTTCACGTATGCAACCCGAGTGTTTCGTACTCAGAAGTATTCCTAATGTGTATTCATACTTAGGCTACCCAAATGTTTTCATATTTGGCAGAATTTGCTCGTAAGTTTATACACACTACACCCCTCTACTCCCCAATACGAAGTCAAGATAAAGAACGAGGCCTAACTTTGTATTCAAAAAGATTGCAAAAAATAGTATTGTTTCACCAAAATCTTATTACTTTATTTATAATCCAAAACTCAAGGGGCGTTACGCGTACCCCTTGCAACTAATAAAGAATAAAAACAAAACAAGGGAATTTTATTCATAATTCCCACACAATCACGATGTGCATCCTAAAACAAAAATGAATTGAAGTCTTTTCACAGAAAGAACTTCCTTAAATTGTGGACATTCCAAGGCCTTGGCACTAGGTTCCTGTCTAGGTCTGCCAAATGATAAGCCCCAATGCCCACAACCTCCGTGACTCGATATGGGCCTTCCCAATTGGCCCCCAACTTGCCCTCGTTGGCCACCTTGGTGTTGCTAAGCACCTTACGAAGCACAAGGTCTCCAACACCAAACTCTCGTGGGTGGACATTCTTGTTATAGCTTTTCATCAGTTGCTCCTGGTATGAGGCTTGTTGACAAATATATGCATGATAATTTGTTGAAAATTATATGCATTACTATTTATTATTTTGATGATTATATTGATGAAGTTTTTATTATTTAGCAATAGAAAATCTTTTATCGCAAAGTCCTTTTTTGGACTAATATTCTCTTTACCTTGAAACATTGCATAAGTCTTTTGAAATTCAATGTTTAATAATTATAAAGACTTAATGAGCTCAATTCATGCTTTAACGGAATTATTTAGATGAATTTTTGAGCCACAGGTTGACGAACCGGTTGACAGACCAGCTGTCTTTACAGAGAGCTGTGACAACCGGAGTGCACCGGTTGATAGGCCGGTTGACAGACCGGAAGTCCGGGTGGAAGTCCCGTAGTGTTATTCTGCAATTTTTCTGCAGATCAGTAAAAGTTCCAACGGCTATATTTTCCTGATTCCCTCCTCAACGGCTCTATTTACTTTCCAACAACTAAGAAGCATATGGAGGGCTATATAAGGCTTCAAGAACTCATTGATGAGTACTAATCTAAGCTATAACATTCCATATCATTCCAAGAGCAAATTCTTCAAAGATCAAGTCCAAAATTCTCCTTGTTCTTCCACTTTCAAATCTTTCTTGTGAGAAAATTTGTACAAGTCGTGAGCGATAATTTTCATACTTTCTCCACATACTTGTAATTCCTAAGTGAGTGTTTGAGTCAAACACTTGAAAGCTTAGAAGACCAAATTCGGGTTTGAATTTGGGTGTTATTGTTTTCGAGAGGTTTTCGGAGAAAACTCTTGCGGTTGCACTAGCTCCTCGGGAAAGCTAGGGGATAAGGTCGTTGTAAGCACCCGCAAGACTTACTACTTGTAATCTTTTTGAAGATTAGTGGAACCTTCAAGTAGTTGCTTGAGGAGAAGTGGACTAGGCCAGACCGTGGACAAATCCGGGCCGAACCACTATAATCGGGTTCTATCTCTCTAACTCTTTCTCTTTTACTTGCTCATATTATCTTGGATATATTTGTTAGAGAATATTATTAAATTGGTATTTTTACTTAGCATCCTTTCATCTCCATTCTAGGTTGCATTTTTGGGTAACAAGACCAAATGTACCAGAGCCCTTTCTCTCCGTTACTCGGCGAGATCAAACTCGATCTCCAAGGCTCTGTCATTGCCTCCACTTTCGACCAGAGCGGTCCTATTGGTCGGCAAACCCACTTCCAATGGTATAATAGCCTCTGTACCGTATGCCAATGAATAGGGGGTCTCTCCCATAGACCTTCTAGGAGTTGTTCGGTGAGCCCACAGGACCAGTGGCAATTCGTCGGGCCACTTCCCCTTTACCTTGTCCAACCTCTTCTTGATCCCGTCAAGTATAGTTTTGTTGGACACCTCTGCTTGCCCATTACTCTGAGGGTAGGCTGAGGTTGAGTAGTAGTTCTTTATTCCGTACTGGGCACAGAATGCTTTGAACTTCTTCTGAAATTGTGACCCATTATCCGTGATCAACGAATAAGGGACTCCAAATCGGGTTATATTACTCTTCCATACGAACCTTTCTATCATAGGTTTAGTGATTTTGGCCAACGGCTCTGCCTCAATCCACTTAGTAAAATAATCCGTTGCCACCAACAGAAATTTCCTGTTCCCAGTTGCCTTGTGGAGTGGACCCACGATGTCCATTCCCCATTGTGTGAATGGCCAAAGACTCGTTAATGGCACTAGATCCTCGGCTGGTGTTCGGATCATTGGTGAGAATTTTTGGCACTTCTCACAAATTTTTACATATACTTTTGCATCCTCTTGCATGTGTGGCCACCAGTAACCCTGAGTAATTGCTTGGTGGGCAATGGACTTGCCACAAGCATGGCTTCCACATGTTCCCTCGTGAATCTCGTGGAGAAACTTTTGCACCATCTCGGGGTGCACACAAAGTAAGTATGGTCCAGTGAAGGACTTCCTGTATAGCTTTCCCTTCGTGCAGATTTTGTCTTTATCTTGTGAGCCTCTTTTTTATCCGTGGGGAGCGTCCCATCTCGTAAGAACTCTACTATTGGATCCATCCAACTTGGTCCTTGGTTCATGTCCAAGATCAACTCCACGCTCCTTCCAATGCTTGGATCAGCAAGATAATCTACTGCTACCCTTCTTTTGAACTCAGTTGGCACAGCTGCGGCCAACCATGCTAGGGAATTTGCATGGGCATTCTGCCCAGAACTTATTTGCTCAATGTACACCTTCTCAAAAGTGTCGAGCAAATCTTTGGCGGCCTCCACATAAGCTGCCATCTTTTCATTCCGGGCCTCATATTCCCCGGACAACTGGTTCACTACGAGTTGTGAATCACAGTATATTCGTATCCTCTTCACTTTCAGGGTTTTTGCACTTCTCAACCTTGCTAAGAGTGCTTCGTACTCTGCCACGTTGTTTGAAGCACTGAAACCCAGTCGAAGAGACAATTCCATCATTACTTTTTCAGGGGGGAAAAGCACAACCCCAATCCCTGATCCGGTATTGCATGCGGAACCATCAACGAATAGTTGCCATTCCAAGGGATCCTACTTGGCAGGTGCCTTGTCCTTCTTGGTTGTTGGCTCATTTGGTTGCTCCTTTCTCGTAGGAGGCTGGGAAGCCACTACAGGAGAAAACTCTGCAACAAAGTCCGCAAGCACTTGCCCCTTTATTACAGTGCGCGGCTAGTAGTCGACCTCGTACTGACTTAACTCAACCGACCAAGTTGAAATACATCTCGAGAAATCTGCCTTTCGTAGCAAAGATTTCAATGGGAACTCTGTGTAAACCACGATCTTGTGACTCTGGAAATAATGGGGCAACTTCCTTGCCGCTGTCCTCAATGCCAGGACCAACTTTTCGAGGGGCAGATATCTTGTCTCTGCATCCAGCAAGGTCTTGCTCACGTAGTAGATAGGGATTTGCTCGAATCCCTTGTCCCTCAATAATACTGCACTAACAGCATGTTCAGAGACTGTTAAGTACAAAGTTAAGGACTCTCCCGATTTAGGAGTAGACAAGAGCGGGGCCGTTGCCAAACACTTCTTTAGGTCTTGGAACGCCTGCTCGTATTCTGCTCCCCATTCATATCCTTCTCTCTTTTTTAACAATTGAAAGAAGGGCCTGCACTTGTCACTGGACCGGCTGATGAATCTATTAAGGGCTGTCGCCATTCCAGTTAGTCTCTAGACCTCCTTCGTGGTCCTTGGACTTTGGAGCCTTTGTAATGCTGTTATTTGATCGGGATTTGCCTCTATCCCTCTTATAGTCACCAGGTGACCCAAGAACTTCCCCGAACTTACTCCGAACGCACATTTCGAGGCGTTGAGCTTTAGCTTGTATTCTCTTAATATTTCAAAGGTTTCCTTTAAATCAGCTATGTGGTCTTGCTTCTCCTTACTTTTGACCACCATGTCGTCTATGTATACCTCCATAGTCTTGCCAAGCAACTTCTTTAGCATAATCGTTGCTAACCTCTGGTATGTTGCACCGGCATTCCTCAAACCAAAAGGCATGACACTATAACAATACAGCCCCCTCGATGTGATAAAGGAAGTCTTTTCTTGATCCGGTCCGTACATGGCAATCTGGTGGTACCCTCGATAAGCATCAAGGAAGCTCATCCGCCCATACCCAGCGGTTGCATCCACCAGTTGATCTATCCTAGGGAGGGGGAAACTGTCCTTTGGACATGCCTTACGCAAATCAGTAAAGCCGACGCAGACTCGCCACTGCCCATTCTTCTTTTTACCACCACAGTGTTGGACAGCCACTCTGGGTAGTAAACCTCTCTTATAGCCTTTGCTTCGAGCAAACAATAAACCTCTTTGATAACAGTGTTTATGTGTTGTACGGCAGATCGTCTTTTCTTCTGCATCACGGGCTTATGTTGTGGATCCACATTCAGGTGGTGGCAGATCACGTTTGCATCCACCCCAGGCATTTCTTCGGGTACCCAAGCAAACACATCAGCGTGCTCCTTGAGGAACCCTACCAACTCTTCCTCTTCTTTCTTGCTCAGGTTTTCCCCAATCAGGAAATACCTTTCTGGATCATTCTCGTTGATCTAGATTTTCTTCAATCCTTCCACCACTTTCTCAGCGGGGTTCCCTCCGACATCCTTGATGGTCGGCTGGTCTAGAACCTTGATTGCTTGAACTAACTTCGCTTTAGGTGCCTTCTTGATTATGGAAATCAGGCACTGCTAGGCAACCTTTTGGTTTCCCCTGATTCTTTCAATGCCATTAGACCTAGGAAACTTTACCATCTGATGGTAAGTGAAGGAAACTGCCCTCATCTTATGCAACCATGTTCTTCCTATAATCGTGTTATAGGAAGATGGTACATCCACCACCAAGAAGTCAATTCGTAGTACCACTGTTCCTGCCCAAACAGGAAGAGTCACCTTGCCCAATGGCCAGACTGCTCCTGCACTGAATCTGACCAAAGGAGTTATTGACTGCACCAGATCTACCTGTGTCAGTCCTAGCTTCTTGAACGCATCGTAATATAGTACCTCCGTGCAACTTCCCGAATCTACCAGGATTCTTTCCATGTCATATTCCCCAATTCATAGGGTTGTGACCAGAGCATCGTTGTGTGGTACCTGGACTCCTCCCAGGTCCTCGTCCATGAAGACTATGCCTTTATTGCATTCTTCTCCTTCACGTTCTCGTTTCGTTCCCAACTACATCACATGTTGGTCATGCTTTACTTGCCTCTGAAGCAACCTTACCTCATTTCTCGTATAAGGTGTGGCCAACTCATGTATCATATGGATTATGCCCCTTGGATTTTGCTCGTAATCCAACTCCATTGCTTTCTCTGCACCCTTGTGCTCTTCTTGAATAAATTCTTTCAAATAACCTCGAGAAACCAAGTCGTCGAGGTGTTGTTTGAACATTTCGCAATCCTCCGTCATGTGACCTCAATCCTTGTGATAACTGCAATGCTAACTCGTAGCTCTCTTTGCATCTTTATCTCCTTCCAGCCTTGGGGGCCACTTAAAATATGGGCGGTTCTTTATTCGATAAAGGATCCGATAGATTGGTTCTTTCCAACCGTTGTCACTGAGAAAAAGGACTTGGGGTCCGGGGCGTGCTTTTCTCTATATGGCTCTTTCTTGGCCTGCCCATATTCCATCCTTTCTCTATAAATTTTGGGCTCTGGCTTATCTGCTTTCTTTGTAGGACCCTTGGCCTGCTTGGCAACCACCTTGCCGTCCTCTCGCAGTATGTCATCCTCGTTCCTGGCATGCTGCTCTAGCCGTTCCATTAGCTTTGCCAATATTCTGATTGGATTCATGTTTAATGATCGGCGCAACCCCCCCCCCGAACAGGCAGCCCAGTTTTGAACGTGGCTATTTCATATTCCTCACTGCAACTTTCAATCTCATTGAAAGTTTCCCAGTACTTTTTTGCATAGTCCCTAATTGGCTCATTTTTCCCCTGTTTCATAATAGAGAGGCTTTCGAACGTCTTTGGTGCTTTCCTGCTTGTTAGGAACCGAGCAGTGAATTCCTTGGCCAGTTGCCTCCACCCTCGTATGGAATGTGGACTTAGTTTATGGAACCAGGACAGAATTACTTTTCCCAAACTCGATAGGAACATTTTGCACATGATTGCATCGTCCCTGTCGTGCATAAACATTGCCTGCTGATAATGGTGTATGTGTGCCACAGGATCAGTACTTGTTTCATAAAGGATGAATGCCCCGTGTTTCACCCTGCTCGGCAATCTCGCCTCTTGCAACCTCCTTGCAAATAGGGAGGATGCTATATTACTGAGGGCCTTCCATGCAGACATGGTTCCCTCTCCTTGTTCCTTCGTCTTTTTGGGAGCATCCCTCTCCCAATCGAATTCAGGTCTCTCGTACCTATCCCTGTGATGTTTTCTAATCTCTCCCTCCTCGGGGGTATGACTCCGGCTTCTGCTCCTTCTTTTTCGTGAAGAAGCCCTTTTCCTTCTCGGAGTGGGGCTCCTGCTCCTGCTCCTCCTTCTCTGTGAAGGAGCTTTCTTGTTGTGCATAACCAGAGCCAGCCTGTCTCCCCTGGAGTTTCGTCGTGAAAGTCCAGAGTCCTCCGGATCTTCTCGTATCCGTTGCAACTCCTGAATCTTGTACTCTCGTCTCTCAATTAAACGAGCGTACTCCTCAATTTCCTATCTTTTCTTGTCCAGGATATCCTCATTGTTGTGCACGCTCCTCGAATGTGCAGCCGACGCTCTCCCACGATGGGACTTACTCCTTCTCGTGGATTTCGTGGATGTAATGCCCTCTCTGTTCTTGGAGTCATCATGGACAGTCAGGGGGTGGCCCTTGCTCGTAGTCCTCTTATTATGCCCTCCTTCAGGCTTCCTCGGAGGATCTGGTAGGGATTTATCTCCTCCCCCACCTAGCTAGCTCTTTGGATCAAGTGGTGATTTTGGATCTTCTTCCACCATGGTCGTCTTTCAAAGGGATCTCTTTCGTTTTCCATAGACGGCGCCAATTGTAGGTGGAGAAAAACGAAAGAAGCTTTGAACAACACAAGAAAACAACGGCTACTCGTGACTTCTCGCCAGAACCCTAGCACGTCGTCAGAGCTTTAACCTGCAAAATAGACAAGGGGTGAGCGCACCTTTGCCTCTCGTGACAAAGGCCCTCCGATGCCTAAGTATCACATACTAGAGAGAAACCCTAATTATCAGTAGGAAAGTAGTATTGTAACGTATTGCGTACCTTTTGCCTCTAGGTTTACCTCGTATTTATAGATTCACAGATGTTTGCTGCCCAAGTATCCGGGTAGCCCTAGGTTTCCTACCTCGTATAGGAAACCCAGAATATCTTGGATTCTCGTTCCCTTATCTGTTCATTACCTTAGTCCTTTTAGGACTCTTTTCCATAGCTGGCCGAACATCCCATTCCCGTTGGGTATCTTTCCCAGATCCTTCATTCTCGGGATCCTATTCCTTTTTGGAATTCCACTGTCCTGGAACCTTCCAAAGTGTGCCTTGCACCTGAGGCTGCTTTCCCAGAATTCTCCTCCTGTTCGGCCCTCTTGTTGCCGAACAGAGTACTTGGACCAGTGACTTCACATGTCGTTGGTCCTTTATCAATCTCTTGGTCCAATAACTTCTCATTTCGCCGGTCCTTATTGCCGACCACCGTCTCGCACGGCGAATGCCCTTATCGTATTTATGCCATGGTCCACATACCACCTGTTCGGGCCTCATTTGCACCTGTTCGGGATTACCTCCCTACAATGATAATAAAGAACAGTAGCCAATCTCGCTCCCGTGGACGTACCCGGTTTTGGGGAACCACGTATATTGCTGTGTCGATTTCTTTACTGTTCTTATACTCGTAAATCGTGTGCGTGTGTGTGACGATCCTAACACACCTATCCCAAGACACCAAACAGATCAAGTCGCCGCCAGCAGCTAGTCCCGAGATGGTGTCGTGGTGCTCGATCCACAACCGCTTCCTATGCCGCCAATTCCCACATGCGGATCTTGCAGTCTTGGTGCGCCGTGAGCACGTGCTTCTTGTACCACTACTTCGTCGTCAACGGCATCATCATCACCATCGCTGCCACGTCTCAGTTCCACAACCACCACAAGCCCGATGGCAGGACCTAATTGGAGCCGTAGGCAGTCAGGTCGAGGCCTCTGCCGTCAGATCTGGTGCACTCGAGATACGCCGCCGTCTCGGATACGTCGGAGTTCGTCACTGGCGGTGTACGAGATAGAGGTGAAACGAACATGATGCGAGGAGTCATTTGGGTAAGAGAGAGAGTGTGTGGTCGACAGTGAGAGAAGACAAGTAGATGATCTCTGAGGTGCTGTTGCTGCTGTTCTTCTCTCGAGCTTCCTCTGCTATTTCCATGACTTTCCAGATCTTCATCCCTCCCATTCTCTCTCACTCCTCTCTTTCTTTCTCTCTCTCTCTCTCTCTGAATTCAAGCACTGCGAATTTTTCACATTTTAAATCATAATTTTTTGTTAGATTGTGAATTTCACACTGCGAATTTTGTGTTTGACTGCGAATTTCATACTGCGAATTTTGTGAATTTCCTTTGTACATGTAGCCAAACTATGAAAATTTATCACTTGAAAGTTGTATTTGTATTGATTGAGAAACTCCGAAAGCTAGCACTTATAACCATATCTTTGAGTAGACTTCGGGGTAAGTCTTATAGGCTTTTCTTGTTTTCTGTTGCATGTAGAGTCTTGGATTCATTGTTATCCCGTGAAAATTGCAGTAAAATGTAAAGAGTCAATCCTTATTCGGTCACAATGCGTGTTATCCGATCAATTGCATCACCACCATCCTCAATCGCCACTGCAAGAACAATTGATGTGGAAAAGCTGCTATTACTATATTTAGAAGATAAACCAAATCCCGCGGCTGCAGATAGACCTTGGACTTATGTAGGCACGGTTGGTCCACCCACAGAGGTAAGATTCTATATTTAAAGCTATGGAATGATGAGAACTGGACAAAATTGAGATCGATTTCCTTTGTTTCTGGTCTTGTTTTTCTTCTCTTTGAAGTTTTTAAAAGTTAATGTTATTCTTTGTGAACTTTTTAGTGAATCAAATATCTGACTGACTTCAGACCTCAATTTGCATGGCTTAGGTAATGAGCAGCTCCTAACTTGTTTTAGTGCAGGCCCAGTTAAGCTCATTTTTAGGTAATAATGTGGTACTGGTTTCCCCACATCAACTTGAAGTTATTATAGTTTGGGGTGTTTACAAGATGCCGTGTCATTTTGCTGTTAGTCTGTTGACCGTATTTAGTACATAGAATGTTGATGTATATTTTCACATGACCAATGACATAATTTTTAGGAGAACCTAATTTAAATAAGACTTTATGTATATTTCAGAGGTGTAAAATTCTTTTATATGTTTTTTTTTGGGGTGTTCTTAAGCCTTTGTTCATATAACAGGGGTATGTGAAATTGTGAATTTACGGCCGTGGGTGGTGTTTTAAACAAATTCACATGGGTATGTGAATTTCACAGGAGTATGTGAATTTTCAGAACCTAATTTAAATAAGACTTTATGTATATTTCAGAGGCGTGAAAATCTTTTATTTGTTTTTTTTTTTTGGGTGTTCTTAAACCCTTGTTCATATAACAAGGGTATGTGAATTTCACAGGTGTATGTGAAATTGTGGGAGGGGGCAGTTGCATTTAATGAAGGGTAAAAGGGTAATGTTCATATAAGATTATTCTTAAAGGTAAATAAAAATTGAATTCATCCTTTGTGGGAATTAAGTCTAGATTTTCTAGACCCACAGATAATTTTTTCTATGAAAAAATAGAAATAAAAGAACGAAATGAATATGGGTAATCGGATTAGTGCGTGAGAAACTTACATTTGATGAAAGTACAGACATAAGTGTTGAGGATAAGTAAACTTCCTTATTGAAATGTCCTCTAGCGATGATGATAGTTTGCATCAAATGCGGGCACATTCTTCCCACTTGTCCGGCTACTTGGACGAGCACATGCTCTTTGTGGTTAAATGGTGGGGGATTTATCGGAATCCTTAGGCTTGTCCACGGAAGCCGGAAAACTTTGTCAGGCATCAAATATTCCCACATTATACCCGCCATGAGGATTCCGAATTGGATGAGAACCGGGTTTAGGGTAAACGCTTTATTTTTTATCATGGCCATCGACTGCAAGTAAGCCTGAAGCACACATACGATCGGGCCCAGCACCAACAAGCGCATTGTGCACACCGGCATGTTGGGATCATCCTCGGGTGACACAGTAGAGTGCACCTCTGGGACAGGACTCCTTTTGGATTCTGCATTTTTTAACATGGAAGCAAATCAGATCAAAAAACGAAACTAAAAGAAATAAAATCACAAAGCTCCGAACATGCCTTCATCAAGGGGGTGGAATGAAAGAGAACGGCTGGCTGGTTCCATGTATACACGAGGAAATATTATAGGCTAAGCAAGATGCAATTCGGAAATAATCGGGTATGTTTTGTCAATTCGCTTCTTTCTTTTCTTTTTTGCTGTGTCTCTCTCTTCTGCACGGGCAGTTTCTTTTACACAAGGTCTTGGAGGATCATTGGAGGCCTTGCAGAAAGAAAGGAGAGAAAAGAGGAATTGGAGCTGGCAGAGAATTTATTTTTGGAAAAGAAAGGAGAGAAAAGAGGAATTGGAGCTGGCAGAGAATTTATTTTTGGAAAAACTAAGTGCGGCCTCGTGCAAGGCACGAATATCATGCCCGTTGAAGTGGGTTTTTTGTGATTTAGAGTTAGAATAGATTTGTTTTAAATTGTTTTGGTTGGAATGGTGAGCGTGGGTGTGGAGCGAAAATAATTAGTGGCTATATTGTGGCGGAAAGTTTGGCTTGGTAATGTAAGAAATTGGTGGTTTGGTAAAGTAATTAGCGGCGATATGTGCAGGAGAGTGGAGGCGTATAGTTTATTAACGTCAACTGGTCAAGCCCTAAAACCATGTCCAAGCACCATCCATGTGGCTGCACCATTAGCAGGAAAGTGAATGCGAAGGCTGGTTGGTAATTTCTGAAAGTAAAACAATGATTTTGGATCATGTGAATAGGAGAGTCTATGAAGAAGGACATAGCAACATACAGGGAGGGAAGTACAAACTTGAGCCGAATCAGTTGGAACATTAGAGTTCAGGTGCCATGTATTACTGAGATCTAGATGGTGCTGTTGTGAGAACAGGACTATCAATGCCACCGACTAAGTCTTCATATCAATGAATGGTATATGATGTCATCCATTTATTGTGCCAGCATAGTGGCAAATCTCCATTGCTTCATATCATCAAGAAGCAAGATCTGATGGTAATCATTGAGAAAGGACCTAAAGGTTTGGTAGGTAATGCTATTTCTTTGGAGTGCAAACTGTAATGGCACAAGTATATTTCTTGCTTTGAGCAGTTTGTAAGCAGAAGATTGTTGTTCGGCGGGAGGTCATGGTCGGGTTTTTTTTATGCAAGTTGAATGCAGAAATGGAGCATGGAAAATAATCAAGTTGCACTCTAGTTGGAAAGTATTGTAAAAGGAAGATAAGTAAGTAAACTGGACTGTACTTTTAAGCCTCGGCAAAGACACAAGCAGAAATTAAACTACGAGGCAAAATATACTCGATTAGCGAGTGTGCTAATTGAGTATGCTGTATTTTTATAGGCTGGTTTTTTAAGGAATAGTATGCTGCAACATTAGTTGCTAATTTGACGTTCTAATGTTGCCTTGCTTAAGTCTTTGACATGCCTAGTAAAAATTTCTCATGATAACCAAATAAATCTGTAAAAGGGCCGCATTTGGACGTAGTGTAGGATGTGTACAGGTTGGATTGAGTTTGGACATGGGATTGTACACAGGTAGGAGAAAGGTTTGGATATAGGTTGGATACTAACAGCAGCAGAACATAGCATACGACTGAAAACAGAAAATTTGCACAAGCACAAGGTTCAAAAAGACAATCATGAGGACCTTATCCTGGACTCAGTTTTGGACATCAGTAGCAGCCACATATACTCCAAGGCAACAATAGCTTTGTCCAGCACACAGCACACATATAATCTCTGAAGTTTATTTTGGTAAGTGTGAAACTGTGCTTGACAGTGCATATAGTTGCCAAGCTAAACAGACAGTCCAGCACACAGCACACAGCACACATATAATCTCTGAAGTTTATTTTGGTAAGTGTGAAACTGTTCTTGACAGTGCATATAGTTGCCAAGCTAAACAGACAGTCCAGCACACAGCACACATATAATCTCTGAAGTTTATTTTGGTAAGTGTGAAACTGTGTTTGAAAGTGCATATAGCTGCCAAGCTGAACAGACACATAGAAATACAGGCGAAAACTGGAAGTAGCTCATTTGTGGGCTTAGACAATGATCATTGCTCTATCATTAATAAATAGTTATTCATAATCTTGCAAAGCAACATTAGTACAATTTCACAGCTGAAAACTGGAAGTAGCCCATTTGTGAGGTGAGAGAATAATGAATTGGCAGATAGAGTGCAGTAGAACCACACTAAAAATTGCACGAAAATAGCCTTGAATCCCTACTACACCGTAGTTTGGACACATACATGCATATAGTAACAGTGCACTTCCATAGCAATGTGGAGTAAAACTTCATTCGAATTGGACTACAAACTGCATTCAAACTGTACCTAAACTTTACATTGAATGCAGTTAAACTGCAGAGAGCATGGCTTGATGAGGAGAACGATCACATGTAAAAAAATTCAATTTTTCAAATTAGCCCATGTCTTTCTGTAGCAAGAAAACTGTAACTGAAAAATCTCATTCACAAAGAGTTACTTGATATATACATTGTTTCATAGTGCCAAATGTTGAGTGTTTTATATTAGCAAGAAGCAAGATCTCACGGTAATAATTGTGAAAGGACTGATAGGCTTGGTAGGTAATGCGATTTTTTTGACTGCGAACTGCAAGGGCAGAACCAAATTTCTTGCCTTGAGTAGTTTGCAAGTAAAAGAGCGTTGCTTGGCGAGAGGCCATGGACGGATTCTTTATGTGAGTTGAACGTATAAATGGAGCATGGAAGATAATGAAGTAAGTTTCACCGTACCTAGAAAGTTTTGTAACAGGAAGATAATTAAGTAAGTTACACTCTATTTTTTAGCCTCAGCAAAGACATAAGCAGAAATTAACATACGAACAGATGCATATGGAACCAGTAAGTAATGTGATTTCGGTAATGCAAAAATATAGCATGCAAAAGGATACAGCATGGAAAAGGGTATCCACAAAACACATCCAGCGACACACGGCATAGCAGGAGCAACAAAACCAAGCAGAGATCGAAAGGACTAAGACAACTCGTAAATCCTTTCACTGTCATTCAGTCCATGAAAGACGATCACCCGCGTTCACTAAAATTTTGACTTTAAATTAAATTTAATTAAAACCTTTAAAAACCTTTCTGCAGTTCTTCACTTAAACTCATATCAAAACAAATTTCACTCTTCTTTTCTACACTTAAATTTTTCAAGGCTATTTTGGGGTTTTGAAGATTAACTACTCTGCCTGTATTGAGGCTTTTACCAAAAAGTTATAGTTATGCTCAAACCTGGGTTTTCTGATTGGAGTGTGCTTTCTATCAGAAGAAGCAAAAAATATTTGGAGTGCTTCCTATAAAATCAAGATTTTACTTCAGTTGAATAGAAATTGGAGTAAATGGCTACAGATTGCCTTTTTCTTTTTCTTTTTCTTTTTTTAGGACAGAGAGATGACCTTAAAATAGCGGTTTATGTATGCTCTCAACAATTTTCAATGAGACCAAAAGCATCAAGTCAACACAATTTATGTAAGCAAGCAACCGAAATTTCAATGAACAGATGCAATATCACCTTGGCTTTGGGAGCGAGACAAGCCATGAGAGCAGCAGCAGCATTTCCTGCATCGTTTTCTTTAATGAAACTAATTGTCGAGTTAATCACATGCAGAGTGATTATACCCACAAAGTCTTGCCAATCAGGAGGCTTGCCCTAAACATATTAAAACATACACTCAGTACGTGATCGCAGATCATGGTTTCAGTGCATCCTGTAATCCAAATTTAAATGCGAGTTCTTACTCCATCGTTGGCAAGGGCAATCGCCATGATAGCAGCAGTTTCCATTACCCATAACAGAGAGTCCCGCATAAAGCCTAAAAGCTTCAAGAATTTAGTCTCCTCAAATGCTGAGGAGATAGTAAACTTTAGTATCAAAATTACAGTCCAAAAAAGCCAACAGATTGGAAATACAAAAGAAGGGTAGTAGATAAGAAACAGATACCTTCTTCTCCTCGAGTTTGTTATAGCCAGAAAGCTTAAGCCTTTGCTGAGCAAACTGAATAAACTTTCTTTGCTACACGTCAAATTCTCAAAAATTTCCTCAAGGGTATGTTTTCCTGCACTCAAAAACCCAATTCCATTAAACTCCAAGAACAAAAAACAAAACAAAACAAAAGCAACAAATTTGACACAGCATAATCAAGGAAACCACATGTAATTATCATACATCAAATCCACAGCTTCCTTCAACACAACCTGCAGAACTTCAAGCCTCTCTCTCTCTCTCTCTCACACACACACACACACCAGTTTTTTATCAGAACCCATCAAAAGAAAGCTGCAAAATTAAAAGATTCAATCACAGGCTACCGACAAATGAAAACGTAATTGTGAAGTTGAGTTGGGCTTTGTGGAAGAGAATGCGGTCATATGAGTTCCCAATTAAATATGTTCTGACGACCAATTGAAAATTCGAAAGAAAGTTTATCTTATCCACAAACACAAACAAAATTTCGCACCCCATTCACCATTTCCTCACTCTGTGTGTAACTTTTAGTAGTATATAGTATATACAATCAGGAAGTAAAGAAGTAAAGGTTTTTACTTTTACCTACTGGTATCAGCAATGCCCAAAACACCGCAAATTGATGAGAACCACCAGCAGAGAGACGCCGGTCACGTAGATTGGCAAGCTCTGCCTAGCATTGTCATTTCTTGATACCCAGTCGGCCAACCATTCTTTCTCGGGTTTGCTCCTTTGTAACCTAGCTTTCATTTGTTCCCAAGATACTTGGTCAGAAAGGGAAAGTAAAAAAAGCCTGTCTATACATTCTGCAGGTAAGTGTAAAGGAAGATAGATATGTATACATAGATATAGTCATGTGTGTGTATTGTATAGATATAGTCGCTTTGATTTCTTTGCCTGGTGATGGAAGCTCTTACAAATACGGCATACGATAGGGTGAGTTCACGCTATTGTCTGAATAGTAGTTTCAGTATTTTTACCCTAAAACACCCACTATTCAAGACAACTCTGTGTTCTGAATGATATTTTTGGTATTTTTAGCAGGAAAATATATTATTTTGGTGTCTACCTGAACCAAAAAATATATTATAAACTCACCCAAATGGCAATGGATGAGGGGGAAAAAACAAAAAGAAGATGATAAACACATGCCTCATGTTGTTGATACATGAGGTAATGAGGAAACCCAAAGCACACTATCCAACAAAAAGTTGAATGATTAGAGATAAGAGTCCTAAAAACTGAGTACATGACAAACTGTAACAAAAAAAAAAACAATGCATCAGGCGTATCCTCTTCCGCTGCTATGTTGTTTTCTTCTCCTCCGTTTGAGTCTATGCTATTTTAGCGTAAAATTCTCACGTCTCGATGTAGGCGGTTCTAGATTTTTCACTATTGTTGCAATGAAATCTATTTGTGAGCTAGGGTAGTTTGGCGTTGTGATTTTTTTTTTTTTTTTTGGTTTTTCATAAAAGAAAAAGGATATGCCCTTTCCATTATGCAAGATTTTTCTATATCACTATCATCTTCATGCAATAGATTAGCCTGTCATTAGCCTATCTACCTGTGCATGTCCAAAAAATTCCTTTATAAAAAAGGAAAATACATTCAAAGTATTTTGCAGTGTACAAACAAGGCGAAGCACAAACAGTTGCAAATTACCATCCGAAATAGTAAAGCACCATTACGTTAATGGAAAAGTTTTGATTTCACTTGAAGTAGCATGGATGCCTTCGCACAAAGAATGCCTCCAGGCAATGGAAGGGAAGTACAATGCGTAGAAATGGCACCCGAACATTTGGTCGAATTAACTGCAACTATAACATCTTCGATACCATGATATTTTAATACTGACCAGGCATCATCAGTGAATTCATTTAGAGCATCATTGAAACCTCTGCTAGGGGAAAAAAGGTAAATAACGAATGAAATTAATATGATTGCTATGTACGCAAGTATATCCACTTAAATTACTTTTTCAGTAAACTTTCAGTAATATTCCCTCCATCAACACATTTCAATTCACGTCGAACCAGATCAAGTAGTAGACAAGTCAATGCAAAGGAAATTGAGTTGATTCTAAAGCAGAATATTGAAGCTGAAAAATAGTTCCACAAAAGCAAGATATAAGAGCACCTCCAATGATTCTCCATTTCTCCAAAATGGGGACAGAAGTTTCTCCAACGGATAATCTATTCTCAAACTACGAAATGAAGAATTGAGTTTTGATTAGCCTCCAAAATCACTTTTGCCATAAAAATGTCAGTTTTGAAATCCAAAAAGAAGTTGGGTGTAGATGCTCAAAACAAACTTAAATAATTTCTGCAGATATAGTACATCAAACTGAACCTTTTCAGTTCAATAAGTCAACCATACTTTACATTCACTGCCGCGATGATTTCCATGTCCAATTATGTACTCAATTGAGAAATTCTAGAAGAACTATGAAGCCAAAGGATCCTTGCGTATTACATTAAACAATCACGATGAACGATGAAAACGCGAATATAAAAATATTGGCAACGACGTCGGAAAATCACAAGGTTAGGGTTTGCATCTATGCAATTATCAAAACCATTGGACCGCTTTCTCATGAAAAACAATTTTAATCGTCTTTGACTAATCACCAAGATTCATAGATTAAAAGATACAAACACATTAAATCCATTCAAAACAACATATTGCCTACACATATTTTAACATTTATTAAAGAGAAGTTGAAATAATCTCACCGATTCGGTCATCTAGTGGATTGTTGTAGAATTTCCAACGTGGGTAAACCAAACCTTGCAATGCTTAGATCTGCATTTAGACAAGAACAACCGGTTCAATGGACTACTAAGTCTACATGTAATCCATAGCTAAGAATGAAACATTCAAAGTAGGATGGAAAAACCTTCCATGATAATGTATAACCAAGAAATAAAGCGCAAGTATCACCATACAACCTTTTAGGAAAAGTGCAAGTAAAATGGATAGCTTGGATGAGTTTATACCAGTCTTGGAACACAAGATATAGTCCGAATTACATACATCTGCTGTGTTCTACCAAGCGCTATATTTTTCAAGCATTTTTCTTCCAGCCAAAGCTGAAACTATGTGTTTCAGAATCAGCCAAGCCGGATGCTTTATATAGTTACTGTTCTGTCCCCATTTGATTTTTCTTAAGAGTGATTTTGTCTAAGTATGCTAGGTTAGGAGAGGGAAACTTGGATTCAAGATGAGAGAGAACATCTATAATAATAAGGGAAAAAGAAATAAATACAAAGACGGAATCAAGCAAAGTAATTTTTGAGTATAAAGATGAGAAATTGCCGACTGTACCTTAAATCAAAGTCCACCGAGATTAGTTACCGCATGTTGGAGCTCGCAAATGTATTTTCATGGATTTTGTAGCAAATATACCCCCACCATCGCCAAACATCCACCACGAAATAACCACCGATACGCCACCGCAACAGCCACAAACCAGAATTCGAACCCCAAGAACCCTCCAATTTCGAATCACAAAACCCCAATATCAGAAACCCCTAAATTCGAAATTAAAGCCCTAACCCGAATCCCTTAATCAAAAGCAAGGGAATCTGAAACTCTTACTTCTGTAACAATCCACCACGTCGTAAGAAAACTCTAAATGGAGAAGGGAGCCAGATTGTGGGTGCAGGGGACAAAAAATCAAATCGGATCAAATAAAAAACTTTGAAATATAAATCAAACCCACCGTTAATCGGTTCAGTACACTGGCACTTTATGGAGACTGCCGGAAAGAGGGAAGAGATTGCAGGAGATGGCAAACCCTAAACGGCAGCTCCAATCCGATTTGATACATTAATATGTGCTTTTAGGGTGATTTCACTCATGTTTGGCACGTTCTTCGACTGGGATTTTGTAGTTTTCATGTTCTGGTGCAGATGTGGGTTTAAATGGGACTAATTAGATTTTGCAATTTAACTCCAACCTATAATAGTAATTCAGCATAATGTATTTCAAGCGTATTACAAAGTTCAGCAACTCATGAGTAAATAACAAGGGATGACTCCCACAACATCACATAAAACTACCATTCTATCTATGAGGTGTCATTATAACCTTTCTACTAAAGATGTGCAATGACCATTCTAATAGCAGGCTTTTAGGCCTAATGGTTAACCCTATCACAAGAACTATTTGCATTTGTCGGTTGTAGAGTTAGGTTACCCTTCACCAGGGAAAATGGGGCACATAGTGAAAATCTCAGCTAGTGGGTGCAGAAACCCTATCGAGCAATCGCTCAACTAACACAAAACAAAGCATAGTGAACAAGGGAATTCGAGCACTAAATTTACACCAATCGAAACCCACTCAGATGAAGAACTTACCAAGCGACTAACATGATTTTTGACGATGACGATCTTCGCTAGAGGCGCTAATTGGGCTTAACTTCGCCGGAGCAAACAAAGACAACGGTAATGCGGTAGCTTTGGAGGCAGAGGGAGGGAGGGTTAGCTATGCAATGGAAAAATGGCGACAACCCTATAGCACCCATGCCATTGGAAAAATGGCAACAACCCTTTGGCAATAACTACGCAATGGAAAACAACATTATTAAATATGCAAGCAACAAAACAACATCTCGGACTGAAAAGCAGAAAACATGGCAGCAAGAATAGGTTGAATAACCACACCATTGTTGGTCCAAAGACATGAAGCTCCGTAATACGCTTAAGATACCAGCAATGTCCAAGACCTATAAAATTGAAAACAACTAAGCATATCAAAATCATGAAACATTGGAATGGACAACAGGAAGCAAAGGTTCAAGCCTACTCTCAAATTTCTGCATTATTTTGAATTTTATGAAGCCATAAACTTAAGAATATACGTAATAAAAATAGCACAAAAGGATAAGCACTTGAGCTATACGCATAGAACATTTGTCTACGGCATGCACCAGTATGACATAATGGACAATCACCACCCATAATCCAATTTGGAAAAGTTGAAGCATGGAAATAACTGAAAGTAAATATGAGCGATAGAATTTAAATCAAACCCCAAAAATTCAAAAGACATAATCACCATCAACAGTCCAATTCACATAAATTGAAGCTCAAAACCATTGGATGAAAATAATAGAATTTTGAGCTTAAAAATTACAATGTCTATGGCCATAAACATCAGCAAAATTTGTCAATGAAACTTGTGGCCATGGTGGTTCAGTTAGATGGAAACAACTCCATTTGTGTTCATTTGGGTGCTATAAGATGATGAGGGTTCCACTAATGTTTCTGTCATAGGCAATGTCAACAATTTATGATGACTACACAATACAGATTTTTTCTAGTAATATTAAGTGCCATTAATACCAATTTTAATTATTCTATTTTTTAGAACGCTACTCGAAAAATAAAATTGCAGTTCCGTGAAAATTATTTCTACACAAGAGAGTATTCATAACAAATTATGAAAAAGGTGAGGATATACCTGAAGAGCAAATTCGATTGAGGCTATAGTTCATGTTTCTGCATTGTGATTGGCCCTCTCCATAGTCTCCAAATGAAATTTTTGCAAAATAATTCTCAATTGACATCTGCTGACTTCACTGTATTCTTGTTTCTACGAATTTCATCCACAACATATACAACTGGAATTCTGGTTGACAGGGCGTAGGTCCTGGACATGGTGGTAAGTTTGGAGCTTTAAAAATCTGTAAGGAGTAAGGAATGGAAATCCTAAAATTCCTAAATCTGATCCAAGTGCTTAGAAATAAAAGAAAAAGGAACGAGGAGAAATAAGAGCACGGGGATTTAGACAGATTATCCCCAAAGTCATCACCTTGAGTCCCTGCTGCCGGACTTGCCAACAATCGCCGGAGAGAAAGTATATGAAGTCGCGTAACAGTGGACCGTGGTTTCCGACGATTGTAAAAAAAAAAACATCTCGTAAATCTTCGAAGATCCTATGATAAAAATAATAATAATATGAACTCCATATATGAACCAAACACAAACGTAAAACATACAACCTAATCACACAAAAATCTGATATAAAAGTAAAATCAGCCGAACAAAACAACATCAGAACTCTCAAACGATAGAATTCGACAAAGCGTGCGCGAAGACACTAAACCCACTCAAAACATCCAAAGATCTCGAACGAGGACTTAACAAACTGAACACGAGCATAAATTCGAAAGGGATTAGGATTTGAGTTTCTAGATTTGCAGCAAATCAAAACCAGAATTTGCAACAAATCGAAACCCTAAGCCATAAATCCCAAACCCAGAAATCACAAGCAATCGAAACCCTAACCAAGAAATCGTAATAAATCACCAACCCAGAAATTGCACCACATCCACAAACCCACAAATCGAAATACCACTAACCTAGAAATCGAAGAAATCATACTTGTTTCCAATCGCACCAAATCGCATCACTGAACCAGACGAAAACACTAACCCTTTTTCCTGCCATCGCCCAGCTCAATAGGTGGATGAAGAGGGGCAACATCAGGCCCTAAACGTGTTGATATCCCTCTTCCTCTGTGCGTGTGTGTGTTACGACGGCAAGCGCCAGCGTAGAGGAACGAAAGGAACAACACCATAAACTCATCTGACAACTCACACGAACTCGACCCACACGGAAAAAAGTAAAATATAGCAGGAATTACACCGCGAATAGCACTCACCGTGAATCGCAGTAGCAAGAAATCACGTAGGAGGCGAGAGAAATCACGGAGGAGGCGGGAGAGCGAGATCTCTCTGTCTCCGTGTTTTCCTCTAATCAGCCGAAGAAAGAGAAGAAAAGTGGGAAAGGGGAGACGTGGCGTGATGTAGTTCACGTTTTCCAGATGGGCTGGAAAGACCAAATTACCCAGCTGGCTAAGCTGCACTGTTTGCAATTGACGGGCAAATGTGTCCGAAATTGGCAAAATACAACCCACGGACTCCCTCTTTGGATTACTCTTTGGATCTTCGGAGATAACAACAAGATTTCCGTTCAAAAGTCCCATTCAATCTTTTGCCAACCGGTAAATAACTGTTTTGGATTGGGCAGAAATTTACACGAAAAAAAAGGGGCAATTTTGCATAGGTCCACTATAGCAGTTTCTAAATCCATCTAGTCCACTTCTAAGTTTCATAACCCACTAAGTCCACTAATAATTTTAATGACAAAAATATCCCACCTAAGAAACAAGGGCCTTATTTGGCTAACACGAAAATGTATTTTTTCCATTTTTTTTCCGTTTTTGTTGCAATCAAGCCGTCACCGCCACCACCACCGCCGCCGTCGCCGCTGCCATCACGCCACATATAACGTTATATGTGTAACAAAAAACGTATTTTTTCATTTTTCTCGATTTTTTTTATTGAACCCGCTATACATTTAACGTTATATATGTGACAAATTTCTCTTTTTGTTTTTTCCTATTTTTCTTGTATTGATTTTTTAACGCTATATGAGTGATAAAAATTTCCTAACATACAACATTATATGTGTGGCAAAAATTTTCTAACATGTAACATTTCTTTTTGGTTTTTATTATTTTTAGTCTTTAACGTTATATGATGGTCCATACAAAACATATAACATTATATGTGAGTTTTTGAATATCTAAATATCACCAAAAAAAAAAAAACAGAACATATAACATTATATTTGAGCTTTTGTAGTTCAAAATCTCACAAAAAAATAGAATATATAACATTATATCTGACAGAAACTCATATATAACGTTACACGGTACAAAAGGTCATATATAACGTTATATGTTCTCTTTATTAAATAACATAGAATATTTCTAATCTAAAATGTTATATATAACAATATAATGTTATATATTATTATATATCTCTCTAACTGAGAATGTTTTTAAAAAAAAGACATTAAATAACAACAAAAATATATTTTTTGTGTGACACAAAAAACACACATATAACCTTATATATTTTTTCAAAAAACACAATCTGCTCCAACCTTAAATGTCTAGTTCTAGAAAAAACACACATATAACCTTATATATTTATTCAAAAAACTCCAAATATATCAGAAGCAAGTCGGAGAGGCCGCTGCACAGACCAAATCAATAAGTGATTGATGAAAAGCACAAATATAACCTTATATATTTATTCAAAAAAATTCAGATCTCTAACTCTAGGAAAAACACACATATAACCTTATGTATTTATTCAAAAACCTCCAAATCTGATGATAACCGGACACGGGACAAACAAAAGACCGGATCAACCTTACATTTTTTGTTTTTACTACTCCAAATTTCTCTCCAGTAAAACAAATAAAAGACCGGATCAACCTCCTTAATATGATAGACAAACCAACTTTAAAGCACGTTTATGAAAAATCAGAATAATGTTATATAATTGACTGAAACTACAATCGGAGGAGGAGCGTCTCATTCCGTCTACCACAAAGGCCCACTTATGAGGCTGATAGTTTTATGAGAAAAAAACTCCACTGTCAATAAAACAAACCTGCCCAATTTGCCTCAAGTCGGGTTTTACTTGCACAAAAACTAAAGAATAAAAACTCTGAAGGCAGATTCCTTCCCTTCAATTCATCATGGATTCCATGTAAACAAAGATTCTTTCAAAATTCCCAATACCTGAACGTATTGTATGTACATACATGTGATATATACAAATATGGAGATGGAGGCAGAGAAATTTTGAGAAAGAGAAACAGAGATGGAGACAACAAAAGGTGTCTGGCCTAACTTTTCTATCCGGGATGTAACAAAACCTCGTCGTCGTCCTCATGTCGGCCACGCTCGCGCCGCGCCAGCACCGCAAACAGGTCCCCGCCATCGGTTTGCTCCGCCTTATCGTCCTCTTTTGATCCACTAGAAAGCATAAACAAACCGGGGTCGTGCTCGGGGTTATTGCGGGGTCCAGCGTCGTCTTGCTCACCGTCGTCTTCCACACAGATCCGTTCTGAGAGAGAGAGAAGAGAGAGAGAGAGGGGGGAGGGGAGGCTCATATATGTTTTGTGATTTAGGGTTTCTCTCTCTATATGTTATATAGGAGGGTTTTTTGGTATTGAAAAATATCTCTTTTTAAGTAAATTGGAGTTATTAGGTTATATAACTATATTAGTGGACTAGAGGGGTTATGAAATTTAGAAATGGAGTTAGTGGGTTACAAACATGCTATAGTGGACCTCCCACCAATTTTTTAATACTAAAATGGTTTTCCGTTATTGACCGGTCAACTCTACTATTTTCGGCATATCCCATGCACGTATGCTGGATTTGTCTAAAATTGAAATTTTGCCGCCAAAGGTATTGGTAGATGAATTTCTGGCAGTTCGAGTTGGACTCTCGATCAGTTCAAAAAAGGAAAAAAAAGTTAGACTCTCCACAAAAATTGCCAATGCCATTTATGTTTCCATCTAGTTCAGTAATTTTCGGCGTATTTTTTGTAGGAAAAGTGAACATTCTTAGGGTTCATATCAACCAACCTTTATAATAGGGGCATTCTCCAACAAAGAGGCCGGCCTAATAAACCATTCGGAACAAGCAAATAACAAACAAGGAGGAATTGGAACAAGAAAACCAGACAATGAACTTGTAACGAACCTAATTTCTTGACCCAATTTGTAATTCAATTTTTGCATTTTATGTCATTGTGCAGTTAAATTTGATGTCATTTCATAAAGCTGATCGAGTTCAAATGTACATGTGCCTGGGTGAATGAACGTGTGTAAATTCCTTCACCAAACAAAAATTCCTTTATAGAAAAAACGTGCGCTCCCCTCCCTTTCCCCCTTGTTCACTTCGCCAAGAGAGAGAGAGAGAACAATTTCGGGTAGAGAACCCAAACATTTTTCTGAGGCTGTTTCTCATTATGTGTGGCAAAAAGCTACGGCTGAGGAGTATGAGGCTTTAGTGAAACAAAGTACTTAGGTCCTTGTTCCACCTCCTTCTCATGGCAATGTTATTAGGTGTCAATGGATTTATAAAATCAAGAAACATTCTGATGGGACAATGGCCAAATACAAAGCTAGGTTGGTGGCTAATAGTAATCAACAAGCTGAAGGGATGGATTTTTCTGAAACCTTTAGTCCTGTTATTAAACAACCTACTCTCAGGGTTATTCTAAGTTTGGCAGTTCATAAAGGCTGGCCTTTACGGCAATTAAATGTTTCAAATGCGAATTCATGGACTGATTTCTGAGGATGTGTATATGAGGCAACCTCTGGAGTATAAGGATTCAGCACATCCTGAGTATGTGTGTAAACTTTCCAAAGCTTTGTATGGCTTGAGACCCGCTCCAAGGGCATGGTATGCTATGTTCTCCAGTTATCTTGTGCAACTTGGTTTTCATCCTAGCAAGGCAGATACTTTCTTGTTTATTTTTACACAAAAGTCTGATATTACTTTGGTTTTGATCTATGTGGATGATATAGTCATCACTGGAAGTGATTCCTCTTTCATTCAATCTCTTATTCTTCAACTTAGTCACAAGTTTGTTATGAAAGATTTGGGTTCTCTGCATTATTTTCTGGGTATTGAGGTGCACAGAACTTCTGCTGGTTTATTTCTATCTCAGTCCAAATATGCCACAGATTTGCTTGCAAAAGCTGGAATGACAGACTGTAAGAGTTCTGAGTCTTTTGCCTCTGTAAAACCTGGGATCCCATATAATGATTTTCCTTTTTCCAGTTGTTCAATTGTACAGAACTTTGGTTGGTTCTTCGCAAACCTGAGCTTTCTTTTTCTATTAATGTCGCAAGTCAGCATATGCATGCTCCTAAGCTAAGTCATTTTATGGTAGTAAAATGAATTTCGAGGTACATTAAGGGATCATTGCATCAAGGGTTGACTATTGTTCCAGGGCCCTTATCTCTCACAGCTTTTGCTGATGCAAACTGGGTAGGAGACCCTGTGGACAGAAGATCCACCACTGGCTTTGGTATTTTCATGGGCCACAAGTTGGTCTCATGGTGTGCAAAGAAACAGCATACCATGGCTCGTTCTTCTACTGAGGTAGAGTATAGGGCCATGGTACAAATAGCAAGTGACTTGTTTTGGTTGCAACAATTGTTTTTTGAACTTCTCATTCCTTCTACACCTCATGTCTTGTGGTGTGACAATAAATTTGCTATAGCTCTTGCTTGCAACCCTGTGTTTCATGCTAGGACTAAGCACATTGAAATTAACTATCATTTTATCGGAGAACAAGTCTTGAATCATCACGTTGTCTTGTATCATATCAGTTCCAAGGCTTAGCTTGCTGATATTTTCACTAACCCTCTGTCTGTTTCCAGGTTTCAACTGTTGAAGTCCACACTCATGGTAGGGAATCCTCCCATAAGTTTGAAGAGGGGTGTAAAGGAGTCTAGTTCAAGGGATTTGATCACAGCTGATTAGGGGTGTAAATGAGCCGAGTCGAGTCGAGCTTCAGCGAGCTCGAGCTCGGCTCGTTTACTTAACGAGCCAAATACTCGAGCTCGAGCTCGGCTCGAGCCTTAACGAGCCGAGCTTAGTAATTTACTAAACGAGCCTCTCTTAATCGAGCCGAGCCTCCTTTAACGAGCCGAGTTTTTGTCAAACGAGCCGAGCCGAGCCCGGCTCGTTTAGTAAACGAGCCGGATACTCGAGCTCGAGCTCGGCTCGTTTACTAAACGAGTCGAGCCGAGTCGAGCCTTAACGAGTCGAGCTGAGCCGAGCTCGCGAGTAGCTCGGCTCACTTACAGCCCTACAGCTGATCCTAGGTCCACTTCAGTATCCACGTCAGCTGTATTAGGGGATTAATCTGTTAGTTGGTTAGAAAGTGGATGATTAGTTTGTTGTAAACAGAGTTAGTGGTTAGTTGGTGTGGAACAATGTATAAAAAGGGCTTTGCCCTTGTTTGTATCGAAAAGTAGAACAGAAATGAAATTGGGGAAATTCCATCCCGCTCTCTCTCTTCTTGACGTGTTCTTGATTCATTTTTATTCTTTCCACTAAATTCCATAGGGAGCTTCAGCAACAAAATATACATCACCGTCATCATCTAATTTGTCTACCCAACCACCACCAACGCCCCACCGAACGGCCAGCTAAAAAGCAACCCAAAACCCAGTCCCATTCCATCCCAACATAGGCCTAAAACCAACCCGAAAATAGTCCCATTCCAGCCCAAAAACCAGTCCTAAAACAGAGGAATTTGAAACGATGGCAAGGGCGGAACTGTTCATAGGCTACCATGGGCTGTAGCCCATGTCACTACCACGAAAACCAAAAAAAAAAAAACTCTATATGGAAAATTGAATCTAAGTAATTTTAGCCCAACCCACCATCCAAATGATTTCAGCTGGCAATACCTCTAATCGCGAGGCTTCCGTAAGTATTTCCTTATTATGCAGAGCACAGGTTGGTGTGCTTAGATTTGTACTAATTCAGTTGATGCAGAGCACTGGCTAATTTGCTTAAATTGACTTAAAATGTTGGTTCTCACAATCTTATTCTTTTAGGTTTAAATTATAATGGGACAAAAAAAAAAGGAACGTTTTTTGAGATTTGTTGATGTCAAAGAGTTTTTACGGGAGCGTTTTTTTTTTATATTGTGCATGTTAAAGACACCACTGCATTAACTCTTAATAAATAGATATTTGATGTCCTCACTCGTTACAATCTGGACATTCGCAATATGCGAGGTCAAGGGTATGATGGTGCTACCAATATGCGCGATGCATGAATTGGATTACAAGCCTTATTTCTTAGAAATTGACCGCATGCATATTATATACACTATTTTGCCCACCGATTTTTTTTTATTAGCCCAGGGCAGAATCAAGTCCTGGTTCCGCCCTTGAACGATGGGATGATTGGTGATGAAGAAATCGAAGGAGAAAGTCCAGAAAGGTAAAGTAAAGGGAACAAGAATAAACTGTCAAACTCCCCGTAGTGGGAGGAGCTAAGGACTCCCAAACAAAGGCCCTGAGTCGGCCCCCTCAATAAAGCTCTGCTCCCCTGCAATGTGTGTCGCTCCAGCCTGAGGCAACAGCTGGTCAGCCTTTAGCATGAGCTTGGGAGGAGGTTGAGGCACCGCAAAGTCTGGCCTTTAAAGAGGTTACCGAACCACGTGCTCGGCATGGTACCGATGATAGCTAATAGGTCCCTCTTGCAGCACCCTCTGTCGGTTACAGACCATGCTGTCCGCCAAGTAAGTAGGCTCATGTGCTATTACGTCCCACAGGTCCCATCGCACCTGAGAAGTGAATGGGAACAAGACATAGGATGCTAGTTGATGCAAGGAGGTACAAGCATGAGATGTGTTAGAGGAAAATCCGGTTTCCTAATCAGTTGCCTAATTGATTGATTGAGGATCCGTGATTGTAGCATAGGAATATTGTATATTTATTCTTTCCTAGCTTAACTTCCTTCCTAGTTTAGCTTCTTTGTATATAAAGGGATTTGTATCTTTGTAAAGAATTCATTCATAAATAAATCAATGTTCTCTCAATATTTCGTTCTCCTAAATTCAACATGGTATCAGAGCTAGGGTTCTATACCTAGCATTTTTTTTCTCTCCACACCGTAGTTATTTTTCTCCATCAAAACTGGATCCAAGTTTTGATTTTTCTGAAGCCTTTCATTTTCTCTATCAACCTATCATGGAAGATGACAGTGCTTCTTCTAGTCTCAAACTAGGGCTTGACCCATTAAGCTGTTATTATTTTCATCACTCATATACTTCCGCCACCAAGCTTTGCTCACAACTACTGAATGGCGAAAATTGGGCAACATGGAGCAGATCCGTTGAAATTGTTCTTTCCGTTAAGAACAAATTAGGTTTTGTTACTGGAAAGTTCAAGAAGCCCTCCAAGTCTACCAATCCTGATGAGTTCGACCTATGGGAAAGAGCCAACCATATGTTGATCTCATGGTTTTCTCATTCAGTTTCACTAGATCTAGTTCCAAGAGTGCTTTTTGCTCCCATAGCCCAACACGTTTGGGAGGATTTTAAAGCCTGCTTCACTCAAGGTAATCTACCCCAAATATTTCAAATCCAAAGTTCCATTGGTTCACATGTTCAGGGTGCTATGTCAATAGCACACTATTATACGAAGCTGCGTGGCTTTTGGGATGAGTTAGATTCTTATCACCCTCTTTCCACGTGCGATTGTTGTCAATGCGGTGAAAGGAGTAAGCGGCATGTTCATCATAATGAGGATTGTCTCATGCAATTTCTCATGGGGCTCAATGATACTTACAATCCCATTTGAGGCCAAATACTACTTCTAAAGCTGGTACCCGATATTCGGGAAGCTTACAATATGGTGACCCAGGACGAGAAATAGTGAGAAATTGGGAATAATTCGCCTGCGGATAATTTCTCAGTTGCAGCGGCTGTGCGGTTTTCTAAAGGCTCCAATCCAAACAAGTTCACTGGTTACTCATTTTTTTCACCTTCCAATTCCAATACTGAAGGATTATTTTGCAAATATTGCAAAAAGGATACACATACCATTGAAAACTGCTATAAATTGTATGGATTTCCACTTGGGCACCCACGGCATGATCCCAATTTTAAACCAAAAAGCTTCCGTCCGGGACACCAAAATCAGTAACATGGTGCCCGCTCCAATCCTGCTGTTGCACCTGCCGCATCGCCCAACGGTGCCACTCCGCCTCTCTCAAGGCTTTCCGCTGAGCAGTATCAACAATTGACCACTACCATGGCAAATGTGCCACAATTCTCGAAGGGTAATAATGACGTTTTTGCAAATGTCGTAGGTTTGTATAATCATCCCTATGTTAATTCTATCTCCTCGAATTGCTGGATTTTAGATAGTGGTGCCACGGACCATATTGCTTCTAATTCTTCTTTATTCGTTCACTCTCATCCGCCCCACACACCTTGTGTTAATTTACCCACTGGTTCTACCGTACCCATTAACTCTACTGGCACACTCCTCTTCAACAAAGATGTTGTTTTAAAAGATGTTCTCCATGTGCCTTCCTTTCGATTAAATCTTTTGTTTGCTAGTAAGATTACTGTAGACACCCCAATTTGGCTTAACGATTATTTCAAGTCCCACCTTGGGGACCATCCCGATGATGAAATGGATACAGTGATTGCTGATTGACTTCTCGTGAATCCATGGACTTATGGTAAGAACTTTGAGCCACTTAAAGGACCCAATCCAGAGCCATACAGCCTTTCAGATAGAAATACAGAATCCTAGGAGAATCCATCTGTCGACCGTAACATTGATCTCACGGCCTTAACATCATTTCTTCACCCGAGCAACTTGTTGCTTGAAAATCTCCCTGAGAGATCAATCCCTCGGCCGCAAGATCTATCCTTCGGCCGCAACATCCATTCCTCGGCCGCCAGATCCTTTGCTCGGCCGCCAGATCATCTATTTTCCAGACTCTGGAATGTTCTGTCAGACGTTTGATCCAACTACACTACCTTCCCAATGCGTTCGGGCTACGCTCAGAGATTACCACGAAGAGTTTGCATTGCATTGTTATTGCAATTGCAATCGTGCGTTTTGATTGGACGGAGCGAGTCACCAATTGCCTATATAAAGGGCCTTTGGGTTCCGAAAATAACAACAACGAAAAACACAAAATTCGTATACTTCCACACCCTCTCAAGTCACGAAACTCTGCAAAAATACTCTCCCAAACCCTCTCTTCAAAAGCCCTAACCTCTCAAAGGCAGCCATCAATCCGACGATCAAACCCTAACCCTAGGGTTTTCAAAGAAGCAATCAGTCAATCACAATCAATCCGAAGCAATCAAGCAATTAAGGGATCAAGGTCTCTGATTTGTTTTATTTACGGTATTTATAATTAATCGTAGCGTTTTGATTATCTACTAACTTTTCTGTCTGGTGTGAGGAAGAACACTGACTGGGGCTTCAATCCCTCGGCTGGTACATTAAACCAGGAGGATCCCTCGGCTGTGACATCCATTCACCGGCCGCGGGATCCATCTCCCTGGGACAGTTTCTTTTGCTTTTCTGCTTTCTGATGCATGCTTTACTTATCGCATTGGCTCACCTTTATTTACTGTTTAAAGGCTTAATTAAATAGACTATGTGTTAGAATTAAACAAAGCATCTATATGTCTTATGTTGAATAACTATGGGCCAGCCTCACAGCTGGGCAGAGAGGGGTGCCTAACATCTTCCCCTTACTGTACTCTTGGCTCCCGTACCCAAAATCTCTATCTGTTTTCCTAGTTTTAATAAACTGGGTGGCGACTTTGTTTTGATGATGACCGCTATCGTGTGGCGATGTTCCTAGTCATGGGAATGTCCATGATCTTGGTTTATGAAGCAAGCAACCAATCGAGCAACAAACGATCAATCTGTATGGCGATGCCCCGTTTGGGAGGTGTCTACAATTACTCAATCCTTAAACTGTTGTGTGATTTTATTTCCAGATTTCTGTGTTTTGCAAGACTTGGCTATGGGGAAGATGATTGGATGGGGTAAGCAAAGTGGCGGCCTCTATTACATGTCACCGGATCGAACCTTATCAACTGCTTGCCATACTACCCATCCCAATGCTACCTAGCACCATCGCCTTGGCCACCCATCACATGTCTGTCTACGCCTCATCTCTAAGTCCAATTCTTCTATTTCTGTTCCATTTGAAATTTTTTGTAATGTTTGTCCTTTGGCCAAACAGACTGGATTACCATTTTGTCAAGTTATATTTCTTCTACCTTGCCCTTTCAATTAATCCATTGTGATATTTGGGGTCCACATAGACATCAAACCGTGGATCAAAAAAAAAAAAAACATAGACATCAAACCTATTCTGGTGCTCTTTTTTTTTTTTTAAACCATTGTGGATGACTTTACTCGTTGTACATGGTTATTTCATATGTCTCATAAATCTGATGCTTCTTCCTTACTTAAATCTTTTTTTACTTTCGTTCATAACCAATTTAACGCACATATTAAAATCTTTCGGAGTGACAATGGTAGTGAATTTCTTTCTCTAAAATCATTTTTTATAACTAAAGGTGTTGAATTTCAAACCTCTTGCGTCTCCACTCCACAACAAAATGGAGTTGTCAAACGTAAGCATGGTCATATATTGCAAGTTGCTCGTGCTCTCCTCTTCCAATCTAATATGCCTATTCGTTTTTGGGGTGAGTGTGTTACCATGCACCGCTGTTTATTTAATCAATCGATTGCCTACTCGGCTCCTTTCTAACGTTACACCTTTTGAGCACTTGTATGGTCGTCCACCCACTTATGACCACCTTCGTGTTATTGGAAGTTTATGTTATGCTACTATTGTCAAACCTATTTCTAAATTTGCTCCTCATGCTAGGCGTTGTGTAGACACCCTATTCTGGATTGTCCAGATTAGTTTACTTACGTTCTTTGATTCCCCAATGATGAGTAAGGTCAAGAACAACCTAAGTTTGCAAGTGCGTTTGAGCTTCGAGCGTCCCAAACCTCGTTCAAACCCTCTTCGAACCCCTTTTAAAACCCTTCAAGCCAGAACCAAACGGCCACAACAAAAACCTACTTACTTACGCTGGTTCTATTCTGGCGTGCGCCAGTAAACTGCCACGTGTCAGTCATCGACCGTTGACTCAATTTCTACTGGCGCACGCAGGTATAGGACTGGCGTACGCCAGTCTATCCCTATCAAATCAACTTTATTCAGCCGAACGTGCAGGACTTTTGGGGCCACCCCGACGTCAGCCACAGTCTCCTGATGATTGTTTCGTCCAGGGCTATCCCCTTCCCTCCTACACCACCTTTCAAGCCAAGTCCCATGCATTAAATGCATGGGAGGCTCACTTAAGCCAAACAAAGCCTTAAGGCCAACTGATCCCAGCCTCTTCTCAGTTGTCTCCAGCCCATAAATACCCCCCCTTGCATTCATTTGCAAGGGGTTAGCACCATTAAGAAGCCCAAGCTTCCTTTCTTCTTCTTCCTCTTGTTTCTCTTTCATTCATTGAAAGAGTAAGCAAGGGAGCAATACTCCATAGTCCATAACACCCTCACATTCACCATCCAACATTCAAGCCTCAAGCTCAAACCATCCATCAAGCTCTAACAAAGGTATACCACCTTTGTTACTATCATCTGTTCTGACCCTTGAGGGGGGCTGGCAGAGTCAAGGCTGGTAATCTATACCAGTCCTGGCCCTAAAGCTAGCAAAGCTTCAAGGATCGTTACAGTGATAGGTGGCGCACGCCAGTCCACTAATGCCGTACGCCAGTTATGGCAGTATGTGCACGACTGGCGTGGGGATCACCGATCATCTGTTTTCTGCTTTATTTCATCTTTGATCACCTTACTGCATGATAATAACCAGTCTACTGCTTTCTGTATTTAGAACTATGTAGCCATCTGTTTGTTTTTTCTTCTGCTTAGTATGGCCTCTGGGGTCATTCTGGTCATGTTCCAGAACCCAGATGGTGCAAAGCCAAAGCACTGGGTGAGAGATCAACTGGCGTACGGCCTCAACTTACTGGCGTACGGTAGTTAGACCCACATCCAGTGGCTTGGCCCTTGCATGGATCTTTGATCCAGGCCTCTTCCATTTCCCCACACTGTTCATGGGGTGTTATTTCCTGTTATTTCTTTAGATCATCTCCCTGTTGTCTGTAACTGTAAATTATTACTGATATAAACTGCGTGGTTTGTCCTGGGTGTGCACTGGTCCCTTCCAGAGCCCAGAGGGTTGAGAGCATGAGCTGTGGACTTAGATCTACCGGCGCATGCCAGTCTTGGTGTGGCGCACGCAGGTCATCTCTGTATGCAGTGGCTTGGCCAGTGCATACAGGCTTGCTCCTGCGTGCACCACTCTAGGTCAGCGTGTTCCAGATTGTCTAAGGCATTCACAGGAGCTTGTTCTCAATCTATTATACTTGTTTTAGATCAAACATCAAACATTCATCATTGTGTCATATAATGCAAACTTGTTACAGTTTTAATCCCCATTAACTGTTCCCCCGCCCTAACTGGCTAAGAAATGATCAAATGAGAGAAAAATGCGAACGTTTTACAAAAATGCCCGAGTAGAGACCGATCTCCGGATTGGGCGAGAGGGGTGCAATAATTCTAATTCCAAGTTTATGCCAAAATCTTTTAAAATATTTGTTCGTCTAGATAAGAGAAAAAAACAACATAAAAAAAAACTATGATTCTAACCTAAAAATGTTTAAAATAGACGGAAAAAATATTACAAAAAATCTGCCCCTTTTGTATTATTTTTTAAAATTAATATTCACACTCTCTTTTTCACTTTTTAGCAACAAAAAAAATACAGGTAAATATCAATTTCTATTTTTTCTTTAGTAAACTTTTAGAGTTATTTTCTCTTATTTTTAATTTTAAGATTCCTCTCATCATATTGATGAATAATCTCAGGGGGCTTGGCCTAGTGGTCAAGGCTTGCACCTAAGATATCATGTTCTCGCGAGATCTATCAGGTGTTATCAACTCATTTGGGTCAGTCAATAATGAGCTTTTGTTTTGACTTTAATTGGGATCCTTACAAGTGGGCGGTGAGATTAGTCTACCAAGATTAGTTGAGGTGCGAGTAAGCTGGTTTGGACACCTGATTTTCAAATGGAGTCGATATAACACAGACACAAATGAAGGTTTTGAACACCCCCGGAAAGTGCCAAAATATCTAACATATAATACTACAAGTACGCATGTGCTCATTGATTTATTTTAATAGGAAAATCTATTTACTTGCAATTTATTAGATTTCCTAGTACTATAAGTACATCCTTATTATATATATATATATATATTACTTGTACCTAGAAGTATATATATATGTGTACTAGTACTAGGGAGAGAGAGAGAGAGAGAGAAAGGCCGGGAGAGAGGGAGAGTGAGAGAGAGTGATGTGTGCATGTGTACTCACCATCCTAGTCCAAGATCTTTGACCAATTTCTTACCTCATCAAAGTACCACCAAATCTAGTCAATCTTTAACCATTGGACAACAAATGTTAGGGGAAAATTTATCTCTTGGATAATAAGCCACCCTTTGGCTATAAATAGCACCCATTTCTCACCATTCAACTCACACCTCCCATACTTCAACTTCTCTCTCTAGAAAGCTTAGTATTCTTGCTTGTTCTTTGTTTGTTCTTGCTTATTCTTGAAGTTCTTCCCAAGTTCTTCAAGAAACTCATCCAAGGCCGCCACTAAACCGCCACTCGACCACCCTTTCGATCCAAAAGTTTTAGTAGTATTAGTCAAGAACTAGTTTCAAGAGAAACCTTTCTCTCTCGAATCTACCGGAAGCCTACCGTAGGAAGTTACTCCGTCCGATAGCCGACATACCTTCCTTACTCCGTAGTCGTCACTACTGCCAAGAAGAACGGTAGATTTTTCTTATACCTTCTAATTCTAAGTATACGTAGATTTTTCCTATACTTTCCAACCCTAAATATAACGTATGCGTATTGTATAATCATGTTGAATAATTGACGTTTACTACAATAAACATATGTCGTTTTGAACTTCTCGAAAAGGAAGAACGAATTTTGAAAGATAACTTTGTGGCCCAACTTTAAGTATTCGTATTTTGATCTTAGGATGGTTATGAGCATGTTTATGTGTTTACTTGTCTTACTTGTTGATGTGTGATAAAGCATAAGTGGTTTTCCACTCCGAAGGTGTCCGTCCATGTGGCACTATGCTTTACTTTGTGTGTTAAATGTTGAGCATGATTATGTGATAATATGAGCATACTAACTAATGTAGAGTTGGATGATCTTGCTAGTTTAGTTTCAAGATTACAATGAATGATTTATGATCATGTGCATGAAAAGTCGTACCACGGAGTCTATGCATGATAACGAGACACGAGAATCAAGGAAAATAGAAACATGACACCTAGGGTGTGGTTAATGAAAAGGAGTGTTTTGGAAAAAGGAAAGTGTTTGAAAATCGCAATGTGGCCGGACTTGCCCATTGTGGGAACGACGTGTTTGAAAAAGAGAAATGTTTTTGAAACCATAATGTGGCCGGACTTGCCCATTGTGTGGTGTGCGTGTGTAAAAGAAAGATTTCTGACATTGGATAAAATATTTTTGAAACTACATTGTGGCCGTTTGCCCAATGGGAAATGTGTGTGTGTTCCAATGGGAATCCGTGGTGGCGGAACCATTGTGAGGTTGTGTGTGTTCCAATGGGAATCCGTGGTGGCGGAACCATTGTGAGGCTGTGTGTGTTCCAATGGGAATCCGTGGTGGCAGAACCATTGTGAGGCTGTGTGTGTTCTAATGGGAATCCGGAGCGGTGGAACCATTGTGAGGCTGTGTGTGTTCCAATAGGAATCCGTGGTGGCGGAACAATTGTGAGGTTGTGTGTGTTCCAATGGGAATCTGGAGCGGTGGAACCATTGTGAAGCTGTGTGTGTTCCAATGGGAATCCGGAGCGGTAGAACCATTGTGAGGTTGTGTGTGTTCCCATGGGAATCC
Organism: Rhododendron henanense subsp. lingbaoense; assembly: GCA_020567845.1. NCBI lineage: Eukaryota > Viridiplantae > Streptophyta > Magnoliopsida > Ericales > Ericaceae > Rhododendron > Rhododendron henanense. Next base: position 2,914,731 of record CM036317.1, read on the forward strand.
GGAGCGGCAGAACCATGGTGAGGTATGGCTTGGTTATCCGCGGAGATGAGCCAATGCTAATGTGTGCCAATGGGAACCCGGTGCAGCGGAACCATTGTGAGGATACTCGGGAACCCGGAACGGCGGAACCGAGGTTGGGTGTGTTAAAATGATTTTCAAAATGTTGATTTGGAAATGAAAAGTGAAATGGTGACACGGTCTACGAAATGCTGCGTAGGAGAAACTCTGATGACAAAGACACTTACGCTAGTCGAGTAATGATTATGCATGTGTTGTTGTTATTTGGATATATGTGTGCTATGCTATGTGTAAGTTAAGGGTTAGTGGGTATATGATTATTCTGCTGAGCTCTCGTAGCTCATGGTGTTACCTTTGGTGACCCTGACATATTATATCGGTGGCGACGCTGGTATAATGTGTTAGACTTTGTAGATGATCAAGGTGAGCTGTACACCTTGGAGGCCCTTGGAGCAGAAGAGCTGGCTAGGATGGAGGAGCAGGCGAAGCTGTAGTTAGGAACCCTAGATTTTCCTTCCCTTTTTGTAATGAAGGCACTCTGATGGGAATTATGATGTAATAATGAGCAATAAAATTTTCCATTTAATGTACCCAAAAATCAGGGGCGTTACACGTTGCGCAAGGTTTCTCGCAGAGACCTGGAATTGATTATGAGGAAACATACTCGCCAGTTATGGATACTATTACATTTAGATTTTTGATTAGCTTGGCAGTTAATGAATGTCTTGATATGTGTCTAATGGACGTAGTTACGGCCTATTTATATGGATCACTAGATAGTGATATATACATGAAAATTCCTGAAGAATACAAAATGCCTGAAGCATATAGCTCAAAGCCAAGAACTATTTATTCTCTTAAACTGCAAAATATTTATATGGTCTTAAGCAATCTGGTCATCTGTGATACAATCGACTCAGTGAATATCTGCTTAAAGAAGGATATGAAAATAATCCTATTTGTCCATGTGTGTTTATAAAGAAATCAAATTCTGGATTTGCTATTATTGCTGTATATGTCGATGATTTGAATCTTGTAGGAACTCCAGCAGAACTAATAAAAACTGCAGATTATCCAAAGAAGGAATTTGAAATGAAAGATCTTGGCAAAACCAAATTTTGCTTAGGTCTGCAGATTGAGCATTTGTCAACTAGAATCTTGGTTCATCAGTCAACTTATACAGAAAAAGTTCTCAAACACTTTTACATGGATAAAGCACATCCCTTGAGTACTCCTATGGTTGTTCGTTCCCTTGACGTACACAAAGATCCATATCGTCCTCAAGAAGATGGTGAAGAATCTCTTGGTCCCGAATTTCCATATCTAAGTGCAATTGGTGCTCTTATGTACCTTGCTAATTGCACCCGACCCAACATTGCATTTTCTGTCAATTTGTTAGCAAGATATAGCTCAGCTCCAACTCGAAGACATTGGAATGGAATCAAACATATATTACGGTATCTTTGAGGTACGACAGACTTGGGTCTATTCTACTCAAACAGTCCAAAGGCAAAATTAATCAGCTATGCCGATGCTGGTTATCTATCTGATCCACATAAATCTCGATCACAAATAGGATATGTATTCACTTATGGTGAAACTGTCATATCATGGCGTTCTGTGAAGCAAACATTAACAGCCACTTCTTCTAATCACTATGAGATTCTTGCAATTCATGAGGCGAGTCGAGAATGAATTTGGTTGAGGTCGATGATCCAACTCATTCGAGAAAGAAGTGGATTATCTTCAATCAAAGATAACCCAACAATTTTATATGAAGATAATGATGCATGTATCACTCAGATCAAGGGAGGTTACATCAAAGGTGACAGAACTAAACACATTTCTCCAAAATTCTTCTATACACATGACCTTCAGAAAAGTGGAGATATTGATGTCCAGCAAATACGTTCAAGTGATAATTTGGCAGATTTATTCACTAAAGCATTGCCAAAATCAACATTCAAGAAGTTGATCCAAAACATTGGAATGCGTCAGCTCAAGTATTTGTTATGCAACATTGAGGGGGAGCAAGAGACCTAATTTCGAAATGTAGGTTGTACTCTTTTTCCTTAGACTAAGGTTTTATCCCACTGGATTTTCCTTAGCAAGGTTTTAATGAGGCAATCTGAAGACATTTAAAGGACACAAGAATATTGTACTCTTTTTCCTTCGTCAAGGTTTTTCCCATTGGGTTTTTCTTGGCAAGGTTTTAATGAGGCAGATTCTTAGTGTATTGTCATCCAAGGGGGAGTGTTATGAATAATGCATGTGGATGACAAAGTTAAGAAATAAGTTATGAGTGAACAGTGATTATGGTTGTAATAGTCTAAATAGTTATTGCTTTGTTCCCTTATAGTTTGCCTATATAAATGGCAATTGGTTTGCAAGTAATGTACATATTTTGAGAATAGACGAAAGAGAAACGTAAGGAAAGGAATGAAAAGAAACAGACAGAAAGGTAATGAGAATTTGATCAGTCCGGAAGATTGATCTCAATAGTTTGTGAAGAACTATTTCATATACATATTGTGTTCAAATATTTGTTTACTTTTATTATGCAAGTTCCTCTTATATATGTCTCAATTTTATAACACTTTCTAATTTATGGACATTAGTAAGCACATGATTCGTGTTTTGTTTGTTCTGTTTCTTAATTTGAACTTCAAGATCGATCTAGCATATATATAATCATCCGTGTTTTCTTGCCGTCAGCAAAAAGCACGACACCTGATTTTTGCTCCTAGATTTTTTGTTATGCAGTTGGAGAAGTATAAGATTGATCAGAATAGAAATACAACTAGAGGGGATCGAAATCGTGCACATGGTGATTAATACGACAGTTTTTCGTGTTTACTTGTTCACTTGTGTATTTTTCCTGTTCCAGGATGCCTTCCGAATATTTCAAAGTATATCCATCCTCATCTATAGATTGCCTTCATTTTTATAGTTTGACACAAAGAAAATGTGTTTATTCAATGGAATTGCCAACCAAAAGGGAGCGCCGCTTTTTCCAGGATGCCTTCCGAATATTTCAAAGTATATCCATCCTCATCTATAGATTGCCTTCATTTTTATAGTTTGACACAAAGAAAATGTGTTTATTCAATAGAATTGCCAACCAAAAGGGAGCACCGCTTTTTGGAGCTATCAAGAATCATCACTATGAGGAGTGTTTTTAATTCGTAACAAAAATTGAAGTGTAACCAATTCCAAACTCTTACTTGCATCTCTCTCCGGCCGCCTTCAGTTACTCAAACTCATTGTCAAGATGAAGCTTTCGTAGTCTCATTCCTTTTCTTTTTTTTTTGGACGACTGAGGTTAATTTCTACTCGTAGAATAGAATCCAACAAGCTTCTTGTTTCTGCCATCCTGGTCTTTTGCCCTGGTGACATGGCCCGGAGATGTGGCTATCACATCAAAGAAAGTGAGGAAGAGTTGGGAATTGGGAAGGGATTGGAGCGTTTTTGTTTTAAAAATTTATATACATGTTTTTATACTATTGTAATTTACCTCAAAAAAAATTTATTTTCTAGTATTTAGTTGACACATGAAAACTATTTTCCAAAATAATAGCAGATTGTTGGTTTAGAAATTAATATTTTAATAGTAAACTCTCTCTCTCTCTCTCTCTCTCATTTTGGATCTAATATGATTTGGGAGAAGGGAATATGGAATACGTGATTTTGGAAAATGTGTGACTATCAGGGGTGAAATGCAAAAATGGCTTACGGACAAAATTAAAGGAAAACAATTTCACCTTGTTGGTGTAAAATGTTTTACCCAGAAAATATTTTCCTTTAACTTATTCTACCCAAACAAAGAAAAATGGGTAAAATGTTTTCCATGCGGTACTTATTGGCATTAAATTCTGTTTAGTTTCAATTAGACCTCAAATGCAACCGGTAACCGTCATTTAGTCACTAATATTATTGACCGTTTCCAGTTCCGAGTAAAGTTTTATGATTTGGAACCGTCCCTGCGTCTTCTTGTACGAAACAAGGATTCCAAAGCCTCGGCTTCTTCAAGCAGAAAAAAGGAGGGATTACGATGGCCTCCAACAACCTTGTCGTTGCCGTGGCCTTCGCTCTTGCACTCCTGACAATTACTGGAGAATGTTTATTTTTTGACAGCCCGTGCTGTGGCTTGTATTCAAGCCGTTGCTGTTGGAAACATCGCAAGTTTATTGCAACTGAAGATCCGACAAGAAAGGCTACAACCAGCCAGGGCTGGCCCAAGGTATTTGAGGGCCTTAAACCTAATCTTCAAGTGGGACCTTAATTTTTTAACAATTAAACAATAATAAGAGATAATTTCTATATTAAACATTTTAGACTTCACTTCATGTAGAACGTGCTATTGTTTAGTGATTTGGGTGTTTTCTTGTATTCTCTTTGACACAAGTTCGAAACCTAGCAACAACAGATTTTCCATAAGGCTATTGTGTTTTGACGAATAAAAACTTAAAACAAGGGTAAGGGGCATAATCAAAACCAACCGCAATATGTGGAATGATATGATGAATGGCTAATTATTGAAAACCAGAAACCGTGGTTGAATAGGATAACAATTTTCTTTTTAGAATTAAGTCTCCGATCGCATCTATCCGCTATCATATTAAGGAAATCACCATACACAAACCATTATCTGTGATTTTCATCTAACCAGATATCGTCGTAAGATTGTTGGTGCAAATACGTACTATATATGTTACTGATGGAATTGTTTACACCCATTTTTGGCCAAAATTAGAAAGAGAATAGAAGAATGGCCTTGGAGGTAGTTTCAAGCCTTATAAATCGGTCACCTGCAGAATTGGGCCTTTGGAATAATTTAAAGTGGCCACAATTATGCCAAATTGAGTTTGGAAGGGTAGGAGAGAGTTTGAAAATTGATTAGGCCACATTAATATTTGGAGCATGGCCTAATTAGTCAAGGCCCAAATTGATTTTCAGATCTAGGCTCATTTTCAGGCATTGGCCCAACTAATCAAAGCTCGGACTAGTTTTTCAGGCCTATTTAGCCCAATAAGGTCAAGATTCGTTTTTCAGGTCTGGGCCCATTTTTTCGGATTTATTCAGGCCTAAAACTGACCAAGTCAAGAAGGCCATAAGCTGCTTAGTCATGCTTGGGAAGCAAGCTGCTTGTGGCTTAGAATGTTCTTGCTGGGCAGATCTAGGTAAGCTGCTTACAAGCAGCTCAAGGCCTGAGTCTCTACTATCCTTCAGCATGAAGTAAGGCTTGGGACACGTGGCAGCCATGCGTGGAGACATCCCAAGCAGCTCACAAGCAGCTTAGGCCTGCACAAACCGTGGTTGAATAGGATAACAATTTTCTTTTTAGAAGTCTCCGATCGCATCTATCCGCTATCATATTAAGGAAATCACCATACACAAACCATTATCTGTGATTTTCATCGAACCAGATATTGTCGTAAGATTGTTGGTGCAAATACGTACTATATATGTTACTGATGGAATATGCTAAAAATGGAGGAAACAAATGGTTGCTTCAAGGCACATGCGAAAGAAGTTTTCCTTAAAACGATATTTGCCCCTACCAATTCAAATGAATTTGGTGTGCCTCGGGTTAATAGTGAATTCGCCTCCAAGGTACAATAAAGTCTTATCTTAATTGATTGACTGTCCAACGGCGTTGTGCACAAACGAAACGAAGAGAGATCAAAATACCTTTTGATTTTACGAGCCGTCAAGAACAAGAATAAGGGTAAGAGCTCTAGCGAGAGAGAGCTTTGAATGTGTTCTTTATTTCTTTCTCATTACGCCACTTGGTGACCATCATGAACAATCACTTAATTCCAACGGCCACGTATAGTGATATAACCCGAACAATTACAACTTTTAATTCCAATGGTTATGTATATTCATATAACCCCAATGGACACACCTCATGCATTTAAATCCAACCAGAGGCTGCATGTGCAAATTGAACTTTGATCATTTTTAAAGTTGGGTGTGCCCCATTCGGTTTCTTTTTATCAAAGTTGGATTTGCACACGTATCGAGTGTGACTCGGCCTCTAGTTACGGAGTAGAATATATAGATGTTTGCTTTTTTCAGAAAATTTAATTGTGCACTTTACATTTTCCTTCATTGATTTTCTTAGGGAGAAAGTGCGTGGGAGAAGGCAAAAATTGCGTACCTTTGAAATACCTTTGACAGTATGAGGCTCATCTATAGTCGAATTTTGGACTGCAGACGTGTGGTCCAAGTGATAGCAATCGTTGGATAAAGTTTTTAACGGTTTGGATTTATTTTGACATTCTTACCGGTAAGAATGTACTTTTATCGGTAAGAATATCAACTGATCTGAACCATTAATTGTCAATATAAATGGTCCAAATTGAACTGCACGGATTTCTCTGCAGTTGACTACTGAGAAATTGGATCCCCTTTGAAAAGGTGCCTGTAGTTTTTTTACTTCTCTCTCCCCTTTCGTTTCGCATATCCTAGGGCTAGGATTGAAGTGACTGGTCAGTAATCTCTACCCATGGGCCATATTCCAGTGCATACATATAAATTTACATTGAAATTTGAGTAGCATTATCGTACCTGTGTAAGACCTAGGATTGAAGTGACTGGTCAGTAATCTCTACCCATGGGCCATATTCCAGTGCATACATATAAATTTACATTGAAATTTGAGTAGCATTATCGTACCTGTGTAAGACAAAGAAGATGAATTTGCAGGATGAATGTGTCGTTTTGTGTAGAGAGGAAACTTGAGGACATGTTGGGTTGTGGCAGTTGAGGGGTAGCGTGATTTTATAATTTAACCCAGTTAGTTATTTATAATACGCTGACAGAGGAGCAAAAATCGTTTTTGGTGGGGGCAAAAGTGGAAATCACTTTTGGGATAGCTTCAAAAAAGTGTTCACACCAAAAGCTACTCTCTCTTTATATATTAGAACTAACGAATGCCCGGAGGGGTTGATGAGGCTTTTGTAATCAACAGAAACAAAAAAGAAATGAAACAGAAGAGAGAGGGGAGATTAGCGATTCAGTTGGCTCGGGGAGAGTGGCGGCAGTGCCGTCCTCCTCTGGTTGTTGAGCAAGGGAGGGAGGCGGCGCAAAGCTGCGTGAGGGGGGGGGGGGGGGGGGGGGGGGGGGGGGGGGGTTTGGAAATAACAGGGAAGTGTGAATAAAAAATGGTTTAGCATTTACGGGCATGCCTTTTGTAGAATGAAAAGTGGAGATTTATGCAGGGAACAAATCTGAAGCGTTGGTTATCTTTTAGATTTGAAACTAGTCTTGTCTTATTATTGACAGTCAACCAAATCGGAAACAACTGACCAATTAAATCGTTTCCAAACAAAATAGAAATAGCACTGCAAAACAAAAGCGATAACTGAATCCAATCACGATTAGCACAGGAAAGCTACCCACCTACACTATTACATACTTGCAACATAGAGAAGACAGGTCAACACTACAACCACAACCATACTTGGTAACTTAACCTACTCTAATGATACGTCCAAAAGTAAAGCATCCGCAATTCATACAATCAATTAGTATGGCTAATCCACCCCCACCCCCCCCCCCCCCCCCCCCCCCCCCCCCCCCAT